>JAWRVF010000058.1:0-717500 GCA_036785485.1 Physcomitrellopsis africana | reverse complement strand
ACTTGATTCTGTAAGCCAGATAATTGGTGGTTTGGCTTCGGTCCCTGTTCTACATTACTCTTGAATGACTTCTAAATTCACACGCTCTTAAAGCATCAAGGCGTTGCTGACAGTCCTTCAACCCCAGACCTATTATCCCAAACTTGCAAAGAGTGGTGTGTGCTCATTGTGCCATTTGTATCCAAAGCCAGTGGTGAACTGTGAGATGATTCAATCAGGGGTTAAGCAGTAGAATTAGCGACCCAATCCATTGATCGACTGTACAATGCATGTATTGAATGAGACTACTTCCAATTTGCATCATATGTGAAGCATTGGATTTGACAGCACAGCTGCAACTTTACAGCGTAACCAGGAGGGACGCTGATTATTTCAAGGGAGACAATGTCAGCTAAGCTGTTCACTATGTCAAGTAACCATTGTTGTCATAACTTGTACATGGGACTTCTTACGTCTGGAAACCCTCTGTTAAAGCTGAGCACCATTTAAACCACGAACCCAAATCTGCTGCATATACGTAACAGAGTTTTTGCAATCCTTGAATTCATCAAAACATAAATGGATACTAAGGTTATGCTTCAGAAGTTACTGCAGCGGCCAGCTCAATCACCACCTCGCTGATTGTTGGCCTCTATTTACTTTAGGGCTCCACACACTGCAACGCAATCTCGGCAACTTTCCAAAGTGATTCGTTGTTCGAATGCGAAGCTCTCACCGCCGGATCTAGTATGGCCTCGATATTCCCTTGCTCCAGATGCGCCCGAACCTGAAAATTAATGAAGCTTCAGAATTTCCCCAGTTCATCATTTCTACCCCAAAAAAGTCACACGCCACATGCACATTCGATCGGTTGATGGGCAGGCGTCCTGCCAGAAGAACCACACCGAAGCTAAAGACGTCGCTCTTGGCAGAGAGGACATTTATGGAGAAGTACCTGGACATTTTTACTGCAAGGATTCTGTCCTTCACAGTCGGGCCTACATTTACAGAGTACATCATCCAACTTCTGCTGCATCTTACTCCACTCGTGGAAATAAAGATCAACAATGGATGTAAAATTAGTACAACTTAGTACAATTCAAGTGGGAGACTAGATTGCATATTTATCTATAAAAGAGTTGCCACTCTTATAACAAGCATGGCATGCATGTCCTTCATATCAATTTCATCTAGCACGGATAAATCAAATCCTTGCACAATGCTTGCAACCGCAAGTTGTACCACGACTGCTACTAGCAATGCAGCTGGACAGATCCACCAACCGCTCCCAAATGTCAAGAACTCAAAATGGAAGATGAAGACAAAATGATTCCTTGATGACTACTTGCAGATACTGCAGTTTGTTCCACCCATAAATGCATCCTACGGCACCAGAAAGACAAACGTCAAATCAATCATTAAGCCAACAAATACAAGAACACCAAACTTCCAGACAACAAATTGCATCATGTAAAAAGATACACAAATCCAAGAGATGGTGGCCCTCGTCGGAGGGCAGCGGCGCATTTCAGAGCATTTGCGCCAGGGCTTTGTGTGCAGCAGGTGCGTGTTGTTATTCCCTGCAGAGATGTGCGGTTGCTTTGGTGCGGTTCATCACCAACGCTCTGCTCTACGCTTTTACATTGATCCTGTGCGCGGGCGACTGGTGCTGTGTTTGTGCGGGCGCTGGCTTAGCCGCGACTGTGCGCCTTGTGGCTGTGCGTGGGCTCGATTTTGGCGTGAGTGCTTGTTTCGGATTACGCGTATGTGAACACTTTGACTTGTGTCGTCGGTGCGGTGCGGTTCGGGTCTAGGATTTGGTGCTGAAGTCGGAAGTCTGTTATTCCGGGAGGGTTCTAGGGTTCTGGGGAGCGGGTTTAGGGATTTATGGCGGGGAATTTCAATTGCAAATGAGGGCACGACAAAGACGCTGCAGAACATGGATGATAGCTGTAGGAATTACTTGATGTAAAATTAAGACTCTTGCATTTTTGTCAAGGATTGAACAATGCAAAGTATGATATCATTACTGATCTCTTCAGTACACATGTCCATAGTTACAGAAGGTTGAAACTAATTAGTCTTATAATATTGCATATAAGAATGCCCAAAGCAAGTTATTTATTCAGAATATTATAAGATAAATGGAGCTCTGGTGGATCAGAATACTATTAAACAATGCCTTGCAACGCTCACAAGGCTGATCTTAGCATGGTCATTAGAGGATGTTAAAACATATTGTGTTGTATTGAGGGCTAGCCAGATCATTCCAATACCCAGGAGGATTTAGTGATGGCTTGCTCAGCTACATGTTTGGGGGCTTTGCCTTTTCTGCAAATTAAATTTCTACTGTATATTGGTTGCCATATTGCAGAACACAACATCTAACTGAGCCCTCATATATATTTCAAACAATTATATGCTGGGACTCCTGGATCCTTGTGATTTCACTGAATGTGGAACCTCATCTTTTGAAGGCACTGGAAGCATTTGGTCTCATCAATTCTTTTGGAATCCAATACCATAGTTTTCATGGATGGTTTTCTAAGATGTTGGAAGTAATTGCAAGTCTCATAAATCTTAGGATTCTTGAAATTACAAGTCCCTCCAAATTATTTGTGGAAAAGCCAATCAAATTCTTTTGGAGATATTTCTTGGAGGTGGTTTGTGGAAATGGTTTATTAGATGAAGAATTTCCAAAAGGAGAAGTCAAGTGTGTAGTTGAGGAATCACCTACTAAAGAATTGTTTGGTGGGTGAGAAAATGGTCTAGATAAAAATGATGCCCAACTCTTAGGTGAGTTAATAAACCTTTTTTTCAGTAATATATTAAGAATATGACAAGATTTAGATTGTTAGATTGAAACACAATGATTGAAGAGATGTAAAATAGATTGGAATCTTGCAAATGATATGGGGCATGGCTAGTGAACTTGTCTTTCGGAGTTTTATATTATGACTAGCCAAAGGCCAAATTATATATATTTTAATGAACTTTTATCTTATCTTCTTGATGAAGATGAAGAATAATTGTCCAAGGTCCAGTTAACTTATCTACCATTGTATGAACTAGCTCTAAGCAAGAAGTAGCAAGAAATAAACATCCTATTTTTGTGCTACAATGTATGTCATGTATAGAGGTATTTCATTCAATTAGATGCTCTTGAATTTAATTTAGAGCTACTTTGATTAATTACCTTCATTAGATTTTTTAACTCTAATTTTATGTAAATATATTAAAAAAAAAATGGACTAGCTGTCAAAATTGACTTTGTTGCAATTGCCGAATTGTCAAGGGCTTTATAAGTTGCCTCACTTGAAGTTGCTACTCAACTTAAAATAGATTTCTCTTTATGAATATTGGCCAAGAATATCATCTCAATTTCTCATATAAAAAAATGAAGTATTTTCTTATATTAAATAGGCTACAATTACATTGATGTGGAAAAAAGGGATAAGAAAAAATTTGTGTAATTTTTGCAAGTTCCATATTTGAAACTTGAAAAATAAATAAAGTAATTTCTTTGGCAATTAAAAAATTATAACATGGGATTTTTAATAAGAAAATTTTATAAATGCTTTTATGGAAATTGAATGATGATCTTACTACAAGTGATTGTAATGTAGTAAAATCAATGAAAAAGTATAAGGTTGACACTTATGTATTGTAAAATAATTTATTTCAAAAAAAAATTATACAAAATTATTTAATAGGAATGGTTTTGTAGGTTGAATTTTCTATACTACAAAATCATTGCTATTGCATGTTCTTCACTTCAAGATTTGTTTTGTTTGTACCAACATTTCAAATGCAATGGCTTTCAATCAATCTTGTTGAAAATCAAATGTTACTTTCTTCTCTCATATTATGTTTAGATGGAGTTGGTTGTATTCTCTTAATTATAGAATATCTTAATTAATAACCATCTTAAGAACTTACAAAGACTTTTTTTATCAAGATAGAAGATTACATAAAACATGACAAAGAATTCCATCTTTATAAGAAGATGACAATTGTCAAAATTTTGAAATAAGAATCTAGGACTTCTCAAACAAGTAGCTTGAATTTACAAACATAAGTTTCATGAATTTATAATATATTTGCTAATGGTTCTACAACTTTATCAAATACTTCTAAAAATATCTTTTTCTTATTTTGAATTATATTAGCCTAATTATAAATATAAAATACTAATACTACTATATAAGAATAAAGACTATTCAATACTTTCATGTCATTGATTCTAATATCCATATTTAATAAGTTCTCAAGGTGTGTGTGAGGTGCTATAGTATGGACTCAAACTCAAAGGCTAAATCTTTAGTAGGCTACTGCAATATGAGTATCATAAATAAGAAGATCAAAGATATACTTTATGACAATTAATATGACCACATACATGTAACCTATTTAGTTATATTAGCAAAGAATATAATCATGCATAATCTTTCAATTGACTTGCTTACAATCTATAATAATTGATAACAATCTTTAGGCTATATAGCATAGATATAGAAAAACAATCAGTTTTATCAAAGTAATAAATATAGGATATATAGCCTTTTGAATATATTTTCAAGGATTCAAGATTCATCAAAGTAATTTTGTGAGTATTGGGTCAAACTATAACAATCCTTCTTTAGACTATGCAACTTGGTTTACAAGAGGTTGTACAAAGCTCACTAAATCCAAAAATATTGCTTATGGATAATACCTCAATTGTTTTTAAGATTTGGCTTCTAAAGTCTTTGACTTCTAAGACTCTATTGGCATCAATAAGGGTAGCTTTTCATTGGAGACCTATAGCTACAAATGACCATTCTCATTCAACCCTTTGATCCTTTGGCTATTCAAAGTCTAGACCTTTATGAGCTTTTTATTTAAGTGACTATAGGATTATTGGAAACATAGGATTTCTTCATTGGTGCTACATGTGTTATTGTAGAAACTTTAAAAACTTTCTAGAAAGTACAAGGTGTCAAATAGAAGAAGGGATATAAGAGGTGTTTAGTTCCATTTAGTCTTGTATTTTAATCTTACAAGATTAAGAGAATTGTATGCAACTAGAAGGTACAAAGTACACTTTCAGCTATAAATAAAAAGCTACTACAGACTCAAAAACTAAAGGTGCAACTAGGATTGAAAAGAGCACTTTTTTAGCTATACTTTTTATGCATGGCTTAATAAATTTCAAATTAGGATGAAGGAGATATTTGGAGTTGAAGTCAATGCTTACAATCTAAAGACAATAAGTGACCCTACTTAATTAGTAGTTGTGTTTTGAGCTAATTTTTAGGCAATTTGATAAGTTTTTTGCTTGAAAATTTTAAGAGTGTATTTTCATGTTATAAAATTATATACAAAAATTTTGTGGCATTAAGATTTTGGATTTTAGAGATATAAAGAAAATAGTGCTCAGGTGTCTATAAACTAGGTTTTTAAACACTTGCTAGGATTTTTAAGATATCAAATGGTTGAAAGCAAATCTATAATTGAATATTCTTGTAGTAAAGCTTAAGGATATAACCTATACTTAGGAGAAATTTGATAAAAAATAGGCCTCATAATACCATGGTTGATATTTGAAGCATTGGATATCTTTTATCTACCTCAAATACTATTTTAGATATAAAGCTTTTGAGTTTGATAGATAAATGCTTACATTAGGTGTTGGACCAAAGGCCAATTGCTACAAAGAGTCTAGAGTTGCTTTGTGCTTAATATATAGGTCTAATAAAAGATGTAGAATTTTATAAAAATAAATTTTATACATCATCTTCATCAATTAATTTGCCACTTCATAGATTAGAACTAAGGTGACATATTAGTATGACATACTCATATCTCAACTCCATCATAGATTGGCTGCTAGAGTATTTTTTGGTATAAACCACCTAAGCATGGTTATTTTAACACTTCTATATATTATAGCTGTATTCTCCTCAAATATTTCTTGTCCTCCAATATTACAGACTGCCTCAATCTCCTTTCCTAGCTTCCATTAGTTAACACCTCTCTTCTTGTATTTCTTGTTATCTATTAGATACCAAGATGTCTTAGTTCCATCAAATTCAATTTTAGGATTTGATATATAATAATTGGTAAGAATTTCAAGTTGTTTGAGATTTGTGATTATTTTTTTTTGTTTGAAGGGTAGGTTTTGTTATACAAAAAATAATTATATCCATTTTTTTAAGTTTAGAATTGTTTGATGATATTTTTGATGTATTCTTAGCTTTTAGTGAGTTTATTATTTTGGTGGTTTATATGTTGTTTGAATCTAAGATAGAATCTTTAGATATAGAAAATTTGATATAATTCTTTACACAATTATTTTTTTAGAAAGAGTTGTTTTTTTGCATACAAACAAATAATCCATTATTTTGCCTATAGGTTATTTTGAGATGAATGATAAGTGTTTTTACTAATTTTTATTTTTTTCTCTATTTTAAATATAATCCATTGTATAAAGTGATTACAAAGACAATTTACTTAAGTGCTTTTATTCATGCTTGTTTACTAAAATATTTTTATAGGTAGAGTTATAATATATTTTTATTTCAAGTATTTTATACTTACTTGATTTATTTAACAAGTTATCATGATATACCTGCAAAAACAAATAGATTAGAAGTGTTGATAGTTCCAAATTTTGATATACAAGTTCCAAGTACTTTATATATCTTTATAGTTTTGTCACAACATATATTTTTTTTGTAATCTAAGATATTATATGGTTCAGCTTGAATTTATTGTTCTACTTTTAATATATTATAATTAGCAATTATCATAGCCATGCATAACAAAGAATGTACTTTGATACTAAGTAATAAATTAGCAAAGTTTGGAATATTTGATAACTAATTTAGTGCTGCTAGTATCTATGCCTATTATTTTAGAGGAACTACAAGAATAGAGTATCTCTATACCTCTAAATTATTGTTTACATGCCATTGTATTAAATTAATACCATAGCCTTGATACCATATTCTGATATATTTGTGAATGATTTTCAAGTTAAGGCACTGTTATAATCTTTTCTCAACATTCCTTAAGTCATCTGCTCATGATAAGAAGCAAAAGGTTTTTTTGGCTGATGCTATTAAATAAGGGAGATTATGATAACTGTCTACAGTCTTTTGATGCAATAAAGTATACTTTGTCCCTTGTAATTCTTTCTTAGTTATAATATGCAACAATTATAGACAAAGGTATAATATTTAAAATTTAAGATTGACAAGTAAATATTTAATATTTGTTGGATAAATTGGAAATAAAAAAATAGTTTAATTTAAGTCATGAGTATTTAATGCTCCGATCATCTTTTCTTCACTTTGCATTATAGTAGTGATAGATGCTTATATATGACTCTTCCATATTATGTATTGTCTTGTTTGAGAATATACCAAGCACTTGGCTATGGAAGGTAAACTTGTATTTTGTAACTAATCAAGAACTTAATAATTCTAATAAAATCCTAAATAACTTCTAATTGAATCTTTAATAATTCTAATCAAATCTTAAAGTAATCTTATATAAATTTTAAAAGAATCATAAAGAAGTCCTAAAGAAATCCTAATGAAATTATAAAAAAAACTTAAAGAAATCCTAAAGAAACTTTTTTAAAATTATAAAAAACTTTGAAGAAATTCTAAAGAAATCACAAATAAATCTTAAAGAATTCTAAAAAATCTTTAAAAAAAGTATAAAAAATTATTAAAGAAATCATAAAGAAATCATAAAGAATCTTTAAAAAATCCTAAAAAAATTCTAATGAAATCATATAAAAATCATAAAGATATCTTAAAGAAATCCTAATCAAGCCTTAGCCAATCCTAAAGAAATTCTAATACAATCCTAAATAAATCCTAATCAAATTTTAACTAATCTTAACAAAATCCTAAAAATATTCTAAATAAATTCTAATCAAATCCTATCTAATTTTAATAAAATCTTAAAAATATCCTAAATAAATCATAATCAAATCTTATTCAAATCATAATCAAATTATAATCAAATCTTAGTCAAATTTTAATAAAATCTTAATCAAATTTTAATAAAATCCTAATCAAATTCTAATGAAATCCTAATCAAATACTAATAAAATTATAATATAATTCTAATCAATTTCTAATATAATCTTAATGAAATTCTAAAAAAATCCTAAATAAATCCTAACAAAATCCTATAGCAGCTTTAAAACTTCAATAACTATTAAATTAATTGTTGATCTTCATTCAAAATTTGCACACTTTTAATTTGTTAGTTGAAAAGACACATACAAAATTTAAAGAAATTTGAACTTATAAGTTGGAAGAAAAAATCCCTAATCTACTTAAGTATCAGCCATCCTCCTTTTCCAACCTTATTGTCAATCTTCTAACATCAATAATTCTTTTTTACACCATTTATATTTTTTAAATTTTTTTAAAAATGATAAAAACTAAATTAACTACTAATTCAAAAAAGAACCATTCCAATCTAACTAGAAAATTGCTAAAAATCACAAAAATCTTTACTAATCTTCAAAATCCAATTTCTAAGATCCTAGTCCACTTAAATTTTAATAACCTTTGATCTAACCATTTAGCTAAGCTATAATTCACAACACACATTTAACACAACTATATATACAAATCTACAAATTTTTACTTGTAGATTTACCATAAAACTCAAAAAATTGTCTAAAATATGAATCCATTTTATTTTTCAACAACCAAAGTCACCTGAATAGAACCTTGACTTTGGATAGTTCTCACAAAGTCATTACAAACTCAAAAACCTTGAAACCAATACTCAAAGAAATCCTATTAAGTTTGCTATCAAATTCTATTCTTTGATCAATAAAAGAACCATCTTATCTGCCATAGATATACAATTTTGTGCTATAGGATCTGGTTTTGACCTTGGTTCATAATCAGTCTTCCCTGAGTATCAATCTAAGGCTTTTTTAAGTAATTTTTATAAAAAATTATTTTTTTTTAATCTAAAGATATCTATAGTATTATTTTTACTAATCTATCTTATTTTATCTTATTTATGGCTCTACAAAATAAGTAGAAGCCCTTTTAATAAAAAAAAATAGTATTAATATTATATATTTTTATTACCTCCTTATTTTTATTTATATTTTTAAAATAATTTTGTTATTAAGTCTTCAATTAAGCTTTTCTATAATATTTGTCTTCTTTTACTCTTTCATCCTATAGCCATATTATAACATGACAATGCTCTACATCTAACTTTACATGTTCATTCCTAAAATTATTTTTATTTTTTAAATTTTTGTTTACTTTCCCTTAGGTTGAGTGAGATTTTATGGTTCTTGACATCATGGTCAAACTAGAGGTTTCAAATCTTGTTGGAGCATTATACTAAGTTTCTTTCCAATAATTAATATTTGTCTCATATAATTGCTTTTAAGAAGTTCTTAAGAAGTTTAACAACAAATTTTTTCTGAATATGCTATAAATATGAGCAAGTACCGCTTTAACAAGTTGATTGCCTAGTTTGCCTTACAATTCAAGTGTCCTTCTTTTCTACAATTAGATTATGAATTTGTGATGTAGGCTTTCCAAATGTAGTTATTTCTTAAAATATATATATTTTGAATGTTTTAGTTTCTATTTTCAATGTATATATTTTTATTATATATGTATTCTATATGTATTCTATATATTTAAAATTTATATATTTTGAATATTTTCACCTAAATTTTAAATTATATATTTTAAATATTTATAATCTATGTATAAATCATAAAAATTAATATATATTATAATAAAAAAATATACTTTGATCTAATTTTTTTAATTTTTAATTTTAATTACTTACTTAACAACTAAAAACAAGAATCTTAAGTTTATACTTATAATTGTAAAAAATATTTATAAAGTACTTTGACTAGTATGCATTATATAAGAAAAATATACCATTTTAGATTCTTAAGTATTTAGTAAAAATTTATAGATAATATTAGAAGGTGGCACTTATTGTGGCTATTTTAAAATCTAGATTAATTTATAGATGAAGTGATGCTCAACTTTTGTAAAAAACTTTACAAATAAAAATATTACATACAAGCTTCTCAACTATTCTATTGCACCAACAACCAATAATAACAATAATAAAATTATGCCTACTTAATACATACAACTATAAATCACTTATTTATAATATAAACATTTGTAAATATTGATCATCATCTATTTACAAACTTATGAAGATTACATGTACAAACTACTACCAATACTACAAAAAATGAAATAAAACCAACATCAATAAAACACTACAAACCACAACCAACACTTCTTCTAAACACAAGTCTCTTTGATTAATGGACTATTTATCAAGGAATCATAAGTGTAGAAAAAATTGCAGGAGCAAAGAGAGAAAAAAAAAAGAAAAAAAGTAAAAAAAAATTAAAAATTTCTTGCAACAAAAATCTTTTCAATCATTGGACAAGGAATCTATTGCAAACGTCAACAAATTCCTTTCTGAAACATTACAATCAGGTTTCAAAGAAGAATTTCCCTCTCTCTTCCAAAACCTAAATAGAATATAAAAAATCAGACCTCAACTCCAATAGTACAATCTAGATCCGGGCCGAGGAAAATTTCTCCTGCGAATGTGGTGATTTCGACCGACAGATGTTCTGGGTTCGTCACAAGATGAAGAATCACCGAGGCACAGGACGTTCGGCATCCTCCATTATCCGTCATTGGCTGTTTGCTGGGACCAAAGTATGGTGGACTTGAACCTCGACCTACTTGTGTGCGGTCCTAGGAATATCACACGCTTCTCCACATCAAGCTTCAATCACGAGGAATGTTATCATGTTATCGATGCAAACTCCGTTAAATCTTCCTCAGAAAACTAGGACTTTTGGACCCAGTTGCTCTCACTCCAAGCCTGGTGCAGGTTTCTGAACCTGCGAGTAAGATTGCATTTAAAAAATCCCCTGCTCGTGCGAGTGTCGTCACTACCCATCTGATCTCTTTGTGATCACATGAAGCACGGTTCGACGAAACAAGGAAAAACCGGCAGTCTATCCAGAACTTCAATATGTGTATTTTCCAATTTTCCGACAAAGCCACATATATCAGATTTGTAACACAAAAAAACACTCAACCTGTACGAGAGGCACGAGGATTGTATCATGGAATCATTATTTTTGAGATTTGGACCGCGAATATTGTTGCAGTAGTCCCACGATCATGCCCTCCCGTGCCCATCGTGTGGGAAGATCTGCAGTCATTCCTTTCATGAAATGGCTGCGGTGCTGTCACCATCCTCATCGCTTGCATGCTTCTCACAACTCTAATTTTTTTCTTGCCGATCCACTGTGGGCAATTCACAGAGAACCTGCACCGATACAGTTCGACTGTGTTGCGAGAATTGCAATGCTTACATGGCATCACAGAATCGGCATGCTCATGCGTACGGCTATTTTCAAGGGAATTGAAGGTAGACCGATGGTTACAACCTCTCGTTGTGCGTCTGAGATTCATGTACAAAGATACCAGATGGTTAGTTTAGGAATCTAATTCCACAGCTCTCCTGTGACTTCCCAACTATCCTGCCACACAGTAAGTTGCCGAAGCTAGTGAATGTTGCCGAATAACCCTGTGGCACCTTCTTTGAGGAGACATTGCAGCATGTAAACGAGCTTGGGTTACACACACGACACTTGATAGCTTCCACTGTCGATAGTGTGTCTCTGCACAAATATCATTAGTTTGCACTTGAAGGCCAAGAACCCAATCTTTCAAGGTCAGTAACTCGAAATTACGCGTTCATAAACACTTCGAGACAACACCTTGATAGAATTTCATCAACGCAGCTTTTTGCAGTGTAACCTAAACGAAGGGTAAAACACACACTGAGATGTTGGATAGCACTGGTACAATCACTGTGGTAGTTTATTGATGATGCAGGATTTGAAACCATTCCATCCCAAAAACCAGAGGAAGGTGCTTAGGATGAGAGATCACAGGACTAGTTTCAGAGGTTTGCGCTGTAAATAAGGTATTCGTGTGTGTGTGTGTGTGTGTGTGGTGAATTGCAGCTATGGCGGAGAACGGGCACTATGACCTCGACGTCAGACACATCCCCCCGCCCTTGCACGTGGACCGCATTGCCAATCCCGCACCGTTAGGTCTTTTCGCAATTGCTCTAACGACCTTCGTGCTGTCATGCCACCATGCGGCGATCTTCGGTGTTTCAGCGTCAACGCCCACCAACGTCGCTACAGGGCTTGCCTTCTTCTACGGTGGCCTGGTGCTGCTTCTCGCAGGCATGTGGGAGTTCAGGACCGGCAATACTTTTGGTGCGACGGCGTTTTCGTCTTACAGCGCTTTCTGGCTCTCTTACGCCGCGATTCTCATCCCTGGGTTCGGATTCAAAGATGCTTTCCTTGGAGACTACGAGGAGGATGTTCTGCCTGCCGTTGCAATTTACCTCCTTGCGTGGACCATGTACACTTTCATGATGTGGCTGGGGACACTGAGGGCAAATATCGCTCTCAGCGCCTTGTTCGCCTTTCTTACACTCACCTTGGCGCTGCTCACAATCTCCGACTTCAAGCATTCTCATGAAGGCTTCAAACGGGTAAATCCTCCCCTTCGTGTACTTTCTGTGGCGCTTCAGGAAGAGTGTGTTTTTTTTTTTTTTTTTTTTTTTTTTTTTTTTGTCGCAAATCATTTGGTGTTTCAATACCTTCACTGACTTAGCTACGGTACCATGAGCGCTCATTCCAGGCTGGTGGCTTCTTCGGCATAGTTACTAGCCTCATTGCGTGGTATATGGGCCTGGCTGGACTCTTGACACACGAAAACTCCTATTTCACCCTTCCTGTTGGAAATCTCAGCAAGAGTTAGATCAGTTGCAAGAGAGTTTGGTATTGGCCAGGAAATCCTGACGCCCCATTCAGTTTTTGATCTCTTGGAGTTTCAGAAAATAGGTAGGCGTCCAGTGAAACTTCATGGCCTCAACATGTACTTTGTGGATTGTGGATGACAACACAAACAGCATTAGTCTTGTTGTCCTCAAACAACTGCTAATTACGATGCGTAACTAGTTAGGATGTGGCGGTAGGTATACAGGACAGTGATTGAGGCGCTCGGCCTCCTAGCTTGTTCCATAAACTTGTACGTTGACCATCATTGGTCTGTGCAACAGCGCATTTTACTTCTTGACTATTTATTTGGTGTTTATTGAAACGCTTCTATGTTTGTTTTACTGTTGGAGCTTCGTGTACACATCTGGGTTTTTTGAAACAAGTAGAACTGTAATTGATGTGCACAATTATCTATTCATCGAAACATAGCCGTGGGAAGTCATGCAGGAAAAAAAACCTGCGACTGAACCTTCACTGACTGAGATACACTCAAGCCCCAAGAACTAGGTTTCATAAATATCCTTGAATTTCATGTTCATATCGAAGTTGGAGATTATTGCAGCACGGCTTCCGTGAGCGGTATTCAGTCGCCTCAGTTGTCAAAAAAGCCGTTAGAATTGCAGGAGAATATAGTATTCGTATCCGTCCATGGACAAAAATCTCGAAATGTACTCACATGGCATGTTGTTCAAGTCATCAAGCCCCACGAACATGTTCAGAGTGGCGATCGTCTTCCCTACGACAGTGAATGCCCTAGTGTAATTGAGCCCTAGAAGTGCATGGACCTCAAGTAAGTCCATGATGTAGGCTGTGGTCAGGAGTAATCACGCAGTTGCCAAGTTCAGGGTCATCCCTTCGACTGTTGTCGCTGCAGTGCTCGGCAACACGAGGAGAATGAAGAAAACTTTCTCTCTCATGGAGCTTTATTTGATCCATAATTGCATCAAACGGATGCTCTGAGCACACATAAGCTCATTAATGATAATAAACCAAGCGAGTGAATATTAAACAGAACTGGCAGATCGTCTGTAAGACAAGAATTAAGCACAGTATTATTGTAACGTCAACTCTAACGCCCACCAGTCCAATTCAAAGTCTCCAGTAGGCAATGATCTGTGAGTGTTCGCCATCTGCAGTGACACAAATCTCTAAGGATGTCATACAAATCTTGTATTTAAGTGGACTTTTGCACAGTTGGGGTTAACGTGAGGTCAGTGCAACTGATATAGGCTCATCACTGCAGTCCAGTCCATCAAAAATTGAATGTACAGGAATATGAGAATATCCAGACTGACGTTTTACATTCTAGTGCAAATTAATGAGTATTTGAAGTAGTCAATATCCCTCGCAGGGCTAGACTTGATATCCGCAGAAGAAATTCCAATCTAGGCCCCTACTGACGTAACTGTCTGCAACTATTCTCCAATGTGTATAATATTCTAAGTATTTGCTCAGGATACTGATGGCACTGATCAGTTGATTCACTTTAGTATGTATTATGGCTATATATTTTTTTATCTTGAGTTTGTAGGTCTCCTGATCTTATTTTGATTAATAAATCCATGCCGTTACAAATCTTTAGTAAGAATGCCTACACGAATGCTGTATCAGCATCCTCGACTTGGTAGAAGAACAGTTTGCAGAATTTTTTATTACAAGGCCCCGCAATCCAGTTCCTGTTAAAGCTTTTTCCCATGTTCAGACTCTGCTTTCACGCTTATCTTCCTTCAGGTACAAACTATACTCTTCTTCCCTCCTCTTTGTATTTTTTTTCCAATGTGTTATATTTTAAGCTGTTCAAATAAGATATTTAATCAAATAAGTTCTTGCCAAAACTTGTTATTATTTAATAAATTCTCTTAAATGTAAGGAGGATTTTTTTTTTTTGTTCATTTATAAGGATCTCTTTATGTCTTTTTTAGGTATTCAATTAATTTTTATTTCATTTTTTATCACTTCTAGATTTATTTTATTTTCCTTTAATCTAACCAATGTATCATTCGACTTACCTAATATAATCAAATTATCTCTTTTGTAATATTGCCTTTCCTCTTCTTTTTTTTTCTTTTTTTTTTTTTTTTGTAACTTCTTTTTATTGCTAATTATTTGTGCACATAATGTGCTTTTATTGTTGAGTTAATTTTTTTTCTTTTAACCAATTCTCTCTTTTTTCACAATTCTATATTTCTTCTATACTTTCTCAATTCAATCTATTGCATTTGCCAAATGAAGGTTGTCCACTTATATTTCACTTGAATAAATGTGATTTGCCTTTCAAGGTATTAAACCACTAATTTTTTTCTAAAATATACTTCAATCTCTACTAAGTTAGATTTTGTTACATTATAGGCTTCTTCTTCTTATAAAAATTATATGTATTCTAACTTTTCATTTGGTTTGAGGCTCAAAATTTGGTCAAAGAGGACTTGCATTTGATTTATTAAGATAAAGTTTTATATCCAACCTTTACTTTAGAAGGATATAAGGATTTTAATCTTTTAACATAGATTAGACACTATTAGATTGAAAAAATATATACCAAATAATTATATAATTTTTTTTTATATTATAAAAAATCATAAATTTAAACTTAAAGTTTAACTTTGATTCTAATTTTTTTGACATTAGATGTAAAAGCCATGTTTCTTTAGAATATTCATACTTCTTGATTAATCTTCTATGAAAATATTTATAACTAATATATTAATCTTGTTTGATATATAAAATATTTTTTTGTTGAAAGATTATTTTTCTTATAAAGATCAATTTTATTTTGTTTATAAATTTTAAATTCTTTTTCCTACAAATTATTGCAAAGTCAATACAAATTGATGCTATATTTTTACTTCTAAGAAAGATTGATTAATCAATGTCATTGAAGCTTATAAAGTCTTAAAATAATTTTTTAATCACATTGAAATGCATAAATATATTTATTAATATTACTTTAGATATAATGTTGAAAAGATAATATAATTATTCATTTTTAATTATTTATAAAAATATAATATAATATAATAATTTAAAAAATAAAAATATGTGATTGATTATATCTTTTTGATTAATTATTGCATCAAAATTAACTACTTAAAAAATAATTAAAAATTTTAGTCCAATATTTTCCTTTAAGATATGTTGTTATCAAGAATGAAAACTCAAAAGATATAAATAAACAAATAAGACATGCATCAAAGAAAGATAGGAAAAAAAAAGAGATTATAGTTGAATATTTAAGAAGAAATTAGAATGGCTATTGCCAAAGATAAAAAGACTAAAGATTCTTAAAATTAGACTAGAAGCAAGAAAGGTATTGATGAAAATGAAGAAGGCTTCATTCTTGCTTTCATATATACTATCTAACTAAGGAGCTATGTGGCATTGCCTTATAGGCCACATGACACATGTCCAACTTGTGAAATATGTGTCTAACTTGTAGAGCAAGTTTCCTATATGTGCACCATGTTGCTAACTTGTTGGCCAAACTTTCAACCTACCAATCACCTACAAATATGTATAAGATCAAATATGTGTATATAAAACTTCTAAAAAGCTATACAATAAGATATTAATAATTTAATCTACTTTTATTTATTTCTATATAATTTCACTTATCTAAGTAAATATATTAATTATTATAGATATTCATAACAATTATACAAAGTCATTATAAGTGACCTTTATAAAATTATAATCAAAGTTCATAATAACTATATCAAGAATTATATGAATATTAAGTGAATACAAAAATAAGAGCTTATGAGCTATATTGCCACTAAAAATTAGCTAATTGTTATAATATATTATATTTTAAATAATTAAATTAATTATATATATTAAAGATTAAAGCATTGAGTACCTTACCACATTAATTGATTGCCACATTCACATGTTGAACATAATTATCAACCTAAAATATCCACATTCAAAAAAACCAATTGCATAACATTCAAACCTCATCCCTCTAGTAATTCCTTATCAATACTCAAACAATCAAGTCTTGTACTAGAGATGCCATAGTAATAATGTTTGGTAGAAGTTTCATAACCTAGCATACAAGTTATTATAAGAACTTGTGGTATGTATCATCTTGGATCAAAGAATAGTATATTAAATCTGTTGTGGATTGGATAGATTGTAATATGAATATTAGTGAAAGGGAGATTCTAGTGTCAAGGCCTTGACTTGATGTTAAGTGGTAATAATAAAATATTTAAATATAATCTTTTATTTTATGAATATTAATATATAATATTTAAATATACATATTAGTAAAAAATTGTGGACAATCACAATACTGTCAAGCAAGTATTTTTCAAATAGAAAACAAAGAGATATTTATAGAACTATTGGAGGATTTGAAGTCTTGTCATGATACAATAATTGATTTATTTTTAAAAGAGCATCTAAAGAAATTAAAAGATATTATATTAATAGAGTTTGATTTTGAAACCTATAATGAAGTTAAACATGATAGTAAAGAACTTCACAAAAGATTGCATTATGCAAGTAAAGATATATAATTTAAAGATTTGATAAATCATCTAATAGCAAGTTTGAACCACTTCCAATGTATAGAAGGTGGAGAAATGAATATTTTAGAAGTATTAAAAAATATTAAAAGTTGAGATAATAAAACCTATTAATAATAGAGCTTATAGACAAGTTTATAAATCCAAATGGTTGGGACTTTCAAGTGTAATAAAAATAATAGATGTTGCAATGAATACATTGTTTATATAAGAAATACATATATTAGCTAGTTTAAGTCATTAATTTGATCAAATATTAATATATTGTAAAAAGTGATGCAAATGGAAATGATAATATCTTAACTATGAAAAATTCAAATGAAAAAGTGTATATAGCCATAGAATTAATGCAAACCAGTTTATACAAAATATTAGAGCAAAAAAGATCAATGTCATATTGTTTTTTTTATTGATATCATTTATCAAATTACAAAAGGAAAGTGTTATTTGCATGACATGCAAATTTCACATTGAGATCTAAAGCCTAAGAATATCTTATTTAATATTTTAGATAATAATAAATTCAATAATAGATTTAAACATGCTTTTGTTAAATTGATTGATTTTGATTTATCTATGATCAATATAAGAAGAAATCTAAAATTTAAAAATAATAAGAATATATATAGAACTTTAAAATATATAATTCTAGAGGCATTAAAAAGTATAGTATAATCAATAAAGACATGTCGTTTTGAAGCACATGTATATTATTTTGCAATGACATAATCTAAGATTCTTTCAAAAAAAGATCCATTTGATGATTTTTGGGATATAAAAGAATTAATGCAAAGATTTGAAAAAGACAAAGACTAATGTTATGTTCAAATTATAATGAACATACTAAGTTGATCAATGACTATTGGAATTTAGATCCTTCACAATAATCAAGTTTTGCAGATATTTATGAAAGGTTCAAAGTATTGAAGTAAAAATATTTCATAGAAATTGATGCAA
Source organism: Physcomitrellopsis africana (assembly GCA_036785485.1). NCBI lineage: Eukaryota > Viridiplantae > Streptophyta > Bryopsida > Funariales > Funariaceae > Physcomitrellopsis > Physcomitrellopsis africana. The sequence continues at coordinate 699,137 of JAWRVF010000058.1, read as the reverse complement.
CCAAAATACCTTCTTTTGGAATTCTAAGAAATAATTTTATCAAAAGAATGAATTAATAAATATGCATAATAATCTTCTATTGATAATTTTAATACGAAAAAATTTATTTTATATATTAGATTAGTTTGAATAATTTTATGATAGTTTTATTTATATATACATGCTTTGAGAATGGCTTAATGTAATGATATGAATAAATAATTTTATTATATTTTAAAATACATAATATATATTTTATCAATTATATAATTTATTTATATAAATATTTAAATATAAATATATTTAATTATTTAGCTACATATTAAAATATTTTTGATAGAATGTAATATATAGATACTATTTTTTTGTTAATTTTATGATTTGAATATTTTATACAGATAATTAAACATGAAGAAAAATTATTAGATATAAAATAGTATTTATTGGATATTAGACAACTATTTGAGAAAGAAATAAAGATATTATGTTTTGTTGGTATGAATGGAATAGGAAAGACTTCATTAACAAAGGCCATATTCAATGATATGAAGCATATATATATATATATATATATATATATAAGATATTATATTTTATTAGAAGCATTTATGTTGGTATTAGATGATGTAAAAGATGAAACTCAAATTAATAATGTTGTGCCTATAGATATATTGAATTCTAAAAAAGGTAGTATATTAATTGTGACAACACAAAATTTGAATGTTGTAAAACATTGTCTAATAAAATTTCATATAATAGATATTGAAGAACTTGATGAAGATGCAAGTTTCACATTATTTATTATTCATTCTAGTTTAGATGATAATAAATTGTCTAAAGAACTTGCTGAGCTTGGCAAAAAAATTGTACAATCTTATGATAGCATACTATTAACTTTGAAAGTTATTGATGCATTTTTAGGAGGACAAAAGAGATTGAGATGTTGAGAATAAGTTTTATATGAGATAAATAAACCCATCTTAATTGATGAGTTAAAAAACTCACAAGGTTTTTAATTTATTTTATTTTTTTATTAATTTTTAATTATTCATTAATTGATAAATTAATTTTTAAAAAATAAATAAGTATTTATAGTTAAATCCAATGTAGATTTTTATATCAAATTCAATTTTTATATCAAATTCAATTTTTATATCAATTTAATGATTTTATCTTAAGTATAGAAACTTAATTAATTAATTAATTATATTTAAAATTTTAATTCAAGGTTGACTTAGAATGATTGATTAGTTAAATAGTAAAAAATCAAGTAAACATCAATTATTGTAAACAATATGCAACCAATACTAATAAGACTATGTTCACTTCAAAAAATCATAACTTCTAGCTTACAACTCTAAATGAGACATGCAACCTATGTATGGAAAGCTAACAAGTAGATCTAATATAAAAAATATAAAATCAAGGTTTTCAGCTTATATTGCTTCCAAAAGTTGAGGTCCAACAACCGCCATTAGGAGAAATTACTAAACTATGTACTTAAATTTTGAAAAATCATAATTAATTCATTACATATTCAAAGCACAATTGCAAAACGGCTATAGAAATCTAAGAGAGATATATATCCAAGAAAAATGCAAAATTAGAGTAGGAAGCTTACTTTACTCCGCTAGCTTTGATCCAATAGCCACTATTGGAAAAAATAAACAACTACGCTTTTAAACTTTTAAAAAATCATAACAAATTCAATACTTATTCACATCACAAATGAAAAATAGATATAGAAAGGTATTAAAGAGATCTAAAAAGAAAAAATATCACAAAAAAATTCAAGTCGATTTTAGCTAGTGGTTGGACTAATAGCCGCTAAGGGTTGAAAATCCCTTCAACACTTACAATTCTTTCTCAAAAAGTTGCTCTAACTTCCTAGGAGGTGAGAGAGGCAAGAGAGGCAAGAGAGGCCAGAGAGGGTGAGAGATACAAGAGAAAGTCTAGAGATGCAAGAAAGAGTCCAAAGAATGAGAGGAAGGAGGGGCGGAGAAGCCAAGCTACCTCCCTTGGTCCTTGTCCTAACTTGCCTCCAAAAGTCACCTTTTGCCCTAACTAGCCACCATTGACCAACGGCCATAACTTGCCTCTAATAAGACTAATTCAAACCTTACAAGCTTGGTTTTATCACTTACCATGTCCTTTTTATCCTACTAATTTAATCCTAAGCCTATTAATCTCATATTAATGGCCTTCAAGAACTTCCACCTTAATTCTTCAAGCTTCTTGAGAATTTGTCTTTATCATGGTTTCCAAAAGATCCTAATCAATCTAGAAGTCCAATTTAGTCCAATTAATTTGCCAATTACTACTACAAATTTAGAAAGTGATTAAAAACTATCCTAATTGGCCAATGATTTTAAAAGATAATCTCTAAGAATATTTTAATAAAAATATAACTACATAAATATATTAATCATATTAATATTAGTCTATGGTGATTTTATGGTAGTTTTTTGATCCTTTTAGATATTTTAATATAGTAATTAAAATCACTAAATATCAAAGAAAATTAACTTCAAATAAAAAATAAAGTTGGAATTCCATAAAAAATTTATTACAAAAATAAAAATCTTAAATCCACCTATCATAATTTTTTTATGAATTTTAGAGATATCAATAGCCTTCCATGATTTTTAGAAGTAAAATGAAAGAAAGAGTGAATCTAGGGAATTGGATAGCATTTTAATTATAATTGAGACAGAAAAAAAAAACTTCAAAATTAGATTTTTAACATAGTAGTTAGTCTAAAATAAAATTCTTGAGATTTTAGAAATTATTTGGAAATTCTAATGAATTTCTAAAGATCTTTGTACTAATTCTATAAAAAGATGAAAATTAAGGAAAAATAACTAGAAGACAACTGAAATAGAGAAAAAAATTAATAGGAAAAAGAAAAAGATAGATTTGAATTAAATCTTCAAATTTTGGATCTAAAAAATTAATTTTTAATTCTTCTATAAAATTTGGATAGAATTAATTAGAAAAATTCAAAAAAAAAGGATTTTAGAGGGTTTTTCTAGATCTCAAATTTTTTTCCATTGTATTTAAAATATACCAAAATCTTAGAGTCCATTTTTTCCTCTTTTAATTGTCTAGTTGATTTTTTTATTAATAATTAGATTAGAATAATGGAAAAAAATTCTAAACACTTATTTTGATATTTTTGGTATTGCCAATGGCTTTAGAAGAATAAGATTAGTCTAAAAAATACTTTTTAATAATTTCTATTGATAAAGTTGAATTTAGATAGAATTAATGGAAATTTGAGATTTTTACCACTATCAATTTTCTTTTATCCATTGATAAGGATTAGATTTATGGCCTCTAAGATTTTCAACTACTTTTAACTACTAATTGAATGATTTTCTACTAATTAATGATCTTAAGTTACTATTAAATTAAAATTAGATTAAAAGATATAATTTGACATACTATTTGACTAAATTAGCATTAATATTAGTAATTTTTAATGAAAACGTGATAATATGAGCTCAATTCACTAACAAAGCTATTAGTAGCCCTTAAACTTTATAAAGATTTAAAAGAATGAGAGATTTAGATGAAAATATAAAAGACAGTGATTATAAACTTTAGGATATTTTAAAAATAAGCTTTGAGGCCTTGAAAATTGGAGAGAAGAATATATTTTTGGACATATGCTATTTTTTTTGCAATGACAAGTATTGGAGTAGTACAATGAAAAAAAAGATATTGCAAATATGGATCTATATTAAAAATGATTTTATTAAGCAAGATACAAGCAATATTTTAGATATGTTGGTATATCAATTAATGATAAAAGTACACAAAGATAGAGTTATAATAGTGTATGATCAACTACAAGATATAGATAAAAGGATTGTTGAAAAAAAAGAGGAATATAAAGGCACACAAATTTGAAACATGAATTTGATGCGAATTCATGTATTTATATCAAAGGTGATATATATATATATAATTTGGTTGCTTAATCTTAATAAATTTATCAAATAAATTGAAAAAATCTTTCTTTATTTAAAATTTTTAATTTATCAAATTGCTTAAGGTTGACTAGCTTGCCAAACAAATTAAAAAATCTTTCTTCTTTGAAGAATCTTAAATTATCATGTAATTCAAGTTTGAGAAGCTTACCAAATAAATTGGCAACTCATTCTTATTTAAAAGAATTTAATTTTTTATATTGATCAAGTTTAATAAGTTTATCAAATAAATCAGAATTTTTTTCTATTTTTATAAGAAATTGATTTGTCAAATAGCTCAAACTTAAAAAGTTTGCCATATGAATTAACAAATTTTTTTTTAAAAAAAAACTTAATTTTTAAAGTTGTTTAAGGTTTAAAAACCTATCAAATGAATTGGATTTTGTTTTTTTTTTAAAAGAACTTAATTTAACAGGTTATCCAACCTTGAAGAATGTGCCAAATGAATTGGCAAGTCTTTCTTCTTTAAAGAATCATAATTTGTCTGGTTGCTTAAGCTTGCAAAGCTTATCAAATGAATTAAAAAAAAAATCTTCTTCAAAAGAACTAGATTTGTTATATTGCTCAAGCTTAACAAAATTATTAATTGAATTGATAAATTTTTCTTTTTTAAAAATACTTCTTTTGTTAAGTAATTCAAATTTGAGATGCTTTTCAAATAAATTACCAATTCCATCTTCTTCATGGACACTTCATGGATTGCTTAAGCTTGACAAATTGTCCAAATGAATTGGAAAATCTTTCTTATTTGAAAAAACTTAATTTATCAAATTATACAAGCTTAACAAGCTTGTTAAATGAATTGAAAATTCTTTCTTCTTTAGAAGAATTTAATTTGTTAGTTTCTTTTTAGCTTAATAAGCTTGTCAAATAAATTTAAAAAATATTTTTTAATTAAAGAAATTTAATTTGTCAAGTTACTTAAGTTTAATGAGCTTATAAAATGAATTCATAAATCTTTGCTTTTTAGAAGAACTTAGATTTTTTAAAAATATTTTAAGATTAAAAAAATTTCTAAATAAATTGGCAATTCTTTCTTTTCTATAAGAGCTTGTTGTTCAAGTTTGGAAAACTTATCATTTGAATTGGCAAATCTTTCTTCTTTGTAGAAACTTAAATTGTCAAGTTATTTAAGCTTGATAAGCTTGCCTAATGAATTGATATGTCTTTCTTCTTAGAAAAAAATTTGATTTATTATGTTGTTGAAGCATTACAATCTTACCTAATGATTTGCCAAATCTTTCTTCTTTGTGGATATTTAAAGTTTTAAATTATTTAAGCTTGACAAGCATACCAAATAAATTGCCAAGTCTTTCTTCTCTACAAATGCTTAATTTTTTTAGATTGTTCAAGCTTGATAATCCTACTAAATGAATTAGAAATTTTTTCTTCTTTGAAAATCCATTATTTTTCAGGTTGCTCAAGCTTAATAAGCTTACCAAATAAATTGAAAAGTTTTTTCTCTTTTGTAGAACTTGATTTATTAAATTGCTCAAGCTGAAGGGGCTTGCCAAGTGAACTAACAACTCTTTCTTCTTTAGAAGAACTTAATTTTTTAGGTTGCTTAAGTTTAGCAAATTTGCCTAATGAATTGAAAAATCTATTTTCTTTAGAAGAATTTAATTTTTTAAGTTGCTTAAGTTTGACAAGCTTGCCAAATGATTTGGCAAATTTTTTTTAAAAAAAATATTAAATTTTTTAAATTGCATAAACTTAATAAGTTTATCAAATGAATTGACAAAACTTGTTTTATTAAAAAAAACTAACTTATTAAATTACTTGAATTTAAAAATCTTGCAAAATAAATTAACAAATCTTTTTTCTTTAAGAAAAATTGATTTATCATATTGTCTAAGCATTACAAGCTTGTCTAATGATTTGTCATATCTTTCTTCCTTGAGGATATTTAAATTTTCAAGTTACTTAAGATTGATAAGTTTGCCAAATAAATTGCCAATTTCTTCTTTTAAATAGATAATCAATTTGTTAAATTGTTCAAGCTTGACAAGTTTGCCAAATGAATTGGCAATTTTTTCTCCTTTATATAAAACTTATTTTGGTAGATTATTCAAGCTTAACAAGCTTATTAAATGAATTAATAATTTTTTCTTCTTTAGAAGTACTTGATATTTCAGATTGCTTAAGCTTAACTAGTTTGCCAAATAAACAAATAAATCTTCTTTTTTTACAAGTGTTTAATTAATTAAGCTATTTATTTCAAACTTAAAAAGCTTCTCAAATAAATTAAAAAATATTTCTTTATTATAAAATCTTAATTTATTAGATTGGCAAACCTTTCTTCTTTGAAAAAATTAAATCTATCATATTATTCAAATTTAACAAGCTTACCAAATGAATAGATAGTCTCTTTTATTATAAAAAACTGAATCTTTTAGGTTGTTCAAGCTCAATAAGCTTATTAAAAAGGCTTTGAAATCTTGTGGTTATTGAGTTTATTAATATATCCTATGTTTTTAGTATAGCAATATTACTAAACAAATAAGTTAATATTTTTTTCTTTATAAAATTAAAATTTTTCTTTTCATAAGTTTAATAAGTTTGCAAAATAAATTAAAATTATTTTTTCTTAAATTTTTTTAATTTTTTAATTTTTTAAATTAACAAATATTCATATAACATTAAAATTTTTCTTTTCATAATTTTAATAAGTTTTCAAAATAAATTAAAATTATTTTTTCTTAAAGTTTATTAATTTATTAATTTTTTTAAATTAACAAATATCTATATAAACTAAAAGTATATATGTTATTTTAAAAATTAAGTTATCAAAGTAATAAATTTATTAATCTTATCAAATCAGCTTATATAGAAAAAATAAATAAATAACCTAATATATTGAAATAATTAAATTTTGAAACACCAAAAATTTAATTTAAAATTTTAAGATTATAATTATTTTTATTTAGAATAAATAAATTATTATTCTTAAGATATTATAATTTGATAATTTTTAAGATTTTCTAAGATTGACAGTTGAATTGATCTATCTTATTTAGTTAATAAAATTAGTTATTAAAATCTGAATTTTGACTCTATTTTTTAATAAATTCGTTAATCTTATTTCTTTATTAAAAAATTATTTATTAGATATTTTAAGCTTATTAATATTTTCTTAACAATATTATCAAATAAACTAAAATCTAGTTTATTTCTTATTGGTTGATTTATTAATTCAATTATTTATTAACACTTAATATATTTTTAATGCTAGAAAAATTAGCCATTAAAATAAAACATTCTCATTTTTTTCATTACTTAATATATTGTAGATGTAAAATATTATGATATTTGTATATAAAATTAAAATTTTGTCAACTTTGGTAAAAATATAGTTGATCAAATTCCTCCAATAATTTTTTATTCATTGAAATGTCTTTGGTTTTTATATTTTTTAATCTTAGTATTTTTAATTCTAAATATTTTTATTTTTATTTATTTTTATTTTTATTTTTATATATTACTTAAACTTAAAAAAACCAACAATTCTAAAGATAACTTAAATCTCTATACTTTTTAAGTTTAACAATTTTGTGAATAAATTATTTTTTTCATTTAATTTTAAAATATATATTTAATTTTTTTAATTATTTAAATTTTATAAACTTATAATTTACACACACACACACACACACACACACACACATATATATATATATATATATATATATATATATATGTATATTTTTATATATTACTTTTTAAAAGAAATTTAAATAGTAGTTAATATATAGCTAAATAGCCTACTAAGCCATAATGTAGTCTACTAAGCCATCATGTAGTCTACTTAGTTGTCATATACTCTACTAAGTTATCATGTGGCCAACCATGTCAATAGTTAGGCTAATTATTAGTGTTTTTATACTAAAAAAACTTTGTTGCTAATTCATGAATTTGAACTATATTAAAACTTAAGAATAAAGTTCATTTTAAGGATTGATTTTGTTAAAGCTTTGATGGTTGGATAATGATCTTATTTGTATTTATATCATTTAAATTTCTATTCTATTATAATATATTATTTATATTTTCTAATATAATATTAATGTCTAATATTTTTAAATTTTTTTCTTTGTGAATAAAATACCTCTTCAAATATTATTTTATTAGACATAGTCTTTTAATTATCTTAAAGAAGTTTTATTTATTTATTTATTAATTTATTATGCATATATTTTATTTTTTTTAGCTTAATTAAAGAAAATATAAAAATTAGATAAAATCAAGTAAAAAAGCTTCAAATTTGTAGAGATTGTAGATTTTTTATATTGTTGTAATTGTCTTAGAATTAATAGAAGTTTTTGGACATTACTCAAACTTAAAGATATAACTATGAGAAATTTAATTTAATTTATTGTAAGCCTTAGCAATAGAAAAAAATCTCTATAATAGTAAAATTTTTCTAATAATAGTAAAAGTTATAGATAGTAGCAAGTCTTTAATAATAAGATATCTTCAATCATCATGGCAAGCCTAAACATAGTCAACAATATTTAAAGAACTCTAACAAATACATGGAACACCAATATATATATATATATATATATATATATATAGACAAATTGGTATTTAGCTTCTTAACTCTTTACTAATTTATTCTTTGATTTTAGCTACTTCTTGAATTTTAAATATTTTTTTTATTATAAAATATAAAATATTATATTATTAAAAAAATTAATGGAATTCATTTGTATATCTAGAATGTGTCAATATATATATATATATACATATATATGTGTGTGTGTGTGTTTGTGTGTGTGTGTGTATGTATTTTATTTAATTTTAAGTTATAAAAAATTGAATGTAAAAAATACAAGAAATCTATTTAATTACTTGTAGATCTAGTAGATTTTAAAATATAGAAAAACAAAAATAAATTGACAATATTAAATTACTGCCAACATTTGAAGGATCTTAAATTTTTTATTATAAGTAAATTAGAGAGTGTAGAGATTGCATTAAAGAATATAGAAGCAACAAATAAGATAAAAAAATACCTCACATCTATTATTCTTGATTTTTGAATTTTGGACATAAAAATGGATGAAGGTAAAAATATTATAGCACATATAAGCAAATCTATAAGAGATAGTAGTATAACTTTTTTTTTCAAAAAATTATATTAAATAAAAATTTTATTATATCATTATTAAATAGTCCATTTAAATCATATCAAATATTATTTGTGATATTTGGAATATGGCCTTTAGCCAAATTGACATCACAAATTGTTATAGGTCAATTATTACAATAAAACTTTTACAACATTGATTCAAGATTGATTTTAAAAGCATCATTATCAATATGTAATAAATACCATTTTTTTTATTATTATTATGATTATAATGCTAGAAATTCACATGCCTATAAGTAAAGTGCAAAGTATAGAAATTCTATAAAAAAAATGTTATTATGAAAGAAAATGATTGATTAAAGAAAAATATGAAAAATCAAGGAAGTTTTAAAAATTATATTAATATAAGTTAAAGCATTATGCTTATAGAGTAGAAAAAAAAAAATAATAAATATATATATATATATATATATATATATACATATTTTATTGTATTATTTGCCACTATAAGTGATAAGAGTGGTGTATAGATTTAAGTGCTTTTTGGCTCATGACAAGAAACTGAAGTTAGTTTTTAAATTATAAAAAATTTCTATTTGATTCTAAGATTTATTTTAAAGATGACAATGGACTTACTATTAAAGATAAAAAATAAATTTCATCCAATTTTAAAATAATTCTTGAAAAGTTATACATGATATTTTGAATGTATAAGAATTTATAAAGTATTTGCTATATTTTAGCAAAATAATAGATTAAGATTATAAAATATATTTAAAAATAGAATATTATATTATAAAATAAAATAAGATTATTATCAAGGACATTAGATCAAGTATTTTATATGTTTTTATATTCTATTTGAAATATAAAATCAATTTATATATATATATATTTTAAAAAAAATGATGAATAAGGTTGATCTTTGATATCAACAATTTGGTCACCTTGGTATTTTGAATTTGGAAAAATTATAAGAAAATAATATAGTCTCTTGATATATTTATTTAATAAATAAAAATTCTTAATTAGAAGTCTTTCTAAAAATCATTAAATTTAGAGTTAGTATATATATTTTTAGCAATAATATAAGTGAAGAGTAGTTTATTATCTAAGTGCTTAAGATTATTTAACTATGGTGGAGTATTTTCCAGCACTCAAGGAGAGAATTGCTACAAGTCTTAGTAGTGCTAAAGCTTCTTGAAGTCATCTTTTTAATGAGCTAAGATCCATTAAATTTTATATAGAAAGACAACAAAGGCAATTACTTGAAGAAAAGAAGGTCTTTACATTATATTATTTAGTTGGAATTATTTTAGTAAAAGTCATATTCATACTACAACAATAATTATTTTAATTACTATCTATTATTTCCATTCATACCTAAATCAAGTAGTTGTTTTATTTATTTTTATAAATTTTATAAATATTTATAAATTTTATTAAAAAAATAAAAAAATAAAAAAGATAATAATAAAAGCTTCAAAGAGAATAAAAAATTATATCAAATTTTTATTAGATCTAATTTTATCATAAATACAATAAAATAATTATTTTTGTGATTAATTTTTTAAATTAAATTAAATTATTAGCACTTAAAATTAATTATAAAAATTATTTTAAAAATTATATTTATAATTTATTTGAAGAATCAAATTACATTTATAACTTATTTGAAGAATCAAATTATATTATGTTATTGTTTAAAATAATTTCTAATTTTATATTTGATTTATATTCATTTCAGTTATATTATGTATTTTATATCAATACACGTTTTGAATTGTCACAAAGTCTATTGGAACATATCTTTGTTATAATATATATTCAATTATATGTTATCTAAAAAATAGCAAAATTTGTTGAATGCCTTCTCAAGTCATTCTTATCTTATACCAAATAAAAGAAATGTGGTTTCTAATTAATAAAAAAACTAATCTTTTGAAATTAAAGCAATTATATCTTTTAGTTAAAAAAATTATTATTTTTTTGATTGAGTTAATATTTTTTTAATAAAATTTAATTGAACATATCAAAAAAATTCTTGTTATTAAAATTTAAAAAATATTTTTAACCTTTATAAATATTTAAATTAGTATAGATTCAAAAATATTTTTGTAGCTGATAAAAAATCAATTACAACTATATGTTCTTTAAGAAAATAAAAAAATTTAAATTTTATAAAAATATCTTTAAAAAAATATAAGTAATTTAGATAGTTTTAAATATATAAAAATTGTTTCAAATAATTGTACAATCTTGTAGCAATTTTTTTTAAACAACTCTCTCTTATAATCAATCTATTAAAATTTTATAATCATTACTTTTTTTTTTTTAGACTTATTATAAATTCTTTAACTTCCACTTTTTTTTATTGTAGTAGTAATAGTAGCAAATATTATTTAATCAAAAAATAATATTTTTTCTTATACAAAGACAATAATAAATAAATTTTAAAAATCAATTTTTTTTAATAGTATTCATTGTTATAGTCTTCTAATTAATATTATATTTAATTGAAGACCATTGCTTGTATCAAAATTTTAAAAAACACTCTTCAATATCTTAAAAGTAAAGAATCTTTTATTCTTGATAAAGATCCTTAGAAACATAATATTTTTTAGATACATAGAAAGATAAATTATGTTGATGCTATTGATAACCTTAGAAGAATTTTTGATGTTTGTGATATTGTTAGAAATAGGTATTTGAGATCATAAAAATTAGTATATATATATATATATATATATATATATGCTTTGATTACATTATACAAATTTTCTATCCAATCCCAAATTCAAAATTTTTAATTAGTGAGTTGCTAAATCAAGTCACGATTGTTAACTACCAAACGAAGCCCAATTGTTAAATCAAGTCATGATTAATTAAATCTATAAAGGCCAATCTTCACTAACTTCCTCAATGATTGGGTCCTTGTTGAGCAGATCGATCTCATGACACAGTTTCATCTTCTCAAACTTCCATCCCTGCTCTTGATTAGCATGTTTCTGCTTGACTATTGCATTAGCTCCACATCCTTTACCCTTCCAATTCTTAATTCTGAAATCTCTCGTTTGGTAGTGTCCAACTTCAGCCAACAAACGCCAAGTTTCTCATTGAGAAATATTGAAATACTTCCTCATGAGATTTATGTGATCGGACACAAGATCCATCAAAGAGTTGCAGACAGTACTTGCAAGATACCTAGCTGTGGCAAAGGTCCTGCTTGAGAGATAGAGCCACATGTGGAGGTCCTAAAGACAGGATTCTTTCACTTGATCACGGCTAATTTTTAGTTGAGATTTCACAAACTGGTGGTGGGATTTTGGTTTAATCAAATTGCACTCGCTTCACTGTTGATACAAGCCCCTCATAATGGAAGGATAGGATGTTTTGAACTACGATTAAGAATTCGTGAACTGCCAAATGCATTGCAGAGGCTACTTACTACCACATTGGGCACCCAGCTTTCCATTTTCAAATGCTCAGTAATTAATTTCCACATCTACACATTGCCAACCAAGAGCCACTCACAAGCAGAGAAATGTTCAAGATTTTATCTTATTGCTAAGGGCGTTGAATAACTCAAACTAAGAGGTGTTTACAAAGAACTTGTAATAGGTGTGGTGCAGAAATTGATCAATTTTCTGTTTTTGGATAGTTACATGGCATCAATGGAAGCAAAGGAGATTAGGACAATGCAAAATTTGTTTACAATAGATATGCAGCACAAAAGAATTAATAGAATGGAGATGGATATTGGATTAAAGGTTTGAATTGTCTAGAATTTGACAAAGAGGAGGTTGTGATAAGAAATAAGTTTACTTGCATTTGATTAGTTGTTGTTTTGGTAGTTATGATCTATAAAGTCAAACATAGTAACCAACAATTGTTTTTTAATTACAGTCTTTGAAATGTTTATATATAACATATATAACATATATCTATCTTTTTTTTCATAATTATATTAAACTTCTATCTTTGAAATTATTATTTTTCATAATTTTTTATAATTGTTAATTTTTATAATTCTTTAAGTACTTTTAATAGGTATTTTTTTAATTCTTCTTATACAAAATCTCATTAAAAATATCTATAGAATTTGATAAACTATTTTTTAATTAAATTTAGAAATAAACTTATTTTTCTATATTATATTTAAATTTTGGTTCTTTCATTTTTTTAAATTTAAGGTTTTTTAAACTTGAGGTTTTTTAAATTTTATTTACAGAAAAAGGCTTAAGTATTTTCTTTTCTTCTTATTGTAAGAAATCAGTACTTTTAATTTTATTTTCTTCAAATATAATTACATAGAAAATAATTTTAATTATATTTGAAGTCTTTTGCTTTGCTTTTTATATTTTATGATTAACTTCATATATTTAAAAAAATTAAAAATATAAGTATTAGTATTATTATTATTATTATTATTATTATTATTATTAGTTTACTATTTTATTATCTAAATTAATATTATTATGATTATTTATTTATAATTGGTCTAAATTTAAATAAATATAGAATAAAATTGAGATTTTTATCTAAAATAATATATCTATTTGTTATAATTAAATTACATGTGGATCACTTAGTTCTTTTTTTAATCAATCTAAAATAGAACTGATTTAAATTTAAGCATAAGTTTATTTTAAATTATAATTTACTTACTTAAATTGTATTTAGCTTTAATACATACTTGCACTTGGTCACACTTAACTGATTTGTCTTTGAAATAGAATTCAACTTATAGTTAAATTTAGTATATTATTTATTTATTAAAATATATTAAATCTATTTTAAAAAATTTATAGATATTTTATTTTTATCTATAAAATTTTAAAGTATAATTTTAAAAATTGATACTACCATTATTCCAATTAAAATTAGTAATTATTTATTTTTTATAACTCCTTAAGATTTTCTTATCATGTGATTGATCTTTTTCACTTTTAAACTTATAGAAGTTAAAATTAAAGAATTTGAGGTCTTTTCTAACTTCATTGATAATTAGTTCATAACTAAAGAAGCAAGTTTGTACTTCATTTATAAACAATCATTTATAATAGATTTTATCTTTTATGTATTTGATAAATTTAAATTTAAAATAAAATTTAAAATTATAGATGACTATCATTTTAAAGAATCTTAATATTCAATTTTTAAAGTAACAACTTTAAATTAGAATGACAATTTTTGTTAGTACTATATTCAACTTAAAATTATTTATGATTTTCATGAAAAAAAAAAAAAAAAAAAAAAAAAAAAACCATTTGCAATTAAATTAGATTTGATTTAAAGAAAAAATAAATAAATAAAATAAAACCTTAAAAAAATCATAGATTTGATATGATGACATAGTTGAATTATCAAAGATTAGAACCATTTTCTATCTAGAAGCAAATTAATCTAGTGATATATTGCTTGAAATTATCATTTTCTTTGAAGGTACATCCAATTTTTTATATATTTCTTTTAGAACCTTATAGAGAGTCGCATATTCCAAGAAGAGTATAACAATTGCCGCCTAGTATTTAAATCAAAGACCATAAAGAATACGAGGTTGAAAAGATATTTAATTTATGGCGAAGGTGGGACAAATTGGAGTATCTTATTCATTGGCAAGGCTATCATATTAATGAGTGCACATGAGAATCTGCCAAAAATCTCACCAATGTGCCTCAAAAAATATAGGAATTTCATTGATTCTATTCCCTCAAACCTAAATATATTTGACGATAACTTCTTGGTGAAGATTGGATTGAAGGAGTATTCATAAGAGGGAGAGAATTAAACTAAAGCCTTCATCACTATGTAATCATTTGTTTCAAAATAGAATAGAGTGATAGAAGCAAGTCAGTCACCATGTCAAACCTTCAAGCATTAAGAAAAAAAGATTTAAAAGATTCACTTGCCACGTAAGCTTTGAACAAACCAATGCAATTTTCACAACCTTCAATTGAATAAAGTGATGACGATACATTTCAATGCCAAGTACAACCTTAGTTGAAACAATTAGGAATAAGATCCAATCATGCAAGTCTTAATTCTATCGCTCAAGCTTTAGTGATATTACTTGAGCTTGAAAAGGTGAATCTTTTTAAACATAAGATTTTGTTTAGAGGGTGTTTTGAAGGCAGTAATAAAGATCAGATCTTTGGATGGGATGTTTCAATAACAGAGGTATTAGCTCAAGGCCATATGCAATTTCTTTGAGGACCAGTAGAACCTATTGCCTAAGAATGGATAACAAAATATATAATTTTAATAGTATAGTGTATCTTTGATTTTTTACGTATATAAAAAGACTTTCAAAGATATGAGCTCTTCTTGAAACTTGTCACTAGATAAAGGGATAATATTAGGAATATATATTTTGAAGGTTCATAGAACCTTTCAAAATATTTTAGAAGCTTCTTGAGTTATTAAAAGTCAGTTGAAAAGCTTTTTAGTTGGTGAAAGTAGCTTGAAAAGCTTCCTAGTTAATAGAAGGAGCTCGAGAAGTTTCTAAGTTGATAGAAAGAACTCAAGAAACTTTCGAATTGATAGAAGCTACTTGAGAAGCTTCTTAGTTTGATGGAAGTTACTTAAGAAGCATCTTAGACATGAGTATATATAGGATTCAAGACTAAAGAGTTCTTTAGTCTTGACAACGCAGCTTTTAGAGTTTTAGCTCACCTTTTTTGATGTTATTCGTGTACTCATCTGGTTAATTCAAGTTCTTGTTGATTTCTTCTTAAAACCTTGTTCTAATTCAAGTCTCTTGCTTAGTATTTTTGTCTCCTTGTTATAAAAAAATCAACAAGATTATTTAAAAATACTATTTTTTATTTCAAATATTTGATTGGTGACTAAATCATGATTATAACTAAAATATTTTGAGTTTATATGCTTTATCTTGTTGCCTTTGATGAAGCCACTTCTATCTATACAACACAAGTACTATTATCTTCATATAAGAGAGTTAAAGAATCATCATACAAAAGCCTACAGGTTGTTTGGATGAGCTTATCAATTGATCACAACCAAATGCATTATTAAAATGCTACATGTAAGGCAATAATTTTTGCATGGTTGGATGATGTAATACTTATAATCTATTGGTGTTGTTTGTATATTCATCTAATTAATTCAAGTTCTTATTAGTTTCTTTTTAAAACCTTGTTCTAGTTCAAATCTCTTATTCTATATTCTTGTATTCTTGATAGTTTGTTGAGACTGACCTCATCTTCAATATTAGAATTGGATCTTTTTTGTTAGAGAGTGGATTATTTCTCTGCTTGAAGGTGTTTCAATGCTTTAGAAATTATGGATTATCTTTCTTTAAACTAATATTTTTTCATTATAATATTAGAGCTTTATCTTTCTTATGAAAGAATGGATCACTCCTCTCCTTGAAGGTCTTAAAATATTTTACAAGTTGTAGATTATCTTCTTCTAAATTAATATTATCTTCTTATAGGTTCATTTCATCTTTCTCTTAGAATGGTTGGAGGTTAAGACATTAGTATGATTGAATCTTCTAAGTTCAAGTTAGATGCCATTATAAGTATTTTTACTACTTTATTTGCTAGGACTATGGAGATTGAAGGAGTTGTTGTAAAATTTTACAATGACATAATGTCTAAAATACCACAATCTAGACTGCATCCACGTCCAACTTCTGCACTTGAAGATGTAATACTACCTATGTTATGCCAAAAAAATCCACATGTTCAACAATGTAAGGAGCCTTGAATTAGTCTTCTACAAAATTATGATGGTATGATGTCATGTAGTTACATGGCCATTAAGCGAAAGAAGGAAGGAATGATTGAAATATATAGGAACTTAAATGGAAATATTTTAGCAAATTATCTTAGAATTTTAGATTATAGAATAAAAAGTAAAAAAAAGATAAAAGGCTAATGCTATCTTTTTATAGAAGAAGCTTCTATTTACTTTGTATGGCCATAAATAAGGCAAAATAAAGTATATAAGAAAAATAAATAATATAGATATCTTTAAAAAAGAATTAAGGTGAGATTTTTTAAAAATTTATTTTAAAAATCTTAGAGTTGATTTCCGGAGAGGACCAATTATGAGCCTAGATCAGAATCAGACCTTGAGATATAAAACCTTTGTACTTATGGCATGTTGAAAGATCTTTTACAGATTAGAGATTTGGATTAGAAAGAAGACTTAAGAGGATATATTTTAGTGTTGATTTTGAATGATTTGGAAAAAAATTGGCTTTGCAAGAGCTTTGCAAATTCAAGGTTATATTGAATGACATTGGATCTTGTGAAGTAAAGAGGGGTTTATAACTTTGAGCTTTCCAAGAGTTTGATTTTAGATCTACTAGTGAAAATTTGAGGATTTGTAATTAAAATTTTGGTTAATATATTTTATAAGTTTGAGCTAAATTGAATAGTTTAATTAGAAGTTATTGGAATTCAAGTGTGCTAAGGTCTCAAAAGTTGAGGTTTGAAGGTCAATGAGTATTTCTTAGATATTTAGCAATTTGTCAATTGGATTGAGGTGAGAATTTTTTGTATGGATAATAGACAAGATTTTCTCTTTTTATATGAGTTTTGAAAGTGATTGAATGATGCAAAGAGAAGTTATTCATGCTAGAAATTTGACATTAGGATTAGAGAAAGATGGCAGCCAATACTCAAGTAGAAATTTGAATATAACTTTTGTTGGATAATTTGGATCTCTTTCAAACTTTTTGTATGTGTTGTCAACTAAATTTTTCAAAAGTGTGTGAAGTTTGGATTAAGATCAATAGTTAGATCTTTAGCTATTGTAGTTTAAATTTGTTATAGGACTTAATTAGATTTATTAGGATTTGATTAGGATTGTTAGGGCGTGTTAGAATTTGATTAGAGTTTGATTAGGATTGTTTAGGATTTAATTAAGATTATTATGGTTTGACCAAGGTATTTAGGATTTGACTAAGATTGTTAATTTTTTATTAAGATTTAATTAGGATTCAACTAAGGTGTTTAAGATTTGTCTAGAATTTGATTAGTATTTGATTAGGATTTATTTAGGATTTGATTAGGATTTGATTAGGATATTTAAGATTTGACTAAAATTTAGTTAGGATTTATTTAGGATTTGATCAAGGTATTTAGGATTTGTTTAGGATTTGTTTAAGGTTTGATCAAGATTTGACTAGCATTTATTTAGGATTTGACTAAGGTATTTAAGATTTGTTTAAAATTTAATTAAAATTATTAGGATTTGATTAGAATTTGGCTAGGATTTATTTAAAATTTGATTAGATTTTGACTAAGGTTTGATTAGGATTTGTTTAGAATTTGATTAGAATTGTTAGAATTTGATCAAGATTTGACTAGGATTTATTTAGGATTTGATTAGGATTTAATCAAAATTTGAGTAGGATTTGAGTAGGATTTGTTTAAAATTTGACTAAGATTGTTAGGATTTGACCTAGATTTGACTAAGATTTATTTAGGATTTGACTTAGATTATTAAGATTAAGATTTGATTAGAATTTGGTTAAAATTTGATGATTATTTAATCAAGGTTTGACCAAGGTTTGACTAAGGTTTGACTAGGATTTATTTAGGATTTGACTAGAATTATTAGGATTTGATCAAGATTTGATTAGAATTTGGTTAAAATTTGATTAGGATTTAATCAAGGTTTGACTAAAATTTGACTAAGATTTGACTAAGGTTTGACTAGGATTATTAAAATTTGACCAAGATTTAACTAGGACTTGTTTAAGCTTTGACCAAAATTTGATTAAGATTTATTTAGGATTTGATCAAGATTTGTTTAGGATTTGACTATGATTTGTTTAGGATTTGATTACATTTTGATTAGAATTTTTTAGGATTTGACCAGATTTTGACTAGAATTCTTTAAGATTTTTGATATATTCTTTTATAATTAATTGAAAAATCTAATTAAAATTTTAATGATTGAAGCATACTTGTTAGTCTTAATTAAAAATTTACATAATTCTGTCAGAGGTATTAGGACCTGTTATTGTTATTTCTTTTTTATCTTTTATAACCAGATGCTCAACGCATTTTTAAGCAAGATTTTATGACATACAACAACGCGTTCAAAGTTCTAAGGATTTATCAACCAAATTCAATTAATAATAGTCCTACAATCTGATATTTATTCAACAAAAGAATCAAGGATTGGATTAGTTGGCACCTTGCTTACGGGACAAGCATTATCATGGTTTGCTTTCTTGTTTGAAAAAAAATCACCAATTTTGAGCAACTTTAAAGTTTTTATAGAAGCATTTGGAGATTATAATAAGACTTGTTGAGCAATAATTAAGATCCAAGCATTGTATTAGAAGCCGCACTCTACATCAATCTATATATCCAATTTTAGATAATTAGTGTGTGACATCAATTAAAACAAAGAAGCTTTAATGAATCAATTCTATTAGGAACTAAGAGATGATATGAAAGATTTGTTATTATTGCTTTCATATCCACAATCACTCAATGAAGCCATTAACCAAGGCGTAAAATGTGATAATTGATTATTTCAACATTATCAAGATCAACATTTATGGACTTTAGCAAAACAATACACAATCCGATATATTTTTGTTACATCAACAAGCATTCTGAATTCACGTTTAGAAATAGAAGATATATAATTTGATGCAGTATGTTTTAAACCTCTTAGTCCATAAGAAAAGAAGCATTAGATGGAAGAAGGTCTATGCTTGTATTATAGCAAAGAAGGCTACAAGGTTGATAATTGTCCAAAGAAACAAAATTGATGTATCATCAAAATTAGGAGTGCAATCATTCAAGAAAACAAAGATATTCAATCACAGTAGGTACTATGCAGCTAGATAATTTAACATTGCAAGACTATTTAGGTTCCTCTCTTTCTGCTCAACTTGCTTGTTGTTTTACAATTTTTTCTGTATTTTGGCCCTCAGAAGCTTCAAACAATTGTCTTGTTAGATTTGAGGGCATCCGCTTATTTTGTAGATGAGGCATTTGCTAAGTTTTATAAAATTTCTTTAATACAAAAATCCAAACATGTTCATATAAAAGTAATAGATAGACAATCTTTATCTTTTGGTAGTGTCACTTATGAAACCATGCCTATAGAAGTATTGTTTGAAGATCATAACAATTGAATTGTGTTTAATATTATTAGAATTCCTTCAAATCTTATTATTCTTGGACTTTCTTAGTTGAAAAAAAATAATTCATTTATAGATTGGAAGTCACAAAGAATAATATTTTCAATAGAAATCTCTATGAGAAAACTTCAAAAAAAAATTACAAGTTGGTAAACCTTTATTTGTTGAAACAAGGACTTTTATAAGATCGGCCAAAGAAGTTATATTATTTATTATTTATGTGACTTCAATTAAAGAAGATATAACTTCATTGACAAGTATTTCAAAGCAACATAGTAAATTTCAAGATGTTTTTCAAAAAAAAAATGATAATATACTACTAGAGCACTCTGTGGTGTATTGATTTGTATATCTATAATCTTGTTAGTATTTTTTTTCAGACAATGCTTGATATTAAAGGCCAAAGTATCATTAGTGGTTATAGTACATACCTCATTGAGAAAACTAGAATCAATAGGTATCGATGTAATAATATTATAAAGGCAAAATTGCTCTTGTTTCAACAAAGTTGCATATTCTTGATCAAATGCTACCTCTTCTATCCTTAGTATAAGATATGATCTCCTCAATAAAGCATCAAACAATTCTTGTTGCTTCTGAGGTTTTTAAGTGATAACAAAGTTAAATTAAGATAGCAACATATTCTGTCAAGCTTGGAGGTGATTAAGAATCCGAGCTGATATAAAATATTCTAAGTTCTTGTCATCTGTATATACAGTTATAAGATGCATTGCTCCTTTAAAAAAATAATGCTATTCCTAAAAAGAATCTACAATAATAAAAAACTCTTTATCGTGGATATTATAATTAATTTCAACAATAGAAAATTTTTGAAAAAAAAATGCAATATGATGGGATTTATCATCTATATCCATTTGTGAAAGTACAACCTTTAGTGCAAAATCTAAAGCATTAGTCTCCTTATAAAATACTTTTGTAAAGTCTGGATGCACAAAGATTGGAATTGTAATAAACGCCATCTTGAGGTCTTGGAATGCCTTTTCTACTTGAGGTCCCCATTCTAACTTGTCCTTATATGTCAATCAAATTAAAAAGGTAACAACTTGAGAGTAATTTTTTATGAAGATCCGATAGAATTTAATAAATCTAAGAAAATATTATACATCTCTAATAGTCTTTGGAATGGCTCATTGCATAATCACCTCTACCTTTTTGGGATTTATTGTTAAATCCTCAATAGATATAATGTATTCCAAAAATTCTATCTGAGATTGGTGAAATATATATTTCTTTGGTTTGACATACAAACCTGCATCTTGTAACTTTTATAATACCAACTTGACATGTTCTTTGTATTCCTCCAAATTTTTTGAATAGATCAAAATATCATCAAGATAAATCACCACAAAGTTATTTAAGTACTCTCAAAAGATATCGTTCATTAAGTGCTGAAGGATAGCGGATGCATTTGTTAGTCCAAAAGGCATAACATTATATTCAAAATGTCCATACCTTGTCCGAAATGCAATCTTCCATTCATCTCCGTCCTTGATCCGTACCAAGTTGTATATTCTACAAAAATCTATCTTAGTATAGATCTTGGCTTTGCCGAGTTATTCTAAAAATCTTGAGATTAATGGTAGTGATAATAATTCTTCACCATTATCTTATTCAATTTGTAATAATTAATATACATACGCAAGGAACCATCTTTTTGCTTCACAAAAAATATAAGTATACTTGTTGGAGACTTTGAATGCTTGATAAAGTTCTTTGCAAGGTTTTTATCAATATAATCTTTTAACACCAAAAGCTTATTTTGAAAAAGATTATAGATTGGGCCAAAAGGTGGTTGTGTTCTTTCCTAAAGATCTACAGCACAATTGTATGGTCAATGCTTCGGTAATATATCAGCATTCTTTAAATTTGCTATACTACTTTGGAATACTTACTAATGAAGTCATATCTTTTTTAATTGAAGTCAAATAAATAATAAATGGTGTACCTTCTTTGGCTAGTCTTATAAAAGCACTTACTCTAACAAATAAAGGCTTGCCAATTTGTGGCTTTTTATAAAAAAAAATTACAAGAATTTCTATTGAAAATGTTATTCTTTGCAACTTCCAATCTATAGATGGGTTGTGCTTTTCCAACCAAGACAGTCTGAGAATAACAAGATTTGAAGGAGTCCTAATAATATTGAATATAATTTGGCTTGTATGATCTTTAAACAACACTTTTATAAGCATGGTTTTGTGGGTGACACTACTAGAGGATAAAGGCTGTCCATCTATTATTTCTATATGAATAGGTTTGGATTTTTATACTAGAGGAATTTTATGAAGCTTAATGAATGCTTCATCTACAAAACAAGAAAATGTCTCCAAATCTAATAAGGCAGTCGTCTGAAGCTTCTGAAGGCTAAAATATAAAGAAATTATAAAATAATGAAGAAATTGAGTAGAAAGATAAGAACCTAAATAGTTTTGTAATATTGGATGGTCCAGTTGCATGGTCCCTATTATGGCTAAACATTGTCATTTTCTTGAACAATTGCACTCTTGATTTTGGTAATATGTCAATTTTGTTTCTTCAGAAAATCACCAATCTTGTAGCCTTTATCACCACAATGCAGGCATAGACCTTCTTCCATCTGACGCTTCTTTTTTTTATGGACTAAGAAATTTAAAACATATTATATTAAGTTGCATGTCTTATGATTTTAAATGTGAATTTAGAATGCTTGTCCATGTAGCAATAATATATCGAATTGTGTATTGTCTTATTGAAGCTGATGAATGTTGATCTTGACAATGTTAAAATAATTAATTATGACATTTTACAATTTAGCTAATGGCTTCAATAAACAATTGTAGATCCAAAAGTGACAATAACAAATCCTTCACATTATCTCTTAGTCTCCAATAAAATTGATTTATTAGAGCTTCTTTGTTCCAATTGATGTTGCACATTAATTACCTAAAATCAGATGTATAAACTAATACAAAGCGTGCCTTTTGATACAATGCTCGGATCTTAATTATTGTCCAATGAGCCTTGTTATGTTTTCCAAATGCTTCTATGAAAACTTCAAAGTTGCTCAAAATTGGTGATCTATTTTCAAACAAGAGAGCAAACTATGATAATGCTTACTTCATAAGGAAGGTGCCAACCAATCCAACCCGTGATTCTTCTATCGGATAAGTATCAGGTTGTAGGACTATTATTAATCAAATTTGATTGATAAACCCTTAGAACTTTGAATGCATACCATCATATTTTTCTAAAAGATTAACTCAAGGCTCCTTACATTATTGAATAAGTGGATTTCTTTGGCGTAGCATAGGTAGTACTATTTCTTCAAGTGCAAAAGTTAGAAGTGGATGCAGTTTAGATTGTGGTATTCCAAATGTTGCATTGCTATGAAGTTTTGCAACAATCCTTTCAATCTCCACAATCCTAACAGATAAAGTAAAAAGAGCATTTATAATGGCGTCTAACTTGGACTTGGAAGATTCGATCATACTAATGTTTTTAACCTCAAGCCATTTTAAGAGAAAGAAGAAATGAACCTGTAAAAAGATAATATCAGTTTAGAAGAGGATAATCCACAACCTCTAAAATACTTTAAGAGCTTCAAAGAGAAGAATAATCCACTCTCTCACAAGATGGACAAAGTTCTAATATTGTGATGAAAAAAATATCAATTTAGAGGAAGGTAATTCACAACCTCTAAAGCACTAGCATACGTTTGAATAGAGGAGTAATCCACTCTCTAGCAAAAAGAATCCAACTCTGATATTAAAAATGAGGTCAATCTTAACAAACTATCAAGGACATAAGAATATATAGTAAGAGATTTAAATCAAAACAAGGTTTCAAGAAGAAACCAATAAAAACTTGAATTAATCAAATGAGTATATGAATGACACCAAGAAAGGTAAGCTAGAACTCTAAGAGATGCATTGTCAAGATTGAAGAACTCTTCAATCTTAACTCCTATATATTCTTGTCTAGGATGCTTCTTAAGCGGCTTCCATCAAACTAAGAAGCTTCTCAAGTAGCTTCTATCAATTGGGAAGCTTCTTGAGCTCTTTTTATCAACTTGAAAGCTTCTTGAGATCCTTCCACTAACTAGGAAGCTTCTCAACCAACTTTCACTAACTCAGAAAGGTTCTAAAATATTCTAAAAGATTTTGTGAACCTCCAAAGTGTATATTCCTAACACTTTATCAAGGCTCTTCTATTATACATCCATCACCGCCTTGTCTATGGCATTGATATGCAATGACTTATTTTTCTTGAGCAAGAGAGCTATTGTGTGCATTAAGAAAGAAAATAATTGAGCAAATCTTTTTCATCTATTTGATGGATTTTTTATCCATTGGATTTTTACCATGAATATAGATGTAAAAAGATGATGTACTTTTTTTCTTTCATCTCTAGTTTTGTCCTTGACTACAGTTAGGTTTTTTCAAATAAGGTTTTAATGAGGCAACAGTTGTAAATCTTGCGAGATTACAAAAAAATATAGATCATAATTCTATACAAATTTTACATTATGTCAAACAAGGAGTAATGTTAAAAACATTTAATGTAACTATGCTCTGCATGCTTATTCACTGTAATAAATAGTGAACCCTATAAGCTATACTATCGGAGTTTAGTAGGAGCTACTGTTCTGCCCTTTTCTGCCCATTGTATGTCTGTAAGACACAACCACTTGTTCAATATAGACAGACTTGAAGTTCTCTCAATTCTTTCTCAACAAAAAAAGACAGACTGTTTCTATTCCCGCCCTCTGCTGGAATCTACAGCACTCCGCCGTGTGGGGTAGTCAACAGCTTGGTTTAAATCAGTGGGACCTCGGCATTGGTTCGGCGCCCTATCATAACCTAACTTAAACTTCAACCGAATTTTGCTGTGTCCGTAATATTCGGAGTATTTTGGGACGAGAAACACATCGTAGAGTGATTGGAACTGTTTTTATTTATTTGTCTATAGTTGTTTGTTTAGGCTTTTTTTCAGTGTGTCAAGTCGTGTTTGATTAGAGTAGCAAAGTGGAATAGAAACAAATTGTCAGCATATCCCAAAGAGACTCCGCACTACCCGATGATCATGGACGATTTGCAGCCTCTTCGTGATGTCATGTTCACGTTCCTGACAAGTCAGAACTAGTTTGCGAGACGCTGGATGTGGTTGTTGGCTGCCCTGCTTTGAGACTGTGGAGATCGCAGGATCGCCCTCCATTTGTCGCGATATTCTCTCTCCTGTCGTGTTGGAGGTGGGTGTATTCCTGCGTTTTGCTACGCCGGTACCCATTTTCACAGTCAGTCGTTTCTTGGTCGCGGTTTTGCTTTGAGGCTCTCTTCCTAAAGTGACGTAGGTTGGTGTTGCAGAAGAACTGTTTTAAGATAACACTTGGGAATTGTCGTTCAAACCATCCACACTGGCTCGTGAATTTCGACCTTGCTTGCCTTTTGTTTAAGGTATCCTGTTTTCCTAGATTATTTCAAATTAGTCTGCTGATCTTGGACGATGGAGAGAACAGAGTAGCTTAGCGCAGAGAGAGATATGTGATGAACATAAATTTGACGAGTTGTGATATGAGCAGGAGCTTGCAGTTATGAGTTCAATTGTGGGTACGCTGAGTGGTAGTGCAACGGAGACGCCCCCGTTTCCATGGGGCCACACTGCGGAGGAAGAGTATTATGCCTCGAAAAATATCACACATCAATCTGAATTTATCAAGTTTCCTCGCGGAGTTTCGCTTTTCACTCAATCATGGGTGCCTTCAAATCGGCCGCCGAAGGCACTCATCCTCATGGTGCATGGTTATGGCAACGACTCTAGCTGGGTATTCCAAAAGACTGCAATCTTGTTCACTGAAATGGGTTACGCTGCATTTGCGCTGGACTTGTATGGACATGGGCGCTCCGAGGGTCTCCTGGGATACATCCCAAGCGTGGACAATCTGGTTGAAGACTGTGCGTTTTACTTCAACAGCGTGAAGAACAGGGCTTCGTACCAGAATCTCCCTCGCTTTTTGTATGGAGAATCTCTTGGGGGCGCCTTATGTCTGCTGCTTCATTTTGAGAATCCGGCAGGGTATGATGGCGCAATTCTCATGGCACCTATGTGTAAAATTTCTGAAAAGATGGTACCGCCGTGGCCTGTCGAGCACGCGTTGAGATTCATTGCAAGGTGGGCTCCCACGCTGCCCGTTGTGCCCACTACAGATCTTGTGGATAAGTCCGTCAAAGACCCAGCCAAGAGAATCCTCGCCAAGAACAATCCTCACAGGTAGATGCTCTTCCTTGGTAGTGCCGAAAAGTATTGTTCCACTCCTGTTCTATCTGCTGGTGTTGGGATGATTTGGTTTAGCATAGTCGTGGGTTCTGGTAGAGGTTGTTGCTTGTCAACCCTGACGGGCAGAATGGTATCGAGTGGAAATTTCGCCCTTCTTTTCTCGCATTAATCGTTGTGCGTTTTTGTGTGGATGTTTCTGTCTTAAGATGTTCCTTCATGTTATAGCAGCTGTTTTATTTTCTCATGGAATACTTGTACAAACCTAGTTATCTGTATGTTATACATCTGGGAACTTCTGTTTGTTGATGTTTGGTCTCGGTTTACAGGTATGCAGGAAAGCCAAGACTTGGAACAGTGATTGAGTTGTTGAGGGTTACAGCGAGCTTAGAAGAGAAACTCAAGGACGTCAGCCTTCCCTTTATTGTTCTACATGGTAATGCAGATGTTGTAACAGAGCCTGCCGTAAGCACTTTCTTGTATGAGACTGCAAAATCTGAGGATAAGACGTTACGAATTTACGAGGGTATGCTGCATTCACTCATTCAAGGAGAACCTGATGAAAATGTTGCAATAATCCTCGGTGATATTAGCTCATGGCTGGATGAACGTGTGCAACGCAAGTCTCCACCAGAAGAAGATTCCGCTTCATGATTTGCAGGTTTATAGCCCAGAACTGTGTTGTTTCATTCGAGTTATGGATCATTTTACAGGTAGTTCGCATCTCGCAGCTCCTTTGAGTATTCTCGTGTTATTACTTCAGCTTTCTCGCCAGCCCATAGTCCGTTGTTTTGATAAGCAACAAGGAGAATGCTATACTGCTAAATAATGTTCCATAAAAAATTGAGCTTAATTGAGCTTCATAGAGCAGGTGTACATAGTTAAGTCAATATTCAAATCTTGATTAGGACAGATTGACTTAATTATTGATTGCAAGTGCTGAAGAAATTTGTGTGTTCCAATTTCAAATTCGTCTTACCAGTGATATGTTGATTGAGGGTCTGGGGACAATCAATGAGACTTGATACGCACCAAAGGCCAGTGAAATCACTTCCAATTTGAAAACTGGAACCCTGTATTAGTCAATCGAACATTATCACAGGGTGTGGGGATGTATCATCAGATAGTCTGCAATTTTAATGTAGAGTCTAAGTTAGAGAGCAGGTTGTTAGAATAGTATTTCGTGTTACGCTTATATAAACCTAATGAGCGTTGGTCATAACCCTTAGTGGGTTGCTTCCAGATTTACTCCAGTTGTGTTGCAACATTTTCTTAAGTCTTCTTTCTCACCTGGGCTAGGTGGTATATATAGTATCATTTGTAAAGTTTTCCCAATAATCTTTATCAATTCTTACAACAGTTTAGAAGCATAAGCCAATTGAGTATGCATAGCTTTTAGAATACTATCATGTACCATTGCCTATTAACAGTTTTATCTTCAATTCATTCAAACATACCTTTTGTTTTGTTGCACATAAGTTGGTAGGTTATGTGGACAGTAATGTTTAGTAAATTTATTTATGTATTTTTATTTTTTTATGCTATAACAATGCAATTCTATATCTTTGAGTCATTTTAATATTAACTCTAGAACACTTTGTGTTCATATCATCATCCCTTTACTATAGCAATGTCTATCTTCAATCACAATCTTATTCATATATAACAGAATAATATTATTTGGACAATATCATAACAAATAAACTTTTAACAATCCAGTCTGATTTTTGTTCATCACAAAACATATTTGTGTAAAAGGTCAATAACATCCACGGTTAATGAATAAAACATGTTTCGTTCTTTATTTTATATTTATCGTCATTATGTTTTTAGGTTTTAAACTTAAATGAAAGAATATACAAGTTTTTTACAAAATTTATCAAAGTAACTGTTCTTGATTTTATCCTAAGTTTTTCTAAACATATGTATTTAAAAGTTTAATATGCTAGGATGATGTTACAATGTTAAAATTTTCTGAAATGCAATTTCAAATGTTGAAA
The DNA here is from genome assembly GCA_036785485.1 of Physcomitrellopsis africana. Classification (NCBI taxonomy): domain Eukaryota; kingdom Viridiplantae; phylum Streptophyta; class Bryopsida; order Funariales; family Funariaceae; genus Physcomitrellopsis; species Physcomitrellopsis africana. Next base: position 670,667 of record JAWRVF010000058.1, on the reverse strand, counting down.
AAATCATATATAATATGTAGCCAACAGAAAAACAAGTAATTACTAAACAATAAAATAAATATTTAAACATATTTTGGATAAAGTATTATTCGAAATTTTGGTTATATATATATTTAATATAATTTGTAAAACCTGAAAACCTTCTGAATTGACAGAAATATATGTGCATTGTAGATTTTATATATATATTTATTGATTAGATTGGATACAAAAACTTCGTTTTAGTTTTGTCCGTAGCATTTTATCTGAGAGAAAATTTAAATGTTAATAGTTCCTTAAAGAAAGATTCCCTGTTTTTCTAATTGATAAAATACGATCTCAATTAAATATATTTAAAAAAAAATGTACAAAATCATACTTTAGAACAATGCGTCAGTAAATTTTTTCGATAAATGAAAACATAAGTTCCAATTACCATTATTGTAAAGTTTCCCTATTTTACTCCAAAGTCTTTGATCCAAAACAAGGATTGTGGCACAATAAGACACGAATACGAGGGGACGTGCGTGGGCACTGAGGGTGGGAACCAGTTCTTTACAGTGGAGAACATCTTGAGAACCGAGAAAGGGTTACGCTGCCCGGCGCTGAAAGGGGCATGTGGGACCCACGCAACGGAAAGAGTCAAAAGGGCTGCCTGAGGGAGGAGGCGAAGACTTCATCCTCGCAAGTCTTCGTTTCACTTCTTCCCCTCCGTCGCGACCCTGCTCATGCTCTCTCACCTCCCCTTGTGCCTCCGTCTTGGATGCGTCCGCAACGAAGCTCACTCCATCCGTGCCCGCGCGACTTCTCCTGCTCTGCTTCGTAAGATTCTCACGCTCCTCCTCTCCCCTACTCTCTGGTCTTGCCGCGCTCCTTTTCCTCCCAATTTGTTATTTATTACTTTAGCCTCACTCACGCACCCCTCGCTCACTATTTAAATATTCTTTGCCGGCGCAGCAGAGAGCGTCGCATAGTTTTGTACAGATTGCTGCGGTGTGTCGCGGAAGCAGGGTGAGCCTCATTTAAGTTGCGAGGCAAGGTGTGTTTGGTTAAGGAAGGGAGTCTGGTGGGGGTTTTTGTTAAGGAAGGGATAGTTGTGGAGGGTGGAAGGTGTTGGGGGAGGTTGTTAAGAAGGGAGGCGAAAGAGAGGGGTGGATTGTTCTTGTAGCTCCGGGGAGTTAGCGGGAGTCTGGAAATGGTAGTGCAGTGTTTATTGTGGAGGAGCGTCGGAGTTACAGGAGGTTTTATGAGGGAGTATTAATGTTAGGGTTAATGTTCTTTTTTTAGCTCTAAGTGAATTGGAGGCCTAGGGTTTGTGTGTTGAGTTTCTATTGTGGTGTTTATTTCGTGTGGGCTTTAGACGACTGCGTTTTTTTTTATTCTAGCCAGCGCCGGTAGGTTCACCGTTGTGCGTAGTTTTGTTTCACTGCCACCTACTACTGCTGCTGATTACATCTTGCAGAGGAGATTTATGAGCAAATTGTTTGTTTCTGGATTGTACATTGTGTTTCTTAAGTAGCACCGCTAATGGTGCTTGCCTCGTGTAGTTGGTGTTTCTATTTCGACGCCTTGGTTAGGTGTCCTATTATTTAAGCTTAAGGTGACTGTTAAAGTTTGAGTTGGTCATTGTTAGGTTAGGGTAGTGAGTTACCTTTTCCACTTTCTATTTGTATTTAGGTTTGCGATTGTTTCCCTCTATTGAAATAATTGAAGTTGTTCGCCTCCTCTTACATTGATCTTCTCATTCAAACATCTACTGAGATTGTAATGCTGGAGACAGGTATGATCCAGTGATAGCAATGGTACCGAGAGAATTCGTTACATTAACGAAATGCAAACTAGATGCTTGATTACGGCTCGTCCATCATGTACTATCCTCTTCGCCATGAGTCTAATGCCAACAAAGAGGTATGCATTTTGCATCACTGATCTCTTGCGATTGTTGTACAATACTGAGTCACTGTTCAAATGCAGAGCTTAGCAGCCTCTCTATTCCCGCCTCTGTCAGTTTGTTGTGTCGGTTCTGCTCGATTCCATTTCTCTCAAGTAGCTGCTCATTACATCTGGTTTTATTTATCTATTTATTTATTTTTAATTTTTTTTGTGAGCTGTTATTTGTCTGCAGTCTATGCTAAACAGCTCGGCCACATCACTACTTGATGGCTCCGCAAGCACTGCTAGACCCTTCGGATCTTATTCTTTCACGCCACAATCAGGGACAACACCCGGTTTTCACCACGCAGGTATTTTTTTATCCCTTGGATTTCCTCGATTTTGTGAGCCTGAAAACTGTTGATGCCTTACTCACAGGTATCATTTATTTGCAGGTAACCTTCAAGGATTGCATAATCAGGGCAACTACAATATGCAGACTATGCCAAATACATTATCCTCTAGAAACGCAGGGTATGGAGGACCTTCTAGCGCCGCTCATCAATCTGGTGGTGGCGTGGCTTCTGGCCGGTTCTCAATCAACAATCTTGGCGTTGGTCTCTCTCAGGTGATTTTTCCTTACAGTTCTCTGATGACCTGAGTTGTGTCAGAGTCTAATTCTGACATTAACATGCGTGAACAATCATTTTTCCTTTTTTTTTGAAGGCGATTTGCAAGTGCCATAGTCTTTGTTCCCTCGAATCAACTATCAAGGTCAGGGAGGTGTACTTAATTTAACATCTATGGGTTTCAGAACATCACCCTAGAAATCATTGTTAGTCATCGCTGGTACTTCTTCATCTCCATGTAATAATTTTTAGGATATTGATTTGTCGCATTACTGTTCGTAATTTTGGTTCTTGACTAGGCAGTATTGTCCTGAAAATACTCGGTTTACAATGATTCTAGTTGGCCTCCCTAGTTATTTTTGTTCAGTTCACCCATCTATTTGATAGAGACTTTCGGTTACGGAGAAAGTGAATTGATCACACCTTTTACTTCCGTTTTGGGCTTGCCAACAGTTGTCGCAGGGAGGGCTTCAAGGACAATCGTCAATGACAAATCGCACAGGATCTAGTGTAGTGGGAAATCATTCCTTCAGCAATAACGTGAACGGAGTCGGGGGATCTGGTGTAGGGTCTCCTGGGTCTAGCTCCATTTCAAATCGTGGCTCTTTGTCAGGTATGGGAGGATCACCGTCGCTTATGGGAAGTGTTGGACCCCGTATAACAAGCTCTGTCGGGGGAGCGAGTCTCGCTGGAGGGGGTGGACTTACAAGAGCGTTGAATGCAGGGGGTGGTGTGAATATGCAAAATTTGAATAATTCACGTGTGAATATGGGACAATTTAGTGCTAGCAGTGGGATTGGTGTGCAAGGCCCAGGGCGGCCTTCCAATTCTCTAATGCAACAAGGTGTAAACATATCTTCATCCTCTTACAATCCTTCAGGGGATCTCCTGGCCATGCTTAGTCGAGGTATTAAGGTTTCTTATTCTTCCACTCGTGCTTGTTGTTTATTACTTAGCGTATACTTCCTTTCCTCTGTTGTTTTGATCTATTTGTTAATGTGCTCCTTAATGCGCCATCTAACTCTTCGCGAACTAATGTACGGTTCGATCAGGAGATCCACTTCTTGTTTTGTTATTAGTTATTTTTTTGTTTGTTTATTTCTTTTATTTTTCTTCTTCAATTTATTTTTCTACTTTTTGTTTTTTTTGTTTTTTTTGTGGGTCCTCCCCTCCTATCCTCTCTTTCTTTTTCCTTTTCGCTCCCGCGCCTCTCCGGCAGCGGGTAGTCCGTGGATTTCGTTTTAAGTGTGGATTGATAAACAGTAGCATAAACTGAGGAATTCAACCACCCTCCCCCTCTTTTTTTTGGCAGCATCACCTCAAGGTGTCTCCTCCATGTTGGGGAACAATTTTTCTACGTCTCCAAGCTCAGGCATGCAAGGGCAATTTCACTCTGCAAATGGCCATATTGGAGGCATGAGTCCTAGCAGTGTTGGAAACGGGAATGATGGCGTGGCCTTTGATATCAATGACTTTCCTCAATTAACAACCCGGCAATCACCATCTGGAAGTATGCAGGGATCTATAGGTTAGTCTTGTGTGTTTGTTTCTGTGAGAGAGAGGGATAGCGAGACATAGAGACGGAATATTTGTTTGATCTGTTTCTGGTTCTTGCCGATCAATTAATAGAACAAAGATTTACAGTAGTTTTAGAACGTTTCTTAGGGTATCGTGTGAGGTGAATGACTTGAAATAATTGTGTTTGTCATGTCTTTGCGGTTGAACACCGAATAAGATGCAACGATTTTCTCGCAGTTTCAATGCTGCTATTCTTCTCAACGTTGATGGTTTAATTTAGCCTGTGTATCGTTAACGGAAGTTTGTCGGCGGTTTTGGTGGCGTCTGGGTTGACTTTTGGTAGACTCAACATTGTGTATTGTCCCGACAGGTGGTTTGAGAAAGCAAGGAATCAACGCTATAGTTCAACAAAACCAGGAATTCAGTATTCAGAATGAGGATTTTCCCGCCTTGCCCGGTTTTAAAGGTGAGAACCAGTATGACTTGTTCTATTTGCTAAGGTTTGTCGAGGGTCGCCGTAGTCTGAGCATCAGTGGAGTAGTCTCAACGATACCGCAGACAGCGTACATGTAACTATTTGTGCAGAGTACTTCAATGGAAGGTGGTGAATTATCTGTTGAGGAGTTCGAAAACTTGAAGTTCGTGAGATTAGCATATGAATCATGCTGCTCTCAACTCATCGAGGCTGTGTTCTACATGTAGGCGGGAACCATGAACTATCATCTGAACTGCAGCAACATCACAAGGATCAGCAGCACGACTTATCAATGCAAGCGCAACACTTCTTGGTAAATAAGTGATTAAGAAGATGATATTTTTGACAATTTTTCACTATAGGAAACATGAAGATTGAATTGGAAAGATCTAAAGATGTACTCATTAATGTTGCTGGTTATGGAAGATGTGCCTAGTACTTTGTTATGTACTGCCCGTTTTGTTTCATGGTCGGATAGCAGTTTGTTTTTGTGAGTGGATTGTGGTGTCCTCAGGAAGTGAAAGTGATACTTTTGAATTGGTGCTTTTGTTAAGTTTAGTTAGTCACATGGTTTCAGTGCAGATGGGGAGGTCTACTGGATTTTCCCAGGGAGGTATCTATGCAACGAACCGACATTTGTTGCAGCAGCAGCCAGCTGGAAACGTCTCTGATCTACAACATCTACATGCTGGTGTTGGGGATTCATTCTCTTCAGCTCGTGGTCTCTCTGCTTCATATCATTCTCAGGTGAGGTTACTTCACATTCTGTTAGGATGGTCAGGCTGCTGTGCTGACAATGTGTTGCCTTCAGTTCTGTTCGGTAACTTTGATTGACGTACTGCCATGACTGGCGTTGCTTCTATTTCACAGTGACCTAAGATTAATCGCCTCTTGGTTTTTAAACTATTTTAATGCGTACTCAATGGCCATTTATGAGTAGAATTGAAAATTTGAACTGCGGCTGGTATATTCTTGTTGGAATTGGTCTATCCCTAAAACTGTACTTTCCACTTGGGGTTTGCAGACGGGTACTCCAGGGTCTGGTGCAACGCAAGTGCATCGGTCTGGGGTTGGTGGAGCATTAGGTCAATATGATCAGAACTTGAACTATCAACACCAGTCTCCTTCGAGAACAGGAGGGACATTTACCCAACAACAGCATCAAGCAGGGATGTCGGGAACACTTCGTGACTCTTCGAAGCAAGGGGGTTCAGCTCAGCAGCCTGACCGTTTTGGTTTACTTGGTTTATTGAGTGTAATAAGGATGAGTGATCCAGACTTGACAGCGTTAGCTTTGGGTACGGACCTTACGACCCTGGGACTGAACCTTAACTCGAGGGAGAACTTGTACAAAACATTTGCTTCTCCGTGGGCTGACGAACCCATTAGAGGCGAACCCGATTTTGTGGTTCCTCCATGCTATGATCAGAAAGCTCCACAACTGCAGGTATACTTCTTTATCGCTAGTAGTAAAGTAGTCATTTCTTAAAATTACATTGAAAACGTCTGGGTCGGTGTCAATTATCTGCTTTTTATATGAAAGTCGGGTGATCTTTAAGGGTTGGATTGATTTATAACAGATTTAAGTGCTTTTAAGAAAGTAAGATCGTCTAACCGAGTATTTGGTAGCAATTTTTGTGGCATTTTGTTCTACTCGTCACTTAAACCTAGTTTATTTTTATCTTGCAGCCGAATCACTTTACCAAGTTCCAAGATAATACTCTGTTTTATATCTTTTACAGGTAAGCGCTTTTAGTCTCTTGAGTGCACATGATGCGTCAAAATCATTCCTATTGCATGAATATTATTGCTCTTTGTTCTATCGGGCTCTAAGTCACTGCGTGCCTCTAATTTCTGTGTGCAGCATGCCAAGAGACGAGGCTCAGTTGTGTGCGGCCAATGAGTTGTAAGTCGCTTATTGCACCTTGAAAACCTACTTGTTATTGTCTTATAGTCGAGAAGTTAGAATGGTCCTTATACTCTTAGTATTGTCGCACTGATTACTTCAAAAATCAGAGGAAATTCTAAAGAATCACTTTAACAGGTCTTTCATGATGTCTGGGTAAAAATTGTTTCGCTTGAGATTTACTATTCATTGTCTCCGTGTCGATACCAGGTTAAATAGGGGGTGGGTCTTCCATAAAGAACTCAAGAGATGGTTGAAGCGTGCTCCGAATAGTGAGCCAATGGTCAAAACTCTGACATACGAGCGTGGCACGTTTTTCTTTTTGGATCCCGCTACTTTGGAGATGGGATGCAAGGTACGGATTATGGTTCTGTTATCACTCTTTATCGATGCCCTCTCTTCGTTTAAGGTTCTTCCATTATCTCTAAAATCTTCGGATCTATTTCGTATGAAACATAATCAATATGATTTCTGAGGCTTAATATGCAAGAAAAATTTACATGCCGGTTATAAAAACTTTACATAATGTATATTTTTTGGGATAGGTGCAAATTACAATGGTGAATTATATGGAATTTAAGCTAAAAAATGAGGAATTAAATGGTATTAATTTTAAACTCGGAAATTCGTCGCAATGTTGTAAGTTTTGGACCATGAACCATAGAGCTTGTTAGTATAATAAAACGTTCAATACTTGGTTTTTTAAAAATTTGATTAGCTTCCTCTTCTTAGTTGGGTTGCAAGGCAATAAAAAATTATGTGGTGTTGAAATTGGCCACTTATGGTATAGGTGCTGAATCGGAGGATGTGTAGGGATCAAAGACATAGTAGACAGGCTGTTGACGTGTTAAAGTTGGATCTAAATTTCTCTATATGCCCATGTCAATCGTATTGAGACTCATAATGTATGTTCTAATTTTCCCGTAATTAATAACTACTTTGGGAATTGTCATCAGGAAAACTTTGTACTGCACTACGAAATGTTGGAGAAATGTCCAAACCTGCCTGCTCAACAGTGAACGGACGAGACATGCTTAGCTGGGTGATCTGCAACGGCATATCCAATTTCAGGGCTTTTAAAATGTTGTTCAGATGTTCATACTTGTTCCATTTTCTTTAATGAATGTAGTTGACCTTGCAGCTTTCAACTTCGAGTCAACTTTCTCCAGTTTATTTTGTATTGTGAGCTTCCAGTCCTGTCGGTTGAACATCGCTGGCTGAGTTGCAACGGGTATTGTGGGACATTTTTTGGTAAATAGTTGTGGAGTACTGAACTTTTGCTTGATATTATGTGATCAAATTCCTTAAGTTGATGTGCCATGTGGTTGTCTTAGTTTGCCTGGACAATGACCACTGGAAAATATATCTCCAAGGTGGCCTAATATTAGCGCCTTATGAAGCCGACTATCCTTAATGCGACACTTTTTACTTAAATTAAGTCGATTTTTTTCTGTTTTTTCTAATGGTCGGCTTCCAATTTGCATTGTTCGATTATGAGGTATGTCATTTTTAATTTGTTTCATTTTTTATTAGTACAAGTAGTATTGGAGAAGGGTGACAAGCGGCTATCTGAACTATCCTCTGGATACTTGTTTTCTGTTGCTTGTGAAAGATGGACAAGAAAGTTAAACATCGCACTTGGCCATATTAGGCAGACCTTCAGGAATGACATTCAGAATGGTGCCATTTAGGGTAGGACCATTAAGGTGTAAATAGGATATGACTAATTTTTGTTTCAAATTCACCTATAGGTTTGGGATCAAAGACAGATTCTAATGCGGACTTGATTACAAATGTTAGCCAAGCCAAGTACAAGACGTGTATTTTTAAAGTCATTTTGATAGTCCTGAGAAATCGTAGCTTTCACTGAAGCTATTAATCCTCGAATTTGACGTATTCTATTGAATGTGTTTCTTTTTGAAGAAAAAAATGTTTTAAAAGTAATCTTGGTCTGTCTACGCAACCATGTTTGATAATTATGTTTGTAGGCTATCAACATGGAATTATGACTTGGAAGAGATAATACATTATTAATTTGAGTATTTTTACGATTCAGTTGCTAGAAGTGTAATAGCTTCATTGAAGGCTTCAATGACGGCAATTGTCCACACAAGAATATCGAGTTCAAAAGTCGAGATGAAAAGTATTAAGAGCATACAACCTGAAGTATCAAGAGCCGTTACCTTGGCGCAAGAAGAATGTCCAATATTCAAAAACAGAGAAAATAATAAATTTATTGAAGAAAGAGTTAAGAAAATGACAGTGTTTATAACTTTGCTTGTACTACAATACTGAAATAGAACAAAAGATTGAATAGAAGGTGGAACAGTTGTGAGGAAGAGAAGTAATTGCAGAAAGAAGCAGGTGGAGAGAAAAAAAGTAGATCGGATACAGACTGCTGATGAAATTTTTTATCACATGGGTTTGACAAGGACTTTTGAAGCTTAATATCTTAAATTTTAAAAAATGATAAAATTATTGTTTAGTTTTTTATTTTTTATTTTTTTATTGGATAAAAATATTGGATTCTTAGAGTAATATAAAATATAATAGGTCAAAATGTCTTTAATATAACTATTTAATATAAATGTTTTATATAATATTTGTCAACATATCTATTTGATATATATATATATATATATATATATGTGTGTATTTTTAAATGTCAATTTTTTTTTAAAAAAAAATCTCAATCTAAAATTATTTAGCTTAAAATTTATTTAAAAAAAAAAAAAAATTGGTTATAGTTAAATATATCTCTAAAATAATATCTAAGGTATATTGGAGATTGATAGAGAAATTAGTGAAAAATATGTTGGATAATTTTACAAAGGATTTTAATTTCATTTACTTGGTTTTGTGGCACAAGTTGGCAAATCATGTGGCAAAAGTCATTAAAAGGGGTTTTAGAAAACCACATCTAAACTCAACCTACAAATAAATATTGACTAGTAGATTATCATATGCAAGGGGTTGATGCTAGGAAAAACTTTTCTGTAATTAAACAGTTATACATTCCAAAGGTTAAACATGAGCTATAGATGCTTGCTAGCATGGTACAAGAAGTTCATTATTAAGTTCCATAAAAAAATCTTTTTTAATGTCCAATTTGGAAGTTGATTTTTAATAGTCCATTGAAAGTATAACTCACTTCAACATAGATAATTCACTTCAACAAGTATTAACAAGATAAATAGAAGTTTGCAAAATTAGTTCTTTTAAGATTGAAATTGCTTATTTCACAATAGTTATAATAAATATAAATTTGGAATGATGGTTGGTAGATAATTATTGATAGTTATTTATTTAATATTTTTTAAATTATAAGAAGAAAAAAAAAAAAAAAAAAAAAAAAAAAAATCTTATATAATCAAAGTGTAGTTATTTAGAATCATCATATAAGTTATATTAATTTTAATTTCTTGTAGAATTTAATTATTAGCTTGGTATAATTTTTTTGAAACTAAAAGAAATATTATAAGGAAAAAAATGATATTTAATTAATATATTATAAACTTAAATATATTATAATTTTATTTATAGATACTATTTATTTAATTTAATAATTTTTTTAATAAAATCTTCTAAACTTATTATTTTTGTTCTATATTATTATTACAAGAGATTAAATAGAAAGAAGATATTAAATATACTATATATTTTACAATCTTTACAATTATATTATTTGATCATGACTTATTGATTAGGAAATCAAGAGATATTATAATGTTATACCAATTACTTAAATTTTTTTTTTAAGATTCCATTGTAACACTTAATTGTTTCTAAACAATCTATATAATTATAAAAAATCATCTTACATTATTAACTACTACAAGAATAACAATAAATATGTAGAATTTTAAAGACAATACTTCGCTAATCAAATTTATTTAAACACCACTACAAATCAAAATGGATCTATCCAAGTGTTAGGGACATACACTTTGGAAGTTCACAAAACCTTCTAGAACATTCTAAACATTTCCTAATTAGTAGAAGTTACTTGAAAAACTTCCAAGTTAGTAGAAAGAGCTCGATAAGCTTCTAAGTTGATAGAAGCTGCTTGAGAAGCTTCCTAGTTTGATAGAAGCCACTTAAGAAGCTTCCAAAACAGGAATATATATTGGAATCGAGGTTGAAGAGTTCTTCATTCTCGACAACGCATCTCTTGGAGTTCTAGCTCACATTTCTTAATATCATTTGTATATTCATATAGATAATTTAAGTGTTTATTGGTTCCTTCTTGAAACCTCTTTTTGGTTCAAATCTCTTATTTTGTATTCTTGTATCTTTGACAATTTATCAAGACTAACCTCATCTTAAATATTAGAGTTGGATCTTTCTTGTTAGAAAGTAGATTATTCTTCTTCTTGAAGATATATTAGTGCTTTAAAGGTTGCAGATTACCCTCCTCTAAATTGATATTTTCTTCATCATAATACTAGAGCTTTATTCTTCTTGTGAGAAAGTGGATCATTCCTCTCTTTGAAGGTTTTAAGGCATTTTAAAGATTGCAGATTATTCTCTTCTAAATTGATATTATCTTCTTATAGATTCATTTTTTTTTTTTTTTTTTTTTTTTTTTTTTCCTTAAAATGGCTAGAGGTCAAGACATTAATATGATCAAATCTTTTGAGTCCAAGTTAGACACCATCATAAGCACTTTTACTATTTTATATGTTAGGACTATAGAAATTAAAAAGATCATTGCAAAACTTCATAATAATACAACATCTGAAGTACCACAACCTAGACTATACCTGCTTCCAATTTCTGTGTTTAAAGATGCACTATTACCTATACTATATTAAAAAAATCTACTTATTCAGCAATGTATGGAGCCTTAAGTTAGTCTTCTGGAGAAATATGATGATACACATTTGAAGTTTTGAGGATTTATCAACTAAATTTGATTGATAACGGTTTTATAATATGATACTTATTCCACACAAAAATCACAAGTTGGATTAATTGGCACCTTGCTTGTGAAGCAAGTATTATCGTGATTTACTCTCTTATTTGAAAAGAAATTACCAATTTTAAGCAACTTTGAAACTTTTATAGAAGTATTTGTGGAAGCATTTGGAGAACATGATAAGGTTTGTTGTATAATAGTCAAGATCCAAACATTGCAATAAAGGGCATGCTTTGCATTAGTCAATGTATTTAATTTTAGGCAACTGGCGTGCAACATCAATTGGGATGAAGAAGCCTTTATGAGTCATTTCTATTAGAAATAAAGAGACAATATGAAAGATTTGTTATTATCACTTCTGAATCCACAATTGCTTAATGAATCCATCAGCCAAGCTATGAAATATAATAATCAACTATTCCAATGTTGTCAAGATCAATGTTCATGGATTTTAGCAAGACAACATGTAATCCAACACACTCTTGCTACATCAATACATAGTTTGAATTTACATTCAAAAGTAGAAGATATGTAGCTTAATACAATACATTTTAAACCTTTTAATCTACAAAAAAAGAAGCATTACATGGAAAAAGGTCTATGTTTATATTGTAGCAAGAAAGGCGACAAAATTAATAATTATCCAAAGAAACAAAATCAATGCATCACCAAAATCAAAAGTACAATTATTCAGGAAAATGAAGATATTTAGCCATAATACGGACTATACAGTTAGACAATTCAATATTGTAAAATTATTTAGGTTCCTCTCTTCTTGCTCAATATGCTTATTGTTTTATAATTCTTTTATATTTTGGCCCTTAGAAGCTTCATGTGATTGTCTTATTGGATTCAAGAGTATCTACTTATTTTTTAAATGAGACATTTGCTAAGCTTCATAAAATTCCTCTAGTACAGAATTCAAACATGTTTATATAGAAGTAATAGATAGACAATCTTTATCCTCTAATAGTGTTATTTATAAAACAATGTCTATAGAAGTGGCATTTGAAGACCATAGTAGCCAAATTATATTTAATATTATTAGGAATCCTTCAAATTTTATTATTTTTAGACTTTCTTGATTGAAAAAGAATAATCCATCTATAGATTGGAAGTTACAAAGAATGATATTTCCAATAAAAATTCCTATAAGAAAACTTTATAAAAAATTATAAATTGATAAGTCTTTATTGGTTACAACAAGGGCCTTTATAAAATTGGCCAAAGAAGGTATACTATTTGTTATTTATGTGGCTCCAATTGAAGAAGATATGATTTTATTGGTAATTATCTCAAAATAATATAGTAAATTTTAAGATTTTTTTAGAAGAAGAACATTGATATATTATTATAGTACCAACCATATGATTGTACCATAGATCTTCAAAAAGAAATGCAACTATCTTTTGGTCCAGTTTATAATATTTTTTAAAATAAAATTTTAATATTGAAGGATTACATTAATAAAAATCTTTCAAAAAACTTTATTATGCATTCAAAGTCTCTAGTATGTACACCTATATTCTTTGTAAAGAAAAATGATGGTTCCTTGTATATATGCATTGATTATTGGAGATTGAATGAGATAATGGTGAAGAATCATTATCCACTACTGCTAATCTTAAGACTTTTGGAAGAAAAAGATTAAGCTAAGATCTATATTAAGATAGATCTTCGTGGAGCATATAACTTGGTATAGATAAAGAAATAAGACAAATAAAAGACCACATTTTGGATAATGTATGGACATTTTGAAAATCATATCATATCTTTTGGATTAATAAATGCATCTGCTATCTTTCAACATTTAATAAATGACATCTTTCAGAAGCATCTAGACAAGTTTGTGATAATCTATCTTAATGATATCTTAATCTACTCAAAAAAATTGGAAGAACATAAAGAGCATATAAAGTTGGTATTACAAAAGCTACAAGATGCAAGTCTATATGCCAAGCTAAAGAAATATATATTTCATCAATTAAATATATAATTTTTGGAATATATTATATCTACTGAGAATTGATGATGGATTCTAAGAAGGTAGAGGCAATTATATAGTGGACCATTTTAAAGATTATAAAAGACATACAATGTTTTTTTAAATTTGCCAACTTCTATAAAATCCTCATCAAAAATTATTTTCAAGTTGTCGTCCATCTTACTCAATTGATATACAAAGACAAATTGGAATGCTTCAAGCAAAGAAGGCATTCCAAAATCTCAAGACAATGTTGTCATATGGCATGAACTTCTATCTGGGAATACATTGAGTATCTAGTTGTGGAGAGTTTACTTGAAATTTATTGGCTAAATTCCAATAAGTGATTTGTCTTTAATAAAAAGAAAAAATAATAAAAAAATATTACAATAGAGAAGTTATATAAATAAACCTTCTTTTATTTAAGTAGATTTGTATAAAAAGGATTCAAATTTTGACAAAAAAAAACCCTTCAAAACTTTATTCATCCGCAAGGACTTATTTCTTTCTAATCTTTAGAGTCCAATAACTCTTGATTCAACTATTTAGTTTCTATACAATTTTCTTCAAAGTGTAGATAATACTTTTAAGTTTTATTACAAAGAAGAATCAACTATAAATTCGCTTTTAATTGTCTGATATCTTAAAAGTCCTAACAGGTGCTTAAAACCCTAATTTAGAGATACTTGAGCACTATTTTCTTCATATCTCACATATCCATAATCTTAATGCTACAAAATTTTTCTTACATAGTCTTGTGATATGAATATATACATTTAAAAAGTTTGAGCCAAAAATTTATCAAATTGCCTAAGATATAGCTCAAAATATAACCACTAGTTAAATAGGGTCACATACTGCCCTTAGCTTATAAGCATTGACTTCAACTCCCAATATCTCTTTTATCTCACCTTGAATTTCATCAAGCTACACATAAAAAGTGTAGTAAAAAAAATGTTCTTTCCAACCCTAGCCGCCGATCCTCTATTGATCTTTGTATGTGCAAATTATGCCCAAAATAGTGACAATAGATACAATTTTAATATCCTAACTTTGAGTGCCTATAACTCTTTCATACAAAGTCCAAATCATGCAAGATTTGCACCAAAACCATATCCAAAAAACCAAACTTGCTGATCCTAGCCTTTGATGTTTGATTCCCTTTCAAAAACAAATCCTAATCCCTAATAATTCCTCGGGCAGCCTCATTGAAGCCCATTGGATATGATTTTTGGCCAATAGGAATAGAGACTTCTATCATCCATCTTCATTCATTCACATGGATGGCCTAACTACCCCCTTTTACACTAAAAGCCCCTTCCTAATCCTTTTTCTTATAAGATTTACACAATATGTATTCTAAACACCAAATAAAAGAAATAAATAAGATCTTAAGGATCACCAATATCTAACAAAGGTGATTTAAGATATATAAAAGTTATTATCAATATAAATCAATATCAAAATTACTATTAAAAAAAAAAAAAGATTGTATAAATCTTATTAATAGCCTTATTAAATAGATTTCTTCTAAACTAACAACCTAACCACATCTTGTAACCAATAAAAGTCTACTGATATGGCTTTCATTTAGCTATGTAGTAAATTGTATATTACATATACATGCACAATTTTTTTCACATAGTAGCCAAACCACAACATGACAACATTCACCACAATTCCAATCTTAATGTATTGAGATTTTATGAAGGCATTCTATATGGAGACTGATGCTTTAAATTTTGTATTACAAATCGTACTTTCAAAAATGGATATAGACAATAAATTCCATCATATTATATTTTATTTTCTAAAAATTTTTACTACCAAAATTAATTATAAAACTCATAATAAGGATCTTCTTGCTATTGTGGATTCTTTTCAAGAACGGTGTCATTTTCTTGAAAGAACAATGTATCCTTTGGTTATATATACAAATTACAAGAACTTGAAATATTTTATTTCATCTTGGATTTTTAATTGTTATCAAACTTAATAGAATATGTCATTATCTTGATTTAACTTTGTTACCACTTATTGATTTAAAAAGCAATAAGGGTTATCTGATGCTACTTTATCAAAGAGATCATATCTTATACCAAAGGCAAAAAAAGGAGCGTTTGATCAATAATATGCAACTTTATTGAAGTTGGAGTAATTTATCCTTTGTACCATTATTACATCAACATCTATTGACTCTAATTTTTTCAATGAGATATGTATTGCAACTACTAATGATAATTTGGTCCTTCATATCAAGTATCATTTCAATAAAAATATTGACAAGATTAAGATTGAAAAAGATCTTTTATATTTTGAAGAGCATTTGTATATCCTAAAAAGACCAATACAACTATGCATTCTTCAATTTCACCATGACTTTCCAATTGTTGGTCACTTTGGATTTAATAATATCTTGGAACTTATTTCCTAAGATTTTTAGTGGCTTCAAATGTAGAAGGCTATTAAAAACTTTGTCCTTTCTTGTGACATTTGTTCAAGGTCTAAGAATCTTCAACATCACCTTTATAGACTCTTACAAGTCTTGCTTATTTCAAAATAGTTATAGTCTTCTATTTCAATGGATTTCATCATGGATCTATTGCCATCCAATTCATTAAATATCATTCTTATAGTGGTTGATTAACTCAGAAAGATAGCTCATTTTATTCTTTGTAAGAAAATTGTTTTTAATGAAGAAATAGTAAGGCTCTTTTTTAACAATATATATCAATATCATGGCCTATTGGATGATATTATATTTAATCAAGGATCCTAGTTCGTATTTAAGTTTTGAAGATGTTTTTTTGAAATATTGAAGGTGGATATTAAAAAAAATTTAACTTTCTATCCTCAAACTAATGGCCAAATAAAACAAGTTAATCAAGTTTTATAATAATATTTATAATGTAATATCAACTATTAATAAGACGATTGAATCTCATATCTATTATTAATAAAGTTTGTATATAATAATATTATTCATCTCTTAACTTAATAAACACTATTTTATTCCAATTATGGATATTATTCAAAGCTTGATCTATGGAATACACCAAACAATAACAATCCAACAGCTGAAGGATTTATACAACATTTATTGCAATACCAAACAACCTTGAAGCTTCAATTACAAGTAGCTGAAGATGCTTATAAGATATCTGTAGATAAATTCAAGAATCAATTGCTTGCTGTTCATATTAGAGATAAAGTATGACTTTTTTGATGGAACATCAAGACTAAATGGCCATGTAATAAATTGGACTATCAAAGGTTAGGACTATTTTTCATCCAAAAATAAATTAATCTAGTAATATATTACTTGAAATTATTATGTTTTATGAAGGTACCTCTAATTTTCCATGCCTCTCTTTTGAAGCCTTATAAAGAATTGTATATTTTAGATAGAATGTAACAATTGCTACCTAATATCAAAATCAAAAATCATAAAGAATATAAAGTTAAAAAGGTGATTGATTCACAACAAAGATGGAGCAAATTGGAATATCTTGTTCACTGGCACGATATTGTATTGTGGTTTGGCTACCATGTAAAAATATTGTACATATATATTTAATATATAATTTATTATACAGCTAACTAAGAGCCATATTAGTGGACTTTCATAGGTTATAAAATGTGGTTAGATTGTTAGTTTAGAAAGAATCTATCTTAAAAGGTTATTATTGAGGTTTATACAATCTTTTTTTTTTTTTGGTAGTGACTTTTGAAATTAATTTTATATTGATAGTAACTTTTATATATCTTAAGTCACCTTTGTTAGACATTGGTGATCCTTGAGATATTGTTTACTTCTTTTATTGATTGTTCAAAATATATATTATATAAATCTTATTAGAAAAAAAGATTAGAAAAGAGTTTTTAGTGTAAAAAGGAATAGTTAGGCCATCTATGTGGATGAATGGAGATGGATGATAGAAGTCTCTATTCCTATTGGCCAAAAATCATATCCAATGGGCTTTAAGGAGGTTGCCTAAGGATTTATTAGGAATTAGGGTTTTTTTTTTTAGAGGATTCAAATATTAGAGGCTAGGATCAGCAAGTTTGGATTTTTGGCTATGGTTTTGGTGAAAATTTTGTGTGATTTGGATTTTTTTATAAAAGAGATATAGGCACTCAAAGTTAAGGTGTTGAAATTATATATATTGTCATTCTTTTGGACATAACTCGCCCATATAGAAAGCAATAGAGGATTGGCAATTGGGATTAAAAAAGAACTCTTTTTTAGCTACACTTTTTATGTATGGCTTGATGAAATCCAAGCTGAAATAAAGGAGATATTAAGAGTTGAAGTCAATGCTTGTAAGCTAAAGGCAGTATGTGACCCTACTTAATTAGTGGTTATATTTTAAGCTATATCTTAGGAAATTTGATAAATTTTTGGCTCAAAATTTTTAAAAGTATATATATTCATATCATAAGACTATATATAAAAAAATTATAGCATTAAAACTATAGATTTTTTAGATATGAAGAAAATAGTACTCAAGTGTCTCTGAACTAGGGTTTTAAGTACTTGCTAGGATTTTTAAGATATCAAATGATTGGAAGCAAATTTATAGTTGATTTTTTTTTGTGGTAAAACTAAAGAGTATTATCTACACTTTAAAAAAAAATTATAAAAATTAAACAATTGAATCAAGAATTATTGAATTCTAAAGTTTAAGTAGAAATAAGTCATTGCAGGTGAATAAGATATTGAAGGATTTTGTAGAAATTTGAGTCTTTTTATACAAATATATTTAAATATAAAAGAATTTATCAATAAAAAGTATCTTTTATAATATCATTATATTATTTTTCTTTTCTATTGAGGACAAATCATTTATTAGAGTCTTACCAATAAGTTTTAAATAAATTCTCCATAGCCAAGTACTTAGTATATTTCCAAATAGAAGATCACGCTACACAATAATGACTATAATATCAATGAGCGCACATAGAAATTAGCCAAAAATCTTGCCAATATGCCTCAAAAGATATAGGAATTTCATCAATTCTATCCCTACAAATCCAAATGTGTTTGATGATAATTTTTTGGTGAAGATTGGATTTGAAAAATATCTATCAAAGAAAAAGAGTCAAACTAAAGCCTTCATCAATACACAATCATTTGTTCCAAGATAGAATAGAGTTATAAAAGCAAGTCAGTCACCATCTCAAATCTTCAAACATTGAGAGATTTAGCAAAATAAGATTAAAAAGATCCACTTACTATGCAAGCTTCAAGCAAACTAGTATAGCTTTTATAACCTTCAATTGAGCAAAGTGAGGACAATATATTTCAACATCAAATAAAACTATAATTAGAACCATTAGAAGTAACATCCAACTATACAAGTCTTGATTCTAATGCTTAAGCTTTAATGATATTACTTGAGCTTGGAAAGGTGAATCCTCTTAAGCCTAAGATCTTATTTGGAAATGTTTCAAAGGCTGCAACAAAGATCAAATCTTTAGATGGGATATTTCAACAATAGAGATACTAGCTCAAGATTATATGCAATTTTTTTAAAGACCATTGGAACTTATTGTCCAAGAATAGAGATTAGAATAAATAATTTTATTAGTACATGATATTTTTGACTTTTTGTGTAAGTAGGTGTCACGGATACAAGATTTATTTTAATAATTATTTAGTTAGTATGGATAGATAGAAATAAATAAAAATAGGTTAATTTGATAATATCTTAGAGAGAAGCTTTTTAGATGTGGTTTCACCTTTATACACATCTATGAAGCTTAATAGGTTAATTTGATAATATTCTTTCTTCTTAAAATTCATCACTAAAAAATATATATATATATTAGAAACATACACTTTAGAAGTTTATAAAACCTTCTAGAATATTTTAGAAATTTTCTAATTAGTGGAAGTTGCTTGAAAAACTTTCAAGTTAGTAGAAAGAACTTGAGAAGCTTTCAAGTTGGTAGAAGCTTCTTGAGAAGCTTCCTAATTTAATGGAAATTGCTCAAAAAGCTTCTTAGATATGGATATATATATATATTAGAATCAAGGCTGAAGAGCTCTTCAATCTCAACAATGCATCTCTTAGAGTTTTAGCTCACCTTTCTTTGTGTACTCATCTAGATAATTCAAGTCTTTTTTGATTTCTTCTTGAAACCTCTTTCTAATTCAAATCTTTTATTTTATATTTTTATATCTTTGACAAAGGATTTGTAAAGCATCTATCGTAATACCAAATAACCTTGAAGCTTCAATTGCAAGCAGTTCAAGATACTTACAAGATATCTGCAAATAAATTTAAGAATCAATCACTTACTTTTTATAGTAGAGATAAAGTATGGCTTCTTTGATAAAATATCAAGACCAAGTGGCTATGCAATAAGTTGGACTATCAAAGGTTAAGACTATTTTTTATCCAAAAGCAAATTAATCTAGTAGCATATTGTGTAAAACTACTATATTTTATGAAGGTATATTTAATTTTCCATGTCTCTCTTTTGGAGCCTTATAAAGAGTTGTATATTTTAAAGAGAGTATAACAATTGCTACTTAGTATCAAAATCATAAATCATAAAGAATATAAAGTTGAAAAGGTGATTGATTCACAATAAAGATGGAATAAATTGAAATATCTTGTTTATTGGCATGATTATAACATCAATGAGTGCATATGGAAATTAGCCAAAAATCTTACCAATATGCTTCAAAAGTTATATCAAAGCCTTCATCAATATACAATCATTTGTTCCAAGATAGAATAGAATTGTAGAAGCAAGTCAGTTACTATGTCAAACCTTTGAACATTGAGAGATTTAGCACAATAAGATTCAAAAGATCCACTTACTATGCAAACTTCAAGCAAACTAGTATAGCTTTTATAACCTTCAATTGAGCAAAGTGATGACGATACATTTTAGCACCAAGTACAATTATAATTGGAACTATTAAAAGCAATATCTAGCCATGCAAGTCATAATTCTAATGCTTAAGCTTTAATGATATTGCTTGAGCTTGAAAAGGTGAATCCTCTTAAGCCTAAGATCTTGTTTGGAGGTTGTTTTGAAGGTAGCAATGAAGATCAAATCCTTGGATGGGATGTTTCAACAATGGAAGTACTAGCTGAAGATTATAGGTGATTTTTTCAAAGACCATTAGAATTTATTATTCAAGAATGGAAATCAAAATACATAGCTTTAAAAGTATATAATATTTTTGACTTTCTATATAAGTAGGAAGATTTCCAAGAACATGAGCTCTTTTTAAAATTCATCGCTAGAAAAAGAGATGATATTAGAGATATACACTTTAAAAGTTCATAAAACCTTATAGAATATTTTAGAGGTTTTCTAGTTAATAGAAGTTACTTGAGAAACTTTCAAGTTAGTAGAAAGAATTCAAGAAGCTTTCAAGTTGGTAGAAGCTATTCGAAAAGCTTCCTAGTTTGATGGAAGCTGTTCAAAAAGCTTCTTAGACATGGATATATATTAGAATCAAGGCAGAAGAGTTCTTCAATCTCAACAACGTATCTCTTGGAGTTTTAGTTCACCTTTCTTAGTGTTGTTTGTCTACTCATTTAGATAATTCAAGTCCTTGTTGGTATTTTTTAAAATCTCTTTTTAATTCAAGTCTCTTATTTTGTATTCTTGTATTCTTGACACCAAGTATAAATTTAATAAAACAAAGATCCATAAGTAGTTCTTGAACCATATTAACTAATATATGATTAATAATTTAAGATACTTTTAGAAGCATTCTAATTATCAAAATAGTAATAATATATATTATTAATATATTATATCTAATTATAAAAATATCAAAAATATATTTTTAATATATTATATGGTATTTATGATTCTTTCAAGACTTCCAATTTATTCAAATTAATTAAAATATCTAATGTTTTATTTTAAAGAATATATACTTTATATTAAAAAATCTAAAATTATAATTTTAATAGATCTATCAATAAAAATATATTAATAAATTTTATACTAAAATAATTGATATATTCTATTAGATTTTTTGTGTCAAATAAGTGATATATTACAAATCCACTCACAACAACAAAATTAAAAAAAATTAAAAAATTAAAAAATACACAATAAGAAATATTCTTGCTTATAAACTAATTTTTAAAAAAAAATAATACAATGTCTTAAATAATTAGACTATTGACTTCCACCAACCACCACAAGATCACAATAATATGATATTTAATTTAAGATGCATTGCAATAATTTCTTCTAAAAATCTCTATATACTACTAAAAATTGTGAAAAGATATTTTTTCACTTTAAATTCTTATTAGATTATTGAAAAGGATTAAAATAAATCCAATTATATATTATCCAATAACAAAATATTCTTATGCCATTACTTTATTTTAAAATCATGAAATAAATAAATAATTAAAAGCCATTAATATAATGCTATCAATTGTACTTACTATTGTAATTGTAGAAGTTGACTTTATTTATCATTACTCTTAAATTTGACACCAAGATAGTTTTAAAAAATTCTTAGATGGTAATTTAAATATAGATGTTATAATAGAATCCAAGCTTATTAGATTCAAACTATCAAAACTATAAAATCAGATGTTTTAAAAAAAAATTGAAAGAACCTCTAGATTCTTTAATTAAAATCATCTATATAAATAACATGTAAATGGTTAGTTTTTATGTTTAAAGACAAACTATTAGAAAAAACCAAGCCCAGTTTATAGAAACTGTTCATATGATTAAGTGAGCTTCTTTACATATAAACCATAAAAGAAGCTTAATGAATACCATGGCATATTATACATCAACTTCAATTATTGTGCACTTGTGTTTCAAACTTCTCTTCATAGAATTCTTCTCAAACTTTGTCTATTCTGTAATTATTTATTATTACAAAGATTTAATTTCAAAACATGTGTATAATTTAGTTTTAGTTTTTTTTTTTTTTTAGTTTTTTAGTTTTTTTGTTTTCCCTTCTTCTCCTTTACCTCTGATGCATCTTCATTGGGAGAACCTTGCCCATGAATGGTGACCTCTCAATTGCTGGCCATGCAATGTTTCTGCCAGCCTCATGGGATATGGCTTGCCACAGCCACCCCATGTGCTCAGCCTCTTCAGCACTTTATCTGCCCATACAGATGAAGACAGAATAAAAATTAAATATATACACAAACACACTAAACAACAACAAGAATGAAAAATGAAAAGAATAAAATAAAATGCATAAAAAAGCAAAAGCATTCTCCTAGGGTTAATTAAACACAACTGTGGGGAGAGCATGGATTAGGAGTCACTTCACACTATGGCCAATTGTCAAGGGATAAAGGATTCTAGCAATATGATTGGTGGAGAAAAAAATTAACCATTTGACCTTCACAGTTAAAGCAAACGGCTAATAGATGTTTTAGTTGAAAGTGTTGATATGGCAGCACTTTATGGTGGTTTTGATGCCAAAGAGTTGTCCATTCAAGAAGAAATTGGCCCAAACAATTCTCAATTGAGCAGACAAACCAAAGGTCATTTTATTATATTTTAACAAACTTCTACATTATCTTTTTGCCTAATTTCAAGTGGAATTGTCCAAGATCCCTTCAACCAAATAGCCATAATGTGAAGTGGCTGCCACTGAGTGTGAGACTGGATGAAGATTAAGGATGAGGAGGATTAAGGACTGAGGGATTAAGGATGAGGGGAGGCGCCATTACTGGGACCTAGTACTGCCGCCCTACATGAGAGCCCGTCCTTGATCACCCATTGAAGAGCCATTACAAAAGGGGGATAGGGAAGTGGGGGGGCTTAATTAATTAGGACCCAGGGACTCTGGGCTCCGGGCAGCCACCCGGGAGTACTAACCTCGAACCCCTTCCATGGTTTCACACTACGGCCTTCCTCCACCGCTCCCCGTACTTTTACCTTTCTTACTATCCTTTCACTTTTTCAAAAAGGTCTTCTTCGATAGTTCTTCCAATAATACTGTGCGTGTGTTAATATGTGCCCTTGTTCACTCTTCTTTATGTAAAACCATTTGTTCTTCGGTTGTTTGTGTTGATATTTCTTTATTGAATAGCTTTCATGATTGATGTACCAATTATGTTACAGGAATCACTCACGCATATCAAAAAAATATATTGTATTCAATTCAGAAATGATATGATTTTTTTTTCTTTTTATTATTATTATTAAAGTGATTTTGAATTACAGAATTTTTTTTAAAAAATTTATTGTTACTTTTTAAAATGCAAGTTTAGTCAGTTTCAAAAACTTTTAATTGGTCATGATATCTTTGAAGATACAGAAGGCTTGAGAATATTATTTTTAAAATTAGGCTATTGATGTTTTGTTGCACAAAGAAGGTTCATATATATATATATATATATATATGCAAATATCCAACTGACTAACATTATATGGATCATTCAAGTTCCAATTATTTTATTTTATTTTATTTCATAATATTGAGGTGATTAATTTTCAAATTTGAATGCATGTGAAAAGGTTTTTAGTAAAATATAGTTGTTCCTCTTTTTAACAATGTTACTTCAAGTCAGGATTTTTTCAATTTTACATTGATAATTCTATTACAGCAAATTATTTATTGATTTTATATACACAATTATACTCATAAATTGATTAATTTTTGTAACTACATAGATCCTTTTTGGCTATGTGAGGAGCCTTCTCCATGATAAAATTTTGTAGACAATTCCAATCATATTACATTATTTTGAACAAACATTTTCTAACAACCTTGAAGAAAAAATTGATACTTAACTTTCACTTCTTTATTCTTTTTAAAAGTAAGACATAAACCTCTAAAGTTCTTAATTACATACTTAGTAGAAGTGTTGTTTACTAAACAGAATAATATGAATTTTATGAAAGAAATTACTATTGCATAATTCCGTCAAAACCTAACAAGTAAATGATTTCCAGTTTTAGACTTAAATGAACTGACAACTATTACATGATAATTGATTCCTTATTCATCAGATTTTATTTCAATTGTGATGTTAAATCTATTTATTTCAAGTACCAATTTCAAATTTTTCTTGCTATAGAGTGCAATCTGATAATAGCTTCAGTACCATTTTTCACTTATTTTGTAGCCTGGGATGAAGTAGTATTGTTGATGCTAATATTTTTAAATATATGTTTGATTGATTTGTCATCTTTATCATTTAAATTATTATTTTTTAACCAAAATGTAGCTCTGTATTTTGCATAAAGAATTTATAACCTTTTTCTGAAAAACACCATTGATATTATACCATTTTCACACATCAAAACATAGCATCCCTTCTATATTTTGGTTCATAGATTATAAAATCATCTTAGCAAAAAGAAAGCCTATGTTGTCTAAGATGGAAAATTTTGTCTGTGTGACTTCAAAGTTAAATGGCAGTCTGTTGTTTTGTCATTGGATATGAGCTATTTGAGTTTTGATTTGCAATGTCTTCAGTATTAAGAAGTTGATTTGAAATTAGACTCACTTCACTGTTAGAATGAAATTGTTGAAGAATAAAAAGGCTCTAGTGAAGAACTGCAGACAATAACAAATCCTAAAAATCAAGTAATTAAGAATTAGGAATTAAGCTTGGCCTAATTGGAAAGCATTTGCATTACTTTTACTTTAGAATAATGATTCCACGAAAATTCATTTTCGATTTTTTATTTTCGATTTTTTTCATAAACAGGGAATATGTGTAGGATGCTATTAATAGAGATTTCAAAACATTGGGATTTTAAAAAGGAATAAAAACTGATGGATTTTTTTTTTTTTTTTTTTTTTTTTTTTTTGAAGTACTAACTTTCTTGGTCAACTCCCTTGCTCTTTGGAGTCAAAATCATTATCTAGTATGCAAAACTATTTGAATAGGAACTCACACTGTTAATCTTCATCTAAGCATTCATCCATCATGTTTGAGCTCACAAACAACTGCATTTTAAGTATAAGTCCCAAGTCAAAGCTTTGAAAATAGCATAAAGCATCCTTTCCACTCAAAGCTTTGTATACAGAGAAAACCACATCCATGCACTTAATAATCAAATAATTCACTCTAGACCAAATTCTTGATACTAATAAAAGATAATATTATTATAAAAGACCTTGGATATATATATATATATACATATATATTTTTCAACTCCACACTAAACTCAACATTTCTCAACAAACAATTTAAAAAATAAAAAAAAACAAAACAAAGAGTTCAAAACATTGTTCACCATGGCACCCAAACCAAACCCTAAAAATCATTTCAGGCCCAACAGTAAATGCTGGTGCAGGAAACGGGAGCTCACCGCCTTGACTTAAGGAACACAAAACGAGGCTTAAGTGTCAATGCTCTTGCGACCTGGGAAACAAGTTAATTTAACACGTGTCTAAGATTGACAATGAAATCCCCGTCAGCACGTTCAAATCATATGATAGAATGGAAGAACGGAAAGGGGCGTGGAAGGGGTTCTAAATGGGGGCGTGCGGGGGCGCCGCCCCGCAGTCGCCCTAGGGGATGGAATCTAGGCGATAAAGGGGGCGCCCGGCCCATAGCGGCTGCGCAACTGGCCGCGCGGGTTGCTTTACGACCCACGCGCGACGCGGAGCGCGTCACGGCCAGCGTCCATGGACCCGCGCGTCGATGCGCCTCCTGACCGCTGCAATGTCCCGCTCCCTGCACCTGTTTCGTCACCGGCTCACCTCACGCACGCCGCCTTCTCAACCTCCTTGCTGCGACCCCGGGACCCGCCACTATTTCCGCTCTGTCTGTGTCGATCGCATTCGGGGAAACGACGCTTTATGGCGAATGTATCTCTGTAGCATATGAAGCCTGAGCTGGATGATTCCGCCCTGCGTCCCTGGAACCGGTTTGCCTTTTGAGCGCATGGGGTGTCAGTACCTTCGTGTTTAGATGCGTCTGTGGTTGGTGCCGTGGGTAGCTGTAGAGCGGATTCGATGTTAGCTGGGTTGCGTCGTTGTGGTGCTGTGCTCTTGCTTTGCGTGTCTGGAAGGTGGGCGGGCAGGCGGCCGTGTTTTGTGTGGGCGTGAGGGTGGGAGTTACTGTGTTATGTTGGTGTCGTCGCCGTGAGTTCGAATGCTTTGGAGGTTTGGAATTGAGCGAGCGAGGGTGAGCGAGCGAGGGTGAGAGAGCGAGTGTTCCTGTGGTGAGCTGGGGGTTGTGTACTTGGATGATTGTTATGTTTTGAAGTTTCGACGTTGAGGTGCTTGTGTGGGAACTAGTTGCTCGAAGTTCAACCGTCAGGAGTTGTGGTCTACTTTTAGCTAGTTCGTAGTACAATGTTGGTACTGTTTGGTAGGCTGTAGGATTGGTTGCAGTAGTTTGGTTGTTGAGCCTCCAATTGCACACGTTGTGGCTCATCGAGTGGCGCAGTTAACGTGCGACCTGGAGCGTTCTGTTTTCGATTGACAGTGCTACGTAACGTTGAACTTGAGCCTCTTCATCTCCTTTGGCGTTTCTGGGCGCATATAGCTCGGCCTGGTTGAGACTGTTCCAGAAGCAGTTTGCGAGAGACATCGAGCCCTTTTCGTGCGAATGACCATGGCGCTACAAGTGCTTGCTGATGTGATTGCGTTAATATGGCAGCATCCTTTCCTCTCCAGTCTGATCCTGATTCTTTTCACTCCGCCCTTCTTTCCCATCGTGAAGTTCTTCTCACCCCTCCTGATTTCCACAGCTCTCTTTATGCTAGCCCTCTTTACCGTTGGCCAGAAAAGTTCCGACGCCACCCAAGAAGAAAGTGGCGAGAATTGGGAATTCCGTAGAGCGGCTGATGTTAAGGTTTGGGAGGACAAAAGCTTGTTCGACAGTGAACGGACTCCGAGTCGAAGAGTTACCGATGGTAGCTGGATGGATTGGGTGAGCAGTATTCAGGAATCGGGCTTGAGCTGGTTAGAATCGAAGTTCAAGAATGAGAATTGGAAGGGGCGCTCTTTGAATGACGACAACGTCTCCATCTTGCAAGAAACGACCTGGGTGGAAAATGGCCCAAGCACCTCCGAGCAGGGCCAATCCGGTGTCACCGAGGTGGCGACACCGTCGTCCTTCGTGAGCGGTGATATTGTCACTAATGGGTGCGTACCTGCGGCCATCGCCCCCTCCGCGCTTTTCAAGGTTGATTCTGGTCTCAAGGCAGCCCGCTTCGGCGTGGACTTCGATGAAGGTGCCCTAGAACACGCATCTGCTGTTGGTCCTGGTGCAAGGACAGGGGAAGCTCAAAGGATGAGACATTCTTCCAGCCGCGCACCCAACACTGTGCAGCATGAGCCCTTGAAGACTCTCCAGGTACCCAAGAAGATTGAGGTGGCGCTTGTGGCTGATAGCCCTGCAACCGACCTCGACGACTCGGCTGAACTTGACAGGAACAGGAGGCTTCTGTTCGCGACTGTAAGGAAGGACTCCATGAATGCAAAGTCTGGTTTATCCGCAACATCCGGAGAATCGGATGTAGACACTCCGGTACCTGTGCTACCATTGTCAAGGTCAGGAAAATTGAAGCTAATTGAGGATCTCGGAAACTTGATGGAAAGTATTGAGAACGCAGAACACACTGGCGAAAAGTTGCCCGAGTCGACTATCTTGGTACCCACTACCGCCGAGCAGGTTCAGGATGTCAAGGACAAGCTTGAGGATTTCGTATCGGAGAACAACGAGTCGTCATCGCATGGTGGCCATCGTGAAGAGAGGAATCTACCCGTGACGACTGAAAAGAAACAGTCTCCATCGCACCCCATGAAGAAATCTCCCTCGAAGCCTGGCTCTCCTCTCTTCAAGGGCGGCGATCAGAAATCGACTAAGACGAAGGGCTCAATCTCTAACGACTCGTCGTCCTCTGGTGAGGAAGAGCTGTCGGACTCGGATGACTCCGTGAGCGATTCGGAATTCGAAATATTTCCTTCCGTGGATCCAGCGAAGATGAAGCTCCATCCTCCTGTCAAGCTTGACATCCCGCACTTGGAGAAGAAGCTGGGGACATCGTTGTCGCAGCGAACACGGTCGTCTTCTCCCAAAGGAGAAATCACTGAAATTCAATAGAATGAGTGTAATTCGCTGGCAATCTGACCTTAATGAGTCTTATAGGAGACTTCGCATAGTACCCCGGGTAAATTTTGTACAGAGCATTCTGCTACTTGTTTTGGCACTTTTTGGTTAGTACCCATATTTTCACTCTTCTTCCCAAAAAGCGATAATTTTTTCAATAGGTACTGCGGGTGTAGCTTGATAGGACAGGAAGAGCTCCGCGGTCTTAAGCTCCGAATGTGGAGGTTCAATTTTCCCTCGGCTGTAACTCATGCAGGAGACTAATACTTCATAGAACCAGAGTCCAACGTGATAATTTTTGATTGTATAGCTCAGGATTTGAGGTTGAATGGTTCACTTAATTGCTGCGGTATGGTATGACATAATTCTCGAGTTTGTTGACCATTCTGTGTGTTTCTTGCCTAGCGTCGTATCATCTATAGTTTTCCTGGGATGTTTTGTTATATGCAGCACTGCCACGAAGTCTGAAAGATCATTTGTCTGAGGTAGTTTGTAGCAGAAATTTCTCGCTCTTGTGCATGTCTTGAATACCTGAACATGACGACTGTGCTTGTGAAGCGTTTCCTGAAGGGTTTAGCAAATCTTCACAAGATAGCAATTACTTGCTTCTCTAACAGACAACCACGAGGTATTCACATCACTCAGTACTCGTAGACACTGTTTGCATGCATTGGTCCGCATTTCCTGTCATTATTAATTGGAATGCACACACATATTCCAGTGGAGGTTCGTTGTACGGCATTTCATGGGGAGGGAAAGGGCAGCAGGAAGAGTATCATCCTCAGCGATGACGGCTTGGGTGAAGGAAAGCTGTTTTCAATCACGAAAACATCAGAACAGTGCTGCTTGAAGGCCATTTCCATGGCTTTTCGTCTGGGTCACAACACAGAGCTTACACGGCACATTCTGGAAGATACCACCATCCACCGCCCTCGAAGCCGTTGAGCAAACCGAGGAGTCACCAACAACAATCTTCAGCCTCATTGCTACTGGAAGTGCAGTAGCTATTGGGGATGTTGGCTATGGGATGCTGTAAATGGGACCATTACAAATGAGCAGTGAAGAAACATGGTGGAGCATTCGTCTGCTTGTGTTTGTGGTATCAAAATCTAGTGCTCGGCAACCGTTGCGAGGATTCGATGAGATAATAGGTCATGGTTTCATTCAAATCATGTTTGCACCGACGAAGTGTCGGTACCGAAGTGTCGGTGTCGAAGTTTTTCACGTCATTTTACGTAGCTGCAAATTCAGCACATGTGGGATAAATGGAATTGTACTAGTTATTATTCCACAACTACCAAATATGAAGGATCGTGAAGGACTCTCAAGCAATTGTATAATTGTATTGTTGTTTTTTTTGGAACAAAATGGATAGATTTTTTTGCTAATGTTTTAGAAATAAATAGTTCTTGTTACATAGTGGTTTATGTTTTTGTTTGAGAGTTTTAGATTTGAATAAGAAATATAGATTTTAGGAGATTGTATGCTCAATGGAGATGATAAGAAATTTAACTTTAAAAACTTAAATTGGTTGAAGTCAATATGCCTCTTTTAGTTGACTTAATACTTTAAAAAATTAACAAAAAGGTAGTGAGAAGAAAAGATGAGATGGAATGCACTTTTCTACTATATGGCATAAATAGTGTTATTTCTTAGGATTTGTGTTAGGTTCATATCAAGTAGTAGTTTTTACAAAAATTTAAGAAATTGTTATAATAAAATATTAAAATATCTAATAAATTCTTTAAAATGATATATTAGATAGATAATATTTACTTTAAAAAAATATAAAATGATAATTTCTTGCATCTAAATAAAATCTATAGATTTTTTTGTATATACCATGTAGATACTTTAATTTTTTATAAAAGTTTTTATCTTTAAAAAAATAATATGAAAATGTCCTATAATTTGAATTCTTAGCCTATAGACCTTGTAGTCCTTAGAAAACTTCTACATAACCTTCTTGTTGGCTAATGCAAATGGAAGTAAGATTGAGACTATCCTTAATTTTATCAATTTCTTTCTTGTATTTTGCTCTTGATTCAAGACTCTCTAATTCTTTGTACTTAGCAATAGCCATTCTAATATCATTCTACTTTGTAAATATATCTGCTATTCTTCTTTATCTTCCTTCTAAGTTGTACATGATTAAAATATGTTGTTAAATTTATATCTTTAAGACAATATAACTAGTCTTATGGTTTTTATAAAATGACTAGTATTCAAAGTGTTATAAATTTATTTACATATATATGTATATGTATATATATAAATTAAAGAATGATCTTTTCATTTATTAAAATATTTTAAATTAATTATTCAAGGCTTATTTGAAATTATTTATGATTTTTTATGAAATAAATCTAATATATAATATTAAAAATATTTATTATAATGATTTCTAATTTATATATATTAATCTATAAAATATGATTTTAAATTATTCTTATTAAGGATTATATTATTTAAAGTAAAAAATAAAAATAAAAATAAAAATAAAAAAATAAGAAAGATTATAAAAACTTTAAATAATATGCCAATATCTAAATAAGCCTAAATTATATAAATTTTTAACAACAAAGTCTTGTTCAAAAATAATATATCTAAAAATAATATATTATTTAGTACCATATAATTATTTATATTATTTAATTAGTTCTTAAAATAATTAAATTTATTAAGATTTTAAAATATAAAATATTGATATTTAAATACTTTTATTTAAAATCTATTAGATTAGAAATTTAAACTTATATACAAATTAAACAACAAATTATTTTGATTATTTAAGTTATAAAATCTATTAATATATAATTTATATATTTTAAATATTATTCTAAGATAAATAAAAAGATATTCTAATTAAATAAGAAATATTGGTAGTAATTTATATAGAATAAATATATTACTTTTATATTTTAAGACACGAATTCATCTTTAATATTAATTAGATGGTACTTATATATATAATAAAAAAAGCTTGAGTATTTAGTGCTTGATTTTGATATCTTTTATTATCCATGAATTATTTTTATTTTTATTACTTATAAATCTAATTTTAAAATCATAATATTATTATTATTTTGTCTTAAAGTTATAAAGCTAAATTTAATTATTTTATATCAATTTATTGATACTAGTCTTGTTTCTATTAATTTTATTTAAATTTCTATATGACTTCACTAAGAAGTAAATAAATACATATATATATATATATATATATATATGGCTTGCTAGGTTTATTTTATTTTATTATATAATATCACCTTGTAATTTAAAAAAAAAAATGAGATATTTAAAATTATACTACCAAATCTATAATATAAATGCTTATGCATAATCTTTACTTTAAGATATATATATATATATATATATATATATATATATATATAAAATTAAAAAAAAATCTTTTGGTATTTATAGTAAATAAAATATAAAATATTTGAATTTAAAGAAATGCATGTATACACTATGTTTTATAAAAATTATGTATATTTTAATTAATACTTTTGCTTCTAAATAAATATATTTTTTAATAAAGTGAATATTGAGACTTTTTAGAGGTTTTTTTAAAAAAAATTAATACACAAAATACTATTATATCTTGATAGCTAGCTCCATTGTATTAACAAAAAATAATACAACACATAGAATTTTGTATTTTGTGTAATCATATTCTAACCTTGTTTGGTTATTCCTCTCATTTGCTTAGTAACAAAAATAATTATTTATTGAAATTAGTTGTTAAATCCATAATAGATAAGTATTCATTTATTTTTTTAAAAAAAAGAACAAAACAAAACAAAAAAAAAAAAAAACACTTAAAATGAGGTCTATTCTATCATCCCAAGCAAAGTCTAGCATTCTTTTAACATTAATTTTTTTTTAATCAAAACCACTGTTTTTGATTGCAAAAAAAACAACCCATTGTGGTTTCTATGAAGCGTGCAAGAAAATGGATCATTCACTTGGACTCACCTCTAACCCATCAAAAAGGGCCAAGTCACACCTTGAATGGGCACAAAGCTATTAAACCATCCCCATGAAGGTCACACACCAAAGCCCAATTCTGCAAGCAAAACAAGCATGTGTCATACTAGTTCATACTAGTTCCATAACAAGTCCTGGGAGCTTCATGTGGTAGTTTATCCGCATGTCTCATGATCTGTTGTTTGACAAGTGTTGAGATGGTGTCAATGAAGATGGAAACCTTGAACAAGGAGATGTGCAGATGGAAACATCGAGCATGGATAGTTGTACATGAGTGTTGAGGTCGGAGACTTGCTTCAAGGATCTGATGGCTGATTCTAAGCAGTCCAGCTCGTGGTCCTCTTGCATTTTCTTAGTTTGAGAATGGTAGTGGAAAGAAGCACGCGGTGAGCTGGTGATTTATCGATCGTTGTACACGGTTACATGGTCACTTAGATGGGCAAACAAGCGTTGCAATTGCATGATCTGATGATACACTTTCGGTGTAACACCTTTTTGAGTTGTTGATGTTGGTCCTTGTTGATCACTGATCAGGCCCTGCCACTTTACATGTGCAGGTTGCTGGAAGTGTATGATTTTCGGGTGGACATCGCACTGTCTTCTACGAGCATGCGGAGTTGTGTGTTTTCTAACTGACACTGGTGACGAAATCGCTCTTTCCAAAGAGTTGAACCTTTCTGCCGTTGCAGCACTCGGAAGAATAGCGTAACGTGGTCCTTCTGGATGACCAAAATTTGGATGCACTGATTTTTGATGCAAAGTAGATGAGCGGCATTGCCAATACGTTTGAGATTGAATACGCTGACTAGAACTCGAAGTGGTTCGACGTCAGCGAGAAGTTCTTGCTCACGGTGGGTTGTCTCCTATCTAGTTTGAGCAACCGCTTGATTCGTCGAAGTAATTTGGTGGTGTTTGAGGAAATAGACTTTTGACAAGTTTGTTACAATGTTCTCAGATTGCTGATGAAATGGGGTCTTAACGTCCTCTCAGACAATTAGCTTCAGCGTGCAATCCGAGTTTTTAAGAGTGAGAGAATACGAGACCAATACAGTTATTGTCGAGGTTCGTGTTGAGTGATTTTACACTGAAAAATAAAAATAGGGCAACGGCATGGACTACTTCACCCTTCAAGCGAAATTTCTTGAATACTCTGCGAATTCCCAGTACTTGTCAAAAGCCCAGAAGCGGACTTTGGCTGTAGGGTGCACTGAGACTTCATGAACAAGAACCTCGCACATAGTTAACATGGCGTTCACTGGAGCAGTTTATCAAAGCTGGAGTAGTGCCAAGTCCGAATATAAATACCGAAATTGGCAGATGGAGGCCAACGCATGTGCGAAAGCAGAGGGAAACGAAGTGGCAAACGACTTTTCGGCTTGCTCTAGCTACAGCTGAACTCATAGAAAGGAAGCCTTAAAATTTACCACCACTAATACGAAATGGCTGAAACGGATGCTTATGCACCAACAGTGATGCAACTATGAATTTCCACTCAACCCAGCTACTTTTTATTGACTGAAATACAAGATCCTGAAAGATCAAAGCTCTCTCAGCTTGATGAACAGCACAATCGCAAGCTTGTTGGCGAGTGTTGTTGATATGTGAACTGATAATGATGTTGTCAGTGTTTGACAACGTCCGTCAATCCATACTCGGATTACCTTGTGGTCAGTGTACTTAGATTATCCAATGGTTCGTGCATCCGATGTCGATTTCAAGTGCACAGCGTGAGTGTTAGATACGTTCCTGGATGCGAGGGTACTGTCTCCCTCATAAAGGTCGTGTCCCTCTTCGACCAAGCTCCATCAAACACAATAAACGCACCCAATTCCAACTATTGGCAGCCTCACTCAGTTCTGAATCCATTGAATACTGCTTGTCCTGCTTCGGCCTACTTTAACCCGTTTCCCATTTACCAGCGCGACAGCTAAACGAGAACTTAAATGGTAGACCAGTTCTGCGAGCGTGCGGAACTGACAGCTAGAACTAAGTCCAATACACACAATATTACCACATTCCAACAACCATAGCATGAGAATCGACGAGAGGTTGGAATCATGCAACATATACATAGTCGAACACAACTGATCACTGTACATACAAAACTGGAGTACATGCATGGACTTGTGAGAGCCACCAGTATCGGACCATCCTCCATCATTCACAGATTCTAGATCAGGTAAGTTGCAACATCGCGGTGAAGTCGCAATTAGAAAAGCGTTGCAACGTGGTCACCAGAACTGATTGCCAGCATCATAGCCCACATTCAATGCGAGGATTCCAACACTGGGTGTGAGTTTAGAGAAGTTGCCAAGTGTTATTGGGTTCTTTGATGAGGTAGTGTCCCTTGAAGGGATATGATATGAATGAAATTTTACACCTTGTTTTTAATGAGCTGCTTGGTGATGTGGTGTTTTGCTAGTGAGAGTAGTGTAAGATGTTGAATATAAGGAGGGTGTGTGGTATGTGGAAGATTGGTGGTGTGTGATAATTTCTCATGGGAGATTCTTCTTAAAAAAGAACATAATTACAACACTTGTAATATTAAAGATTTTGATGTTCAAAGAAGCACATGATAATTTAGTAATGGTCATAGGAATAGGAATGGAGATAATACTTTAGAATTTGTATTTCAATTTGATTTGATTTGATTTGATTTTTGATATCATAAAAAGAAGTTCATTACTTTGCAAAATTTTATAATAAGTATCAGTTTTATTATTTATTATTTATTATATATATATATATATATATATATATAATAATTTTTTTATATTTTTTTAGAAAATAGATTATTATTTTAAGAGACTTCATCACAAGTTTTTCCAATTTATTACAAACATGTCTAAAAAATTTATTTCAAATCTTTCTAATTTATAAAGTTAAAATAAAAATTTGAAATCATTTTAAAAAAATAAAAATAAAAAATTATATATATATATATATAATAGATTAATAAGAAAATTATATTGAATATCCTATATCTTAGGTTTTAAATTATTGAGTCAATATATTAAGTAGTCAAACCAAATATAAGAGATTTGACCATTGTAAAGGGATCTTTAGATCTAAGAGCCCATTTTAAAGCCATGGTTCAAAATCCTATAAAGGCCTCCTATTTAGTGAAGAAATATTTCTTCTAAACTTAGCCTTAATCTTTAGAGATAGCTTAAAGTAAGAAAAAACCATCATATGAATTAAATAACTACAGTCTTATTATTTTAAATAAAAGGGTAGACGATTGGATAACTTTATTGTTCAACTTATCATATAGCTATAAGATAACATTATTAGTAATTAATATATTGAATTACTCAAAAGATTTTAATATACTACTTACATATCAAACCTCATTAGAACATCAAATTTTAGAAAAATTCAATCTTTAGCTATTACACAAGTTTCTTTACTAATTATCTTTAATAAGATGGAGAAAGTATAAAATTAAAGAAAAAAAGAATAGTGAATTAAAATTTAAAGGTGAGATTAGAATTATAAAAGCTATATATAAAACTTCTAAAATGGTATAGAAAACACCATGATTAGCAAAACTACCCATTTTTGTATCTTTTTTGTTTATGTATAAAATGTGTTAAGAGCATTATATTTTTTTATATTAAAAAAAAAAAAATTATATAAGAAGTATAGTAATTTTGTTAAGTATGTTTAAGATATTAAATTTAATAATAAAATTACTAATATGTGTGTGTATATATATATATATATATATATATATATGTATATAAATAACTTTTATAAATTTTATATGATGGATATATGATGTATAAATAATATCTATATAATATAAAAATATATATTATTAGAAAAAAAATCACATTTCTTATAATTCTTTTTATTTTGTTTTGATGTTTGAAACCAAATAAATTGTTTAATATATAATTTAAAACTTATAAAATAATAAGATATATCTATATATAATATATAAAAATAATTTAAAATAGTACTATTATATATAATTTTTATATAATATATATTTTTATATAGAAATATGACTAATAATATATATTATTATACATTACATATGGTACATTATTATTTTTGCTAATGTATTATATATAAAAATGTATAAAATTTTATTCTAATATTTAATTCTACTTATTTTTACAAACATAAACTTACACATTTTTTGTTTTTTTTCAAATTATTTTTTAAATCTTCTAATAAGATATTTGAAAGTCAAATCTTCTTAAGAAGATTTTTTTGAAAAGCTTCATTGGTAAACTTAGTTTGAAATTTTTATTAAGAAACTTCTTTAAAATAAATTATAATAGCTTAGCTAACAAGCCTTGTTAAGAAGATTTTTTAGCAAGATTTTATAGAAAAAATTCTTCTACTAGCTTAGGTAGCAAGACACTATAAGCCTAGACTACAGACCTTTAACCCTTGCAAGTAATATAATTAAAGAAACAATTAAACTCATTCTTAGCCTTATCAACTACCCACTCAAGTCTTGTGTTTTTTGTAACTAGTCTTCTTGTATCTTAACAACAACTATTTGATTATTATATTCTGATTATTATATTCTGATTATTATATTCTCATGTTCATGCCTTGTAGCCATTATTGCATAAAAATATTCATTTTTAATTGAAGTTTTAAATTTTGTCCTCAACATATATTATGTATTGTATTTATGTGATTTTTTATAATTTTTTTATATTATTAACAAAAATTTGATGTAAAAGTTTTAAATTTTACTTTAAATTATTTATTGATATCTAATACAAGAAATAACGAAATTATAATAAATAATTTAAAATAAGAAAAATAAGCATATATATTTTTAAATAAAATAGTTTTATTAATATTAATATTAATATTTTTTAAAATCTTAATTATAATTAAATAGAACTTAATTAGTCTACATAATTATAATATTTTAAGAGCTTTATTTTTAAAAAATATCACTTTTATTTAACATATCATTTTTTTCATAATAATTTATTCTTGTCAACATTAGATAAGAGTAAAGCCTCACCAACATTTCTTATAACATTGTGTACATTACTCCAATAGCCATCATAATTATTATACAATGATATGTTGTACAAGATGCAATACATAAGTTCTTATAAATTTATACATACATAGTCTTTTTTGCTACAAAGTTAAATTTGTAAATTCTATAGTCTTTGAAAATATCATTTTAATATTCTACTATGGTTTCAACCTGTATTCACAGAGAAGCAAGGCATATGTTAAACTTAGTATAATTTTGATGTAATTTTCAAGGATTGTTATAGGATCTATTAATCATTACATACTAAAAAAATGTAACTTCTAACAAATATTTATCTCCAATCAAGTAATTTTTAAATTTTTAAAATAAATTATCATTTAAAAATACTTACCTATCATGAGACAATCTTGAAAAATTAACATTAATATATAGTATTCTTCTGCAAAAGTTGTATACTGCATACTGCATACTGCAAAAGTTGTAATTGCATTAAATTTTTTTGCAATGATAATCTTTACCATGTTATATTATTTTATATGTAAATATAATATATGTGCCATCTACAGTTCCTATAATCTATAAAAATCAATGGATTTATTTAAATTTTACAAATTTATTTGATTGCTTTGTTAAAAAAAATTATTTAACTACTTATACTTTTTAAGAATAATAATACTTTTACAACTATATCTGTAATTAATATTACAAATTACATTGCAATCAAAAACGCCTCTACAATACCAACATTCTATTACCATATAAATCAAAATAATACAAAGCTACTAATAATTAAAATATTACAATAGATTATTATATATTACTATGCTTATCAATAAATATGAAATAATTGCATATGCTAGCCACCATAAAATAAGAAGACCATAAAAACAATTGCATATTTTCTTTAAAAAAAAATTGATTATGAATTGAAAATAAATATATATAATATCAACTTCAAAATAAATTTTCTTAGCATAAAAGTATTTGTTGTTAAAATAATAGGACATTTGATAATCAAATTACGAAGCATATGGTTATCAAATATCCTATTATTTTACGAAGCATATGGAAGTCATTGCCAAAATTTTAAAAATTTAAACCTTACTAATCATCTTTAAATTTAAGTGTAAAAAATTTAGGGAACTACTAGGTGGACACCTCACTTTTACTACATGGACATTCCCCCCATGCCACGCACCTCCATATACACACAATAATATCATTGTCATATCATTATTTTATATTTCATAGCCTTGACCCATTCTCCACCAACTCAAATACCGAAGATTCCCATTGGGTGCTTGAGAGAAGGGAGGTCACACTACCAATAGATCTTCCTCTTCTGCATGCAATTTACAAATTCACTACATTTTGTTTTGTTTATAATATGACAATGATATTATTGTATGTATGTGGGAGTGTGTGGCACAGGAGATGTCCACACAATAAAAAGGGGGTATCCACCAAGCAATTCCCAAAATTTATTATAGTTTTATTATTTGTAATTTTCAATTAATTTACAATTTGTGTTATGTTTTGGTCTATTGTAATAATATCACTACCCCAAATAGAATAGATCAATGTGAATAACCAAACTGCAACCATATACATGTTAGTAGTCACACATGATTGTTTATGCCATCCAAACGAACATAAACAAGCATTTCTCATCAGCCGCAAATACATGTTTCTTAAAATCTAACCCAACGTTTATTGAAGAAAAAACACTTGTGATGTGCATCACAAGCAACGGTTCGTTTGGTAATAAGGAACACATTATAATGAAATGAAACTTCATCTGATTTTTCTTAAGTTCAGTATTGTGACTCTTCACAGTAGAAATAAACATCTTATCCATGCAGAAGATATGCTCAGCAGCTTTGTGCAAGACTCATCATGAACGAGAGATGTGTACACAAATTGGTATAAGTTGAGGTTTGAGTTTCCTTACGATTGAATGAGACTTTTGCAAGAGGAAATTAAAAATCAAAATTTCAAACAACATGCTGAAAAATAATTTAAAACGACAAGAGACTCGTGCTTCCAGATGTTGGTCACTTTGCCAAGATCATTTGTTAAATTACTTGTTGACAGGTCACTTCCAAATATAGATGCAAGTTTCAAAATGGATAATATGTAAAAATATATACAAATTTTTATACAAAAATTAAATGTTTCTAGAGCCTCCTTGCATAGAAACTCTAAAGAATAGCTTCTTCTACCTCTTCGTTTCACCTAACTCTCTTCGATAGGAATACAAACTTGGAGCACAGAAAAAAAATGACTTCTGTCGACTCGCCTAAGCTACAGGTTCAGACTCATAGTGAATACCTCCTCACTCCGGGCGTGCAGGAATAGCTTTTGCGATATCCAGGTTTACAAGCCTGCAGGTACCAAGCAGATATTCTGGAAGTTCCTCTTCAGTGTTGGCCTGTACACATCTCAATCTGTGAGTGCCATGCTCAAACTATTGATGCAAAAAAGTGTTCAAGAAAAAATTATGACATTAAGAATACGCATAATAATAACAACAATACCCGAAAAAAATCATCACTCCAAAAGTTGCTAAAAAGCGAGATCCATAAATTTGTGGAATTACCTGGATGAGGAATGCCAACTCAATAACAAGGTTGCTCAAGT
This sequence comes from Physcomitrellopsis africana, assembly GCA_036785485.1. Taxonomy (NCBI): domain Eukaryota; kingdom Viridiplantae; phylum Streptophyta; class Bryopsida; order Funariales; family Funariaceae; genus Physcomitrellopsis; species Physcomitrellopsis africana. Next base: position 630,728 of record JAWRVF010000058.1, on the reverse strand, counting down.
AACCCAACACCAGGTTTACAACACCCTTCGCTACAGAGGATGAACCAATGTCCACATCCAACTGCACATTGATATGCATGCATAACACTTCTCAGTAACACAAAGGAACGAGCTTGATTATTTTCATGACATCCATCAATATTGATACATCGACATTAACATTGTTGGAATCTAAAACGATCCACTGTAAATGGTGAAAGAAGTTTTAACAAACTATTCCACATTCTTTACACACCTCAATATAATTCTTGTCAGTGTGGTACGTGATCTCCAAAGCTTCTCCGATCAAGCAAGCCGTCTTGCCAACGCTTTGCTTCACAATCCACGGACCCTTTGCAATGTGTGGGATGAGCTTGAAGCTAGCATTGCGGTGACGATCATCTCCACGTACAAAGTTTTCTAGAATGAGGAAGTCTGAAAGGGGTTGCGTGATCATGTAGTAGAGAGCTAAAGAGTATGTTGTAGATCCTGGAACCTGGAGTCACCAAACTCAAAGAATCAAACACAGCTGATACCAAATACACAAAAATCAACTTTTTTCAATGCAAGACGTCAAAAATGACTAAAATTAGGATCTTTTGAGAAATTAGAAACCGATAGAAAAAAAATTGTTGAAAACTAGCAACTGAAACTAGTATTCTTTCAATATTAAAATTTTAATATATCATCACCCCAGAATTATCTGCGGGACAGGAAAGTACTGAGCCATGTATCAAATACCAGAAAAGGATTCTAACTATACTTACTTGAATATTGATGATAAAGAAAAAAGGATCGTGCACTCGACCCTTGATCTTTCTCTGAAAGAACAACGATTTCGTAAGCTGCACTTGTACATATGCTAACTTTCTTGCACAAGATTTGATGAAACTTAGCACATAATGGTTACTACGTAACAACGAGCTTAAACCCAAGCAAATTGATTCCCACTATTTTAAACATAATTAATAAACAACAAAATTACAAACGTGTAAATATATTCACATGCGCAGATCAAATGGTTACCTGATTGGCCAAAAACTGCTGGACTGGATTAGAGGGCCGAGAGGCAAGGTGGTCCTCTCTCTTATTGGACTTCAACCAATCGGCCGCAACAAATTGCATTACCGGGTCTTTGGCCACCACCTGTATCATTAAGCCCAAATCAAAAGTGCCAATGTGAGCAAAGATTATTCCTACCATCAGTTCCAATAATTTACAGATGCAAAATATCTCAAAAGTAACCAACAAATCAACTCAGTAGTAAAAATATGAATTTCGGACTTTGAATTACCTTCTTGCGGTCTTGAAGATAGTGTTTGCCACGAATCAAGAAGATGCTTGCCTCGGCTGATTCATAACAGCTTGTGGTACAACAACTAGAGCTTTTAGGAAGAGTACCTTCTCTAGCTAGCAGCTCTATGCCATCTTCGTCGTCGTCCTGGTGTGTACGCTTTTGAGCTGCAATGGCAGTGCCCACCATTATTCAGCTACAATATATACCAATCCTCAGGCAAGCCGCTGGTATCATCGCCATCAGTGTACTTATCACGTGTTCCATAATAGTTGACTCAAGCAAGTCGATGGGCTATTCTAGCATTCCACTAAGCTGGCCATATTGGTGAAAGTTAGACATCCTACCTGCCATTTCTTGGAAGCGCTTCACGATGGTTGCGGCTGTGGACAGCTTCTGAACGCCTCCATTCTGTGATATAATCGTAAAGGTCATGTAATTCGACAAAGTAATCAGGAAAAAGCAGAGAAGTCCACACTTCCGAGCAACCCAATATCCAACCCGAGCCCAATACTACAACCAACGACATTGATCACAGATCACAACGAGCAGTATGCACTTGATTATAATAGAATGGAGATTACGGAAGTAACATGGTTTTTTCTTTTTAATTCTTTGAGATAGCACACAGATCGCGTCATTTACTTGGTCTTCGTCTGATGTTTCGTCTGGATCCGTAGATTCCCGCCGACCGTCCAGATCTGGCTCAAGTTCTGTGTCCCATGCTGAATCTTCCGGAACATCAAAAAACTCATCCTCGGCTAGCTGGCGGAACATGCTCTGCCCTACAGTATTGTCTTCCGGAGAACGCGCAACCTCCTCACCACGTAGATGCACTTGAGGGATGTTTTCCTTCTGCAATAATAGAGGCTTACAGCCTGCAACGTCTAGTCGCCTCAAGTCTGGGTTTATGGAGGTGGGCATGTAGTCCGCCGGCTTGACCTTGTAAAACTCCCTCAAGGCTGAACAGAGTCACACAAATATCAGCAAAATCGCCCAAGGTAGAATCTTCGGAGACAACTCCATCAGCTTACACTCCCCTTATCTAACATTTGTCATGGGTTAAAACATAATTTATAAAGATTTGCGTTGTTGGCCCACAATCAACACGGTTTAAACCTAAAGGCCTACGCAGAATAACAAATAAAAACAGAAACATGCAGAAATCTACGGGAGGATAAAAAAAAATGTACATCAATCTTTAATAAAGGCATACAATGAGGCGAAGGACTGTACCTGCCACTCTTTCAAGAACTTTGAGCGTAATGACCCTGTCCTTAGAAGAGGACCAGGGTGTTTTGAAATGTTTCCAATCTACAGTAAGTATGTGTTTCACCGCACAACGGTGCTGGAAACCTCCCTGTGGTGGCAGTGGCGATATAACATAGCCCCCACCTACAAGTAACAATTCCAAGCTTAGAAGTGAAGTACAAGCATATAATCCATGTCAAATATTAGCGTCTCGTGGTATAGAAGGTTTTGAATTGCAGAGAAGACGCAAACGAGACTAACTCACTGAGTGAAGAGCTTACTTTTGAGCCAGGCACGCACAAACTTCCGTCGTGGACGACATTTCTCATGCTTCACTGACTTGTACAGAATAACTGCAAATAATCCACAATGATTTTAACAAATAGCCCAAACTCTCAAACAAACAAATTTCCTGTCAGATATCCTGCAGAAGTTACTCGAGGATCAAAGAACAAAAGCATCTACGAGATCACAGATGAACAGCCAAAAAACCCATATCTGTCGAAATCACCCAAAGGAACTTGCAGGGAAGTATTGAGGGATGAGATTGATACAGGTCTTGCAGCTATTTCAAGAAAAGAAGGGAAAAAGACGTATAATTAGTTTGCGTTGACTGACCGTAAGAGCCATCATCTTCACGGCGCCAGTAGCGATGCACGACCAGGTCCCTGGGCTTCATCCGCCTGCACTACTTTCAATTAAAAAGAAATCTGCTCACGAATATGATATGATTGTTGCTATGGCGACCAATAAACTACACATCCAACAGAAAGAAATCCATATATTTGGGAGAGTTCTCTACGCTCACTCTCATGAACTTCTCCGTGCATCTTTGGAACTAAACCTAGAATGAAGTCCTTAGCTGAGGAGCGTGATAACGCATTATGCCAGACGGAAAGATAGCAACCTCTCATTAAATACGGGTGAAAATATTGTTAAATCACAAATTTCGTAATAAGCAACATAGACAGGATCGAACTACGGATAAGTAATCTCGTACCAAGGAAGCCAATGCGTATGAAACTGCTTGTGAACAATGTCCGAATGCCCATCAATGTGCTCTATGACTCTTCCCTTGGCATAGCAGAAATCCCACCTGGAAAATTACAAAATCATCAGAGCTACCTACATCCAGGTTTTGATACTGTATTATTAAAAAATAACCATAATAATAATATTAGAACAAGAATATGGCACCTTAAGAGTCACAAAAGTAATGGATTAGCCTTCTGGTTAAGAAACTCCATAACATCTAACTTGCAGTGACTGAAAAAAAAAGGAAAGAACCTTACTCAGATCGTGAAGATCCCAAGGTCATGACAGTTTGAAATACGGACTCACAAGTAGCAAACACCACTCCAACGCCCATCAGTGCAGGAGGATCCTCTCCACGTATCTACAACTCAAAATAAATTCTACTCAGAAACCGAAATTGTGGTGCATGAAGCAAAATCCTCCGCGAAACCACATACTTTAGGTACTACATACCACGCGCACTGATCATGGAAATGTAAACTGGAACTAATGACAAGGAACACTTTAGAGCAAGTGTCAAAACTCAGAGGAAACTGTGATTTAAAGCAGATTCCTAGTATTTCAACCAGTGCCTCACCATACTCTTAAATCCATGGTGATCAGTGGTTTCCCTGAATAATCGCAATCCTGGACACAAAAGTAAGACATGAATGGTATCATAATCTTGTAATATTAGCTGCTCTAAAGCACATGTGTGCTTTAACAGATGAATGAGGCCATGTCGCATACATGAAAATTTACCATTTACGCAGCCAAATATATGCCACGGCGAATCAGCTACCACATCTGGGGATGCATCCCTTGCAGACGAATCTCTTGGGAGCAAAGACCCAACCCACCCTGGTAACTCTGCTACACGCGAAAGAAAAGAGAAAGTAATATGAGGTAACCTCTTTAATTTCGATGGTGAGAGGAAAAGGTTTATGTATCTCAACAGTTGAGTGATCAACTGAGGAATAGCCATGAATAAAAACAATCACCATAAATCGCAATGGATGGATCACTCCTGTGGACGTGCAAAAGAATGAACCTTGATGACATGATGATTCAGGATTTGTAACAACCTGCGGGAGTTGTTGAACCTTCTCGAAAGAGAGGATTAGTGATGGTGCCAGAACCACTAGAAAGGTCTTTGACTAGACCACCGCTTCTCCTTCCTGATAGCCTGTGGATACTACGCACCTCAGAATACACACCACATAAAAAGGGATTGACAGCTCAAGAGTACCGAGTGGTAAGACAACATAACCCCTGCGTCCCAAGAGAAGCATGACTTGCAACCATTTCAGGTAGTCGAGACATGATAAATTTTTGCACTTTTTTTTTACTCCTGCTGATTATCTAAAGCTGAGAAATCATGAAATGCTAGCAACTACACCGCCAACGAAATCCCACCATACCTGAAAGGATATTTCCGTCTCCCACCTGAGGGAACGAATAATCCATCATTTCCAGGCAGAATATCCTACGATAAACACGGACAAAAAAAGTTTCAGTTGATGACAATCGGTCGTAAAATTGGACTTCCAAATCAATCAAGCAGCAGATCGATTTATAACTCTCAGTGCTTCCATAAACTAGAGTAGATATACGAAGCGAAAGGCTCCCCAAACCCTAAACCTGCTCTGCTGCTTCCTTGAATGCTTCCATCCATTTTGCTGCCTCCTCAGAACTCCGTGCACCAAACTTCAGCTTGTCTCCATGGGTGTAAGAGTCATATATTTCAAACACGAATAGAGTTCGACCATGAATACTTTCTCGCCCATGGTCAACTACTCTCGTGTAAGGATCAAAGGATCCACTTTTTATAGGAGCCTGCACAAGTTCAGTACTTTTTATCAGCACTTCAACCTAGGATCAGTCCAAATGACATGTGGAGGGGCATGTGCTCAATGTCCGGTAATGCCTATTCTCTATCATACTCGAACGCCCAATGTAGTAGAAATGAGGTGTTCAGATGTGCTCGTAGCTGCACCTTGTTTTCAGGATTAAAAAATCTATTGCAGCGACCATAAAATTCACAGAAACCGATACCCGTCCCCGGAGTGGCTGCATTAAGGTACGGTAAATTAAAAAAACTAGCAACTGTAAATATTCTACCACTGCATTCAAGCTCTTGTACATTCTGATCCTAAAAGCTTCACCACTTTCGACGGCTACACAATAACATTCCAGCCTTCAAGTTATGCCGCTAAATCCATTTCTGAGCTTCCGAACATCAGAATTACACCACTTCCACAATGAAAACTAGTTGGCGATTTAATGAAGGTTCACACCAATCGACAGCTAGGTACTCCAGAGCTAAGCGGTGACCATTTGCAGAAATCGAAGGTGAGCGACAAACATAGAGTTCGCTAACCAGACTTGCCAGTATTTAAAATCTGCAGGGCAAACTATCTTTGCAAGCTGTGCATTGATCTATGACTGAAGACAGCGTGCACAAAGGGCAGAGAAGTGACCTCCTGTTGGTGAGCAGGCTTCTCCTTGTAATAACGCGCCTGGTTCCCAGATAGCACAAAGTAGCGCTTCCGAGGGTGTGTCATCATCAACTTGTTGGACTCTATCAAGTACAGCCATCCTTCCATAATTGCCATGGTAATCTCCCACCTGTGCTCAAGTGCTCTTCTTCAACCCAGACCGTTCGAATAAATTGTTACAAGTCATCCTAATAGGAAGAAATCCCAATGATGGGTGCTCAGGAAAAGCTTCCTAGAGAGTGTCAAACCTCGCCGTTGTGCACCTTCATTGCGACTGCTGCAGTAAGCAAAAGAGATTGATTACTCACCGGCCGGCACAAACAAATCAAACTTACTATTCGCAAAATTACCAAGCCCTACAGACTTGCCAATATTGCACCCACTGTGGTAGACACGGTTCCAAAACCAGACAGCTGCAATCTTGGCAGGACACTGATTTCGGGTGACATCGATAAACCAAGTGACATCCAGAATGCATCCAGAACGTAGCCTTGACACCGACCACTCCTCTAAACGGCACCAGAACTGCGTCTCCGGAAGAATGAGAAGGTTTGTTGTGATGAATCATCAACCTGAACGAGACGATTCGGATGGACTACAAACAATAACAAGTGCACCCAATTGTTGGAAATCTGACTATGGACAATTTGCTGCTGGAGACACTGCAGATCACAGAAAAAAGAAAGGCAGCAGATTCAAACTTGGAGCTACTTACTCTGCGACAGCTTCACGCCATCTTCCTAAACTCAGCTGGAGCGTAACAAGAAAGGTAAACCAATCCAATTCAAGCAAGGAGGAAGCATCTCTTAAGTAGGATCGTACCCTCCGCGACGATGACAAGTCATGACTCTTCTCGGCTAAAACAGCAACAGACAATCGACAGGCAAAAGGCCCTCGGAAACAAGATGGTCACATACACTCAAAACACCTCCAATCACAAACACCAGATCCGGAAAGGGAGCGCCCACGCGAAAAGGGGGAGGAGGACAAAGGCCACGCTTCCTAGAATCAATCCTTGCGCCGTGCCTGTGATTGCAAGATTCTACGAGAGGTCTGCAGTGCCCGAAACGCGGTAACGGCCCACCGGAACAGAAAGAAAACAAAAGAGACGAACGATGGATCACGGGTGCAGGCCAGCCCACGTTCCGCCCCGATCACGAAGGGGTGGGGAATGTTAGGCGAATGGACAAGCGATCTGGCGAGCAAAGGGACGAGAAGTGCCCACTCAGCCTAGGTCGATGAATGGGGACGATAGGGCGGGCCCTGACATGAGGGCGATTCCGGCATGATTTTCTACCACCACCACCACCGATGCCAGCAGCAGTATGGAAGCAAATAGGAAAGTGGGACAGGGCTGGGCTGGGGTTACCACCACCACCACTACTATCAGCAGCAGTATGGAAGCAAATGGGAAAGTGGGACAGGGCTGGGCTGGGGTCCATGGATGGTGGTGATGAATGCGCGAGTGCAGGTGGGTTGTCAGAGGATCTACCTCGGTATCCTCCCCCTCTTCGCCTGCCCCTCCTCCGACATCCCCTCTCCGCAGCCTCCATTACTCCGCTCACTCCCTTCCTCTCTTGATCTCGCTCTCGCACACAGACACCGCACCGAAGCACCGCACCAGACACCCTTGGATGGATGATTCCGTGCTCATGGATGGGTTATTTGTACGAATGGATGAAGGGTGGATGGCGGTGGGTAGATGGATGAAACGACGGAAGAGTGGATTTTCAAGGGTTCCGTGGATCGTTCTTGTGATCAGTTTAACTAAATCTTGGTTTCGTGAAATCGCCTCACATGTTGCTTTAAAAAACATTTTTTTGGTTTTTGTGCTGTGTGATTGAATAATTTATGTATGGTTGTGGTATAGCTGCTGTTTCTCTTTTGTTCTTCAGATATTAATGAGTTGTTTTGATTGGGTGCATCACTACAATGGTTTGGGACTAATGATTTTTTTTGTAAAAAGCATTCTTAAATTTTAAAAAATTAAAATATATTTAAGAAATGGTATGAAATATGGCATGTGCCTTTCACATTTGTAAATAAAACATTGATTCCAATAAGATCAATGCATTCTTCTTCATTTTTATAATGAATTCATGTCAATGATTTTCTTTGCTTGAATTGCACAAGCACTTAAGAGCAATCAAGTTTGATAGTTTAGTATACACACCCATGCATTATACATTAAAGATATTCCAGTGATTGTATGTTATAAATAGAATATACTTGTCCTGATAAGAATCTCTGCAGTTTCTGTACTCTGAATTGTTTCAAAATAGTCAAAAAACAAAAAAAACAAAACAAAACAAAACAAAATTACATGTTGAGAAAGTGTTTTTGTATCAGAAATAATATCATTTCATCATCTAGCCTCAGATATCCAGACATCTGCTACCCATCTTTGAAGTGAGTAGGTATCCTAAGTGTATTTACATACATCCATGAGGATATATCTTATTGGATGTTATAATAAACATTTCTTTTGTTTGCTCAAATCAATCAACACTCAAGAATGACTTGATAGGGTGAATTACTACAATTCAAATCACCACACTTCAAAAATACCTACACAATAATATTTTTATGCTTAATAATGAATGATTGGGATTTCTTCCAATATATTACCATCATTTTTCCTTATGGATATAGATGTGTGTGCGTGTATATATATGTACCTATCCATGTTTTTCATGGTTGCATGACAAATAAGAAGGATAAGCCCATGGAGACCACATCATGTTCCACTTTCCCCGTGGCCGGCTTTCTTCTTCAGGTTCTTCTTGTGTTTTGTAATAATACATGATCCAACTCATTGAAGTGGGCATGGCCAATAGAACATTGTGAACACCATCACTGGTACAATGTGTGAGTAGGTGAGTGGGTGAGCAGGTGGTTCTTTGCCAGCCACAATTCACCCACTCACCAATTCCATCAACCCCATGTGGCACCTCTTGCCAGGTAGGCATGTCAAAAGAAAGTAGTAGAAAGTTGATTCTCTACTTTTTCTTTTCTCTTACAATGATGACTTATCTTTCAGCCTTCCTTTACATCTGATGGATCTTAACTGTATTCATAACTTTTCTTTTTTTGTCACAAATTTTGAATGAAACCATATATACATATCAAATTTTGAAAAATCAAGTATATACTTTTTACTTTCAGGATTGATTAGTACTGTTTACAGTTTTCAACTTACAAGTTATTGGTGTTGGCATTTAAAACCATTCTTGTAATATTTTAATTCTATTTTTTTACAGTCTAGATTTACAATAAACATCCATTAAATATTTTAATTTTATTACTATGTACAAAAACATTAATAATGAATTATAGATTTAGGATTTTCTAGCATGTGTTTTCTTACACTTGAGAAAATTACTATCTTTAAATGGATATCTTATCTTCAATTTTGAAGAACAAGTGTACAGCTAAAGACACAGATCACTTTAATGATCAATGTGTGAACAAATACTCCATATAATGAACTTCTAATCATTCTTGGTTATGATTCTTAGCCCACAGAATGGCATTGTGAGCTGCTACAATTACATATTTGCTACTTTCAATTTAATACTCATGATTCTTTCACCAATAAGGCAGTGTCAGTTATATGTGTAAAAAACTGTTTAACATCTAATATAGTTAATTATAAATTCATTACACATTTAAATATTTGTCTTCTCATTAGAATTATTTTGGCAAAAAGTGTAATTTTTATATTTGAACAAGTTTAATTTTAATCAACTTTTTATTATACTTAATTGTAAAAAAAAAAAAAAATTAAATGTTTACCAAAAATGCATACAATGATTGTATATATGTGTGTGTATATATATAGTAAGTTGGATAAAGTATTGCATTATAATTCTTTAATGCTATTCAAGTATGTAATCACTAAAAATACACAAAAGTTTGTTACAGATTATTGCAGAGCTTACAATAAATTTAATTACAATTATTTTGCAGCAATTAAATGTCATTTTGACTTATTAAAATTGTGTAACATATTGCTACTTTCTTATTTACACATAAAGACTTTACATCTTATGATATGTATTGCAATTAATTAATTAATTCAATTGTAATACGTACTACAATAATATAATCAAATAATTTGTAGAATAACTCAATATATATATAACTCAATTTATAAAAATAATAAAACAACAATGCAAGTTTATTCTCACATTCAAGTAATAGCGAAGCAATTCCATATGATTACAATGCTGACATATCAAAATTTGAACAAATCACATTACCAAAAAATTAAATATTCATTCATTCATAAACTCAAACCACTTATATATTTGACATTGAATTAATTGATTAACACAACTTATTTGAAATATTTTAGTTTCATGTACATGTATATCTATAATATAATAAAATTCTTGTTTGGTAAAATAACTACAAATTATATCAAAATCACTAAAAATATATGCCTTTATACAACGTAAACTAGTATATTGCCTTTTTATACATATTGCTCTTTTACAATGTACTTCTCTAAATACAAACAAAAATGGTTTTATTGTTATTTGAATTTTTTTCTTTTTTTATTTTTCTTTTTGAATTAACATTTTTTAAAAATCTATTGATTTTTGACTTGACAAATTAAAATGTTACAACTTTTTTATGCCCGACAACATGGATTTCTATGATTTTAACTTTTTTTTTGGTATTATTACTTAATTTTATTATAATTAAAAAATTAAAAGAAAAAGTAGCAAAACATAAAACAAAGCAAAGTTCACTCCCCCCATTGCTTTGACAGGTCAATAAATATACTAGTATACATATATATAGAGAGAGAATTGCATCCACTTTATTGTATGAATTCCACATCCTACTAGCTTAGAAAAATGATTAGAAAGTTAAACAGGTTTGAGTGAATGGAAAGATGATAAGGATTTATCTCTTAACCCTATTGTACATTCTGGGTGGAAGGATGTACTTTTTTATTGTTGACACAATTAAGGTAAAAATCACATCTGACTTGTCATTGGGCTCTCACACGGTGATAGGCAAAGGGGATCCTATGTGCAGGTGCCGCAGCCTTTGGAGGTGATGAGATTTGAATGCAGAGTAAGATCTGCCAAGCCTACCCACTTAGAAGACCAGACTTGGAACTCTAGTCCAAACTTGGAAGAACGGACTTGGTTTGAGCATCACCATGGTTTTGCTTTCTATCCTTTGTAATTCATTACATCATCATGATAAAAGGTGAAATATTTTCAGATTCTGTTTTATTGTAAATAAGGAAAGATATTGAGTTAATGTTTGTCTGTATGTGTGACTTTTGATTACATATGCAATGATTTAGAACGATTTGATGATACTATTAGTGATTTAGTTATTTGCAAGTGTGACATTAGATGGTAATTGATGCATGACTACAATGGTGAGTTATATGTCCATGCAATGTAGTATTAGGGTTTAGCAAATAAAATTAGCATGTGTTACAAAATCTTATAATTGGTGGTATTAAAGAGATTTGTTTCTGAGAATTTATTTTAATTTGATTAGTTCAGTAACACTTTGTTTGTTATTTGTTTTTTTTAATTTTTTATTGTAAAGAAAAGAAAAGAAAAGAATCTGTACATCAATCATTTTTAAATCTGATTTATTGTTTTACAATGTCATTAAACGAATTAATAAGTTGAACAGAATTTGATAGATTGTTCTCAAGGCATTCTTCAAGCAGCACATGTTAAAGAATTTCAACAAAAAAAATCTCACAGCAGGATAAGAAGTTTTATGACATATTCTTGAAATTATTTAATTCATTGTGGGATTAAAATATTGATGATAAAGGACATTTGAGGCACAAGGTAAGATCCAAGAGAGATTGTCAACAATCTGCACACAAAAACATGTGATGACAGCTACTTGAAAAATAATTTATATATTGTATATGGAATAATAAAAATTTAAAAGCAATACATTTTCTAAATTTCTAGCTGTAACATCAAGATTATATATCTTATAATTTGGACCAAATGAATTAATGATAAATGATGGTTTAGAATATTAAAAGTTCCTATAATTATTTTATGTAAATATATTTTAACATATATGTATGTATGTATTAGGTACTGCTAATGTCACCACAATTTTTGTTGTTATCATATGCACATATTCTATTTATTTCAATAACTCATTATAAAGAAAGATTAATTATATCATAGAAAGTGGTATACCATATTGTAGTCTAAAATACAGGTGATTGTAAGATCATATTATTGTCATGATAGATATTTAAATGCAAATTGAATCTAAACCTCAAATATTAAAAGGACGTGGATTTGATTCCATTTTTGGGATGTTCGGTAAGACTTTAACCCTGACTAAAAATAAATAGAACTGCAGTTAAGAGCAGAAAAGGAAAAGAGAGATAAAACTATTAAATAAATATCATTTAGATCATCTCCAACACTTTAGTTCCCGTCCATTGGCCTCCACATCACATTGTTCAGTTCCAAGTGTCCAACTACTTAATCTTGCAACGCATACGTGGCAGACGCCACGTCCACAACGCGCATGTATTGGTCGTTGACCAAGCAACTCGACCAGAAGCTCCGAAGCTGCTTCGTTGGGAGCACGGCAACGTTCCCCTCGGCTTGGCGCTACAAGGTGGGTGGCACCAATCAATTCATGGCACGTGGAATTAACAAGGTCCTGCTCTCCATCCAATCACAACCACACGTATTGCCACGTCATATCCAGGTAAACAATGGATGGTTTATATACACCAGCGTCGCTGATGACACAGAGGTAGCGATGGATGAATGAGATCACACCTCTCTCTCTCCCAGTGCAGCCCTTCAAACGGCGGGGGGCCGCTCACCGAGTTGTGCACAGAAACGCGGAACTTTCGATGGAATTGGTAGAAATGAGTCAACCGTTGGTCGTTGGATGTGGTCCTTCTCAGGTCAACTGGGTGGGGCGCAATTGAAAGGGGCCTCTGACCAGCACCGTAGTAAGCCTCAACACAGTTGGGCGGAAAATTCTAAGAAAGAATGACGAAGGTATGGAAATGCATTCCCATGGGTCCTGTGCTTTCGCTTCTTGTTGCGGAAGAGTTGTGAGACGCGCTTTTGGCCCCGCCGTTTCTCAAGTGACTTGCTTGGTCGCACGCCACTTGGAGGCTTGTACTGAAATTGGTCAGTCAGTCGGGCTCTCGAGTTTTCAGCTTTTTTCATCGCTGGTGATTGTGTTGGTTGTCATGGCGATGAACCAGTGCCGGAAACCAGTGATCCAATGATTCCCCCGACTGGCACAAGTTGTATGGATCCAATGCTAGTTGTTGGACAGAACAGGATTCTGTTAATCCAGTTGTTGTTGTTGATGTTCACAACTAATTTTAAGGTGTGATTTTATGTAATTCTTGTTCCGAAGAATGAGCGAGGAAAAAAAAAAACACAATGGGATGAGATTAATGACTAGACTTACTGTTTACACTACGCTCAAAAAGGTAGAAATACGCAGTCTATGGAATCTGCCACAGGAATGAAACCTCAATTACTGGTCATGATTTCCGTGGCTCTGTGATCGAATTATGTTCTTCGCTGATTTTAGCAAACAAATGCCGGCGACTAGCTTTAGTGCCAATTTATCGGTAGCTGGTTCCCTCGACAGGGATTAAGACATATCCCACGTTATCCTTCACAACGAGACCAGGCAAATCTTCAATCTTTACTGTAGGAATTTTATGCATTTCCAGCTCATACCTTGGCGAGCACCTTTTTGGAGCATTGAGGCCGCTGCTCATCGACAAATCATGCTGAGGTGGGGAATCGTTAGAAAAGGAGATTATGTGAGTTAGGTGTGGCGTCTGGCCGCGTTCGTGCCTTTAGATACCCCACCTTGAAACGTGTTTTCTCAGCAACTGCATTACCTGTAATGGCATAAAAAAGGGAGAGAAGTTTATGTATTTTTTTTATTATTCCCCCGTTCATGGGACCCAGTCTAATAATCAAAGAGTTCTCCCCATTTTATTCTTGCTCTAATCACGTCATGTTTTCTTAATTGTTTTTGTCCCGAAGCATTTGCGATACTCGGTGTCAACCATGTTTATGTGCAGATCGGCGATGGAAGGAGAAGGTTCGACCTTGGGAACTGAAATATCTAATCAACTTCTTCGGCTGCATGATGCTCCGCTACCAGGTCAAGTGCCCAGAACCCATTCCCGAAGTCTTCACAGGGATTGAAATTTCCACTGAGACAGAAATTCAAGCTGATCTAGAAGCAACTTTTATTCTTTCTCCTCACATGAAAAGTTCAAAGGCGACTTACAACTGTCAGAGCCAATGGGTCACTGAGCCAATGGTTAACTGAGCTCATGGACAGATTGTTCACACCATCGTAAACCTCCATTTGCTCTGCATATTCTGTCAGAATTTGTGGAGGTATTCGTGAATGCTTACGTAAAAAAGTGGCTTATGAATTGAATCTGCCATAGTAAAACATCAATTGCGCTGTTGGTGTTGATGAGGTAACATTTGTTGTATGAACTGGGAATGTTAAGCACCACTCCACTGACTGACCATCCTTCATCCCAAGAATGTCATGCTTTTCCTGCTTTTCCTGCATTTTACAAACATTTATGCTGGGCATCTCAGTTTCTTCGTCAAAGCTGCTGCTTCTAAAGCCATTCTTGACAAAGTTGAAAAAGGTTCTTAGATCCTACTCAAATTGGGGTGATGGTTGTCGTATCTGTGGCGAAAACCAATAACCTTGGTAGAGTTGACAAAGTTCTGCGATTTTCTCCTTCTTTCGCAACCCAATTCGAGGAAATATGTTTATTAGTCTTAGGGGAGAGTGATGTGAAAGAACTGATACAGTGTGTCGTGAATTGCACAAGAGAGAGTCGGACCTTACAGAAAACCTGGGATTGTATATCACGTATAGAATTCGGAAGTAACAGCCCGTACCTCAACAAGGCAAAACCTGGCATTTCATTTTCTATTGTTTTATTCTGTAAGGACGCTGAGTCAATGGCAGACATGGATGTGGTTGATCTGACTGCCATGAATACCATAATCAATGAAGAACTCAAAAATACACATATTTTTTAAATAGAGATGATAGTTTAACTATGACCACTAATCTCATCTGTTAGCGCCTGTGAACCCAGACTGCCTTCTCGGTTGACACTAGCATCTACAACAGGATCTCACAAATTATAAATGGAACTAAAATTTGCTCTTCCATGGTACAATCTTCAAAGTCTGCCAGTAACTCAGGACAGCACCAATTAGTTCACATTCAATAAGATCGATGGCTTTCGGAACGACGAGTTCATACTGCTACAGTGATATCTCGAAGTTGCCTTCCCTGGAATGGTAGATCCTGACACTTTGGTTCTGTACACTTTCCTGATCTAGCTAATCCTGACAAGAATTGCTTCTAACCTTTCTGGACCCGAAAGCTAAGTGGGCCGTCTTATATGACGTTTGTGTGATGAGAGTAAGAAAAGCATTTAGTGTCGATGCGTAAGATCGCAGCGTTGACAGAATATCAAATCCTTGTAGGCACTCTGCAGCTCCACGTTAGGGTACTTGAGCAAATTCCCATGCCAAGTTATACATCAATTTTTCCGAATATTTGACCATCGATTGTAGTTCCCTGAGGACATAGAAATACTTACAAGTAACGGAATGCCCATTCCTAGGCCAACTAGTTGCTCTGCCATACCCCATATTTTTGGAACGGAATTCCCCTACATTTTCAGGACCGTAGTCGATATGCTGATGATCGTATTGTGTTTCCTAATCTTCCGAAACGTCGACTGATACGAAAAAGCTATATTGTGTAACATATATTCCAATGATTTTGTGCTTCTGGTCAAGATGCAAGACTGCATCCGTAGTGCAGCAGTGGTAGAAGGGTAACGAGGACTACTTCGGCAACCACATCTCCGACATTTTGTTGGACCATAAAATTATTCTCAGTAATGCTAAACGGTGGATCCTTCAAATCCTTCGCAACAGCCTGCACTCACAACCGTGCGTTAAACCATCAGGATCAATGGTTTCAAAACAAAAAACCGAAAACAATAGATAAAAGACATGCAGCAGCATTCAGAAGCTACTACAATGTCGAGGAAACTGGGGGCCAAAAGTGCAACCGCGTAGCAATGCAGTAGAATAATAGTAGACTATGGGGACAACATAATACCACATCCGGCTGCCCTGGTCAAATTGCCGAGTGATACCAAGAGAAGGAGACTTCCGGGTTCTAGCGCGTTGCCAGCTTGAAGATGCTATACCACGTTCACATTCACATTCTAAGTGTTTCAACATTGCTAACGTTTACGACTCATAAGTTTTCCAAGATGTTGGTATCAAAAAATAATCATGATTCCCTCGATGTTAATTGTAGATCACAGTATATATTCACTAAACATCCTTGATTTGATTAAATATAGTTCACTAGTAAATTATGGTTTCAAGTAGTCTGAGACATGGTTTGTATCTAGGACTCCAGCGGACAACATGGTTTGCATCGAAGGTGCTGGAGCACTCGAAAAAGCAAGGTAAGTCACTCTTGATCCTCCATCGATCTCCATGCTACACTTAAACTATCTGAATTGCGTACATCTTCCTTGCTCACAGCCTCCGAGTGCTAGTCTCCCCATTACCTAGAGAATAGTTGGTGAAATCCTTGAATCAAAATTTATGACTATGAATTCGGTATTAAAAGTATAAAGTGAAGATACCCTCTTAATTCACTTTGAAGCAAGTACAGAATGCATTCGGTAGTTTTGACCTACAACAAATCACTACTAGTTTACGCCCTTGCAGAGTATCACAATCTGGCCAAATTCACGTTAAAAGACGATTTCATGCCATGAAACTAGTCGCCCCATCTGCCTTTTGTGAAGCACTTTTCCATCGGGTCCGTTGCAAACCTGAGGGGAGCAAAATTTAGCATGTTATCCATAATGCACGCCTCATTGGTGCAGGCATTAGAAGATGGAAAGTAACTACAAAGAGCTGATGCGATCCAGTGTACAGATCTCAAGGGTCAGGCGTGAAAATGGTCTTCACTTTGATGATTTGAGAGTTAGGCCGATCAATTCAATCTCCTGTCATCGATTTCAGCAAGTCTGAGCGTACCAGTTTCCAACCCATTCAAAAAACTCCCGTTCTTTATTCCAAGCTCAATATTCCGAGCTCGAGTTGGACTTCGCAATTAGCGTCTATTAACTCTACAGCGAACAATGGCTATGGATTTGTGCAACTCGAAGGCGCCATTCCACACCAGCAAAGTCCACAGAAGCCCGTTGCTAAGCAACATTTCGCGATGACGGGCGACGACGGCGGATGCGCGGACGACGTATTCGTTCGTCGTGCAAGACGAGAACGAAGGCAATAACATACAAAATGCATTAATTCAATAAGATGTTATTGTAAGGAAAATAAAATCCAATATTGTTTGAATGTAAAGAAAATATTACTAATTTGTACCTAAAGTATATACAAGACAATATAATTTTGCATTGTGAATGTATTATGATATTTTGTATGTTGTTCTAGAATTTATAATATTAAATTCATTAGTATCAAAGTGTATTTAGCAAAAATAGAAGTTGTATAGGTTTGGTTGAAAAATTGACAATTGAGGAATTCATTAAAAAATAATTGTATAAATTAGATCCATATCAAAAGTAGGCACTCAAGTAGACACTCTTTGAATTGGAGGTGAAATTGATCCAAATGGATTTGATATAAGTATCTACAAACAATAATAAATCTAAAATTCAATCAAATCTAAATTAAGTTTAGTCATTTAGAAAGAAAATTTATTACTGAATTTTATATTATAAACCTTTGTAAAAATACGTGTATAAAAATAAAAATATTTTTTATTAAATCAAAAAAATACTCACCTAAGAATGGTTGTAATTGTGAAGATATTATCATTTCTTGGAGAAAAAAAGATAAAAAACAGGAGTGTTGGTTAGTATTTGTAGAACCAAATAGTTTAAAATAATTTCATATTACCTTATGCAACTTATTTCAAGTTATTGTTTAAGAGTTCTACCACGTATATAATTTTGTTTGTTACAATTAGATATTATAAGTTTCAAAAGTTAAAAACATCACACATAATTTCCTTCCACTTCTACATATTACTATAAAATTTAGCCATTACAAAAAATAATAAAAATTATACTTATCTCACTTGAAGTAACTCACATGCACAAAATATTGGAAAGGTCAAATACATACATATAGAATTTAAAAATGTACATAGAAGTACAATCCAAGAACAAAACTTAGGCCAATATCAATCAAATATAAGAAAAATTAGATCAATATGAATTATTTTAATTGGTTAAATATCAAGACATTGTCACTTACTCATTATAATTGGAACCTTATTTGATACAAGATTATAATCAATTTAAGAAAATTAAAAATAAAATAATTAACAAATATAAAAAAATTTATTTATAGAATTTTAATATAGATTCTTTGTCTCTCCTAATAATAAGTTTTTTAATATCAATATAAATAATATATAAAAATTAAATATTTGGAATCAAAATATTAGTTTCTATCACAAGTACATAGACATATAAACTAATTTAGAGTATAATTGTGATATTATTAAAATATTTTTAATTTTCAATCATTAATGACAATAGCCACAACTTTATTACAAGCTTATCTATTATCAATCACTAATTTTAATAGATGCAACATAATGGAAGTTGCAATTGGTTAAAGATCCAACAATAGATGGTAATTGCAAGAATAACCTTTACAAAAATTAGATGAAATAATAACTCCTTTGAAGATTCTACTAATTATTGCAACCTTTGCTAAGATGCTACAATTATACATTTCATGACATAAACATCTATACAATGCTCATGATGATAATAATTAGTAGCCACATTATAAAAATTAGACTTCTATTTGTCTAATATATCATATATGAGTATAGACATTGTTAAGTGTGCAATGATCAATATGACAAATAATAGTCACTTCTAGCAACATTTGCATAGAAGAATAAAATACAAATTAACAATTTTAAATTCAACCTCTATTGTTATAAGATTATGTTGGGTATTTTTTAATACAAATAAGTAAATAAATAAGTAAATCCTATCTAATATTAGATATTTATATTCTTCAATATCTAAAGCAATTGTACAACAAATCACTGGCTTCATTATTTATATGTGCTACAAAAATTTGAATTTTATTCTCTACATATTTCAAAATTATGCTTCTTGTAATTCACTATACAATCATATATCTTTTACTAAGACAAAGGTCTTATATACTTACCAAAGCACAATCCAAAGTATTAATGCAATAGGATGATTTGTGACATACAACTCAAATCTTATACCAATTATTATAGTATTAAAATTGGCAACTATATAAATAAATAAATAAATAAATAAATAAATGGATAGTATCTTCATTAGATTGGTAATGAAATATTTACATGAAATTTAATCAGTGAATTGAATACATACAGACAAGTTATTATTATTTTTACTATTATAACATATAATGGTGGTTGTTATTTCTAACATTAATTTGAAAACATGGAAAAAAATCACAACCATGTCATTGTTATTATTGTTATTGTTATTCATTTTTTGTAAGTTAATTTTTTTTGCAAATGTAAGATGCAATTAAGATTTAACAACATTAATAACACATATTTGATACATATAATTCTAGTATGCAACACCTTTTTTGCATTGTTGATACCATTTTTATATACTGAAAAGCACAATTAGTACTACTTTGTTAAAAATCAACTGCTATATAGACCATGTAATCTGTATCTAAATAAATGTTGGTAATATATGTTATCTATTAGTACTAAGTATTGTGAACAATACATGTAGTATTATTGTTTTGAAGGGTTATTAGTACTAAGTATTGTGAACAATAATAATAAATAAATAAATAAATAAAAACTGTTTCAGAAATATGTTCAAAAATTTATTTAACTTTCACATTCTATATGTAATTTTCTTTTACATAATTTAAATATTGAATGAAAAATATCATAAAAATAAAGATAATTATGTGTAAAAACTTCAATTCACCTTGTAAAGTAATGAACTTGGAAGAACAATTTTATAACTTTTTGCTGAAAAGCTTAAATCATTTCACTAAGAGCTATTGACAAGAAATTGTAAGCTTCCAAGTACCTTTATGAAATCATCTTCTGTATTTATATCCTTTAGAATATCTAAACATTTGAGGAGTATCATTATTTTCAAAATAAGATTTGATACTAAAAATAGATACTCAAAATATCTATTAAGAAAAATGACATTTAAGAGGTCAATTGCATTTTTTGAACATCAAATAAAGATTTAGAAGTATTATAAGTCAATCTATCACATTTAGGAGCAACTTATTACTAATAAATAATATGAATAATTTTTAGTACGTTTAGAAACTGCACCATCGGCGGGCCTGTCCAAGATACAAACGTTTCCGTCCACACCATCGTAGTTTCCCATCCACGTCACCGTAGTTTCTCGTCCAGGTCATCGTAGTTAGCATCCACGTCATCGTCGTCACCAGCGGGGAAAGGCCATCCCGATTATCGCTCCGGTGTGCGCCTCAACGAACAAGAGCAGATCTGTGTGTAGAAGATTACAATCCGTGTCTCAGCCGCATTGCCGGCTCTCACAGCTTGTGGGGTCCACTCGACAACCTCACCCATCCGCGGATTTTGCTTCACAAAAAACTTGGGGTGGTTCTGCGTTCGATGATGATGTGTACAGGCTGCTTCTAATGCTTTTTCGTCTTTGTTGCATTCTCAGTACGAGATGGAGTCTGCGATCTGTCTCTGCTAATGACGAGTTCGTCATCAGTCAGGGGGACCCAGCCAGCCGAAATCTGCTTCTGCACGGAACTAGGCAGGGGTCTTCAAAGTTATGCAGTGGGCGATTGTTACAGGGCCTCTCGGTCTTCAGCACTGAAAATCTGCATAGGAAATCACAAGTGATCTCGGGGGATCTTATAATAATGTGCATGGAGAGAGAAGAATCGATTGCGTGTATCGTTTAGGCAACAAATACTACGTGATCTGAGTTACCGTTGACAAAAATGTTGACGATTCTCATTTAAGTCCTGAGAAGACACAATTTTCGGGCCCGATCTAACAATATAGGTACCAGGACAACTAAAGTAAGGGCATAGCCGAGGTCTAACTCGAGACATTTTGAGTGTCGACGTGGGAAGCACACCGAGCTCTGTATTAGGAAGTGAACGATAGCACAACTATACACAATGATCTGGTGTAATTTTGTCTTCAATGTCGTTTCCCAATGCACAGTGGTGAATTCCATAGCCAAGGATTCAGGCCGTTGACACATATTTTGAAACAGCAAACTTATTGTTCGTCTTCTTCATTCTAAAAAGGGCTTCTTAAGACCTCTACTTCAAACTCGATAGGAAAAAACTCCTCTATTCGGAGACTTATTCTAAGCGGTGAGATGAAATTCAATCTTTGATACTGAACTTTTCACCAATTCAATGTTTACAGTCTATGCTTATAAGGGCGCTCAGAGCTTAGAGATGCGAGCGCCGCCACGCTTCCCCTCCACGAGCTGCTCCACTACAGCCGGGTCTGCCAGCGAGCTCACATCTCCCTGCACAAGCATCACTCAGCATTTCAATACATGTTTCTAGACATTGCATCTCTTTCGAACTTAAGGAGAGTAGCGACGCAGACAGACACACGTTCATGCCATGTGCTGGTAAAACATCAAGGAAAGACAAACTTACCAGATCATTAAACTGGTTCGCTGCAATCTTTCGCAGAATCCGGCGCATAATCTTCCCACTGCGTGTCTGCGGTAGTCCAGGAGCCCACTGGATCACGTCTGGAACCGCAAAGGACCCAATCTCTTTTCTGACAGCAGCCTTGATCTCATTCTTGAGCTGTTCCGATGGAGTAGCGCCCTCTACCAGGGTCACGAACGCGTAGATCCCTTGTCCCTTAACCTGCACGGTCAATTCATTCTCCCGAGTCAGAGAACCATCACAGTACTAGCGCATCGCCAAAAACATACCCAGCATTTGGAAGGATTGAACTGAGGCTAATTTGTTGAACGTACATCGTGGTCGAAGGCAACAGCAGCTGTCTCAGCGCACGATTTGTGAGAAGTGAGTGCTGATTCCACTTCACCAATACTGATCCTATGGCCACTAACGTTCACGACATCGTCCACACGGCCCGTGAGGGTGATGTAGCCGTTGGCTTCGCGTTGGCAGGCGTCGCCGGTGATATACAACCCGGGCCATGTCGTGAAGTACGTCTCAGCGAAACGCTTGTGGTCGGCATACAAGGTGCGGGCCATTCCTGGCCATGCTCCCTTGATGCAAAGGTACCCTGTGCATGGACCATCCTGTTCCTTGCCCTCCTGATCCAACACAACCGGCTGCACTCCGAAGAATGGCAACGTTGCGGAGCCTGGTTTGAGAGCCCAAGCGCCGGGCAAGGGCGTGATCATGATTCCTCCCGTTTCTGTCTGCCACCATGTGTCGACGATTGGGCACTTACCCTGCCCGACCACGCGGTGGTACCAGTGCCATGCCTTTGCGTTGATGGCTTCTCCCACCGTACCCAGAACTCGAAGGCTGGACAGGTTATGCTTCGTCACGTGATTGTTGCCGAGCGCTTCCAAGGACCGGATGGCAGTCGGCGCGGTGTAGAAGATCGATACTTTGTATTTCTCGACAATCTCCCACCATCTGCTGGGACTTGGGTACGTTGGCACACCTTCAAAGACAACTTGCGTGGCGCCGTTCAGCATCGGACCATAGCAAATGTACGTGTGGCCGGTGATCCATCCGCAGTCTGCTGTACACCTGCAACACGATACATTGCCTTGCGAACAATCAGTGATCATGCCTCACTGATTGTCATCTCTGGAGTTCATCAGGACAAAGTCGATTTGCGAAGAGTGAATATCGAAGTACCAGTAGATGTCATCGGGTTGGTAGTCGAAGACGTATTTGAATGAGGTCGCCGCATACACCATGTAGCCACCGATTGTGTGCAGAACTCCCTTAGGCTTGCCGGTGGAGCCACTAGTGTACAAGAGGAATAGAGGATCCTCGGCCTCCATCCATTCAACGGGCGCAACGGTGCTGCACGACCGCACCTCGTCTTGCCACCACAAATCTCGCCCTGCAACCCACTTCACCTTGCTCCTCGGCACAGCGTTCTTGTTATCGTAAATCAAGACGGTTCCTGGATGGAAGTTCTCTTTCTCCAGGCAAAGCTGCAGCGCCTCGTCGACAATGGCCTTCAAGTTTAAAGCCTTGGCCCCACGCTGCACAGCCGAGCAGGAAAGCAGCACGTCGGACTTGCAGTCCAGAATCCGGCCTGCCAGCGACTCCGCACTGAAGCCCCCGAATACGACCGAATGGATGGCTCCAATTCTAGCGCAAGCGAGCATGGCGATGGGAAGCTCGGGCACCATAGGCATGTAGATGCACACGCGGTCGCCCTTCTTCACTCCCCGCTTGCGAAGGTAATTGGCGAGCTGGCACGTCTTCTGAAGCACGTCCCTGTAAGTGAAACGCATTTCGTGGCCGACGTCGTTGCCTTCCCACAGCATTGCAACCTTCTCGCCCCGGCCTTCATTGACGTGCTTGTCTAGCGCATTGTAGCAGATGTTCGTGTATCCCCCCTTGAACCACTCGTTGAAGATGGGCCCTTGTCGGATGTCAAAGTTGTAGCGGCAGACGGGCTTAGAAGTGTCCCACATGCGATACCAATAGAACTGGCTCGCAATCTTCCCCCAGAATCTCGAAGGATCCTGAATCGACTGCTTGTACATCTCCTCATACTGCACCACAAAACAGAACAGTGATCGGTCATCACTTAAAATTTGTCAAACATGCTCTAACCGATCGATCGCTTCAATTTCAATGGAAAACTACCGCGCCATTTTGAAAGCTGAGTGACGGATCGCTTGGATATGACTGACGTGTTCCGAGTTCGTTAAATTGTACTTCAAATCATTAACTCGGCAATTCTAGTGACTGCTGTGTGCTAACTCAACAAGCTCGACCTGGTCGTTCACTGTTCGAATTGCGCAGTTGTGTTACGCTGACACTTAATTTTCGAACTCAAAGTTCTCAAGTCTTGCAATTTGAAAACAGACTCATGAACCAGAACTAATTAAGTAAATGAAAATTAAAACCCAAAAACCCAAGAATCAAAACCCCGCTGTATAGTGTTGCTGGACCACAAGCAAGCTGAATCTCTTCAGTAGAGTGACGCAGGACAAACAGTTACCAGCGGACCTACTCGCTTGAGGTATTCAATGCAAAGTCCATTCGGGCTAATTCGTCCACAGAAAATTGCCACTAAAATTTTTCACTACCCACAACCGATCACACGACACCGCTACGGTGAGTTTTACGACTTCAATCATCAAAATCCATCTGTCTCTTCAAACTGAATTGCCACTCTGTAGCACGAGTTCACACCCATTAATTCGCCTAATTCAACCGCTGATTCACTTACTCCTGCAAGGGAAATCACAATTTCGGGTTCAGCCAACGCACCTGCTCGCGGGATTTGATCAAAGCCCTGGACTGGAATTCTTGGGGCACGGGCACCAAATCTCGTTCCTCCCGCTCCTCGACAGCCGAGCACCGTTGCAACCCAATTGAACCCGCCATTTCTGAACCCCAGCGCTGCAAGTTAAGTGTCTCCGACGCTTCCGAAACTCTTGTCTAATAACCAGTCGTCTCAATCGAGTGAGTGGCTCTTTTTCATTTGACAATACGGCCTCTCTTTCCCCGATTTTTAAACGGGCGCCCGGCGCAGCTTCGGGAACTGGTTTCCGGATTCCAGCTCCTCTTCCAGCTCAGCTCCTCTGTGGACCTCAGACTGCGGGCGGTACCCGAAGTTTCAACGCAAGCCGCATCCTATTTCAGGCCTTACTTTATAGGTTTACCTGCTCAATACTCTCTACAGCTCTCTCTCTCCAACCTTCGCAACCCCTTGTTTTTTATGTTTTTTGTCCAAACTATTATATCCGGAACACAGCAAACGAGCTATTACACTGCCAGTGCCTCCCGCTCACATGCGATGCCGATTTGGTTCACTGCCAGTGCGCTCCCCGCCTCTAATCCGCTTCACAACACGGGTAGGATCACGTTCGATTCTCCATCGGAGCTGGTGGCTAGATGGATAAGAATTGGATCTCCGGTCTGTGAATCTCCGGCACATGCTGGACCCAGCCGCGGGAGATCTCATACTCTCGCGAGCCCCACCACGGACATCACCTGCTCCAGCTGCCGAGATGTATTGTACGATTGTGTGGCTAGAGGCTTGCGATCCCCAGTTGCGATCCACCACGGTGCTGCTCGATCCCCAGTTTCCAGGCGTCGCGACGTCAGTTCGCTTGGCAGTGACGGAGCAAATCTCTCCTTCCCTCTAGGCGTCGAGGCTTCTGCGTGCCACATGGCTCCAATATGAGAACGGAGCTCCGTTGCCAAGTGGATCACCCGGAGTAGGTTGTCACATGGCCCTCTGAGGGCCACACGCCTCCATGCATCTACCATTTCCTCCGTACCGGCTCCATGTTGGGAAAGGCTGGGTTGGCCCAAAAACAAATCGCATGTTATTAAAAAGACAAATGACATATCTAAGATTTTGCTCTAAAATACAAGAAAAAATTTAAATAATTATATACTAAAATTAATTAGGTTTTTCTTTAAGATTAAATGATTATAAGATTGGCCATAACCTCAACATTCTTTTGATTCATTAAGTATATTATATAATAAATTTATAGTATAAAATATTAATATATAATTATTTTTACAAATCAATTAAAGAAACTTAATTTAATAAGTTAATTATATAATAAAAATACCTTGTATGTTATTATATATATATATATATATATATATATATACATAAATTATAGCAAGTTCACTTACTCTATAATCAATTGTCTACAAAGAAGTTCAAGGGGAGGAGGGAGTACAAAGAAAAGAGATGTAAGATGCATTGCCTCTCATAGCAAAATGTATATCCTATTTGGTAGATGCTTATGATATGTTTTGGATTATCAATGAAGGTTTTAGCAACTTTAGTATTTAGTTTGGTAGAACTTCAATTGCATATATATATTATTTTAGATTTTAGTAAAATAATTATATTTTGTATGTATTTATTTTTGTTTGTATAATTTTGTGTTTGTTTTTTTTTAATAAAGCTATAGCCAATATTGAATAACTTCTATATAAAAAAATTGTTGATAAATCAATTATATTTAAAATAGTGTTTGTATATTTTATATATGAAAGAGAGTATTAATGTGCTAGATGACTAAAATATCTTTAATAAGATTTTCTATAAGTTGACAAGTATTTATATCAAATTAGAAAATAAGAATAAAGCTTTAATATATTTGATTTTGTTACTCCCATCATTTGAGCATTTTTTTACTATTATGTAGTATAGAAAGGATACATTAAAGTTAAAAGAGATCACTATTATTTTTTTATTTTAAAAAATGATAAAAAGATTAAAAAATAATCTTTTACATTGTAAATAATTATTTGAGAGAGGCAAAAAAATAGAAAAAAGATATAATTTAAAAAAAATTTAGATCAAAATTTAAGGCTCAATTTAATAAATTAAATATCAAGTACTATAAATGTAAAAAAATTGATTATTTAAAAAAAAATATAAAAAAAAATAATAAAAATCTTTAAAAATTTTAATTAATTAAAATTAAAAAAAATTCAAATATTAAAATAAGTTTTTTTTATAAATTTAGATGGCAACTTTAAAAATATCTTTATAATGATTACAAAAGTAAGAAGTTTTAAGATATTTGGATCCTTAATTCTAATTGCTTATATCATTATTGTCCTTAAAAGCATTGGTTTTACACTTATACTCTGTATAACGGTAGAATTATATTGATAGAAAATAATTTGTTATATAAGACTATAAAAATTGATACAATTTGGATCAAAATGTTTGATGGAACTTCAAGAATATTAATTGATGTTTGATGTATTTTTAATTTATGAAAGAATTTGATTTTTTAGATGCATTAGACTTGGTTGATTGTGAATTGCTTATAAAAGGTAATTTTTGAAAGTTTCTTAAAGATCTTATATAATAATGAAGAACAAGAGGATAAAAAATTTATAAGAACTTAAAAATAACATTTTTACAAGTCAAGCTATCATTGTATCTAATTAAAAAGTAGATTTAATAGATATAGCTCAATTATCATATGTATGATTGAATTATATGAGTAAGCAAAGACTTATTATTAAAGACACAAATTAAAATAAGGTGCATAAACTAGTGAAATTTATGTAAAAAGAAAGCCACAAAATAAAAATAAGAATGAATATATATATATATATATATATATATATATGTATTTAAGAAGAAACTAAAATAACTATTGCTAAAGACTAAAAAATACAAAGATTCTTAAACTAGACTAGAAGCAAGAAAAGAGTTGACAAGAATAAAGAAGGCTTCTGTATAAACTATTTATATAATAGCTACATGGCGACTTTCTATAGGACCTCTAATATATGTCCAATTTGTAAGATACGTATCAAACTTGTAAGACAAGTTTTCTATATGTAAACCACATACTGAGCTTAATCCACAAGCTATCAATATGTGCAACATGTGGTTAATTTATTGGCCAAATTTGTAACCTATTAATTACCTATAGACATGAATAAAGATGAAATTATATCTATAAAGCTTCTAGGAAGCTTTCCTATAAGATATCATCAAATTTATTTATTTTTGCTTACTTCTATTTATCTATATTAACTAAATAATTATTAGAGTAAATATTATGTTTATAATATTATCCCTTCTTCTAAGGATGAATTCCATAAAGAGTGGTGATTGCATGTTGAGGAAGTCTAAGATGTGTCAAATTGTATATGCCATATATTTTGATCTTTGTTTTATTTAAAAGTAGTTGATAGGTCCTCTCAACTATCAATAGTATTCTATACTAAGATAGGAGGATGTCACAGATATAAGTTTTATTCTAATAATTATCTAATTAATATAGACCAATAGAAGTAGGTAAAACAAGTTGATAGAGAAGCTTCTTAAAAGCTTCATAAACGTGGAATCACCTTTATATATGTCTATAGGTGATTGATAGGTTAGAAACTTGGTCAACAAGCTAGTCACATGGCGCACATGTTGGTAGCTTGTGGAATAAGCCAAGTACGTGGCGCACATGTGGGAAACTTGCCGTGTAAGTTTGATACTTGTCTTGCAAATTAGACACGTTGTCGTATTGCAGCACGTTTATATAGTGAAAGATATAGATAAGAGCAATTTATATTTAATAATTGATTATCTTAGTTCAATAGGAACTTAAGATACTTAAGAAAAGGATTATGGAAGCCTCTTAGATTATTTTCTTGTTTTAATAGCTAACAGATAAAAGTTAGTTGTTAAAGTTTTCTTCTAGGCTATACAAACTCTTTTACTGATTTTGAAAAGCCATAAGTTAATTAGAATAGGATAGAAAAGGAAAATAGTTATTATGGTTGATATTAGGATTAAGTTGAAAATAGGATTTAACTTAAAAATCCTTAAATTTAGTTGAATTTTTTGGACGTTTTCTTGCAATCTGTAAGTTGGATTGGACTAAGTTTTTTTGAGCATGTAAAAGGCTTATACCAGCATGTATGTGCAAAATTTCACACTAAATGGACGGTTCGATTAAAAATTATAGCTTGTTGAAGCTCACTAATTAGGATTAGGACTTATAAATAAAAATATAAATTGCTTAATTATAAAGGAAATAAGGTAATTGGGGTATATGTAAGATTGATTTTTACTAAGAGGAGTGTTTTTTAAACAATTTTGAATTGAAGCTCAAATTATATTCTTTATATATGGGTGAAACCTATTAGGATTTCTTGAGTATTTGCAAACAGTACTTTACTTTCTACAGCCAAGTGCCCGGTGCATTCCCAACCGAGACAACACGTAATACGACATAAGTGGTGAATCCGATGTGAAAGTTTGGGGTGGAAGGTATTGGCTTTTGTTGTGGTTATTTGGAATTAATGGCACAAGAAAACAAAAAGGTGGATTTTGGAGCTATTGATGGAGCTTTGGATGGAGCTTCAAGTGGATCTTCTAGTGGAGCTTCTTCTAGTGGACAAGGTATGTATCTAGACCCAAACATTGCAAATATGTTTCAAGCTTTTACATTAATTATGCAACGGCAACAAGAAAAGGATCAAAAGGAGGCTTTGGCAATCAAAGCATTACAAGCAGTGGTTAACAAGATTGACCAATTTGATGGGAAGCACATATCTAAGTATTTGAGGTATTATATGCGGGAAATGGAATTGAATCGAGTCTCTAAAAGGGACATGATTTTATTATTTGGACTTGCTACAATACCAGAGATAAGAGAACATGTGAAATCAGTTACAGAGCAATTTGGAAGCTCTTGGGAAGAAATCTCTCATGCGTTGAGAAATGAGTATTTCTTAGAAGACTCTGATCGAGTCACTAAGAAATCATTTTTAGAATGGATTGAGCGTCCTAACAAGAAATTGGAAGCTACTGAATTATTAAGAGAGTTTGAAAGACAATATTTTTGATTATCGAAAATAGAAAAGGTAACTTTGGAACCAAACAAGGTTGAGTTATTTCTTCAAACAGCAGATGGAGAATTACAAGAAAGGTTGGAGATTTCTCTTGAAGATATAGCAGAAGATGAAGGATTAACAACAAATTGGAAGAAGGTCGAGGATGCAATAGAGTTGTTGGCAAAAAAGGAAAGGAGGAAGGACAGGGGAGGTATCCAAAGAATGGTGCAGGTATCTAAAATTCAAGTGCATACTTCACAGTTGACGGCACCTATTGTTCAACCTTCAACAACTATGTCAAAGAAAGAAGATATAGGGATTGAAGAACTTATACGTGGAATGCGAGATCTTCAAATTAAATTTGCAAGGCTTGAAGAGAAGACTTCTGTAATGAATTCAAAATCTGCTTTTAAGCAAGGATATGTACAAAGATGCATCTGGTGTGATGATGATTCCCATTCTCAAAAGGATTGTGGTGAGTTTAATGAAATGGTCTAACAAGGCATTGTTTTTTGGAAAGATGGAAAGGTGGCGTTAAAGGATACTAGTGATATTTTCCAAACCAACTTTGGTAAGGGAGGTTTGAAAGCATTGGTTAAGGATTATTTGGCAGCAAATGGGATTGCAGTAATAGAAATTGCAAGTGGTACTAGAGTGGATGATAATGCTAAGCAAGAATTTTTTGGAAATATTGAACCAAGTGGGGTTTGATCTTCTGTCATTTCTACAATGCATAAGAAGAAGATGCCACGAGAAGCTTTATTAAGAACTGCTGCAATAATTCGTGGAACTACGGGTTGGAAGGATCCTGTAGAGGCTTTATCAGTACATGCCTATATTGCTAAAAATCAACATAAAGCCTTGATAGAAGAAAAGAGAAGACAAGATTCTAACGATATAAGAGAAGGGAATTCTTCAAAAAGACAGACTTGGGGAGATAAGGCTTGTGAGATGGCATTACATGAATTACCAACAAAGGATGCTTCAATATCTTCAAAAGAAAAATCAAAGGACTTAGGAGAAAAATGTAAGTCAACGGCTTACAAACTTCTCTCTGATATTGAAGCAGCAACAAATTTAAAGGGGGTGCTTGAAGAACGTGTCCTTAATGCTAAAGTTGAATTCACATTGAAGGAAATATTGGGTATTGCAAAGAAAGAATTTCATGATGTCATTATTGACAGTATTAAGCGAAAGATGCAATTAATGGGTGAATCTGGATCAAATCATACTATTGATGCACACATATGTGAGGATGAAGAAGATGAAATTAGCAACTGTTATAAACAATCAACAAATGGAGGAAGGAGTTATAATCAAAAAGCACGTTTTGATGATCCAAGTGATAAGGAGAAAGAAATTTTGAGTCATTATATTCGGAAGCATTGGGCTAGAGCAACTACAGAGGCATTAGTAAAGATTGGAGATATAGATGAGCCAGTTGTTGCCTTGATTGACCATGGTTCAGAAATAAATCTTATGTCTAAGGATCTTTAAATGAAACATAAGTGGCCAATTGATATAGAGCATGATGGATAATACGGGCAGCTAATAATACACGAGGTGAGTTGTATGGTGCTTGTTCAGATGTGAAGGTTCGGATTGGTGATGTTGCAATGGAATAAAATTTCTTTGTTCAAGATGCAACAACTTATACTCTTATATTGGGACAACCGTACATTATTGCGGCTCAAATGGAAACAAAAGTCTTTGATGATAGATCAACTTATGCACGGATTCGTAGTGAAGATGGAAAAAAGGCAGTACAATTTTTGACTGTTCCTCCAAATCATGAACGTAATCGAGACAAATTGAGAGAGAAACCATTGCCAAGAGTTGTTGAAGAATTTACGGATTTTTGAGGAGTACCACTATAAAGGGGGATTATGGAGGTACAAAAGGGGAAGTACTCTCGCAAGATATATGTACCTTTGATGCAGGATTTATTGGCATTTTTGAAAATGGGAGTGTTATGTATAAGAGGATTGAGGATTTAAAAAGAAATGAGAGAAAAAGATTATGTGCTGTTGAAAGAGAATTGTATGGATTAAAAATATTAGAAGATGATGAAAAGATTATTGGTATTTATGAAAAAAATGGATTGGAAGATCCTTTAGAACCGATTACATCTATTGGATTAGGTGATGATGATAAAATTATACAGATTCATTCAAAAGAAGTTTATGATATGATTGAATCTTTTCAAACGCCAGAGGTTATGGCTGAAACAAAATACAAGACAGTAGATAAGAAGATAAAACCCGTTGCTGGGCCTTTGCCAAAAGATTGTAAAGAACAGATAGAAGGAGCTTCAAAAAAAAAGCTCTTGACGGATCCAAGAAATATTGGGCATAAGTTTACTGAAGAAACTTTTGAAGAATTAAAGATTGGTTCTAATGGTTCTTTGTTGCCAGAGAAAATTGTGTTCTTCAAAGAAATGTTAGCAAAACAAGGTAAATCATTTGCCTTTGAATCTCATGAAATTAGGTGTGTGGATCTAAATGTTGTAACTCCTATGGTTATAGTCACTATACCACATGTACCTTGGAATTTGAGACCAATTCTAGTGCCAAGGGCACATTTACCGAGTTTGATAGAATTATTAAAAGAAAAGATGAAGATGAAGATTTTGGAGCCTTCTTTTGTACCATATTCTAGCCAATGGTTTACAGTGCCTAAGAAAAATGGATCATTACGATTTATTCAAGATATGCAGCCAGTAAATGCAGTGACTATCAGAAATGCAGGAATTGGACCGATAGTAGATGAATTTGCTGAAGCATTTGCATGAAAGGCAATTTATTCAATGGGTGACCTATATTCCGGCTATGACCAATTTCAACTAGCAAAAGAAAGTAGAGACATGACAACAATGAGAACTCCACTTGGATTGGTTAAAATGTGTACTCTTCCTCAAAGTGCTACTAATTCAATTGCACATATGATGAGCGGGATGAATAAGGTATCGAGGGATTTTATTTCTGAGAAGACTATGCCTTTTTTAGATGATGTTCTTATTAAAGGGTGCAAAGAAGAAGACAAGGATGAAACTTTAGATAAAAGAGGGTGTCGCAAGTATGTTGTCAATCATATACAAGATTGTGAAAAGATATTGACTCGGCTTGAAGAAGTTCATCTTATATTATCAGGTATAAAATCTATATTTGGAATACAAGAAGTTGTAATTGTTGGACATTTATGTGGATTTTATGGAAGAAAATCAGATCCAGCCAAAGTTGATGCAATTAGAAGAATAAAAGAAGATTGCAATCCTTTAACAGAGGTGCGTAGGTTTTTGGGTGCATGTGTGTTTTATTGTATTTGGATTCCTCACTATGCTCATATAGCAGATCCATTGTATGAATTGTTACGCAAAGGTTATCATTTTAAATGGAAAGAAAAGCATATCAAAGCAATGCAGATATTGAAGGAATTATTAATATCACCTCCAGTATTGAAAAAAATTGATTATAAGTGCAATAGACTAGTGATTCTTATAGTGGATACTAGTCCAATTGCCATTGGGTGGGCAGTGGGTCAAGATGATTCAAATAGACATAGATTTGCAGTTCGATTTGGAGCTAAGATTTTAAGTGCACGCCAACGTGCATATTCCCAAGTGAAAAGGGAATTATGGGGAGTTGTTTCAGCTATGAAAGCTTAAAGGGATTATTTAATTGGAGCAACAGTAGTGGTGGAAACAGATTGTTTGCCTTTGTTTGAAATGATTACTAATTGCACAACTCCACACATTGCAATGTTAAGATGGATTGCTTATATCAAGTCATTAAATCCGGAGTTTAAGGATGTTACGGGAAAGGACAATTCTATAGCAGATATGTTATCTCGAGCAAGATATAATGGAGAAGATGAAATGATAGATGATATTGATGATGTGGGTACTAAATTTTATTCAGTTTCACAATTGAACAAGGAAAATAAGCCATTTCATAAAGAAAACTATGAAGGAGATTTATTGGATATTGGATATTATTTGAGCACATTAACTAAGCATGATAATTGGTCAATTGAAGAATTTAAACAGATCAAGAGAAAAGCATACAAGTTCATATTATAAGGAGGATTTCTATGGAAGAGGCCAAAATCAAACATTGGTATGCCACAACGAGTAGTAGGTATCAAAGAAGTTCAATAAGAATTACTCAAGGAATTTCATGATAGTTTATGGGAAGGGCATAGAGGAATTTGGGCTACTTTTGCTAATTTAAAGGAGCGATATTGGTGGAAGAATATGTATTGAGATGTAACTCCATTTGTAGAATCTTGTGTGGCTTGTCAAATGTATTCGAATATACAACATCGAGATGGGTTGCATCCAACATATCCTTTGGCTATTCATTTTAAATGGGTTGTGGATTTGATTATTATGCCAATGGGACTATGGCAAATGAGGTATTTAATTTTGGCTCGTGAGGATTTATGAAACCAAGTGGAAGGCAGGGCTTTAAGAACAAAGTCTACAGAAGGGATTTGCAGGTTTTTACTTGAGGATGTTATTTGCCACTACGGATGTGTGGGAAAGATCATTGCAGATCGTCGAGAATTAAATGCACATGAAGCTCGTGAATTCTTCAAGAGATGTGGAGTTAAATTATCATTAATCACAGCTTATAATCGAAAAGGGAATGCAAAGAGTGAACGTGGACATCCACCAATTGTAAAAGCCTTGGTTAAAGCTTGCAATGGAAGAGTGAGAGAATGGCCTCTACTTCTATCTTATGCATTATGGGCTGATCGAACAACATATAGTTCGGTGATAGGATATATGCCTGTGGAACTTATGACAGGTCAAAAACCTATTATGCCAATTGAAGAACAAGTGCCAACTTGGAGTGTACTACTTTGGAAAGATGGACTAATAAGAGAAGAGTTATTGGCTATTAGAATTCGATAGCTTGAACAAAGATCAGAAGATGTGGAATTAGCATTAAAACGATTGCAAAAGGCAAGGCTAAAGAACAAGGCTTGGTTTGATAAACGACATCGATTGAGGCCTAAAGCAATTGAAGAAGGTGATTGGATACTTGTTTATGACAACAGTTTGGATAACCAGCATAGTACCTTATGGAAATTTTCAAAACGTTGGTTTGGACCCTATGTAGTGGTAACAGTTCAAAATAATGCCACATATTTATTGAAGGAATTGGATGGTACAAGGTTGAAGATACATATTGCTGGGAAGCGAGTAAAAATTTTCAAAAGATGAGATGGAGAAATAAACGTGGAAGATCATATTGAAAACATCAATGACTTTGAAGAAGACAATAATATTGAAATGGATGATGAAGAAGAACTTGGTGCAGAAAATGAAAAGATGGTATGATGCCAACTATAACCTATGCTTCATTGGCGCATACCGGAGGATGCGCAGATTCATAGGGGGTGGATGTCATATTGCAGCACGTTTATATAGTAAAAGGTATAGATAAGAATAATTTATATTTAATAATTGATTATCTTAGTTCAAAAGGAACTTAAGATACTTAAGAAAAGGATTATGGAAGCCTCTTAGATTATTTTCTTGTTTTAATAGCTAACAGATAAAAGTTAGTTGTTAAAGTTTTCTTCTAGGCTATACAAACTCTTTTACTGATTTTGAAAAGCCATAAGTTAATTAGAATAGGATAGAAAAGGAAAATAGTTATTATGGTTGATATTAGGATTAAGTTGAAAATAGGATTTAACTTAAAAATCCTTAAATTTAGTTGAATTTTTTGGACGTTTTCTTGCAATCTGTAAGTTGGATTGGACTAAGTTTTTTTGAGCATGTAAAAGGCTTATACCAGCATGTGTGTGCAAAATTTCACACTAAGTGGACGGTTTGATTAAAAATTATAGCTTGTTGAAGCTCACTAATTAGGATTAGGACTTATAAATAAAAATATAAATTGCTTAATTATAAAGGAAATAAGGTAATTGGGGTATATGTAAGATTGATTTTTACTAAGAGGAGTGTTTTTTAAACACTTTTGAATTGAAGCTCGAATTATATTCCTTATACATGGGTGAAACCTATTAGGATTTCTTGAGTATTTGCAAACAGTACTTTACCTTCTACAGTCAAGTGCCCGGTGCATTCCCAACCGAGACAACACGTAATGTGCTTACAAAATTGGTCTAAACCGACACAAGGATGAATAGTTTTGATACTATGATGAAATAATCATATCTTATCACCTACGTGGAATTGAGGTTGTTTCTTACAATAGACATCTGTATTGATCTTTTGTCATTCTTGAATTTTTTTTAATTATGCCTTTATTATTACATGTAGCTTTGACAACCACTTCTCTAAATCTTCTGCCGTTGTTATATTGCATGAAGTCTTGCTTAAAAATGCATCAAGTACCTAGTTCTTAAAGATAAAAAAAAAATTGCAACAACATGTCTTAACACTTCTAATAGAATTATATGTAAATTATAATTAAAAAGTATGTTCAAGCATTAAAAAAGTTTAATTAGATTTTTAATTAATTATTAAAAAATATAAAAAAATCCTAAGAAAATATAAAAATAATAATCATAAGAAATATTAATATAAAAATTTAATTAAAATATTAAAATAGAAATACTTTTAAAATATTAAAAATAAAAATTATAATCAAATTCTAATCAAATTTTAATCAAATCCTAATAAAATTCTATTCAAATCTAAGTCAAATTCTAAATAGATCCTTATTAAATTTCAATAAAATCTTAGTCAAACTTTACTTAAATCCTAATGAAATCCTATTTAAATCCTAAATCCTAAATAAATCCTAATAAAATCCTAATCAAATTTTAATAAAATTATAACCAAATTTGAAATCTTAAATAAATCTTAATAAAATCCTAATAAAATCCTAAACTATAAATAAATCTTAATAAAATCCTAATCAAATTTTAAATAAATCTTAACAAATTTTAATCAAATTTTAATCAAATCCTAACAAATCCTAATTGAATCTTAATCAAATCCTAACAAATCTTACAATAGATTGAAATCTCAATAGCTATTAATTGAACCATAGATTTTGATTCAAAAATTTCACACCTTTTAATAATTAAATTGGCAATATATACAAATTTTTTGAAAAAGATTGAACTTATCAAATAGAAGATAAATCCAGAATTCTCCTTGGATGTAGGCCAACCTCCTTCTCCAACCTTGATGCCAATCTCCTAGTATCAATATCTTCTTTCTATACCATTCAATTGCTTCCAAAATTTACAAATAGGTAGAAAATCAAGTCTACCATCCATAAAAATAATTTTTACGTCAATCCAATTGGTACATTACTAAATATATTAGAAATCCTCATTGACCTTGGAAATTCGATCAAGACTTTGACCCACTTAAATTTCAATAATCTTCAATCAAACCATTCAATTAAGCGTAAAATTATAATATATATTTAGTACAAGTATAATCACAAATCTACAAATTTTCACCTATAGATCTATAACCAAACTCATAAAATACTCAAAAATATAAACTTTTTTTTATTTTATAAAAACTAGAGTCATCCAAATCAATCCTGATTTTGTTTTATAAAACTCTTACAAAGTTAGTATCTGTTCAAATTACTCAAAATCAATGCTAAAAGAAACTTTTTTAAGTTTGCTTTCAAATCTCATTCTTTGATCTACTAAAGGACTCTCTATCTACCATAGACATGTGGTTTTATGCCTCAAGGTTTGACTTTGATCTAGATTTACAATTGGTCCCCTCTAAGTATCAATTTTTAGAATTTTGAGATAAATTTTATTAAAAGCTATTTTTAATTTCTTATTAAAGATGTTTATATTATTTATTTTTTTAATCTATTTTGTTTTATCTTATTTATGACTATACAAAGTAAATTGAAGCTTTTTCTATAAAAAAATAACATTAATATTTTTTTTATTTTTACTACCTCCTTATCTATTATCTATATTTTAAAGATAATTTGATAAAATATTTTTATTTGAGCTCTTCTATAATATAATCATTTCTTTCTTTTTTCCCTTAGTGTAACCACTAGAAGTATCTATTATTACACAACACCGTAGGATTATTAACTTTTGAGAAGTCAAAAGTATCAAGTCATGGATGATAATCATAATTGGCAAAGAATGAAATTTGTTGAGTAAGAGAATGTATCAAATTATTATAAGCAAATTGTACTAATTGCAAAAAAATGTCCAATCATCTTAATGATAGTTGATGGTACATCTTAAATATTACTCCAAAATTTTATTTATCCATTTTGTTTGTCCATCAATTTGAGGATAGAAAATTGAAGATAATTTTACATCCACCTTTAATATTTTGAAAAGAATTCTTTAAAATCTTGATATAAATTGCATCCCTCTATTTGATATAATATTTTTTAATAATCTATAATAGCAATAGATATTATCTAAAAAAAATTTAATTGTTTCTTCACCTATGATAGATTTTGTACCATCTTGGTGGAACAATTTATAATCACAAATATAGAATCATATGAATTTGAATTTGAAAGATCTGTTATTATGTTGTAATACAATTATAGGTTAAAAGAGCAAAAGAAGACTTATATTATAGAGCAGCTTAATTGAAGATTAAGTTATAAAATTACTTAAAAAAATATAGATAAAAAAATAAAAAATAGAGAGGTAGTAAAAATATTTAATATTAATAATATTTTCTTTTTAATAAAAAAGACTTTTATTTACTTTGTAGGACCATAAACAAGATAAAATAAGATATATTAGCATAAATACTATTATAAGTATCTTAAGATCAAAGTAAAGGATAGTTTTCAATAAAAATTTATCTAAAAAATTCCTAGATTGATATGTATAGAAGGCCAATTATGAACCAAGATCAAAAGTAGACCCGAGAATACAAAATCATGCACCTATGGTAGATAGAGATTTTTTTTGTTGATCAAAGAATGAAATTGGAAGACAAACTTTAATAGGTATTTTTGAGCATTAGATTTGAGTAATTTAAATAAATATTGACTTTGTAAAAGCTTTACAAAATTAAGATTGATTTGGATGATTTTGGTTTTTATAAAATAAAAAAGAATTTATATTTTTGAATATTTTGAGAGTTTGATTATAGATCTATAGGTGAAATTTTATAGATTTGTGGTTGTAGTTGTGTTAAATACATATTACAAGTTTGAGCTTAATCTAATAGATCAATTAAAGATTATTAAAGTTTAAATGGATCAGAGTCTTAAAAATTAGATTTTAAAAGTTAATGAGGGTTTCTAAGATATCTAGCCATCTACTAATTGCATTAAAGTGAAATTTATTTTTATGGATAATAAATTTAATTTTTTACCTATTTATAAATTTTGGAAGCAATTGAATAGTACAAAAAGAAGATATTGGCATTGAGAGATTAGCATCAACGTTGGAGAAGGAGGCTAACTTACACACGAGCAAAATTTTAGACTTATCTTTTATTTGGTGAGTTTGATCTTTTTCAAAATTTTTGTATATATCGTTAATTTAGTTATTGAAGGTTGTGCAAATTTTGAATTAAAATCTATAATTCAATCAATAGCTATTGAGATTTTAATTTGCTATAGGATTTAGTTGGGATTTGTTAAGGTCTATTTAAAATTCAATTAAGATTTTATTAGGATTTATTTAGATTTAAGATTTAATTAGGATTTAATTAGGATTAATTTAGAATTTAAGATTTGATTAGGATTTGATTAGGATTTGATTAAGATTTAAAATTTGATTAGAATTTGATTAAAGTTTATTTAGGATTTAAAGTTTGGTTGAAGATTTGATCAAGTTTTAATTTAAGATTTCATTAGGATTGATTTAGGATTTAATTAGGATTTGGTTTAGGATTTGATTAAGATTTGATTTAAAATTTGATTTAAGATTTGATTTAAGATTTGATTTAAGATTTGACTTAGGATTTGATTAAGGTTTGATTTAAGTTTTTGATTTAAGATTTGGATTAGAATTTGATTATAATTTGATTAAAATTAATTAAAATTTGATTAAAATTATATTAAGATTTATTTAAGATTTTAATAAAATTTAATTGAAATTTATTTAGGATTATATTAGGCTTTTTAGATTTTTAATTAATTATAATATATAAGTGTATCTTTTATAGCTAAATGAATTTTTAAATAAGACAGTATGTAATATGATATTATGATAAAATCTATAGAAATAAAAGACTAAAAGTGTTTTGGTACTGTTAAGGACATGAATTAGAAAAAGATGTATAATTTAATGAAAATTGTATCAAAAAAAAGTCACAAAATAGGAATAAGAAAGTATGTATATTCAAAGGAAAATTGGAATACATATTTCCAAAGACTAGAAACATGAAGACTCTTGAAACTAGACTAAGATCAGGAAAGGAGTTGACAAGTGTGAAGAAGGCTTTACTCTTGCCTCTATAAATACTATCTAATTAAGAGCTACGTGGCAGTATTTTATAGAACTTCATACATATGTCTAATTTCCAAGAGACATGTCAAACTTGTATGATAAGTTTCTCACATGTGTGCCACGTACTTGGCTTCTTCCACAAGCT
Source organism: Physcomitrellopsis africana (assembly GCA_036785485.1). NCBI lineage: Eukaryota > Viridiplantae > Streptophyta > Bryopsida > Funariales > Funariaceae > Physcomitrellopsis > Physcomitrellopsis africana. Next base: position 590,504 of record JAWRVF010000058.1, on the reverse strand, counting down.
ACCAACATGTGTGACACATGGCTAGCTTATTCTACAAGCTACCAACATGTGCGCCATGTGGCTAGCTTGTTGACCAAGTTTCTAACCTATCAATCACCTATAGACATGTATGAAGGTGATTCCGCGTCTATGTAGCTTCTAGGAAGCTTTTCTATCAGATATTATCAAATCAACTTATTTTACCTATTTCTATTGGTCTATATTTTTTAAATAATTATTGAAATAAATCTTATGTCCGTGATATTATTTCCCCTTCTCGGGACAAGTTCCACAAGGAGCGGTGATTATATGTTGAGGAAGTCCAAAATACGTTGAATTGTGCTTGCCACATATTCTGATCTTTATTTCTTTTGAAGGTAGTTGATAGGTCCTTTCAGCCATTGATAATGTCCCATACCAAGACAAGAGGACCACCCTGTTATTTGATCATTGTTGAAGCCTTCATAACTGCCTTCAAAGAAAACATTATGAATACCATCAGGAGTAGTTTCTACCTCTAAAAGTATCACCAAACATCGAGAGTCTCTTCCAAGGTCGTGATACCAAACATATTGTATTTCGCCATCAATCTGAGGAAAGACATGTTGTTCTTAAGGATCTTCATTTCTATTCCATCGTCTTGAAGGTTGTGATAGTCATAATGTCTCGTCTGATAAATCAGCAAATGATGGCTCTTGAGCTGAATTCACTGGTTATTGATCCTCCATCTCTTTAGCACAAACAAATCTAAGGAAATAACGAACAATATATAAGATAGGATGAAACCTCTATAAAACCTGCTTTGCTTTATAGCAAAGATTTTTTTGATTCTTTATTTTAACTTTGACGGATGTTGTCGATGAAATGCATTGATTTTTATTGGTACATTTGCTAGATTCTTGGATGGCTTCCATATACATTCACTAATATTATATCCGCGCCAATGCACAAGATATTCTAGTCGATTTTGGTGCCACTTTAAATCTAAAATCTCTTCAACCTCAAATTCTTCATTGTTGTCCATTTCTATAGGAGGCGGTGGCATTTGTCTTCTTCTTTGTATATCCACTATCTTATATAGCTCAAGTAGTGACACGTGGAATATATGATGGATTTTCATGAATTCCGGTAGGTGTAATCGATATACAACTAGATTGATTTCTTCAGAAATAAAAAAAGATCTAAGTCTATGATAGTCCAATTTATCACAAGGATGAGTAGTCTTTATATTGCGATGAAGTAACCATACCTTGTCCCCCACGTTAAATTGTGGTTGTTCCTTGCGATATCCATCTGCATTTGTTTTTTGTTGTTCTTGAGCTTTTTTTAATTGCACCTTCATTATTGCATGTAGCTTTGACAAACGATTTGCCAAATCTTCTACCATTGGATTATCAACTTTTGAAAAGTCAAAAGCATCAAGTCATGGGTGGTAGCAATAATTGGCAAAGAAAGGTGTTTGTTGCGTAGAAGAATGTATCTTATTATTATAAGCAAACTCTGCCAATGGTAGAAAAGTTGTTCAATCATCTTGTTGGTAGTTGATGGTACACCTTAAGTATTGTTCCAAGACTTGGTTTACGCGCTCTATTTGTCTGTCAGTTTGAGGATGCAAAGCTGAAGATAACTTTATGTCCACTTTTAAGATCTTGAAAAGGATTCTCTAAAATCTTGACACGAATTGAGTTTTCCTATCTGATATAATATCCTTAGATAATCCATGATAGCTATAGATATTATCAATAAAAAGCTTAGTTATTTCTTCATCTATGATAGATTTTATATATGGCACAAAATGTGCCATCTTGGTGATCCGATCTACTATCACAAATATAGAATCATAAAATCTTGAGCTTGGAAGATCTGTGATGAAATTCATAGAAACAAAAGACCATGGTTGTTTTGGAATAGATAATGGCTGAAGAAGCCCAAAAAATCAATGACAAGGAATTTTGGATCTTGAGCACATATCACATGATTGTATAAAGTCTTTGACTGCCTTCCACATTTGAAGCCACCAAAAATCTCTTGATATAAGTTCCAAAGTCTTGTTGTATCTAAAATGTCATGCCACTGGAAAATCATGACGTGCTTGAAGAACACGTAAACGTGCTTCTCTTTCTGGAACATATAAGCATCCTTCGAAATATAATAGGTTATTTTTGAACTCAAATTTAGAAGAATCATGAGTCTTGGAAGAATTATTCTTGATATCATGAATAAGAGGGTCTGAGGACATACTTGGCTGAATTTGCTTGAGAAAAGTTGAATCAACAGTCAATGTTGATTTCATTGCTCGAAGATGAAATTCCTCCAGTTTCAAGAGGGTTGTTCTTTGTTGCTCAAAAGTTGTATCTCCTTCTTTTGGTGCAAAATAAAAACGTCTAGAAAAGACATCAGATAAATCTTGTTGTTTTCCTGGCCGATAAGTCATAATGAACTTGAATCTTGACAAAGACATACTCCAACAAGCTTGATGATGATTCAATACGCATGCCGACATGAAATATTTGAGATTCTTATAATTTGTATATACGGTGATTGGATTGGAAGTGCCTTCTAGTTAATGACGCTATTCTTGAAAGGAATCTATGATTGTAAGAAGTTCTTTGTCATGGATCTCATAATTGATCTTGGCTGCTGAGAATTTTCTTGAATAAAAAGCTACTGAATGAAGTTTGTCATTTGTTCCCATTTGTGATAAAATCGCACCCAAGGCAAAGTTTAATGCATCTGTTTCCATAAAAAATGCCTTAAAAAAATCAACACGATACAAGATTGGTGCAGAAACAAACAATGTCTTCAGAGCTTCAAATACTGCTTCTGCTTCTTGCTTCCATTAGAATTTGTCTTTACAAGTCAAACGTGTAAGTGGAGCTGCAACTTGAAAGAAGTCTTTGATGAAGATCCGATAATAATTGGCAAATCCCAGAAAGCATTTGACATCTCTTACCGTCTTTAGAATCTTCCAATTCATGATTGTCTGGACTTTCTTAGAATCCATTATAAGACTACTATTTGAAATGATGTATCCTAAGAAATCAACTTGAGTAGTGTGAAATACACACTTTTCCATCTTGGCGTACAATCCTGCATCTTTAAATTTTTGTAATACTTGACGAACATGTGCTTCATATTTTTTTACATTCTTAGAATAGATCAAAATATCGTCTAGATAACAGACGACAAAATTGTCTAGGAACTCATGAAAAATATCATTCATGAGATGTTGAAAAGCGGCTGGTGCATTCGTAAGTCCAAAAGGCATGACATTATATTCAAAATATGTGTACTTGGTTTGAAATGCAGTTTTCCATTCATCTCTTTCTTTGATGCGTACTAGATTATATGCTCTTCTTAGATCTATTTTTGTATAGATCTTAGCTTGATTTAACTGGTCAAGGAGTCTTGATATCAAAGGTAATGGATATCTGTTTTTGATTGTGATCTTGTTGAGTCGTTGATAGTCAACATACATTTGCAATGATCCATCTTTTTTCTTTACAAATAGAATTGGAGCTCTTGCTAGAGATTTAGAATGGCGTATGAAATTCTTGGCCAAATTCTCCTCAATATACGCCTTGAATTCAGCCAACTCATCTTGTGATAAATTGTAGATCGGTCCAAATGGTGGCTGAGTTTCTTCCTTAAGGTTGATTGAATAATTATATGGATGATGCTTCGGAAGAATATCTACATTTTTTTTCAAAAACGTCCTGATAATTCAGATATTGGCTTGGAATGCCACTTAAAGTCTTTCCACCATCAAAAACGGGTGTGGCATAAATAACAAAAGTTAATCTTTTTTTTATTGCATATATAAAAGCTTTTGCACTTATAAGTACGAATTTTATTATATTAGACTTATAGCTTTTTACTTGGTCAGTAAGATATTTAATGATATTCTGAAGAAAGTCAAGTCTACGAGAATTCTAATCTATTTGAGAGTTATATTTTTCTAGCCATGATAAACCTAAAATAATTGGATTAGATAGGGATTTAATTATGTTAAAGGCTACGTAGCTATTATGACCATCTATTGTTACTTTTATAGGACGGATTTCATGAGTGACATCTCTAGAAGACAATGGACGACCATCTATGACTTCTACATGTATGGGTTTAGTTTTCTGTGCTAAAGATATTTTATAATTCTTAACAAATTGTTCATTTAAAAAGCATGTTGAGGCTCTTGAATCTAATGAAAAAGAGGCTCTATAATTTTTTGATCCTAAATATATATCTATTATAAAATAAGGAGAGGATTTTGAGGAGAGAATAGGACCTTCACTAGGAATTGTACAAGGTTCCAGTTGCACGGTGTCGTATTGTAATTGCTTACAATATGTAAAATCCACTCAAAATGCCTAATATGTTTATAGATTTAGATATGTGTTAGAATGGTTAGTAAAATAAATTAAAGGGATTGATAGAAGAAACTTTATTTTATTTTTATTTGTTTTGATTATGGTATTTAAAAATTATAAGATCTAAATGATTAGTATGAAGCCTTGAGAGAAGGTGGGAGCCTAAGGATGAAAATATAAGCTAGTAGGAGGCTAATTGGGAGGGATGAAATGAAGGCATGGTCGGATGAAGGCAAGGAATGGGAAACTTCATCCCTATTGGTTGAATACCATGCCCAATGGGCTTTGAGGAGGCTGCCCGCAACAAGAAGAAGGGTTTCGGCGACTTCAAGGAGGCCATTAGGAAATCAGAAGCTAGGGTTGTAAAGTTTAGGATTTTGGGTACAATTTGTGTACAAAAATTAGAGGATTTGGAGTTAGAGTAAAGAAGTTATAGCCATTTGAAGATAAGGTGTCAATATGAGATATATTGTCACTCTTTTGAGGATTGGAGGAGTTGTATGAAGGCTTTTGGAGATCGAGAGGTGCGGCTAGAGAGGGGATTTCAAGCTCTACACTTGATGTGGAAGAATTACCACATTTGGAGTTCTGAAGAAGGAGTTATTGGGAGTCAAAGACAGTAGTTTGAATTCCAAGGTAGTAAGTAGGCCGTTTTGTTCATAGTGATGGGTTTTGCCATATCTTGAGTTTCTAGATGAATTTTTGTCTAAAAATTTCCAAGTAGGTGAATCTTTGCGCTAAAAAGCTATACATCAAAGTTTCATAGCATTTGGACATTGGATTTGTGAGATATGAAGAATTTAGTATTCGGGTGTTTGAAAACAAGGGTTTAAAACTACTGTTAGGGTTTTTACGATATCTAAAGATTGATAAAGAATCAATAGTTGAAATTTATTGTGCTAACTAATAAGAGCACGTCAGTATTTCTTGTGAAATTTTAATAGATTTGAATAGTTAGTTTAAGAGTTATAGGTTAATAAAGTTTAGAAAAAATTCCCTTCCTACGGTTGAATGAGGGTTTAGAGTATTTTAATATAGTTGAGTGTTTTTGTGAAATAAGGCTTATGTATTAGATGTAATAGCCCTATGAAGATCTCTTTTATATAAACTTGGGGTTTTTTATTATACTTGAATCTTGCTTGAGTAATTAGTGGCAGCCAGAAGCCCAGCGCTTTCTTGAGGCAGATTCTCTTTACCCTGACAACGATTCCTATTGTAGCTGGAAAAATTCATTTTCCAACATGTTGTCTTCTTTGACAACCGTACTCCTCATTTTGTAGTTGTGTCGTTTCTTTGGACAATGTTGAGTAGTGTGTTTAGCTTCTCCACAATATAAACATAATCTTCTTTGACGACGCCGAATCTTTTCTTGTTTAGTAAGAGGTTTAAAACGTACCGCATCAATTTGAATGTCTTTTACTTCTGAATGTACGTTTTGTGAGGATGTTGATGTTGCCATTGAATAATAACGTTAAGGCTCTATTATACGACTCTTAGATTGAAACTCAAAAAGCCAATTGTCACACTTCATAGCAAAATCAATTGCTTGACTGAATGTTTGAGGATTGGATAAATTGAGCATTAATTTTTTTACCTCATATTATAATCCGTAGAAAAATTGGCTGATAAGTGCAACATCATACCACTTGATATCAGTCGCTAGTTGTCGAAATTGTGAAGCATATAATGACACTGATCAATTGCCTTGTCGTAGGATGCAAATCTTGTTGGTTGCAACACGGATTGCATCATGTTCTCTATACATAGATCAAAATTTTGCTAAAAATGCCTCTAAATTATCTAATATTTGATCACGTTGTTCAAGAAAAGATGAAAACCACGATAAAGCAGATTCCGAAAGTAATGTTTCAATAAATCTAATTTAAGATCCTTGCGTAGGATAACTTTGAGGTTGAAGTTCAATCACCAATTGTATCTGATTGACAAATCCTCGAAACTTAGATCTTGTGCCATCAAACTTCTCAAGCAAACTAATTTTTAGTTCTCTAATGTTTGAACGGTGCTCCATTATAGGTGAGGTAGTATGGTTTGGTGTAAATATTGACGCAGCTCCAATCATCTCTATATCTTTACTTCCTGCTAATCTTGTTGCTCCTTGTGGTGGTAAACTAAGTTGATGCATTGCAAGCATTAGCTCTCTTATTTGTTCTTGCATTTGTGCCATTGCACTCTTCATTTCTGCAAGCTCTGCCATGATAATACAATAGAAAAGAAGGTGTCTACTCTCAATTTAAGAAATACAAAATAACACACTCAAAAGAAAAAATTCTAGAAACAATATCAATTTAGAAGTGGGTACTCCACAACTTCTAAAATGCTTGTGTCTTTTCAAGAAAAAGGGGTAATCCACTCTTAATCAAGAAAAGACAAAGCTCTGATACTGTATGTGTATTCTTGTCAATCTCTCAAGGACATGAGCTAGAAAAAGATGTATAATCGAATAAAAATTGTATCAAAGAAAAGTCACAAAATAGGAATAAGAAAATATGTATATTCAAAGGGAAATTGGAATGGCTATTTCCAAAGACTAGAAACATGAAGACTCTTGAAACTAGACTAGGATCAAAAAAGGAGTTGACAAGAGTGAAGAAGGCTTCATTCTTGCCTTTATAAATACTATCTAACTAAGAGCTACATGGTGGTATTTTATAGGACCTCATACACATGTTTAATTTGCAAGAGACATGTCAAACTTGCACGACAAGTTTTTCACATGTGCGCCACATACTTGGCTTGTTCGACAAGCTACCAACATGTGTGACACATACTTGGCTTGTTTCGTAAGCTACCAACATGTGCGCCATGTGGCTAGCTTGTTGACCAAGTTTCTAACCTACCAATTACCTATAGACATGTATAAAGATGATTCTTAGTCTATAAAGCTTCTAAGAAGTTTCTCTATCAGATATTATCAAATCAACTTATTTTACCTACTTCTATTGGTCTATATTATTTAGGTAATTATTGGAGTAAATCTTATGTCCATGACAGATACAAGTAATGGTTAAAAAAATTTGTAAGGTTGATAACAAGGAATTTTTGATTTTGAACAAATATTATACAATTATACAAATTATTTAACAGTCTTCTTTATTTGAAGCCACCAAAAATTTCTTAATATTAGTTCTAAAGTCTTATTACATCCAAAATATTTTGCTGTAAGAAAGTTGTGACAAGCTTCAAGAGCATGTAGTTATACTTCACTTTTTAGAACATATAAGCGTCCTTCAAAATAAAATAAATTATTCTTGAATTCAAATTTTTAAGTATCATAAGACTTAAAAGAATTACTTCTAATATTATGAGCAAGAGGGTCTAACGACATACTTAATTATATTTATTTGAAAAAAATTAATCAATAATCAATCTTGATTTTATTACTGAAAGATGAAATTGCTTTGGCTTCAAGAAGATCATCCTTTATTGATCAAAAGCTATATTTCTTTCTTTTGGTATAATATAAGAATGTATAAAAAAAACATCAGATAGACCTTATTATTTTCTTAGCCAATAAGTAATAATAAACTCAAATCTTGATAAAGACATGCTTCAACAAGCTTGACAACAATTCAACATACATGTTGATATAAAGTACTTAAAGTTATTGTGATTTGTATATATTATGATTGGACTAGAAGTGTCTTCTAAATAGTAACGCTATTCCTAAAAAGAATCTACAATTACAAAAAATTCTTTATCATGGATTTTGTAGTTGATCTTTGTTGCTGAAAATTTCTTGGAATAGAAAGCTATTAGATGGAATTTGTCATCTGCTCCTATTTGTGACAATACCATGCCAAAGGCAAAGTTTGATGTATCTATTTTTATAAAAAATGCCTTTGACAAGTTGAAACAATATAAGATTAGTGCAAAAATAAAAATTGTGTTTAAAGCTTCAAAGAATATTTTTGCTTCTTTATTCCACTTGAGTTTGTTCTTACAAGTTAAATATGTAAAAAAAGCTGTAACTTAAGAAAAATTCTTGATAGAGATTCTTTAATAATTAAAAAATTATAAAAAATATTACATATTTTTTGTTATTCTTAAAATCTTCCAATCGATGATTGTTTAGACTTTTTTAGGATCCATCATAAGTCCATCATTCAAAATGATGTATCTTAAGAAATCAACTTGAGTAGTGTGAAATACACATTCTTTTTTATTTTGACATACAATTCCATATCCCTAAGTTTTTGTAACTTATAATAAATATGTAATTCATGCTCTTCTGCATTCTTAGAATAGATTAAAATGTCATCTAAGTAACAAATAATAAAATTATTTAGGAGCTCATAAAAAAACATCATTCATGAGATGTTGAAAAGAAGTTGGTACATTTATGAGTCCAAAAGATATAACATTATATTTAAACTGTCCATATCTTATTTGGAATGTAGTCTTTTATTCCTTCCTTTTTTTGATACAAACTAGGTTATACGTTCCTTGTAGATCTATTTTTATATAGATTTTAGCTTGATTCAATTGATCAAAAATTCTAGATATCAAAGGTAGATGGTATTAGGGATATGAGAATACAAAGCAAGAGACTTTAATTATGAAAATATTTCAAAAAGAAACCAAAAAGAACTTGAATTAATTAGATGAATACACAAATAATATCAAGAAAGGTGAGCTAAAACTCCAAGAGATGCATTGTTGAGATTGAAGAAATCTTTAGCCTCAATTTTCATATATATCCATGTCTAAGATACTTTTTGAGTGGCTTATATCAAATTAAGAAGCTTCTTGAGCAACTTTTATCAATTAGAAAGACTCTTAAGCTCCTTCTATCAACTTGGAAGCTTCTTGAGCTCCTTCTACTAACTGTGAAGCTTCTCGAGCTACTTTCACCAACTAAAAAACTTTTCAACCGACTTTTATTAAGTTAAAAATCTCTAGAATGTTCTAGAAGATTTTGTAAACTTCTAAAGTATATATTCTTAATATCACCCGCTTTTCTAGCAATAAATTTTAAAAAGAGTTCATACCTTTAAAAATCTTTTTACATACGTAAAAAATTAAGAATATGTTGTACTTATAAAGCTATATATTTTTTTCTCCATTCTTGGATAATAGATACTACTAGTTCTCAAAAAAATTGCTTGTGGCCTTGAGTTAGTACCTCCATTGTTGAAACATCCCATCCAAGGATCTAATCTTTATTGCAACCTTCAAAATATCTTCTAAACAAGATCTTAATCTTAGAAGGATTCACTTTTCTAAACTCAAGCAATATCACTAAAATTCAAGCATTAGAATTTAGAATTGTATGGTTGAGTATTGCTCTTAATGGTTCCAACTATGGTCGTACTTGGCATTGAAATGTATCATTCTCACTTTGCTCTATTGAGGATTGTGAAAATTGTACCAATTTGTTTGAAGCTTGTATAGCAAGTGAATCTTCTGAAACTTGTTCTACTAAATCTCCTAATATTTGAAGATTGGATATAATGACTGACTTGCTTCTACTATTCTATTCTATCTTAGAATAAATGATTACATATTGATGAAGCTTTTAGTTTAACTCTCTTCTTCTTATAAGTATTCTTTGGATCCAATCTTTACCAAGAAGTCATCATCAAACATATTTAGATTTATAGGGATAGAGCCAATGAAATTCTTGTATCTTTTGAAGTACTATTGTGTAGTAATATGGCTATTAGGTGAAAGAGAAAAGAAATAATTATAATATATAGGAGTTTAAATAAAAATATTTTAACAAATTATCTTAGAATTATAGATAATAGACAAGAAAGTAAAAAAAAATTTAAAAGGGCTAATATTATCTTTTATAGAAGAGGCTTCTATTTAATTTATATAGCTATAAATAAGGCAAAAAAAAGTATATTAAAAAAATAAATAATATATGCATCTTTAGGAAAGAGTTAAGAATAGGTTTTAGATAATTTTACCTCAAAATTTTTAGAGTTGATACTTAGAGAGGACCGGTTGTGAGCTTGGGTTGGAATCAGATCCTAAGGTACAAAACTATATGTCTATGGCTGATTAGAGATTCTTTTGTAGATTGGAAAATTGGATTAGTGAAAAAATTTAAGAAGGTATATTTGAATATTGATTTTGAATGGTTTGGAGAGAAATTGGCTTTGTAAGAGCTTTGCAAAGTCAAGGTTATATTGAGTCACTTTGGATTTTGTGAAGTAAAGAGGGGTTTACAAATTTGAGCATTCCATGAGTTTGATTATAGATCTATTAGTGAAAATTTGTAGATTTGTGATTGTAATTGCTATTAAAATATATTATAAGTTTAAGCTTAATCAACTAGTTTAATTAGGAGTTATTGAAGTTTGAGTGGGTTGGAATCTCAAAAATTGGGGTTTGAGGGTTAGTGAAGATTTCTTAGATATTTAGCAATTTGTTAGTTGGATTTAGGTGAAAGTTTTTTGTATGGATAGTAGACTAGATTTTCTATCTGTTTATGAATTTTAAAAGCAATTAAATAATGCAAAGAAAAGATATTTGTATTAGAAGTTTGACATTAGGATTAGAGAAAGAGGGTGACTTACACCCGAGTAGAAATTTGAGCATAACTTCTGTTGGATAAGTTGGATCTCTTTCAAACTTTTTGTGTATATTATCAACTTAATTGTTAAAAAGTGTGAAAACTTTGAACTAAGATCAATAGTTAGATCATTAGCCATTGTAGTTTCAATCTGCTATAAGGTTTGATTAGGATTTGTTAAGATTTGGTTAAAATTTGTTAAGATTGTTAGGATTTGATTAGGATTTGATTATGATTTGATTAGGATTTGACCAAGGTTTGATTAGGATTTGACCAAGGTTTCATTAGAATTTGACTAAGATTTGATTATCATATATCCAAGGTTGTTAGGATTTGACTAAAGTTTGATTAGGATTTGATTAGGATTTGAATAGAATTTGGTTAGGATTTGAATAGAATTTGGTTAAAATTTGATTAGGATTTGATTAGGATTTGACTAAAATTTGATTAAAATTTGATTAAAATTTGATTAAAATTTGACTAAAATTTGATTAAAATTTGATTAGGATTTGATTAGGATTTGACTAAGATTTGATTAAAGTTTGACTAAGATTATTAGGATTTGATTAAGATTTGATTAGGATTTGATTAATATTTGACTAAGATTTGATTAGAATTTGATTAGGATTTGATTAATATTTGACTAAGATTTGATTAGAATTTGATTAGGATTTGATTAGGATTTGACTAAGATTTGATTAAGGTTTGACAAAGATTATTAGGATTTGATTAGAATTTGATTAGGATTTGATTAAGATTTGATTAGGATTTGATTAAGATTTGATTAGGATTTATTTAGGATTTGATTAAGATTTTCTTAGGATTATTAAGACTTGATCAAGGTTTGACTAAGATTATTAAGATTTGACTAAGATTTGATTAAGATTTGATCAGGATTTAATTAGGATTTGATTAGATTTTTATTAGGACTTGACTAAAATTGTTAAAATTTGGTTAGAATTTGATTAAGATTTATTTAGGATTTAAGTAAAATTTTTAGAATTTGATCAGGATTTGACTTGGATTTGATTAAGATTTGACTAAAATTTGATCAGGGTTTGATTAGGATTTAATTAGAGTTTGATTACAATATGACCAAGATTGTTAAAATTTGAATAGGATTTGATTAGGATATGACCAAGGTTGTTAAGATTTGAGTAGAATTTGATTAGGATTTGATTAGGATTTGATTAGGATTTGATTAGGATTTGATCAAGGTTGTTAGAATTTTATTAGAATTTGAATAGAATTTGCTTAAGATTTGATTTGGATATTATTAGGATTTGATTAGGATTTGACTAAAATTTGATTAAAGTTTGACTAAGGTTGTTAAGATTTTGTTAGGATTTGATTATGATTTGATATGGATTTGAATAGGATTTGGTTAGGATTTGACTAAGGTTTGATTAGGATTGTTAGGATTGGACTAAAATTTGACTAAGATTGTTAGGATTTGATTAAGAGTTAACTATAATTTGATTAGAATTTGATTAGGATTTGATTAGGATTTAAATAGGGTTGTTAGAATTTGATTAGGATTTGATTAAGATTTATTTAGGATTTGACTAGGATTATTAAAATTTGACTAGGATTGACTAGGATTTGATTAGGATTTGACTAAAATTTGATTAGGATTTGATTAAGATTTGACTAAAATTTGATTAGGATTTGATTAGGATTTGATTAGGATTTGAGTAGAATTTGACTAGGATTTGATTAGGATTTAATTAAGATTTGATTGAAGTTTGATTATAATTTTTATTTCTAGTATTTTAATAGAATTTCTATTTTAATATATTTTTTAGATTTATATTAATATTTCTTTAAGATTTCTTTAAGATTTCTTTAAGATTTCTTTATTATTTTGTTATGTCTTCTTTAGAAGTTCTTTAGGATTTTTTGTATATTCTTCTATAATGAATTGAAAAGTCTAATTAATTTTTTTAATAATTGAAGCATACTTGTTAGTCTTAATTATAAGTTTTACATAATTCTATTAGAGGTGTTAGGACTTGTTATTGTCATTTCTTTTTATCTTCTACAACTAGATGCCTAGTGCATTCTCAAGTAAGATTTTACGACATATATCAATGTATTAATAAGATTTTTGGCCAATTTCTATGTGTACTCATTGATATCAAAACAGTGCCAATGAATAAGATATTCCAATTTTTTCCATCTTTGCCATGAATTTAGTATCTTTTAATCTTGTATTCTTTATGATTTTTGATTTCAATATTAAGTAATGATTATTATATTCTTTCCACAATACATGACTCACTATAAGATTCCAAAAGAAAGACATGGAAAATTTATTGTACCTATATAAAAGATAATAGTTCTAAGCAATATGTTGCTAGATTATTATTTTTTTGGATGGAAAATGGTCCTAATCTCCAATAGTCTAACTTATTGCATGGCAGTTTGATTTTGATGTTCTATTGAAGAAGCCATACCTTATCTCTAATATGAAAAGTAAGTGGTTCATTTTTAAATTTATCTATAGATATCTTGTAAGCATCTTCAGCTGCTTGCAATTGATGCTTCAAGGTTGTTTGGTGTTACGATAGATGCTTTAGAAATCCTTTAGCTACTAGATTATTATTTTTTGGCATATTCTATAGATCAAGCTTTGAATAATATCCATAGTTAGAATAAAACAATATTTGCTGAGTTGAGGTATGAACGATATTATTATATACAAATTCCACTAGCGATAAATATGAGACCTAATCATCTTATTAATAATTGATATTACATCATAAATATTGCTCCAAAACTTGGTTAATTCATTTTGTTTGGCCATTAGTTTGAGGATGGAAAGCTAAAGAATATTTAATATCTACCTTCAATATTTCAAAAAGACATCCTCAAAACTTAGATATGAACTAAGATCTTTGATTGGATATAATATCATCTAGTAGGCCATGATATTAATATATATTGTGAAGAAAGAGCCTTGCCGTTGTCGTGATGTAACGTGACTATTAGGTGAAAGAGTGTAGAAATAGTATATTATAGAAGATCTTAGTTCAAAATATTGTAGCAAATTATCTTAGAAAAATAGATAATAGTAAAAAGGGAGTAAAACTAATGAGTGTTAATGCTGCTCTTTCTACAAATGAGCTTCTATTTACTTTGTAGGGCCATAAGTAAGGCAAAACAAAGTAGATTGGAAAATAAAATGATATAGGCATATATAGGAGGGAGTTAAGAAGAGGTTTCAGAAAAACTTACCACAAAAATCTTGAAATAGATACCCGGAAAGGACCAATTATGAGCTGGGGTCGAAATCAGATCCCAAGGCACCAAATCGTGTGCTTATGGCGGATCCAGGGGACTTTTGCAAATCGGAGATTGGGATTAGAGAGTAAACTTGAAGGATTTTGTATATAAGTTGGTTTTGAGTGATTTGAAGGAAATATGACTTTGTAATAGCTTTACAAAATTAGGGTTGTTTTTACCAACTTGGGATTTTGTGAAATAAAATAGGGTTGATATTTTAGGCAATTTCAGAAGTTTTGTAGGAGATCTATGGCTAGAAATTTGTGGCTTTTTGGGTATTGTTGTTGTCAATGTTTACTGTAAATTTAAGCTAAATCTAACGATTTAGTTGTACGTAATTGAGGTTTAAGTGGGTTAAGGTCTCGGAAATTAAGTTTTGAGGGTTAGTTAGAGTTTTTGAGATCTTGAGCAATTTGCCAATTAGATTGGAGTAATTTTTATTTGTGTGGATAATAGACTTGTTTTTCCATACACATGAGTGATTTGAGACTGATTGAATGGTAAAAAAGGGAGAAATTAGCATTGGAAGATCAGCATCAAGGTTGGAGAAGGAGGCCGACCAACACCCAAGAAGTTTTTGGGGTTTTTCTTCCATTTGGTAAGTTCGATTTCCTTCAAATTTGTTGTGCTTGTTGTTGACTAAGAGATTGAAAGGTATACAAAGTTTTAAGTAAGATCGACGATCTAATGAGTAGATATTGAGGTTCTAATTTTTCCTAGGGTTGATTTGAATTGATTAGAATTTGGTTTAAGATTTGATTAGGGTTCGGTTTAGGGTTTAGGGTTTGCTTAGGGTAGGATTTAGGGTTTGCTTAGGGTTTGGTTTAGGGTTTAGGGTTTGGTTTAGGATTTAGGGTTTGACTTACTTAGGATTTGACTAGGATTTGACTTAGGATTTTGATTAGGTTTTGACTTAAGATTTGATTTAGGATTTGACTAGGGTTTGACTTAAGATTTGACTAGGATTTGATCAAAGTTTGACCAAGGTTTGACTTAGGATTTGACTTAGGATTTGATTTAGGTTTTGACCAAGAATTGACTTAGGGTTTGACTTAGGATTGGACTAGGATTTGACCAGGGTTTGACTCAGGGTTTGAACAGGGTTTGACTTAGGTTTTGACTAGGATTTGACTAGGATTTGGCCAAAGTTTGACTTAAGGTTTGACTTAGGTTTTGACCAGGGTTTGACTTAAGGTTTGATTTAGGTTTTGACTAGGGTTTGATCTAGGATTTGAATAAGATATGACTTAGGGTTTTTAAATTCTATTTTTAGTATTTTCTAAATTTAGTATTTTATATGTTATTTTCTATTATGATTAATGTATGATTCATTTACTCTTCTTTTGTAATTGCTTAAAGATTGGATCAAAGTTTGATTAGTATTGTTAAGATTTAATAGAAGTTGTTTAGGAATCTATTAGAGTTGTTAGGATCTTGTTGTTGTGTATTTCCTTTTTTATCTTCCATAGCCAAGTGCCCGAAGCATTCTTGAGCAAAATTGCACGTATTACGACACCGTTTCTTCACTAGATGTAGTCTTCTTATAAAAAATAAAATGAGTCATTTTTGTAAGTCGATCAACTACCACAAGGATGATGTCCAATGAATAAGATGGTGGTAGATTCATGATGAAATCTATTGAAATAGAAGACCATGACCATTTTGGAACAAGCAAAGGCTGTAACAGTCTATAAGGGCGATGTTGAGGATTCTTAGACTTTGAACAGATGCCATAAAAGAGCATAAAGTCTTTTACAGCCTTCCACATTTGAAGCCACTAAAAATCTTGAAAAATAAATTTTAAGGTCTTATTAAATTTAAAGTAATCCATAGTTGAAAAGTCATGGTAAGATTGAAGAATATACAATCGTGTAGGTCCTTCTGGAATATCAAAATATTCTTCAATGTATAAAAGATCTTCATCAAGCTTAAACTTGTCAACATTTTTATTAAAACAACTCTTGATATCAAGGGCCAAAGCATCATTAATGATTATAGCATGTACCTTATTAAAAAAATTAGAATCAATAGATGCCAATGTAATAATAGTACAAAGGTGAAATTGCTCCGGCTTCAATAAATTTGCATATTATTGATCAAATGCTACTTTTCTTACCTTTGGTACAAGATATAATATTTTTAATAAAGCATCACACAATCTTTGTTGTTTTTTAGGTCAATAAGTAATAACAAAGTTAAATTGAGATAATGACATATTCCATTGAATTTGGCGGCGATTAAGAATCTAAACTAACATAAAATATTTTAAATTCTTATGATCTATATATACAATTATAAGATATATTACTCTTTCAAAAAAATGATGCCATTCTTTAAAAAAAAATCTATAATAGCAAAAAGCTCTTTATTGTAGATTTTATAATTAATTTTGGCAATAAAACTTTTTTAAGAATAAAATGCAATAAGATGAAATTTATTGTTTATATGTATTTGTGAAAGTAAAATCCCTAGTGCAAAATCCAAAGCATTGATTTCTATTATATGCTTTTATAAAGTCTAGATGTACTAATATTGGGGCTATGATAAATGTCATCTTGAGGTCTTAGAATGCCTTCTCTACTTGAGGCTCTTGTTCTAACTTATCTTTATATATCAATTGAATAAAAGGGGTAGCAATTTGAGAGTAATTTTTGATAAAGATTTTATAGAAGTTGGAAAATCCAATAAAACATTGTATATCTCTCATAGTCTTTGGAATGGCCCATTGCATAATTCCCTCTACTTGGGATCTATCATCAAATCCTTAATAGATACAATGTATCTCAAAAATTCCATCTTTGATTAATAAAATATATATTTTTCTAGCTTATCATACAAACTTGTATCTTACAGCTTTTATAATATCAACTTGACATGCCCATTAAATTCTTTCAGATTTTTCAAATAGATATTGGTCCAAAAGGTGGTTTCATTTTTTTTTAAAGATCTATAGCACAATTGTATGGTCGTTGCTCCGACAATATATTAAAATTCTTCTTTAAAAAAATATCTTAAAATTTGCTATATTGCTTTAGAAAACTTATTGATGAAATTATATTTTCTTTAGTTGGACTCACATAAATAATAAATGATATATCTTCTTTGATCAATCTTATAAAAGCCCTTCCTCCAATAAATAAAGGCTTACTAACTCATGACTTTTTACGAAGTTTTCTTATAGGAATTTTTATAAAAAATATTATTCTTTATTACTCCCAATCTATAGATGGATTATGTTTTTTCAACCAAGAAAGTTTGTAAATAACAGGATTTGAAGTAGTTCTAATAACATTGAATACAACTTGGCTGCTATAATCTGCAAATGACACTTTTATAGGTGTGGTTTGATGGATGATACTACCAAAGGATAAAGTTTGTCTATTTATTATTTCTATATGAAAAAATTTGGATTTCTATACTAAAAGAATTTTATGAAGCTTAGCAAACGTTTTATTTGCAAAACAAGCAAATATCCTCAAATCTAACAAGGCAATCGTCTGAAGCTTCTGAGGACCAAAATATAAAAGAATTGTAAAACAACAAGCAAGTTGAGGAGAAAGAAAGGAACATGAATAATTTTGTAATATTAAATTGTTCAACTAAAAGTCCCTATTATAGCTAAACATCTTTGTTTTCTTGAACAATTGTATTCTTAATTTTGGTGATGTATCAATTTTGTTTTTTCAAACAATTGCCAACCTTATAGCCTTCCTCACCATAATACAAGCATAGACCTTCTTCTATCCAATGCTTTTTTTCTTGTGGACTAAGAGATTTAAAAACGTACTGCATCAGTTTGTATATCTTCTACTTATGAATGTGAATTAAAAATGCTTGTTAATATAACAAAAGTATATTGAATTGTGTATTTTTTTGCTAAAGCTTAAAAAACTTTGATCTTAATAACATTGGAATAATCAATTATCACATTTTATGGCTTAATTAATGGCTTTATTGAGCAATTGCGAATCCAACAGTGATAATAACAAATCCTTCACATCATCTTTTAATTTCCAAATCGAATTGATTCATTAAGGCTTCTTTGTCCCAATTGATGTCACAAGTTAATTGCCTAAAATTGAATGCATAGACTGATGCAAAGCATGCCCTTTGATGTAATGCTTGGTACTTAGCTGTTGTCCAATAAGCCTTGTCATGTTTTCCAAATGCTTTTACAAATGCTTCTATGAAAACTTCAAAGTTGCTCAAAATTGATGATTTCTTTTCAAACAAGGGAGCAAGCCATGATAATATTTGTCTTAAAAGCAAGATGCCAATCAATCCAATTTGTAATTCTTCTCTTGAATAACTATTAGGTTATAGAATTGTTATCAATTGAATTTGATTGACAAATCTTGAAAAATTTAAATGTTGTTGTATTACATATTACCTTGTTTGGAAGTGCACTGTTGTATTATGTGTTGTTTGGTTTGGGAATGCACTGGGTACTTAGCTGTGGAATGTAAGATTGTATTTATAAAAACGTAAGAAATCCTAATAGGTTTCACTCCATATAAGAAGAATACAATGCAAATTTCAATACAAAAGTATTTAAATTTGATATAAAGTGCTCAAAAATACTCTTCTTAGTAATCTCAATCACACAAAACTTTAATTGTTTTATTACCTTCACAATAAGGCAATTTAGATTTTCTTCATAAGTCTTAATCCTAATTAATGAGCTTCAATAAGCTATAACTCCTAATTTGATCATCCACTTGATATAAAATTTTGCATAAAAATACCTCTATAAGTCATCTACATGCTGAAAAAACTTCAGTCCAATCCAACTTATAGATTGTAAGATAATGCCAAAATTCCGTAGTGGTGTCTCTCGGCTTCTTACTCAAAGTTTGATGCAAATATGCCAGCAACAACTTCTTCTTCTTCAACTATTAATTCTAGCTCAAACTTGGGATATAGCTTGGTCTTTGCGTCTTTTAACACTATGTCAATTTTCACTTTGTTTTGATTGATAGATCTCTAGATATTATAAAATCCCTAAACAACTTCAAACTGCCAACTTCTGGTATCTCTTTGCACTAATAGGCAAATGCTTCTCAGCCACACTATTAGATTGTTACAAAATTTCTTATACTCTTAGCTCATCCAATCAACCAGACAATGTCAAATTTGCAACTGTAGATGTTGTACCAATTGCACAAAGCAATAAAAAGTGCTAGTCCTAACTTTATTACATAAAATCCAAATTGTCAATACAAACCCTAATTTTGAATAATCATTGCTCCGTCCTGACAAATCCTATGAAAACAAACTTTTTGCCTTTGGAATGAATTCAAAATCCTCTCCCAAATCCTACTCACCAATGAGCATTTATATAGTGAAAAATATGAATAAGGATAAATTATACTTAATATTTAATTATCTTGATTTATTAGAAATCCTCTTCCAAACCCTACTCACCAATGAATACTAGTTGTGGAAGGTGAAGTTGTGGTTTATAAATGCTCAAAAAATCTTAATAGGTTTCATCCATGTAAGAAGAATAAGATTTGAATTTCAATATAAGAGTGCTTAAGTCAATACAAAGTACTTAAAAACATTCTTTTTGATAACTTCAATTATATACAAATCCCAATTGCTTTATTACCTTTACAATTAAGCAACTATGATTTCTCTTTGTAACTCCTAATTTTAATCAGTGAACTTCAATAAGCTATAATTTTTAATTTGATTATTAAATTGGTATAAAATTTTGCATAAAAATATAAAAATAAATCTTTTTTATATTCAAAAAATTTTCAGTCCAATCCAACTTATAAATTGTGGAAAATCAACCAAAAACCGTACTAAAATCACTTGGCCGCCAACTTGAGAGTTGATGTAGATATCCCAGCAGCGATTTCTCCTTTTCCAACTATTAACTTTAGCTCAAAATTGGTGTATAGCTTATTCTTTACGTCTTCTAAGATCCTACTAAATTTCACCTTAATTTGACTAGTAGATCTATAGATATTATAGGAATCCTAAATAACTCTAAACTACCAACTTTTGGTATCTCCTCGTACTAAAGATCAAATAAATTTTTATTTAGTATTAGGACATTCAATCATCCACATATTCTCAAATTTTTGATTATAGATGTTACATCAATTGTATCTTCAATTTAATCTTAGTATCAACCATACTAATTACTTATCTCTTCTATCTTATTTTTATTAATTTATGGCTTTTTTTAAAATAATAAAAGAATTTCTACAACCTAGAAGGAAAAATCAATAACTAATTTTTATCTATTAGCTATTAAGATAAGAAAATAATCTAAGAGGCTTTCTGTTGTTGTCGTCCGTCACACTTACTCTACCAATACTGCCCAGAGTAAATCTGTAAAGGGGGATTCGAACACAGGGAAAGACTATTTGCATTGAGTTAAACCGTTAGAGTCACACAACTAACTGCCTTCTGATTACACTAAAACATCCCAATTTTGTTACAATATCTCCCTTATACTACCAATAACTCTGTTAACAATAAAATATCGTAAGAAATAATCCAACTCAAGTATTTTCTACCTCTCTTCCTCTCCTGCTTTATGATAATAATATGTAATACCGCGATATCTCAAAACACAGCATAATTATCCTATACTCCAAACACACGAATATTCCGAAATTGATTATCACTCCTAATAATTCACTTCACATAATCCAAACTCCACGGACTTCCTCTCATGGGTCACCCTTGATTCAATACTCAATATAGTATAGTTTTCTCACATTCATACTCATTCTTCATAAAACATCTCCAATTCTCGACTTCCAGTTTTTCACTTATATTTCTCCACTGATATTTCAGCATATCAGTACATTCTCAATCTTTTATTATAAATCAATTCTTTCCTTCATTACTTCATTATAAAAATGCACTTTACAATATTCAGCACTTATCTAATATCCTTCTCTTAAAAATTAACAAGAGGTAGCACCAAGCTTACCCCGGCTCAGCACTATCACAGTCTGGCCCTTACTACTACTGTTCGAATCAATTTATACTTACCCCAATCGATATTAACTGCTACACAACCGACAATAAACAACCAACTTTTTCTAACTCCCTTACCCATGCTGCCTTCTAAACTGGCCATTCATTGGCTTCCTGCCTACTCTTAACCCTACAAACTATGTATTGTAAATCCTAAAATTCCTACCTATTCTTTATAGCCCCACTCCTAACTGTGCAGCGTCCTCGCAAACACAAAATTGGTAAAACTTTGTTATGAGGCTGGTTCCTGAGATTGGGATACTCCTGGATTTGTAGGAGGTTCCTCTGCGTTTGGCTCTAATGGCACGTCCTCATCCTCCTCCGATAAATCCACATGATTAATCTTCAATTGCGTTGATAAATCTTCATTATCCGCTCGCAATTCCCGAACTTGAGCCTCCAATTGTAGAATTCTAGCATCCTTCACCTCTAATTGACGCCCTTGTCGCTTCACCTTCTCCTCCAGCTCACTAATACTTGAAACAAGGGAAGCAGATTCCTGTGGCCGAACGACATTGGCCAAATCGCCCTCCAATTTTTTTACTTCACTTTTCAAGGCACCAATTTCTGTCTGCAGCTTCTCCGTTCCAATTCGGTATTGGTCTCCCAATTCCACCTTTTTTTGTTCCAATTTCACTGCTTTATCATGTTCCGCTTGTAACTGACACTTTAGTGCTTCCTGTTCCAAATTCCATATCCTACGGTTCTCTATTAATTCTTACTTTTGACTGTTCAGGATTCTTTGTATGCGATCTTTTTTATTTGCCCAATTTTTCTTTTCCTCCGCTATTTTCTGCTCGAATGTCAACTTGGACTTTGTCTTTGCTCTAATCAGGTGCCCCTATTCCACAATTCGATGGCCTTTCTCCAATATCTCTTTCCAGCTGGATTCCAATTGTTGTCTTAGATTCCCTTCTGGCTGACTCACGGTAAGCTACAATTGGGAAATTTGTCCCAATATTACTTCCATGAGGTTCCCTTCTATCAGTAGCCTGGTGTTCAAAATTGGAGCCTCAACCACCCTCTCTATCACTGCATGACTTGAAGCCCGCCCTGGTGTAGTCTCCGCGATAGCCTCCCGTTCCCGCGATCTATTGGATTCCCCAATTTTGTGCACCACTACCCCTGGGCCAACTGGTAAACTCCGCATACCCTATTGCGGCATTGGGGAAGGTACGCTCTTCTCTCCTGCTGGTTGACTTAACGTGTGCGCAATCATGGAGTGTACATAGTTAGAGCATAGCAAAGAGGTGAATTTATCCGTTTTTTGCTTGGCTCCCATTTTTGCATGGATACGGGTTGCTACAAAGACTGTCCAATTAAAGACCATGCCTTCCAATGTTCCAATCGCAGCAAACAACAAGCGCTTGGACATGTATAGGGTATGCCGGTTCAAGCCTAGCCGCTTCTGAATGAACCGCATCTACTCTGCAAGCTCTGGAGTAAGTGCCTCTGCCACTTTCCAGCCTTGATTTTTTTCAAAGGACGCTATGTCCCCTTTAAAGTAACTTCCCGGTCTAAAGTCACTAGACACTTTGACGCCTACTGCTAACTCACCTATTAGTAAATATAATACCTTCTGTAAGGTACTCCCATCGATCCCAATTATTCTCCCTTTTACTACACTTGAACCATCCTCTGGGTCATAATTTCTTATGTACTCTACAATTAATTCTACATCAATTGGAGGAAAATTATCCAATCCTTGTAAAAACATGTACATCTGTGCATTTCTAAAATCTCTCTGTCTTTGTAAGGACCAACAGATTTCTAACTTAATGGGCTCCATATTGGTGACCACTACTAGGGACGGCGATTGCAAGTTACTCTTGCTTCGTACATTTCGGACATTCTCTTCTCTGTCCACAACTCTCTTTGACTTCTCCATCGACATTATATAATGCTAACTATGTACTCCTCGCTCAGACTAATCGTTACTCTCTGACTACAAAGAACTCTACACTCTAATAAGCATACACTCGGATGACCAAACTCAAAATAGAATGCTAATCAAAACTCCCATTAAATACCCCACTCCTGACCTTTTTTTCGGGATCTAAAGCAACAATCCTTAATCCAATGTATCAGATTGTTACTTTCAATTTGCATGACTAGTCCGTATTACGACCCAAAACTGACCATCAGCCGTCTTTCTAGCCATCATGCACCTTCATTAAAGGTAAACTATCATAAACAAGTACACCCTCTTCCCTCCAATTTTGAAAATCTGTCCCAGGTATACGTAAAATAAAGACGTAAACGGTTGCCGTTAACTCGAGTAGTAAATTGAGTACCCATAAAATCTTCCAATTGAATTGAATCATTAGAAAAGGCTTCAATTACTCGATAAGGTCCATGCCAACGGACTTGGAATTTCCCCGAAAAATGGTGAAAGCGACTATCATAAAGAAGCACCAGATCATTGGGCATAAAAGATTTAGGATGTAATTTACTATCATAATAACTCTTTCGGCGGCACTGTGTAGCTTCCATAGTTAAAAGAGCTGTAGCCCTAACTTCATCCAATTTTTTCAATTGTGCTAACCGATATTGGAGGGAGTCTTTGTCACCGAGACGTTCACTCTGAACGCAATTTGTAAACTCTGAACTTCTAATTCAATTGGTAATATCGCCTCTTGCCCGTACACCAATTGGAATGGTGTGGAATTGGTAGTCACTTTATACGTAGTACGATATGCCCACAAGGCTGCAAACAATTTTGTATCCCACTCCGTTCTCACACCAGACACTGTTTTCATTAAAATTTTACACAAAATACGGTTGGTCTTTTTAGTCTGTCCATTGGCCCAAGGATGATATGGGATTGTCTTCCGATGCTTGATCTTATATTTATCTATCAAAGCCGCAATTGTAGAATTAATAAAATGGATTCCACGATCACTAACAAATTCTTTGAGACATCCAAATCGAGTGATAATGTTCTCATATAAAAACGTGGCTACGATATCGACATTATCAATTTTTGTTGCCATCGCCTCCGTCCATTTTGTTACATAATCCATCGCTATCAAAATATATCTTTTTTGTCCATTATGTGATGCTGGTGCAATTGGTCCTACAAAATCAATATCCCATTTCTCAAATGGTGCTTGTGCTAAAATTGGTACCAACGGCATTGCAGAAGTTCCTGTAGGTCTACCAATACGCTGACAAGAATGACAACGGCGGATGTATTGGTGTGCATCTGAGAACATTGTTGGCCACCAATATTCCACCATTAAGGCTTTGCGGGCAGTGCTATCACCGGCAAAATGCCCTCCACAACTATCCAAATGACATTCTTCCAATATAGTACGTATTTCACTTTGAAAAATACAACGGCATAGAATTTTGTCTCTCCCCTGCTTATACAAAGCGTCTTCAATCATCGTATATGGAGCACTTTTCAAAATCAAGCGTTTCTTAAGTTTCTCACTATATGTAGGTGGAAATGTCTGAAATGTCAAATATTTGATCAATTCACTATATTCTGGGGTGATCACATTGACGGCAAATAATTCCGCATCAGGAAGTGTATCATTGATAGGTTTGTTACCGAATATATTGGACAATCGAGATAAATAATCTGCATTGGCATGTTTCTTTTCTGGTCGAACATTAATAATAAAATTAAATTCTTGAAGGAGTAACATCCATCGAGCAATGCGTCCACTCAATTGAGGTTTATTAATCATATATTTAAGAGCATCATAATTGACATGAAATACAAATGGATAACCAAGCAAATAATACCAAAATTTCTAGACAGAATAGATCATGCCCAAAACTTCCCGTTCAGTCGTAGTATAATTTCGTCTCCGGCAGCGGCGCCAAAATCTTGACTAGCATAATAGATGGGATAATCCAAATCCTTTTCATCTTTTTGGCTTAACACGGATCCAATAGCAACATTTGAGGCATCAACATAAACATGAAAGGGTTTTGTTCAACAAGGTACAACAAGTACTGGTGCTGACACCAATTTTTGTTTTAACTCCTCAAACGCAATTGTACATTCCTTAGTCCAAATTGGACTAGATCCATCTGATGGCGGTTTCTTTAAGAGATTCATTAACAGTTGACATATTTCTGCAAATAAATGAATGAATCACCTATAATAACTGACATGGCCTACAAAACCACGAACACCAGACACTGTTTTTGGCTTTGATAAAGGCAATATACGAGTAACTTTATCTGGGTTAGTAGCAATACCGGCCACAAAAATGATATGTCCCAAAAGCTTTCCCGATGGTACGCCAAATTGATACTTCTCAGAATTCAAAGATATCCCATATTTATCACATTGATCCAAACAGTTACTAAGATGTTCCAAATGATTTGCTGTTGTATTGAATGTGCAAAAATCATCTAAAAATATCTCCATCGATAATCGTAAATAATCCTGAAATGCTTGCATCATTACCCTTTGAAATGTGGCTGGGGTATTACATAATTCAAATGGCATTACTTTATAAGCAAATGTGCCCCAATCTGTAGTAAAAGTAGTCTTCAATTGGTCCTCTTCTGCAATTTTTATTTGATTATAACCCGAGAATCCGTCCAAAAAGGAATAACATTCATGCCTAGCTACTGCGTCCAATATACTATCTATAAAAGATAAAGAAAAATAATCTTTCTTGGTAGCCGCATTTAATTTACGGAAGTTCTGACAGATACGTATTTTCTCATTTTTCTTCGACACTATCACAATTGGTGAAATCCATTCACTATACGGGACTGGATATATGAAGCCCACGTCTAAAAGTTTATCTACTTCCTCCTTGACCATGACAGAATATTTTGGATTAAGACGGTGTTGTCTTTGATGAACTGGTGTAGCATCTTCCTCTAAGGTAATTCAATGCTCACAAACTTTGACAGGAATACCTTTTAAATCCGCATATGACCAAGCAAAAGCAGATTTATGATTTAGAAAGAATTATTTCCAATTTCTTAGCTCTATACCCGTAATACCGGTGTATATTTTGATAATTTGGGGTGTTTCATTGGAACCCAAGTTGATAGATTGGCACACAGGTTCCTCATTAACCTCCGGATTGATTTGCCCCTCCTGCTCTGAACCCTTCATATGGGCCGGCAAATTAGACTTACTCAATACTGGTTCCAATATACCAACTTCATTTATCGCACAATTATTCATCCAATCCGCAATGACATTGTCGAAATTTATTGCATCTTCCTGATCTAAAAAATATTCCCCTGGACCTCCATACTGGTGTAACATGCTTGGCTTCCGCATGTGAGTTGGGTCCTTATCAACTTGCATTGCATTATTAACTTCGTCATACTCTGCCTCAAATTGGCCCTCATCTTCAGATGTTGCTTCTATGCCCCTAATTTGTGACTCCCCATGATATTGAACTGGGTACATCTGTAAAACAATCTTGTCATTATCCTCCCTAATAGTTAACGTTCCACGGCCCCAATCATTCCTAGCTTTGGCCTGATATAGCCACGGCCGACCCAATAATATTGGATATGATAAAGTGGAACTCTGTGATCGGAAAACAATATAATCAATTTCATACGTAATTCCCGCAATTATAGTATTAATACTACATAAGATACCCATTGGTTTTACCTTACTATGATCTGCCATTCTCAATACCAATGTCATGGATACTAATTGTTTTAAATCCAACTCCTCCATTGTATCGGCGTTCATTAAGTTTATACTAGAGCCACCATCCACTTGAACTTCAGGAATGAGAACACCATCAATTGATACATCGATAGTTGGTGCTCCCGGATCAGGATTCAAACTAACCTCATGAATTTCTTTATTACGAACTCTACGTCGTATTAACGAGGAATTCAATGTAGAACTGCATTCTGGTGCAACTACTAACAATTGCTTCATGGTAATAGAAGGTTTAATTTCATCCAAATCTTTCATAATATCATATGGTTTCATATTGGCAATGATTTCCAAGGGCCTCTTCTTTTTCATAGGTTTTAATTTGACCCCTTGAGATAATTTTCTTACGGAGTTCGGAACTAGAACTGCTATATAGACTTTGTCATAATTCGTGTCCATAAGAGGATCTTTTAATGGATAAGATGGCTCCCGGATCTTCACAGATATTGGTACTAGTTTTGGTTGAACCATTATCTCGGGGCTAAGATTATTCTCAAGTTGCACAGATGAATTGGATTCCCGCGTTGATAATTCCTTTGATACTCGTGTTAAATTTGAAGCATCATTCAATGATTGACATTGGTCTGCTACAACTGGTACTTCCAATTTTTGAATTGGATCTTTTCTCTTTTGTTGGGCCCGAATAAGTACTGCATGGAAGCATTCCATCTGATTTACTAAAGAATCTTGTGGTACTCGAATATTGTCTTCCATTTTATTTTGCAGCTGAATACGTTGATCTCAATTATTAACATTAAATGGAGCGTTGCACTGCTGGTAAGTATGTCCAGATTGCTTACAATTTCCACATACTAGAGCGTAATCATCACTGGCTCTAGGATTGGGATATTCACTAGCATAGTGTCCTAGCTGCCTGCATCGATAGCATCGAAGCAGTCTTCTTCCTCCTCCATCTGGTATATAGGGCGTCTCGACTGGTATATTTACTGGCTAGGCTTGTTCCAGGTTTGATGGGTAAAGGATCCCGGTCAACCAGTTGGTATTGTAGGATCTGAAATTGGGTTCTGAATAGGTGGATATTGGGGTTGTCCTTGTTGATTTTGCACAAAACCTTGAGAATTGGGATCACCTTCTTGGTTATACTTAGAATTTTAAAAATTATAGAAATTTCTATGTTGTTTAATAGGACGATTTTTATTCCAGCCAAACCTATTTCCAATCTAAACTTGATTAACATCCCACAAAGTTGGTTGAAGCATAGTTTGATTTCCTAACTGATGTTGCCTTCTTAAATTCGAGCAATTTGTAGTTACATGCTTACTTCCACAAAAGGTACATTGCACCGTCATTTGGGGTGGTGAAGGGCACTCCGTTACTAAATGGCCTTGCCCCTTACAATTACTGCACCAAATATTGGGGCGTATATTAGTCGGTTTATGCCTCTTTTCTTTATCCTTTGCTAGATTAATAGCCAACTCGTCCATCTTCTTTGTCAAAGTTAACAACAAAGTCTCATTTGGATCCTTTGATATTAGTTTGTTAGAGAACTCTTTTATAGATATTGGTTTTTGATATGGGAAGTATGGAAAATACGGGACTGCAGTTGTTGGTGGTACAGCCTGCAATAGAACAGCATTCACTATCCCTTGCAAATTAACACTAAGATTTACACCGTAGTCAATTGTCTTTGGGTAACTGTTCACTATTTCATTCCAGGTTGGTATTTGATATCCTCTTTGAGATGGAATTAGTGTGGCTCCTGTGGTTAAGAATTGATCATAATGACATTCCTTCCATACCTTAGCTCGGTCAAGTGAGGCAGCCACAGTCGCAGGTTGGGCCTCTTTTACAAACATCTTCAATTCTGGTGGGTATAGTCCGTTAACCAATATGGACATAACAAATGAGTCCGACATTTGGTTATTTGGCCATTTTCAAAGGATATCTGCTACTCGGCCATAATATGAGTGCACCGCTTCTTCCGGTACCATTTTGCTATTTATTAATCTTTCTCTAAGACGTTCTTCAAATCCTATTGGTCAAAAATGAGTTAAAAACGTATTTTTTAATGCCTCCCAATTAGGAAATTGTCCCACAGATTGGCGATTACATCATTCAAATGCCGTATCTTTCAAGGTTGCTGGTAGCCATCTTAACCAAATATCTTCAGTTCTACCATTATTGGCTACACATGCGGTCAAGAATTGAGACAAGTGTTGTTCTAGGTCGGCTCCTGGCAGACCCCTAAAGGTAGGTAATGGGGCTACGCTAGTTGTGCGATCATCCACCGCACCCATTTGTATTGCAATTGATATTGCTGGACCCCCTGCCACCATTGAAGGTGATAATGTTCTTCTTGCTTCTTGGTTAAAATAAATGCTGCCTCCCTCAATTGTCTTTTCTGGAGTTCTAGGCCTCCGCTCTTTAGTATTATTATCTGCGAATAATTTTATCGGTTGAAGTTGAGATAAAAACGACAAATTTTGGAATACACTGAATTGGCCCTTACTAACAAGCGATACATTGCCTACTGAAGAACTAGCCTTGCTAGAATCGGCTGTATCTACTATTGGAAAAGTATCCAATGGAATACCCAATTCTTCTGTTCTCCATTTTCTTTCCGCTAATGGGCTCAAGAGATACATTAGGCTATTCGCAGAGTTATCCGCGAGTGCTTTTGGCAACTTCTTTAACGGTATATATGTCTGAAATATTACAGATCTTTCATGTTCTGGGTATGCTCGGATATGCTGACAGGTATGCAACCACGGTTTAATCCAACTCTGTCGACGCTTCCTTTTTAGATTGTGTTCTTGCTCGTCCCGCAACAAATTTCTTACTTGTGCTCTCTCTTGTCTTCCTTTCGACTGACCTATTTTTTTCAGAGCAATGTTCTCATTCTTATTAACTATAATCTTTCATCATCTATTATTGACATTGCTTTCCATCACTATTGTAACTACTTATTCAGTAGTTAATTCCTAACACTCAATACTATTGTCAATCCCTGACAGCGGCGCCAAAATATTGTTGTCGTCCGTCACACTTATTCTACCAATACTGCCCAGAGTAAATCTGTAAAGGGGGATTCGAACACAGGGAAAGATTATTTGCATTGAGTTAAACCGTTAGAGTCACACAACTAACTGCCTTCTGATTACACTAAAACATCCCAATTTTGTTACAATATCTCCCTTATACTACCAATAACTCTGTTAACAATAAAATATCGTAAGAAATAATCCAACTCAAGTATTCTCTACCTCTCCTCCTCTCTTGCTTTATGACAACAATATGTAATATGGTGATATCTCAAAATACAGCATAATTATCCTATACTCCAAATACAAGAATACTCTGAAATTGACTATCACTCCTAATAATTCACTTCACATAATCCAAATTCTACGGACTTCTTTTCATGGATCACCCTTGATTCAATACTCAATGTAGTATAGTTTTCTCACATTCATACTCATTCTTCATAAAACATCTCTAATTCTCTACTTCCAATTTTCCACTTATATTTCTCCACTGATATTTCAGCATATCAATACATCTTCAATCTTTTATTATAAATCAATTCTTTCCTTCATTACTTCATTATAAAAATGCACTTTACAATATTCAGCACTTATCTAATATCCTTCTCTTAAAAATTAATAAGAGGTAGCACCAAGCTTACCCCGGCTTAGCACTATCACAGTCTGGCTCTTACTACTACTGTTCGAATCAATTTATACTTACTCCAATCGGTATTAACCGCTACACAACCGACGATAATCACTTTTTCTAACTCCCTTACCCATGCTGCCTTCTAAACTGGCCATTCATCGGCTTCCTGCCTACTCTTAACCCTACAAACTATGTATTATAAATCCTAAAATTCCTACCCATTCTACACTTTCATAAAAACTTTCTTAAGTGTCTTGAGTTCTTATTGAATCAAGATAATTGAATATTAAGTAGAAATCATTCTTGTTTATATTTTTTACCATATAAATATGTTACAACATAACATCCACCTCCTCTAAACCTACGCATCTTCTGGTATATGGCAAATGAACCATATATCATAGTTGGCATCACACCATATCTTTATTTTTTGCATCAAGTTCTTCATCATTATATTCATCATCCATTTCAATATAATTATCTTCTTTAGAATCATTGGCATGTTTAGCATGATCATCCATATTGATTTCTCCATCTCATCTTTTAAAAATCTAAACTTGCTTCTCAGCAATAAGTATTTTCATCCTTGTATCATCCAATTCCCTCAATAAATACATAGCATTATCATAGACTATTACTACTACATACGGTATTGGATGGCATCCACTTTAGTAGGATCTAATTTACAACCAAACCATCCACATAAATGTTCCACAATAACAATCTTTTGAATGCCAAAGGTTGATTTAGCTCTTGATAAGGTCAAGTGGACTTCCTCAAGCTGTGATAAAATCTTATCACAATCCAAAATATGACTACATACAAATTTTTGACACCCCCTTTAATCTGTTATTTCTTCTTTTTTTTCTTCTATATATCTTTTTATTGGAATATCATCTAAAAAAGGCGTAGTCTTTTTTGGAATAAAATCACCGAGCACCTTATTCATTCCATTTATTATATGAACAACTGAGTTTGTTGCTCTTCATGGTAATGAATATATTTTTACTAGTCTTAAAAGTGTCTTCATAGTAGTGATATCCCTGCTTCTTTCCGCAAGTTCAAATTGATCATATCTAGAATAAAGATCTCTAATAGAATAAATGGCTCTACTAACAAATGCTTCAGCAAATTCTCCAACAATTGGTCCCACTTCTGTATTTCTAATGGTTACTTGATTCACTGGTTGCATATCTTGAATAAATCGTAGAGTTCCATTTTTTTTTTGTATTATAAATCAACAATTAGAATATAGTGCAAATGATGGTTTTAAGATTTTCATCTGTATTTTTTCTTTTAAAAGCTCTATTAATTTGGATAAATGCACTCTACTTATTAAAATTGGCTTTAGATCCCACGAAGCATGTGGAACTATAAATATAATCATCGGTGCTACAATACTTGGATCTACACATCTAATTTTTGAAGATTCAAAAGCAAAAGCTTTTTTATGCTTCTTCAATATTTTCTTAAATTCTATTTCTTTAGTAGATAGAAGAAAATCCATAGATCCCACTTTCAACTCCTTAAGCATACTTTCTATAAACTTATGGCCAATTTGATCAAGATTTTGTAAGCCCTTTTCTTTTGAAGCCTCTTGAATTTGGTAGTTTGAATCACTAGGCAATGGTATAGCTACAGGTTTTATTTTTCTTTCTACAATTTCATACCTAGTTTCAACTTTGACTTCATAATCTTAAAATGCTTGTATGATTGAGTAGAACTCTCTTGAATGTACTTGCACTATTTGATCTTCATCTGTTACTTCAACCTTTACAAGTTCTTCCAATATATCTTCTAAACTTGTTTCCATATATATATCTATTATCTTGTCATCTTCATCAAGCACATCCACTCATTTTAGGTTTTTTTCTTTTTTTCTCACAATCTTTTTGTGCCATTTTTGTAGGTCATTAAGTTACATATATATAACAAATCCACTCTTAAAAAATTTTACAACTTCTATACAAAAGGTACTTCTTTCTCCTTACGAGAGTATCTTCTTCGATATACCACCACATCCTTGCTCTATAGTAGTATCCTACAAAAATCTTTAAACTCTTTATCATTCCTTGGTAACAAAATACTCTATAGATAATTCCTATTGCATTCATAATTAGCAGGTATTATTAAAAATTGCACTATTCATTTACCATCTTGACTTCTAATGCGAGCATATGGAGATCCATCATCTAATACCTTAGTTTCCATCTTTACAGCAATAATATATGGTTATCTAAGAATTATTGGATAAGAAGTATGTTCTGAACAAAGAAATTTTGTTCATTAGATACATCTCTAATTTTCACCTTGACATCTGGACAAGCACCATAAAGATCTCTACGTGTATTATTTGCTGCTCGGATCATCCAACCATGTTCAGTGTCAATGGACCACCTCCCATATTTATAAATGTCTTTAGATATAATATTGATTTCAGATCCGTGGTCAATAAGAATAACTATTGGATCTGTCAACTCTCCCATCTTTACCAAAGTTTTTGTGGTGGCTCTAGTCCAATGCTTTTTAGAATAATGACTAGGACCTTTATCATCAACTATATCTTTATTCAAGGAAAATTGATCCTTTTGATTGATATAACATTTTGCCAATTCCAGCTTTTTTTTTTTTGTTGATGTTGTAATTAGTGCTTTGGACATTGCAAACTCTCTTATTAATTGCCTTTTTTGCTTAATAGTATCAATAATAATATCATGGAATTCTCTATTTGAAATGCCTAAAATTTCTCATAATGCAAATTTAATTTTAGCATTCAATATCCTTTCTTCTAATACCTCTTTTAAATTTGTCATTGCCTCAATATCTGATTGCAGTTGATAGGCAACAAGCTTATCCTTCTCCTTGTTTTTACCTCCTTCCATCTTTTCTTCCTATTTCTTCTTTGGTAGTGGTATATCTCCAAAGTATGATTTTGATGGTCTATTCTCAGATGATCTATTATCTTGCGATATAGATGTTCCTTTATTTTGTATTTCCTTTTCATCTCTTTGAGGTCTTTTCTTATTATTTGGTTCTTTAAGGTTTTCTTCCACTATATTTCTTTCCCTCTTCATATCTATCAAAGCTTCATAGTGGAATTTTGCTAAATAAGTATGCACAGACATGGTATCTATAGGATCATCCCATCTTGTGGCATTCTTAATTATTGTGGCTATATTAAGTAATTCTTGCCTTATAATTTTTTTCTTATTCATGCTAGTGATAATATGATTCCCAAAATTCGTTGTTTCTACATATTTGCCAAAACCATCTTCTTTCTCCCTTACAACTTCAATGCCATAAGTAGTAGCTTCTCTTGATGCCATAGTATGTCAAGATAGATAGTCCTCTAAAACCCTTTTCATCCCTCTTTTTCCAAAGTTGGTTTTGAAAAATTCACCTGTATCTTGTAAAGCAATCTTTCCATTCTTCCATAAAATTACTTCTTGTAGTAAAGTATTAGCAAAATCTCCACACTCCTTGTGAGGATGTTCTATATTGTTGCACCAAATATACCTTTGTATATATCCTTGCTTTGATGCAGGTTTTATCTCAGATGTTCCTCTTTTTTCTTCTAATTTTGCTAATTTGATTTGCAAATCTTTCATTTCCTTCATCAATTCCTCAATTACATCTTTTTGAGGTACAACTATAGATGTAGGAATAAGAGCAATAGATATTAGTATAGTAAATTTTGGTAATTGCTTGCGAGATGTTGTAATTGATGGAGGCTTAGTTTCTTGTCTTATTACCACCTTACCTCTCCGATATTCTCTTTTAGCAAGTACACCTACTACTTCTTCCAATTAGTACTACTACCTTCTTCCAATCAGTAGTAAGTTCATTGACTTTTGTATTATCCTCCAATAATAATTCCAACTCCCTTTATAATTTATTATCGCCTAATTGGAGAAATAATTCCACCTTGTTATTTTCAAATGTAAACTTTTCCATCCAAGATAATTGAAAGAATTGCCTTTCAAAATCTCAAAATAACTCTGTTGCAACCAATCCTTTGTTGGATTTATTAATCCACTCCATAAATAAATTTTTAATTATTCTTTCACCATCTTCCAAAGAATTTGTTTTTTAAGCTGAAGGATAAAATCCTCCCATCTTACTCCGTGAATTTGAATAATCTCCCTTATGTACTTAGGAAGTTTAGGTACAACTGCATGCTCAAATGTCAAGATCATTTCCTTCTCTGGTACTTTATTAAGCTCCATCTCCTGAGAATAATACTTCAAATACTTAAAAATATTCTTCCCATCAAACTAATTCAACAAACCAATAACAAATTATAAGCTTTTAGTAGCCAACACCTCTTTGCGTTCCACTGCTTGTTGTTACTGCATATAAAGAACAAATGTTTGAAACATTTGAATTGTAGCAGGATCAAGCTATATTAATAATGCTCTAGTGTAGTTTCTACTCCTACCTCTTTGTTCCCCTGCTATAATAAAGAGCCAAAATATTTCTTCAAAACTCTCTACCCTAGATGTTTCATGTCAAGTTCATCAAGATGTCGGATGGCGTGAATTTTTATCTGAGAATACATTGGATACTCGGATGTGGAGAGTTTACTTAAAACTTATTGGCTAAATTCCAATAAATGATTTGTTCTTAATAAAAAAAAACAAATAATATAAAAATATTATAAAAGAGAAGTTATATAAATAAACCTTCTTAAATTCAAGTAGGTTTGTACAAAAAAGGTTCAAATTTCCATAAAAATCCTTCAAAACTTTATTCATCCGCAAGGACTTATTTCTTTATAATCTTTAGAGTCCAATAACTCTTGATCCATCTATTCAATTTCTATGAAATTTTCTTCAAAGTATAAAAATTATTTTTAAATTTCATTACAAAAAAGAATCAACTATAAATTCATTTTTAATTGTCCAATATCTCAAAATCCCTAGCAGGTGTTAAAAACCCTAGCTCAGAGACACGTGAGCACTATTTTCCTTATATCTCACAAATCCAAAATTTTAATGCTTGCAAATTTTTATACATAGTCTTATAACATAAACATATATACTCTTGAAAATTTTGAGCCATAAATCTATCAAATTGCCTAAGATATAGCTCAAAATGTAACTAGTAGTTAAATATGGTCACTTATTGCCCTTAGCTTATAAGCACTAACTTCAACTTCCAATATCTCCTTCATGACAGCTTAAATTTTATCAAGCTATATATAAAAAATGTAGATAAGAATGTGTAATTTCCAATCCTAGTTGCCAATCTTCTATTACTCTATGTAAGTGCGAGTTATGTATGAAATAGTGGCAGTAGGTACAATTTCAATACCCTAACTTTGAGCGCCTATATCTCTTTCATAAAAAGTCTAAATCATACAGAATTTGCACCAAAACCATATCCAAAAAATCAAACTTGCTGACCCTAGCCTTTGATGTTTGATTCCCTTTGAAAAACAAACCCTAATCCCTAATAAGGTTGTATAAACCTCAATAATAATCCTTTTAATAGATCCCCTCTAAACTAGCAACCTAACAACATCCTATAACCAATAAAATCTACTATTATAGCTTTCACTTAATTATATAATGAATTGTATATTAAATATATATGTACAATTTTTTCACATTATAGCCAAATCACAAAACGATAAAGATCCAAATTAATGTTTTGAAAACTTTTATAAAATACTATGTTGGTTATCAAAATTGCTATCATAAATAATTATCTAAGCACTTTTTTCAATTGCTTTAGATCTCAATTGATGTCGTTTATCAAATTGAGCCTTATTCTTTAGCCTTATCTTTTGTAACTATTTTAATGCTAACTTCATATCTTCTGATTTTTGTTCAAATTGCTGAATTCTAATAGCAAATAATCCTTCTCTTGTTAATCTATCTTCCCAAGGTAATGTATTCCAAGTTGGCACATGCTTTTCAATTGGCATAATAAGTTTTTGACCTGTCATGAGTTCTACTAGCATATATCCCGTTACTAAACTATGTGTTGTTTGATCAACGCATAATATAAAAGGTAGAAGTCAAGGCCATTTCTTTACTCTTCCATTACAAATTTTAACCAAGGCTTTTATAATTAATGGATGTCCACATTTATTTTTTACATTCTTCTCTGGATTATAAATAATAATCAATAATAATTTAATTTCACATCTTTTAAAGAATTCATGAGCTTTATGTACATCCAATTCTCTATAATTTACAATATTCTTTTCCACACATCCATAGTGATAAATAACATCTTCAAGTAAAAACCTACAAATTCCTTTTATACACTTTGTTCTCAATGCCTTGCCTTCTACTTGGTTTGATAAATCTTGACGAGCCAAAATTAAATATCTCATTTACTATAATTCCATTGGTATAATAACCAAATCCACAACCTATTTAAAATGAATAGCCAAAGGATATGTTAGATGTAGACCATCTCGGTAACGTATATTTGAATACATTTAACAAGTTATATAAGATTCTACAAACAAAGCTACATCTTCATACATATTCTTCCACCAATATCATTCCTTCAATTTAGCAAAAGTAGTCCAAATTCCCCTATGTTCTACCCATAGACTATCATAAAATTCCTTAAGTAGTTTTTGTTGATCTTTTTTAGTACCTACTACTCATTATAGCATTCCAATGTTTGATTTTGGCCTCTTCCATAGATATCTTCCTTATAATATGAACTTGTATGTTTTTTCTTGATTTATTTAAATTTTTCAATTAACCAATTAGTATGCTTAGTTAATGTGCTTAGATAATGTCTAATATCCAATAACTCTCCTTCATAATTTTTTTCATGAAATGGCTTATTTTCCTTATTCAATTATGAAATTGAATAAAATTTTGTACCCTTATCATTCATATCCTCAATTATCTCATCTTCTCTATCATATTTTGCTTAAGATAGCATATCTACTACCGGATTGTCTTTTCTTACAACATGTCTAAATTCTAGATTTAATGACTTGATATAAGCAATCCATCTTAAGATTGCAATATTCAATATAATACAATTAATAATCATTCTAAATAAAGACAAATAATTTGTTTCAATCACCACCATTGTTCCAATTATATAATCTTTTTTAGCTTTTATAGCTGAAATAATTTCTTATAATTTCCTTTTCACTTGTAAATATACATGTTTGTGAGTATTTTCAGCCTTAGCTCCAAATCAAATTGCAAATTTGTATCCATTTAAATCATCTTGACTTATAGCCCATCCAATAACAATTGAATTAATATCCATTGTAAGAATCGCTAGTCTATTGCACTTATTATCAATTTTTCTCAACATTGGAAGTGATATAAATAAATCCTTCAATCTTTGCATTGCTTTGATATGCTTTTCTTCCCATTTAAACCTATAACCCTTGCATAATAATTCATACAACGGCTCTGCTATGTGAGCACAATAAAGAATCTAAATATGATAAAATATACATGTATCCAAAAACCTTTGCATCTCTATTAAAGAATTGTAATCTTCTTTCATTCTTTCAATTGCATCAATCTTAGTTGGATTTGATTTCCTTCTATAAAATCCACATAAATGTCCAATAATTATAACTATTTATATTATAAATATAGATTTTGCACTTGATAAGATAAGATGAACTTCTTCAAGCCGAATCAATATTTTTTTACAATCTAATATATGATCAATAACATACTTGCAACATCCCCTCTTATCTAAAGTTTCATCCTTGTCTTCTTCTTTTCACCTTTTTATAGGAACATCATCTAGAAAAGACATAGTCTTCTCAGAAATAAAATCTC
This sequence comes from Physcomitrellopsis africana, assembly GCA_036785485.1. Classification (NCBI taxonomy): domain Eukaryota; kingdom Viridiplantae; phylum Streptophyta; class Bryopsida; order Funariales; family Funariaceae; genus Physcomitrellopsis; species Physcomitrellopsis africana. The sequence continues at coordinate 552,251 of JAWRVF010000058.1, read as the reverse complement.
TCAACACCTTGTTGATCTTGTTTATCATATGTGCAACTGAGTTAGTAGCACTTTGAAGAAGAATATATATTCTAACTAGACCAAGTGGTGTTCTCATCGTTGTCATGTCTCTACTCTCTGTTGTAAGTGAAATTGGTCATAGCTTGAATACAAATCATCCATTAAATAGATTGCCTTTTCTGCAAATATTTTAGTAAATTCATCTATTATTAGTTTATTTTATATATTTTTAATAGTCATTATATTTATTAATTGCATATCTTGAATAAATTATAATGATCTATTTTTCTTAGGTACTGTAAACCATTGATTAGAATATGGTGCAAAAGAGGGCTCCACAATCTTCATTTTCATCTTTTTTTTCAATAATTCCACCAAACTTGGCAAATGTGCCCTTGGTATTGGAATTGGCCTCAAATTCTAAGATACATGTGGTATAATGAAAATAACTATTGAAATTATAATATCTGGATCTATACATCTAATTTCATGAAATTCAAAGATAAATTATCTATCTTGTTTTGCTAACATCTCTTTGAAGTATTCAATTTCTTTTGGCAACAAAGTGTCAAGGATGCAAGATAGTGGATTAGGAAAGAAACAAGAAGAAGATTATAGAATAATTTCAATAACAAAGAATTGGATGGACAAGAATAAAAATTAAATCAAGAATAGGAGACTAGATTGATATCAAGAACAAGACAACACTTTAGATTGCTCCAAGACTTGTGTTGGCAAGATTGAGGTGCTCCTTGATCTTACCTCTTATTTAAACTACAAGGCCTATGTCGTATTGGACTTTCTAAAAGTATCTTAGAAAATTTTAAAAGCCTGAGGAAGATTTTGGAAGGCTCTAAAAAGTCTATGAGAGATTTTGGAAGGTTGAAGAAGATTCTAGAGGATTCTTAAAGACTATAGAAGATTTTAGAGGGTTCTCAAAGACTATAGAAGATTCTTAGAAGATTAAAGAAGGTTCTAAAAGATTTTAGAAGATTTTAGAAAGCTATAGATGGTTCTAGAAGACTACAAGTTCTAAAAAGTGGTAACTTAAAATATGTTTGTGATATCATCTTCTCTTTTAGCAACGAGTTTCATAAGAAGCCAAAGTGATTTGATGATTAAATCATCTACATAAGAAATCTAGAATTTATCGGAGTAGAAAAATAACATATTCCATCTTATGTTCATTGATTATCGATTCAACAAGATCCTTGAGATGGTGTCAATTACCTCCAGATATAACCTCTATTAAACCAATGTCCCATCCAAGAATTTGCACTTTGTTACAATCTTCAAAACATCCCTCAAACATAATTTCTGGTCTACTTGGAGTCACCCTTCTAACTTCAAGGAGTATTATCAAAGCTTAGGCATTTGAATCAAGATTTTTGTGATGAAATCATATCTCCAAAGATTCCATATATGGCCTTATATGATATTAGAATATTCCTTCTTCACCTTGTCTATATTCTTTAAACCCATCAAATTGTGAAAGTTATAATGGTTTTTTAATCGCTAATATCGCAAAAAAGTCTTCTGGCTCTTGTTCTTGCAATTTCCTTAAAATGCAAAGATTTAACATGATAACTAATAAGCTTCTAGTACGATCTATTCTATTTTTAAAAAATATAAGTACAAGTCTTGGCGTGGCTTTCTCCTTTTTATATTGGTCTTCTATTGTTGATAGAAAGCATCATTTAGAAGCCAAGAGATGTTGTCTACAAAAACTTCAATGACAATTGAATCTAAATTTTTTAGGATATTATTGATAGAATTTGCAAACTATCTTAGGTGCATTCTTAAGGTTATCTAAGAGTTCCTATATTCTTTAGCTAATTCTATAGTCCTTCGAATAGATGAAATATTTCAATCGTCCATATCTTATACGTGAATCTAATATTTCATCTACTTTGTATTCAATCTCTTCATTGACTTCAACTGGGATTGGTGGTAGAATAGTTCTTCTAACAATATTTGATTTATAATAGGTTTCTAAAAGCAAGACATAAAAGACTAGATAAATGCACATGTTACATGGTAGTTCCAGATAGAAAATTATTGAATTTATTTGATGTAGAATTATAAAAGATCTAAGTCTTTGATAGTCTAATTTTTGTGATGGTCAATTCATTTGTATATTTTGCCGGAGTAGCTAAATATTATCTCCTACTTTGAACTTTGGTTGGTTCTTCTAATGAATCTTTGCATAGTCTTTACATTGGTCTTGAGCCATTTGTAGTTGGAATTTTACTTCTTCATGGATGGTTTATTAGTAGGTAGCTTGACTTTCTACAGTAGGACTTTTCACATCTTCAATTTGGAATAGATCTATTCTAAGGTGGTATCCATAGTTTGAAAAGAATGGAATTTATTTTGTTGAAGAATGTTTGGAATTATTGTATGCAAACTTAGCCAATAGTAGAAAGTCTGTCCAATCATCTTGTTGATAATTTATATTGCAACAAAGATATTGTTCCAAGATCTGATTCACTCATTTTTTTTGGCTATCAATTTGAAGATGATAAGTGAATGAAAGATTGATCTTGACCTTCAAAAGTTGAAATAGTCCTTTCTAAAAATTTAATACAAATTGTGGTCCTTGATCCGAAATAATATTATTTGGAAGGCCATGTATTTGATAAATATTATCAATAAAAAGCTTTGCTATTTCCTTCCCAAAAATAATCTTGTTGCATGGAATAAAATGTGCTATCTTGATAAAACGGTCTACTGCCACAAAAATTGAGTCTTTTCCATTCAAAATTAGGAGGTCTGTAATGAAGTCCATAGATAACGATTGCAATGGGCCCTTAAGAATTGGAAGGGGTTGAAAAAGTCCATATGGTTGGTATCTTGGGATCTTTGTTTGGGCACAAATTTTGTATGATTGGATGAATTCTTTCACCAATTTCTATATTTGAGGCCACCAATAATCTCTTAATATTAATTCTAAGGTCTTATTAAAGTCAAAATGTCCAATTGCTGGAAAGTCATGTCATACTTGAAGAATTTGAAGTCTTGTAGGCCTTGGAGGAATTTATTAGAGATCCTTGAAATATAACAATCCATCTTCAAATTTAAAATGATTTTTTTCTTCCACATGTATATTTTTTAGATGTTGCTAAATATTTTTTATAAATAGATCTGTCTTCATTGCTTTCTGGATTTTTGTCTTGAGAGTTGTATTTGTAGAGGTAGACATCATCAATATCTTCAATTGCAAATTGCACGGCTTCAACATGATTGATTTTTGTTATTCCAATATAATATCTCCTATTTTTGGTGCAAGATATTATCATCAAGAAAGGACATCTATTTTCCCTTGAAGTTTTTTTGGACAATATGTAATCACAAATCAAATCGACATAATGACATGCTCTATCATACTTGTCAAAAATTCAAAACTCGAGCATTCATAAAATATTCTAAGTTTTTCTGGTTGATATATACCATGATCTTGTCTTGAGTCTCTTCCAGCAAATGGCACCACTTTTCAAAAGTATTAACAATTGCCAATAGTTCTTTATTGTGGATCTTGTAATTGATCTCTGCAACTGAAATTTTTTGAGAGCGGTGTCATGTAGTGACACGGCCATTAGATGAAAGAGAAATATAATAATTATAATATATAGGAGCTCAAATGGAAATATTTGAAAAAATTATCTAAGAATTATAGATAATAGAGAAGAAAGTAGAAAAAAGTTAAAAAGCTAATATTGCCTTTTTATAAGAGAGGCTTCTACTTACTTTGTAGGGCCATAAATAAGGTAAAATAAAGTAAATTAGAAAAATAAGTAATATAAATATCTTTAGGAAAGAATTAAGATGAGGTTTTAGAAATTTTTACTTTAAAAATCTTAGAGTTGATATTTGGAGAAAATCGATTATGTGCCTAAATTGGAATCACACCCTAAGGTGCAAAACCATGTGCCTATTGCGAGTCAAAGGACTTTTGGAAGATCAGAGAAATAGATGGAAGAGTAGAGTTGAGGGTTCTTATTTCAATATTAATTTGGAGTGATTTGAATTTGTAACATTTTTGTAAGGGCTTTGCAAAGTTAGAATTGATTCAGTGATTTTGATTCTTATAAAATATATTAGAATTTATATTTTTTAGCATTTTGTGAGATTGATTATAGATCTAAAAGTGAAATTTTGTAGGTTGGTGCATACAATTATGCTTATAGAATGCTATAAATTTGAAATTGATCTAATAATTCAATCAAAGATTATTGAAGTTTATATGGATTAGGATTTTGGAAATTAGGAATTGAAGGTTATTTAGATTTTTTTAAGATTTCTAACAATCTACTAACTAGATTGGAGTGAAATTTGTGTATATGTATAGAAGACTTAATTTTCTACATGTGTGTGAAATTTGAAAGTAATTAAATAGTATTAAAAAGAGATATTGGCATTGGACAATTGGCATTAAGCTTGGAGAAGGAGGTTGGTCGACACTTGATTGAACTATAGGATTGATTTCCTTGTTGGTAAGTTTAATCTTCTTCAAATTTCATGTGCTTGTTGCTAACTTAGTTTTTAAGAGGTATATAAATTTTTAAGTAAGATCAATAGTTTAATCAATAGATATTGAGATTCTAAACTGCCTCAGGATTAAAATAAGTTGGTTAGGTTTCAATTAGGATTTATTTAGGATTAATTTAGAATTTCATTAGGATTTAGTTAGGATTGATCAAGATTGACAAGGATTTAGTTAGGATTTGATTAAGATTTAGTTAAAATTTGACTAAGATTGACTACAATTATTTAAGATTTGATTAAGATTTAGTTAGGATTTGACCAAGGTTGACTAGGATTTAGTTAAGATTTGACCAGGGTTGTTTAGAATTTATTTAGGATTTGATTAGGATTTAATTAGAATTTAATCAGGATCGACTAAGATTATTTAGAATTTGATTAGGATTAACTAAGATTTAGTTAGGATTTAGTTAGGATTTGACCAAAGTGTTTAGGATTTAGTTAGGATTTAATTAGAATTTAGTTGAGATTTATTTAGAGATTGATTAGAAAAATTAAGATTAATTATTATTATTTCCTTTTATCTTCTACAGCAAGGTGTCCGAAGCATTCTCGAATAAGATTTCATGATATACGACAGCAGAATACTACTAAATATAGTTGACCATCTTCACCACTTTGAGAGAGTACAGATCTAAGAACAAAATTTGAGGCATTTGTTTCTAGAATGAATGGTTTTGTTAGATCTATGTGGACAAATATAAGGGCTGAAATAAAAGATTCTTTTAGCTTCTTGAATGCTTTTTTAGCCTTGTCATTCTAAATAAATTTATCCTTGCTTATGAATCACATTAATGGAGCCACAATCTTGGAATAATCTTTGATGAAGATTCTATAAAAATTTGGAAATCCCAAAAAACATTATACATCTCTGATTGATGACAGTTGTTTCCACTCTATAATAGTTTGTATCTTCTTTGGATCCATAGGAATCCCATTTTTAGAAGCAATATATTTCAAAAACTTGATTGATGGTTGATGGAAAGAGCACTTCTCCAATTTGACATACAATCCACTTTCTTGTAGTTTTTCCAATACCTTACGTACATGATGTTCATATTTTTGTTTGTTCTAAGAGAAGATCAAGATATTATCTAAGTAAATAATTATAAAATCATCTAAGTATTCTTGTAAGATATCATTCATGATATATCAAAAGATTGCAGATACATTTATAAGTCCAAAAGACATAATATTGTATTTGAAATGTCCATATCTTGTACGAAATGTTGTCTTCCATTGATCTATTTCTCTAATCTTGACTAGGTTGTAGGCGCCTCTCAAATCAATCTTTGTAAAGATCTTTGCCTATCCTAATTATTCCAATAATCTTAAGATTAATAGTAATAGATAGCAATTTTTTATGATTACCTTGTTCAAACCTCAATAGTTAACACATATATGTAAAGAACCATCTTTTTTCTTCACAAACAAGATAGGAGCTCCCACAAGTGATTTTGAATGTCTAATAAAATTCTTTGCTAGATTTTTATTAATATATTCCTACAAGGCTGTAAGCTTTATTTGTGACAAATTGTAAATTGGACCAAATAGAGGTTGAATTCCATCTTATAATTCAATTGTACAATCATAAAGATGGTACTCTAGTAATATGTCTACTTTTTTCTTTTCAAATATGTCTTTTAGGTCGTGATATTGACTAGAAATATCCTATTTTAGTTATTCCATTGGATCTTTCATTGGGATAGCATACAATGCAAATACATCTCTTTTTATTGCTGCTTGAATAAATACTTTAGCTTTAAGGAATAGAGCAGTACCTTGTTTCTTCTTTTGATGTATAGATCTTAAAAAAATCTTCTGCGTACTCCAATCAATATCAGGATTATATAGCTCAAATCAAGGGAGTCCAATGACAATAGGATTTGTCGGATATTGAATGATGTTGAAAACAATTTGTGATACTTGATCTCTTAGTATCACTGCAAATGGTTGGATTTCTTCAATAACATCTCCTGATACAAGGTTTCATCTATCAATGATTTTAATGGATGTAGGATGGATCTTCTTTATAAATATTAGATTATGCTTGGTTGCAAAATTCTTATCCATAAAGTATGTTGAGGCTCCAGTATCTAAAAGGATTTTAGCAAAAATCTCTTGTTCTAGGATTCTTATATATATAGGAAGTATGAAACAGGATATTGGATCCAAAGATAAGAAGAGACCTTTTTCTAGTGCTTTAGATTTGAAGATGTCCAAGTGCAAGGTTTCTATTGTGGCTAGATATCTTTGTTTTCCAATCTTTTCAATTCAGATGTTATATCTCATGCCTTGAATTCTCTAGATTTGTTTAGACAGTATGCTACCTTGTGATTGGATCTTCCACAATATAAATATAGATTCTCTTGTCAACATCTAGTCTTTTTTGTTGGTATTAATGACTTGAATTGAGTTGCATCAATCTGTATAGGCTCAAAATATGTTAATTACTTCTTTGATATTCTAAAAGATGTAGCAGATGTTCTTAGATAGGTATTGTTAAAAATTAATTGCCTCTTTTGTCGTAACTCAAATAAGCGATTGTCACAAGTAATAGCTTGAGCTATGAGTTCTTCTAAGCTTTCAACTCTTAATATTGTGATTAATAAATTCTTTTACATTATCCTTTAAGCCATAACTAAATTGAATCATAAAAGTTTTATCATTCCAATCAAGATTACAAATAAGTTGTTGAAATTTTGTCGCATAAATTGCCACTGAACATTGACTTTATTGTAGATTTTGAGTCCTCCTTTTTGCTACCCTTTCTTGATCACTATTTCTAAATGCAATAATAAATCTTTCCATAAAAGCCTTCAAATTTTACAAGATCCAAAAATTCTTTTCCAACAGTAGCGCAAATCATGATTGAACACTTCCTGATAAAAAGGTGCCTACAAAAGTGACTTGAGTGAATCCATCTCGATAACAAGAAGGATACAGTCATAAATAAACTCATACTTATTGTACAAACCTTTGAAAGTTGAATCTTATTCCATCAAATTTATCAAGCATACTAGCTTTTGGCTCTTTTATAATGATCCTTGGAATTTCTAGAGGAATTATGTATATAGCTTATCTATGGCTTGCTTCTCTGAATTGAATAATCTCTTGTTATAAATTATAAATCTCTTGTTTAGCTTCTTTGGATATTTGCTCCATTTGTGGTTTTTTTTTGGATTACAGAGGAATGTCATTTCTTCTCGTACAATATCCAACAAAGTTCAAAGATCTATAAGAGTTGCCACTCTATTCTCTGTTTGTAAGCATGCACCTCTATTAATCTGATCTATTTTCATATTGAAAAAGAAAAAATCAATAAGTTATTAATGTAGTATTTTCTATACTAAAAAAAATACTTCTAGATAGTTAATTTAGAAGAGGATAATCTACAACCTCTAAAATATAATAATATATCTTAAAAAAGGAATAATCCACTCTTTCCAAAAAAAAATCAATTATAACAAGTAAGCATATCAATCTAGAGGGGGATAGTCCGCACTTCTCTAGAACGCAATAATATCTTGAAGAGGGATAATCCACTCTCTATCAAGAGATCAAAGCTCTGATATGATTATGTAAGCACTCTTGTCAAACTATCAGGGATACAAGATAGCAGATTAGCAAAGAAACAAAGAGAAGATTATAGAATAATTTCAACAAAAAAAAATCAAATAGACAAGAATAAGAATTAGATGGAGAAGAATAAGAATTAGATGGACAAGAACAAGAACTAGATCAAGAATAGAGAATTAGATTGATATCAAGAATAAGGCAATACTTTGGATTGCTCCAAGACTTAAGTTGGCAAGACTGAGGTGATCCTTGGTCTTGCTTCTTATTTATATTACAAGGCCTATATCCTATCGGACCTTCTAAGAGTATCTTAGAAAATTCTAAAAGCCTAAAGAAGATTTTGGAAGATTCTAAAAAATCTATGGGAGATTCTGGAAGGTTGAAGAAGATTCTAGATGAGTCTCGAAGACTATAGAAGATTCTTAGAAGATTAAAAAAGGTTTTAGAAGATTTTAGAAGATTCTAAAAAACTATGGAAGGTTCTAAAAGACTACAAAAAATTCTAGAAAGTGATAATTTAAAATATATCCATGACACAAAGAACCATCAGAAGCAATCTTTAATTCCTCAAAAATTTCTTTAGTAAACTTGTGTCCAATATTCTTTGGATCCTTTAAACTCTTTTCCCTTGATGCTTTTTTCATATATTTTTTAGAATCTTCTGGCAAAGATCTGGCAATAGGTTTCACCTTCTTATCTATTGTCTTATATTTTATTTCAACTATAACCTCTAGTCCTTAAAAAGATTCAAGTATAAAATAAATTTTCTTTGAATGAATTTGTCTAATTCAATTGATGAAATCAATTCCAAAAAATCTTCTAATCTATTTTCTTCATAAACACTAAAAATCCTTTCATCATCTTCTAATGTCCCCAATTTACATAATTCTTTATTAATATCATAATTTTTTTCTTTCTTTTTTTTTTAAATCTGTAACTTTCTTATATATAATACTTCTATTTTCAAAAATGTCAATGAATCTTGTATCAAAGACACCTACATCTTATAAGAGTATCTCCTCTTTTGTACCTCCATAATCCTGCTTTATAGTGGTACTCCTCAAAAATTTGTAAATTCTTCAATAATCTTTGGTAATAGATTCTCTCTCAATTTGTCTCGATTCTGTTCATGATTTGGAGGTACAGTCAAAAATTGTACTACCCTTCTCCCATCCTTACTACAAATCCGTATATAAGCTAAACTATTATCAAATATTTTTGTTTCCATCCAAGTTGCAAAAAAATATGATTGTTCCAAAATAAAAAGTTAAGACATTGTATCTTGAATAAAAAAATTTTGCTCTATTGCAACATCATCAATCTGAATTTTTACATCTAGACAAGCACCATATAATTCACCTTGTATATTATTAGCTACCTATATTATCTATCCATGTTCTATATCAATTGGTCACTTTTGCTTCATGTAAAGATCCTTAGACATAAGATTTATCTTCAAACTATGGTCAATCAAAGCAACAACCAACTCATCCATATCTCCAATCTTCACTAATGCCTCTGTAGTTGCCCTAGCCTAATACTTTTGAGTATAATGATTCAAAATCTCTTTTTTTTTATCACTTTTATCATCAAAATATGTTCTTTGATTATGACTCCTTCCTCCACTTGTTGATTGTTTGCAATAATTATCAATATCATCTTCATCATCTTTACATACATAAGCATCAATAGTATGATTTGATCTAGCTTTATCCATTAATTTCCTCTTTCACTTAATATTGTCAATAATGACATCATAAAATTCTTTCTTTGTAATTTTTAAAATCTTCTTTAATGTAAACTCAACTTTAGTATTGAGCACATGCTTTTCAAGCATCTCTTTTAAATTTGTTGCTATTTCAATATGAGAGAGCAGTTTGTAAGTTGTCGACTTTTTTTTTTTTTCTAAGTCTTTTGATTTTTTTCTTTAATGATATTGAAGCATCCTTCATTGATAATTCTTGTGAAGCCATTTCACGAGCCTTATCTCCTCAAGTCTGCCTCTTAAAAGAATTTCCTTCCCTTGTCTCATTAGAATCTTGTGTTCTTTTTTCTTCTATCAAGGTTTCATATTGATTCTTAGCAATTTAAGCATGTATTGACAAAGCTTCCATAAGATCCTCTCAACTTGTAGTACTACGATGTCGTGGTGAGAGTCTTAGTCCTAAGAAATACTGGGTCTTTTTTGCCTCTAGTTTTTCAAGTACAAGATGAGATTCATAAAGTTCATAAAATTGAAGAATTTATATAAAAACATACTTTATTAATCCTAACATATTCTGCCTTTAGAAACCTGCCCTCAATTTTGCTCATAAATCCTAGGATATCATATCAATTGAAGCAAAATTTGGATACAAGATACTTAAGGAAGTAAAGAAAGAAGCAAACTCCATAAACCTTTTGATTATAACTCATGTGGTTAGAGAGAGAACCATGTTGTCAAAGTAATCCCTCCATGCTGTATCACGGACATATACATAGTTACCTATATGATCAGATAGAACTAGATAAAAGAAGATAAAAGCAGGTTAATTCCATAATATCTTTAGAAAAACTTCCTAGAAACTTCATAGATGTTGCTTTGACTTTATAAGTGTCCATAGTAGACTTTTGGATTAGAAACTTGGTCAATAAGTTAGCCACATGTCGCACATGTTGGTAGCTTGAAGATCAAGCTAAATACGTGGCGAACAAATAGGAAACTTGCCCTGCAAGTTCAACACATGTCTTGCAACTTGGACATGTGTCTTATAAATTGGATACGTATTGGAGGTCCTATAGAACATTGCCACTTAGCTCTTAGGTAGATAGTATAAATAGAGACAAGAGTGAAGCCTTCTTCACTCTTGTCAACTCTTTTCTTGTTTCTAGTCTAGTTCAAGAGTCTCTAGTTTTCTTATCTTTTGGCATTAGCCATTTCAGTTTCTTTTTAATACATATACTTTTTTATATTTATTTCTTTGAGAGAGGTCTCACTTGTTTATTTGATTTCATCCAGTTATTGTCCTTGACAGATTGACAAGAGTACACATACAGTATCAGAGCTTTGTCTTTTCTTGATTAAGAGTGGATTATCCCTTTCTCTTGATAAGACATAAGCATATTAGAAGTTGTGGAGTACCCACTTCTAAACTGATATTGTTTCTAGAATTTTTTTTTCTTTTGAGTGTATTTTCCGTATTTCTTGAAGTAAGAGTAGACATCTTCCTTTCTATTATATTATCATGGCAGAGCTTGTGGAAATGAAGAGTGCAATGGCACAAATGCAAGAACAAATGAGAGAACTAATGCTTGCAATGCATCAACTCAGTTTACCACCACAAGGAGCATCAAGATTAGCAAGAAGTGAAGATGTAGAGATGGTTGGAGCTACGTCAATATCTACACCAAACCATGCTACCTCATCGATGATGGAGCACCGTTCAAACGTTAGAGAACCAAAAATTAGTTTGCCTGAGAAGTTTGATGGCACAAGATCTAAGTTTCGAGGATTCATCAATCAGGTACAACTAGTGATCGAACTTCAACCTCAGAGTTATCTTACGCAAGGATCTCAAGTTAGGTTTATTGGAACGTTACTTTCGGGTCCTGCCTTATCGTGGTTTACATCTTTTCTTGAACAACGTGATCCAATATTGGATAATTTGGAGGCATTTTTCGCGGAATTTTCATCGATGTATGGAGAACATGATGCAATTCGTGTTGCAACCAACAAGATTTGCATCCTACGATAAGGCAATCGATCAGTGTCATTATACGCTTCACAATTTTGACAACTAGTGACCGACATCAAGTGGGACGATGCTGCATTAATCAATCAATTTCTCTACGGATTACAATATGAGGTAAAAAAATTAATGCTCAATTTACCCGATCTTCAGACATTGAGTCAAGCAATTGATTTTGCTGTGAAGTGTGACAATCGACTTTTTGAGTTTTGATCTGAGAGTCGTACAAGGGAGCCTCAACGTTATTATTTAATGGCAACATCAACATCCTCACAAAACGTACATTCGGAAGTAGAAGACATGCAAATTGATGCGGTACGTTTTAAACCTCTTACTGAACAAGAAAAGATTCGTCGTCGTCAAGAAGGATTGTGTTTATATTGTGGAGAACCTAAGTACACTGCTCAACATTGTCCAAAGAAACGTCGCAACTACAAAATGAAGAGTACGCCTATCAAAGAAGACAACAATTCGGAAAACGAATTTGTCTAGCTACAATAGGGACCGTGTAGCTGGAACCCTGTACAATTCCCAGTAAAGGTCCTATTCTCTCCTCAGAACCCTCTCCTTGTTTTATGATAGATGTATATTTAGGACCAAAAAATTACAAAGCCTTTGTCTTATTAGATTCAGGAGCCTCAGTATGTTTCCTAGATGAATAATTTGTTAAAAATCGTAAAATATCTTTAGTACAAAAACCTAAACCCGTACATGTAGAAGTCATAGATGGTTGCCCATTGTCCTCAGGAGATGTCACTCATGAAACCCGTCCTATAAAAGTAACAATAGATGGTCATAATAGCTATGTAACCTTTAACATAATTAAATCTCTGTCTAATCCAGTTATTCTAGGTTTGTCATGGCTAGAAAAATATAACCCTCAAATAGATTGGAATTCTCGTAGACTTGACTTTTTTCAAGATATTATTAAACATCCTACCGATCCAGTAAAAAGCTACAAGCTTGGTACAGTAAAACTTGTACTTATAGGTGCAAAAGCTTTTATACACATAGCAAAAGAAGGATCAACTTTTGCTATTTATGCAACACCCATTTTTGATAGTGAAAAGGCTTCAAGTGGCATTCCAAGCCAATACCGAGACTATCAAGATGTTTTTGAGAAGAAGAATGCTGATATTCTTCTGGAGCATCGCCCATATGATTATTCGATTGATCTCAAAGAGGGATCTCAGCCTCCTTTTGGACCAATCTACAATTTATCATAAAATGAGTTGGCTAAACTCAAGGAGTATATTGAAGAGAATCTGGCCAAGAACTTCATACGCCATTCCAAATCTCCTACAGGAGCTCCAATTCTATTTGTGAAGAAAAAAGATGGATCATTACGAATGTGTGTGGATTATTGGGGACTTAACAAGATCACTATCAAGAACAAGTATCCACTACCTTTAATCTCTGGACTTCTTGATCAACTGAATCAAGCTAAGATCTATACAAAAATAGATCTTCAAGGAGCATACAACTTGGTTCGCATTAAAGAAGGAGATGAATGGAAAACTGCATTTCGAACAAGGTATGGACATTTTGAATATAATGTTATGCCTTTTGGACTTACAAATGCACCAGCTGCTTTCCAACATCTCATGAATGATATTTTTCATGAATTCTTAGATGATTTTGTTGTCTGCTACCTAGACGACATTTTAATCTACTCTAAGAATGTAGAAGAGCATGAAACACATGTTCGTCATGTCTTACAAAAACTCAGAGAAACAGGATTGTATGCCAAGATGGAAAAGTGTGTATTTTATACTACTCAAGTTGACTTCTTAGGATATATCATCTCGAATGATGGCCTCATGATGGATCCTAAGAAAGTCCAAACAATCATGGATTGGAAGATTCCAAAAACAGTAAAGAATATATAATATTTTTTAGGATTTGCCAATTACTATCAAATCTTCATCAAGAACTTCTCTCAAGTTGCAGCCCCACTTACACATTTGACTTGTAAGGACAAGCTCGAGTAGAATAAAGAAGCAGAAGCATCATTTGAAGCTTTGAAGATAGCTTTTACTTCTGCACCAATCTTGTATTGCGTTGATTTTTCCAAGGCATTCTTTATGGAAACAAATGCATCAGACTTTGCTTTGGGTGCAGTATTGTCACAAATGGGAATAGATGACAAGCTCCATCCAGTAGCTTTCCATTCCAGGAAATTTTTGACAGCAGAAATCAACTACGAAATCCACAATAAAGAACTTCTTGCAATTGTGGATTCTTTTCAAGAATGGTGTCATTATCTAGAAGGCGCTTCTAGTCCAGTCACCGTATATACGGATCACAAGAACCTCGAGTATTTCATGTCAGCACGCGTATTGAATCGTCGTCAGGCTCGTTGGAGCATGTCTCTATCAAGATTCGAGTTCATTATTACATATCGGCCAGGAAAACAACAAGGTCTGTCCGATGCACTTTCTAGACGTTTTTATCTTGCACCAAAAGAAGGAGATGCAGCTTTTGATCAACAAAGAATGACTCTCTTGAAGCCGGAGCAATTTCATCTTCGGGCAATGAAATCAACATTAACTGTTGATTCAACTTTTCTCAAGTAAGTTCAGTTAAGTATGTCCTCAGATCCTCTTATTCATGAAATTAAGAATAATTCTTCTAAGTCTCATGATATTTCGAAGTTTGAATTCAAGAAAAATCTACTCTATTTCGAAGGGCGCTTATATGTTCCAGAAGGTGAAGCACGATTACGTGTTCTTCAAGCTCGTCATGACTTCCCAACAGCAGGACATTTTGGATACAATAAGACTCTAGAGTTGATATCTAGAGATTTTTGGTGGCCTCAAATGTGGAAGGGAGTCAAAGATTTTGTAAAAACATGTGATGTTTGTTCAAGATCAAAAACTCCTCGCCACCGATCCTACGGACTTCTTCAGCCATTACCCATTCCAGAACAACCATGGTCTTCTGTATCTATGGATTTTATTACGGATCTTCCAAACTCAGATTCTTATGATTCTATATTCGTGATAGTAAATCGTTTCACTAAGATGACACATTTTATATTATGTAAAAAATCTATCACGGGCAAAGAAACAGCTAAACTTTTCATTGACAATATCTACCGCTATTATGGATTACCTAAGGATATTATATCGGATAAGGGAACTCAGTTTGTATCGAGATTTTGGAGAATGCTTTTCAAGATTCTAAAGGTGGATATAAAGCTATCTTCAGCTTTCCATCCTCAAACTGATGGACAAACGGAGCGCGTAAATCAAGTCTTAGAATAGTATTTGAGATGTACCATCAACTACCAACAAGATGATTGGACAACTCTTTTACCATTAGCAGAGTTTGCTTATAATAATACGGTACATTCTTCTACACAACAAACACCTTTCTTTGCCAATTATGGTTACCATCCACGACTTGATACTTTTGACTATTCGAAAGTTGACAATCTTGCGGCGAAAGACTTGGTAAATCATTTGTCAGAACTACATACAACAATGAAGGCATAATTAAAGGAAGCTCAAGAACGACAAAAGATAAACGCTGATGCGTATCAAAAGGAACAACCACAACTCAACGTAGGCGACAAGGTATGGCTACTTTGTCGCAATATCAAGACTACGCAAGGTTGTGACAAGTTGGACTATCGTAAGCTTAGACCTTTTCATATTTCTGAACAAATTAATCCAATTGCATATCGATTACGCCTACGAGAGTATGAATCACATGTTCCGTGTCTTAGCGAACCATATATAGAAATGTGAATTGAAGTGGAAGGAATCTTAGATTCAAGGCGGTGCGAAATAGGTTGGAATATCTTGTTCACTGGCACGGATACGATATTAGTGAGCGCACATGGAAACTAGCAAAAAATCTGGCAAATGCAGCGAGGAAGGTGGAGACCTTTCATCAACAACATCCATCAAAACCAAGATGAAGACTTTTCTTATAAAAGAAACAAGATGTAGGCAAGATAACATTCAACTTTCTATCCTTGTTTGTAGCTTTTTTGTATTTTGTGATGCTAAGGAGATGGAGAATCAACAGCCAGCGGATTTGACTCAAGAGCCTTCATTTGCTGACCTACCGGATGAGACATTGCGACTGTCACAACCCTCAAGACGACGCAACCGAGATGAAGATCTTCAAAAACGACATGTTCTTCCTCAAATAGATGGCGAGATACAACGTGTTTGGTATCACGACCTTGGAAGAGATTCTCGATGTTTGGTGATTTTATTGAAGATAGGAACAACTCCTGACGGTGTTCCAGATGTGATATTCGAAGGAAGTTATGAAGGTCACAACAATGATCAAATAACAGGGTGGTCTTCTCGCCCTGGAATGGGACACTATCGATGGCTGAGAGGACCCATCAATTACCTTCGAAGAGAACAAAGATCAGAGTATGTGGCAAATACTATTCGCCGCATCTTAGACTTTCTACACATGTAATCACCGCTCCTCGTGGAACTCGTCCTTTAAAGGGGGGGTAATGTCACGGACATATACATAGTTACCTATATGATCAGATAGAACTAGATAAAAGAAGGTAAAAGCAGGTTAATTCCATAATATCTTTAGAGAAACTTCCTAGAAACTTCATAGACGCTGCTTTGACTTTATAAGTGTCCATAGTAGACTTTTGGATTAGAAACTTGGTCAATAAGTTAGCCACATGTCGCACATGTTGGTAGCTTGAAGATCAAGCTAAATACGTGGCGAACAAATAGGAAACTTGCCCTACAAGTTCGACATGTGTTTTGCAACTTGGACATGTGTCTTGTAAATTGGATACATGTTGGAGGTCCTATAGAACGTTGCCACTTAGCTCTTAGGTAGATAGTATAAATAGAGACAAGAGTGAAGCCTTCTTCACTCTTATCAACTCCTTTCTTGTTTCTAGTCTAGTTCAAGAGTCTCTAGTTTTCTTGTCTTTTGGCATTAGCCATTCTAGTTTCTTTTTAATACATATACTTTTTTATATTTATTTCTTTGAGAGAGGTCTCACTTGTTTATTTGATTTCATCCAGTTATTGTCCTTGACATGTTGCCTTTGATTCTGGACCCCTTTTGCTTCACACCTTCATTGCTCTTCATTAAAGAAGACCTAAGTGCTGAAATTTGGTAGGCTTATAGCTTATCTTATGTTATAAACACCCTCCAAATATTGCTCCAAGAGCCTTCTCTAAACTTGAGTTATAGGTTCCATCCTTCTTCTTTAATTTTGCCTTCTAACAACTCTAGATCCGACCACAATTTTCCTCATAACTCCTCGAATACAACTCCAATAGCAATAAATATTTTACACAACTTAATAGAGTCATATATCTACAAATTCCAACAAATTTTATTCAAAATACTACTCTGATCACAAATATATGCTCCCTCAAACTTCACTAATTTGGAGATAGACCCTTGTCACTTTGAAAGAGCATAACATTTTATTTATAAGACTAATGAGTATCAAACTTACACTCATCTCTTCCTTAACTTACATAGATCATGTCTATCAAATTTCACACTCAAATTCGTCTCCTAACTTCCTTTTTATCTTAAAAAAAACCAACACACATGCACTGCCTATACAAACCCTCAACCTTGCCTTCACTCTAATTCTCTTTTTATTCAAACTAGTTACAATTTTACTCATAATTCTTTGCTCAGAGGTCATATTGACTTGAGATTTTGACACAAAGTAGTTAACTCTATAAAAAACAAAAACCCAACAAATTTTGCTACTAAAGTCCAAGTAGTTTCCAAGAACCAAGGCCCGAAATTTTGTAATCCTCACTACCCTAGTCTTAAACACCTACAACTTTCATGACTCATATCTCTCTTGATACTTAATAAAAGACATGAGAATTTTTTCTATGAGTTCTTTATCTTTTCTACTACAAACCCACAAAAACTTGCACTTAAAATCCTCTCTAAGCTTCCTTTGTACCTAAAAACATATACTGCCTATCAAAAAAATCCTATGCCTTCCAAAAAAACTCTCTTCCTTCTTCTTCACGACCCTTCCTTGTCATCTCCCTCCTGGTCTTCCTTATCTTCTTGGTCAAAAAGACCTCTTAGCCCATGTCTTTTATACTTCCTCAACCTTTTCTTTTGGACTAACTTGAAGAAATTTCACTTTTTAAGGTAAATTTCTATTGTAACTTCTTACTACTAATTTTCTATCAATCTTTCTTCTAATCTTAATTTTTTTATTTTAATACATTCTTTTATGTTTTTTACATTATATTTTGATTTACAACACGACAACAAATTATAGCAATAATCCTCAATAAAGCTTCTTATGGCATCTTTTTTGTATATATCGTAGAAATAATAGAAGACCAAAGTCTACTTGATTCAATATTTTCCAAAAAAATCTTGTTTGCCATTGTCATCCATCCTAACATCATAACTTGCAATTTCCATTACTGCAATCCCATTTGTTGCCAAATAATCCTTAACTAGTACTTTCAAACTTTCTTTACTAAAATTAATTTAGAAAAAATCACCAGTGTCTTTTAATGCCACTTTCCCATCTTTTCAAAAAATAATGTCTTGTTGCATCATTTCATTGAATTCACCACAATCTTTTAAAGAATAAAAATCATCATCACACCAAATACATCTTTGGATATATCCTTGATTGAAAGTAGCTTTTAAATTCATTGTAGAAGTCTTCTTCTCAAGCCTTGTAAGTTTGATTTGAAGATCTCGCATTCTACATTTAATATCTTCAATTCTCATATCTTCTTTCTTTGATGTAATCATTGAAGGTTGGACAATAGATACTATTGATTGTAAAGTAGGTACTTCAATTTTAGATACTTGTATAATTTTTTGAATACCAATCCTATCCTTTCTCCATTCTTTTTTTGCAAGCAATCCTACTACTTCTTCAACTTCTTTCCATTTTCTTGTCAACCCTTCATCCTCTTCTTTATCCTCAAGAAGAATTTCTAACCTCTCTTGCAATTCTCTATTAGCTACTTGAAGAAATAATTCAACCTTATTTGGTCCCAATATTATCTTTTTCACTTTTGATAGTTGAAAATAGTGCCTCTCAAACTCCTTTAACAATTTGGTAACTTGTAATTTCTTATTAGGATGCTCAATTTATTTCAAAAATGATTTTTTAGTGATCTAATCAGAGTCTTTCAAGAAATATTCATCTCTCAATATATGAAAGAATATCTTCCAAGAACTTCCAAATTATTCCATAATTGATTTTACATATTCTCTTATCATTAGTATTGTAGCAAGCTCAAATAATAAAATTATGTCTTTTTCAAAAACTTGATTCAATTCTATTTCTTGCACATAACATCTTAAATATTTAAAAATATTTCTTCTATCAAATTGGTCAACCTTGTTAATCAATGCTTACAATGCTTTGATTGCCAAAGCCTCATTATGTTCATTATCATGTTGTTGTTTCATAAATAATATAAATTCTTAAAAACACTCTTCTTGATAACTTCAATTATACACAAATCCCAATTGCTTTATTATCTTTACAATTAAGTAACTATGATCTCTCTTTGCAAGTCTTAGTTTTAATCAATGAACTTCAATAAGCTATAATTTTTAATTTGATTATCAATGTGATGTGAAATATTACACACAAATATAAAAATAAGCCTTTATTATGCTTAAGAAAATTTCAACCCAATCCAACTTACAAATTGTGGAAAATCAACCAAAAACCACACTAATATCACTTTGCCACCAACTTGAAAAGTTGATGTAGATATCCTAGCAGCAATTTCTCCTTTTTCAACTATTAATTTTAGCTCAAAATTAGTGCATAGCTTATCCTTTATGTCTTCTAATAGCATGCTAAATTTCATCTTGATTTGACTAATAGATCTGTAGATATTGCAGGAATCCTAAACAATCCTAAACTACCATTTTTTGGTATCTCCTTGTACTAAAGATCAGAAAAATTCTGATTACACTATTAGATTGGCACAAGATTTTATTTAGTATCAGGACATTCAATCACCCACATACTCTCAAATTTTTGATTGTAGATATTATACCAATTGCATGAAATAGCTAAGAGTGCTAGCCTAACTTTATTATATAAAAAACCTAATCTCTAATACAAATCTTGATTTTAGGTAATAATTGCTAAGTCTTCCTAAATCCTATAGAAATAAATCTAATGCCTCTAAAATGAGCTTGAAGCTAGCTCTCTAACCTTTGTTGTCAATCTCCAAATGCCATGATACCTTGTCTTTGGTGGTCGTTTTTATAATTAGAAGTTTGATTTCAACCCTGTTCCATATATTGCTAGGGACATACACTTCAAAGGTTCACAAAACCTTCTAAAATATTCTAGAAGCTTCCTAATTGATGAAAGTTGGTTGAGAAGTTTCTAAGTTAATAGAAAGAGTTCAAGAAGCTTCTTAATTAATAGAAGGAGCTCAAGAAACTTCCTAGTTAGTAGAAGGAGCTCAAGAAGCTTCCTAGTTAGTGGAAGGAGCTCAAGAAGCTTCCTAGTTAATAGAAGGAGCTCAAGAAGCTTCCTAGTTGGTAGAAGTTGCTCGAGAAACTTTCTAATTTGATGGAATCCCCTCAAGAAGCATCCTAAATAGGAATATATATAAGGGTCGAGGCTAAAGAATTCTTCAGCCTCGACAATGTTGTCGTGTTGTGACACGATTATATGGTAAAACTATGACTAAAAATTTTGGCATGGTTATAGAAGACTTAGAGATCAAGCTACAAACCAAGTTTGAGCTAAAGTTAACTATTGAAGAAGGAGAAATTACCACTAGAATTTCTACATCAATTTTCAAGTTGACAGCTGAGTGTCATTAGTGCGGTTTTTGGGCATTTTCTCACAATCTGTAAGTTGGGTTGGACTAAATTTTTCTAAGCATGTAGAAGGCTTATACTGACATTTGTATGAAAAATTTCATACTAAGTAGATAGTTGGGTTAAAATTTATAGCTTATCAAAGCTCACTAATTAAAATTAGGGCTTGCAAAGAAAAATAAAAATTGCTTAATTATAAAAGAAACGAGGCAATTGGGATATATGTATGGTTGATGTTATTAAGAGGAGTGTTTTTAGATACTTTTGAATTAAAATTTGAATTATATTCTTCATATATGGGTGAAACCTGTTAGGATTTCTTGATAATTTGCAAACACAATTTTACCTTCCATAGCCAAGTACCCGGTGCATTCTCAAACAAGTCAATATGTAATATAACAACGCATCTCTTGAAATTCTAACTCATCTTTCTTAGTATTGTTCATATATTCATCTGTTTAATTTAAGTTTTTATTGGTTTCTTCTGAAAACCTTGTCCTAGTTTCAAGTCTCTTATTCTGTATTCTTGTGTTTGTGACAGTTTGTCAAGACTGATTTCATCTTCAATATCAAAGTTGGATCCTATGTGTTAGAGAGTGAATTATCCCTCTATTTGAAGGTATACCAGCGCTATCGTACTACGTATTGTCTTGTTTAGGAACGCACCGGGCACTTGGCTGTAGAAGATAAAATAATATTTGTAAATAATCAAGAAATTCTAATAGATTTCATCCATGTATGAGGAATATAATTCGAACTTCAATTCAAAAGTATCTAAAAACACTCTTCTTAGTAACATCAATCATATATATATTCTAATTACCTCGTTTCTTTTATAATTAAGCAATTTTTATTTTTGTTTGAAAGCCCTAATCCTAATCAGTGAGCTTTGATAAGCTATAATTTTTAATCTAACCATCCACTTAGTGTGAAATTTTGCATAAAAATGCTGGTATAAGCTTTTTACATGCTCAAAAAAATTTAGCTCAATCCAACTTACAAATTGCAAGAAAATGCCCAAAAAGCGCACTAATGACACTCAGCCGCCAACTTGAAGATTGATGTAGAAACTCCAATAGTGACTTCTCCTTCTTTCATTATTAACTTCAGCTCAAACTTGGTGTGTAGCTCAATCTATAAGTCTTCTATGAGTATATCAAAATTTACATTGATCTTATTGATGGATCTTTAGTTATCATAGAAACCCTATTCAACCCTAAACTACCAAATTTGCTATACAGTTAGTTGTTAAAGTTTGCTATGCAACAAGTGGTGTATCACAATCTAGACTACATCCAACCTCAACTTCTGTGCTTAAGGATACAGTACTATCTATGCTATGCTAATAAAATCCACCTCTTTGATAACATAAAGAGCCTCGAGTTAGTCTTTCGGAGAAATATGATGGTACGTGTTCAAAGTTCTCAGGATTTGTCAATTAAATTTGATTGATAACAATTCTACAACCTCATACTTATCCAACAAAAGAATCACAGGTTTGATTAGTTGGCACCTTACTTGTGGGACAAGCACTATCATGGTTTGCTCCCCTGTTTGAAAAAAGATCACAAATTTTGAGCAACTTTGAAGTTTTCATGGAAGCATTTGCAAAAGCATTTGGAAAATATAACAAGGCTTGATGGACAACAATTAAGATCCAAACATTACGTTGTCATACTATAATTGCTTACAATATATAAAATTCACTCAAAATACATAATATGTTTATAGATTTAGATATGTATTAGAATGGTTAGTAAAGTAAATTAAAAGGAGTTGGTGTAAGAAAATTTATTTTAGATTTTTATTTAGTTTGATTATGGCTTTTAAATTATATAGAACCTAAATATTTAGTATAAAGTCTTGAGAGGCAATTAAAATCTAAAGAAGAATAATTAAACTATTAAGAGGCCTATTTGGAAGGATGAAGATAAAGTGAGGATGAATGAAGAGAAGGGGTGAAGTTCTTCATTCCTATTGGTCAATGGTCATGTCCAATAGGCTTTAAGGAGGCTGCTTACAAGAAGAATAAGAGTTTTGGCAACTTCAAGAAGACCATTTGAAAATCAAAGACTAAGGTTAGAAAGTTTATTTTTTGTATTATAATTTTGGTATAAAAATCAAAGGATTTGGAATTTTTATGAAGAAAGAATAGGCGCTTGAATTTAAGGTGTACAAATTGTACCTACTGTCATTCTTTTGAAGATTGAAGGAATTGTATGAGAAGTTTTGGAAATTGGGAGATGCGACTAGAGAGGTGATTTTAAGTTCTATATCTAATGTGGAAGTATTACTACATTTGGAGTTTCGAAAAAAGAAATATTGGGAGTCAAAGACAGTAGATCAAATTCCAAGGCAATAAGTAGGCCGTTTTATTGATAGTGATGGGATTTATTATATCTTAAGTTTTTGGACGAATTTTTATCTCAAACTTTCTAAGAATGTGTATTATTATGTTAAAAAATTATATATCAAAGTTTCATAGCATTTTGACTTATAGATTTTGAGATATAAAGAGTTTAATACATGGGTGTTTATAAACAAGGATTTGGAGCTACTACTAGGATTTTGGCGATATCTAAAGATCGGTAAAGAATCAATATTTGAAATTTGTGGTGGTAGTTGTAAAGACTACATTAGTACTTTATATAAATTTGGAGTAGATATAAACAATTGGATTAAAAGTTATAGATTGTTGAAGTTCAAAAAAAATTCCCTTCCTATGGGAGAATGAGGGTTTAGAGTATTTTGTTATATATTAGGTGTCTTATGAAATAAGGCTTATGTATTGGATGCAATAGCCCTATGAAGAAATATTTTATATAAATTTGGAGGTTTTTATTATACTTGGATCTTGGTTGAGTAATTAGTGGTAGCCAGAAGTCCAGTACTTTCTTGAAGCAAATTCTTTCTACCACGACAATGTCAAGGAGCACACTTTGTATTAATCTATATATCTGATTTTAGGCAATTAGCATGTGATATCAATTGGGATGAGGAAGTCTTAATGAGCCAATTTTATTGAGAATTAATAAATGATGTAAAGGATTTGTTACTGTCACTTTCTGATTCATAATCGCTTAATGAGACTATTAGACAAGCTGTAAAATATGATAATCGATTATTTCAACGTTGATAAGATCAATATTCATAGACTTCAACAAGACAACATGTAATCCAAGATACCCCTATTACATCAATAAGCATTTTGAATTTACACTCAAAAATAGAAGATATGCAATTTGATGCAATATGATTTAAACCTCTTAATCCGCAAGAAAAGAAGTATCAGATAGAAGAAGGTCTGTACTTATATTGTCGCGAGGAAGGTCACAAGATTGGCAATTGCCTAAAAAAACAAAATTGATACATTATCAAAATTAGGAGTGCAATAATATAGACAAACAATAATATTCAGCCACAATAGGGACCGTGCAATTAGATAATCTAACATCACAAAATTATTCAGATTTCTCTCTTTTTGCTCAACATGCTCCTTATTTTACAATCTCTTTGTGTTAATAAAGTACATATTGCAACGACTAATGATGCTTTGGTCCTTGATATTAAGCATTGCTTGAAAAAAAATGCTGATAAGTTCAAATTTTAGGAAGATCTTCTATACTTTGAAGAACATTTGAATATCCTGGAAGGACCAACACAATTGCGTGTTCTTCAATCTCACTATAACTTTTCTACTGCAGGTCACTTTGGATTCAACAAGACCTTGGAATTTATTTTTCAAGATTTTTGGTGGCCTCAAATGTGAAAGGCAGTGAAGGACTTTGTGCTCTCTTGTGACATTTGTTGAAGGTCCAGAAATCTTCAATATTGTTCTTATGAACTTTTACAATCCTTGTCTATTCCAAGATGGTCATGGTCTTCTATCTTGATGGATTTTATTACAGATCTACTACCATCCAATTCATTAGATAGCATCATTATAGTAGTTGATCGACTCACAAAGATGGCTTATTTCATCACTTGTAAAAAAACTATATCTAGTAAAGAAAGGTAAGACTCTTTCTCGACAATATATATCAATATCATGGCCTATCAGATGATATTGTATCTAATCAAGGATCCCAATTCATATCTAAGTTTTTTAAGTGTCTTTTTAAAATATTAAAAGTGGATATAAAATTTTCTTCGGCTTTCCATTTTTAAACTCATGGCCAAACAGAATGAGTTAATCAAGTGTTGGAGCAGTATTTACGATGCAATATTAACTATCAACAAGACGATTGGATCTCATATCTATCATTAATGGAATTTGCATATAATGATACTGTTCATACTTCAATTTAATAAACATTATTTTATTCCAACTATGGATATCATCCAAAGCTTGATTTGTGGAATACACCACAAAAAATCAATCCAATAGCTGAAGGATTTGTAAAGCAGCTATTGCAACACCAAACAACCTTGAAGCTTCAATTACAAGCAATTCAAGATGCTTATAATATATTTGTAGATAAATTTAGAAATCAACTATTTACTTTTTATATTAGAGATAAAGTATGGCTTCTTCGACGAAATATCAAGACTAAGCGGCCACATGATAAGTTGGACTATTGAAGGTTGAGACCATTTTCTATCCAGAAGAAAATCAATCCAGTGGCATATTGCTTAGAATTACCATCTGTTATGAAGGTACATCTAATTTTTCATGTCTCTCTTTTAGAACCTTATAGAAAGTTACATATTTTGGGAAGGGTATAAAAATTACCGCCTAATATTGCAATTGAAGACCATGAAGAATACAAGGTTGAAAAGTTACTTGATTCATGACAAAGATGAGGCAAATTAGAATATCTTGTTCATTGGTGGAGCTATGACATTAATGAGTGCACATGGGAACCGGCCGCAAATCTTTCCAATGCGCCTCAAAAGGTACAGGAATTTCATCGATTCTATTCCCACAAATCTAAATGTATTTGATGATAATTTCTTAGTGAAGATTAAATTTAAAGAATACTCATAAAAAATAAGAGAGTTAAACTAAAGCCTTCATCTGAATATAGTTGTCTGTTTCAAGATAGAATAGAGTGGTAGAAGCAAGTTAATCACTATGTCAAACCTTCAAGCATTGAGAGAACAAGACTCAAAAGATTCACTTATTACACAAGCTTTAAACGAACCAATGCAATTTTCACAGCCTTCAATTGAGCAAAGTGAGGATAATACATTTCAGTGCCAAGTACGACCTCAGTTGAAGCCATTAGGAATAAGATCCAACCATGCAAGTCTCAATTCCAATACTTGAGCTTTACTGATATTACTTGAGCTTGGAAAGGTGAATCCTTTCAATCCTGTAATCTTATTTGGAGGATATTTTGAAGGCTGCAATGAAGATTAGTTCTTTGGATGGGATGTTTCAACAACGAAGGTACTAGCTCAAGGCCATAGGCAATTTCTTCAAGGACTAATAGAATCTATTGCTCAAGAATGGAGAACAGAATATATAGCTTCACTAGTGCACTGTATACTTGATTTTTTACATATGTAGTAAATTTAAGCTTCTCTTGGGACTTGTTGCTAGAGAAGAGGGTGATGCTAGGGACATATACTTCAAAGGTTCACAAAACCTTCTAGAATATTCCACAAGCTTTTTAATTGGTGAAAGTTGGTTGAAAAGTTTCCTAATTAGTAGAAGGAGCTCAAGAAGCTTCTCAATTGATAGAAGCTGCTCAAAAAGCTTCTTAGTTTGATGGAACCTCCTCAAAAAGCATCTTAGTTTGATAGAATCTCCTCAAGAAGCGTCTTAGACATGAATATATATAAGGGTTGAGGCTGAAGAGTTCTTTAATCTCAACAATACATCTCTTGGAGTTCTAACTTACCTTTCTTAGTGTTATTTGTGTACTCATCTGTTTAATTCAAATTCTTATTGATTTCTTCTGGAAACCTTGTTCCAGTTTCAAGTCTCTTGTTATGTATTCTTGTGTCTCTGGCATACATGGTCAACCCTTGGGTATCAATCTAACTTATCCTAGGAATTTTTAAGCTTGATCCTATTCTCAATTTAATCTTAATATCAACCATACTAATTATTTACCTCCTCTATCCTATTTTTATCAACTTATGGCTTTTTTAAAAATAATGAAAGAATTTTTATAACCTAGAAGATAAAATTAATAATTAATTTTTATCTACTAGCTATTAAGATAAGAAAATAATCTAAGAGGCTTTCATAAAACCTTTCTTAAGTATCTTGAATTCCTATTGAATCAAGATAATTGAATATTAAATAGAAATCATTCTTATTTATATTTTTTACCATGTAAATATGTTACAATATGATAATGCGTATCATCATATTTTTCTAGAAAACTAATTCAAGGCTCTTTATATTATTGAACAAGTAGATTTCCTTGATGTAGCATAGGTAATACTACATTCTTAAGCATAGAAGTTGGAAGTGGATGCAATCTAACTTATAATATTTCAAATATTGCATTGTTATAAAGTTTTGTAATAATTCCTTCAATCTTTGCAGTCCTAACAGATAACATAGTAAGAGCACTTATAATGGCATCTAACTTAGACTTGGAAGATTTGATCATACTAATGTCTTAACCTCCAACCATTCTAAGGAAAAAAAAAATGAATCTATAAGAAGATGGTATCAACTTAGAAGAAGGTAATTTGCAACTTCTAAAATGTTTTAAGATCTTCAAAAAGAAAAGTGATCCACTCTCTCACAAGAAGAATAAAGCTCCAATATTGTGATGAAGAAAATATTAATTTAAAGAAAGATAATCCGCAACCTTTAAAGCACTAGTATATCTTCAAAAAGAGGGATAATCCATTTTCTAATAAGAAAGATCTAAGTCTAATATTTAAGATAAGAGAGTCTTGACAAATTGTCAAAGACATGAGAATACAAAGCAAAAGACTTCAACTAGGAAAAGGTTTTAAAAAGAAATCAATAAGAATTTAAATTAATTAAATGAATATATAAACAACACCAAGAAAGGTGAGTTAGAACTCAAAAAGATGCGTTGTTAAGATTGAAGAACTCTTCAACCTTGACTTTTATATATATCCTTATTTAGGATGCTTCTTGAGTGATTTTCATTAAATTAAGAAGCTTCTCAAATAGCTCTACCAACTAGGAAGCTTCTTGAGCTTGTTCTATTAACTTGGAAGCTTCTTCAGCTCTTTCCACTAATTATGAAGCTTCTTAAGCTACTTTCACCAACTACAAAGCTTTTCAATTGACTTTTATTAATTTAAAAATCTCTAAAATATTCTAGAAGGTTTTGTGAACCTCTGAAGTGTATATCCCTAATACATGGTATCTATTCTTGATGGTAATCTTATTGAGTTGTTAATAATCTATAGACATCTGTAATGATCTATTTTTTTTTTTCACAAACAAGATAGAAGCTTTGGCTGAAAATTTTAAATATCATATAAAATTCTTGGCCAAATTCTCATCAATATATTCTTTCAGTTTAGTGAATTTATTTTGTGATAAATTAGTTGGTCTAAATAGAAGCTAAGTTCCATCTTTGAGATTGATTGAGCAATCATATGGATGATGTTCCAAAAAAAATATCTGCATTTTTTTTTTAAAAAAATCCTTAATAATCTTGATGCTGATTCATCTTGTCACTTGAAGTCTTTCTACCATCATAAATAAATGTTGCATAAATAACACAAGGTGATCCTTCTTTTGCTACATTCATAAAAACTTTTGCACCTACAAATACAGGTTTTATTACACTAGACTTATAACTTTTTACTTGATTTATAAGATTCTTATTAATACTTTAAAAAAAAATCAAGTCTATAAAAAATCTAATCTATTCAAAGGTTATATTTTTCTAACCATGATAAACCTAAAATGACTAGATTTGACAGAGATTTAATTATATTAAAAATTATGTAATTATTATGACCATCTATTATTATATTTATAGGAAAAATTTTATGATTAACATCTCCAAAAGATAATAGACAACCATCTATGATTTCTACATATATGGATTTAGTTTTCTATACTAAAGATATTTTATGACTTTTAACAAATTTTTTATCTAAAAAACATGTTGAGGCTTTTGAATCTAATAAGGCAGAGGCTTTGTGATTTTTAGATTCCAAACACATATCTATTACAAAATAAGAAGAAGATTTTGAAGAAAAAATAGGACCTTTACTAGGAGTTGTACAAGATTCTAATTGTATAATCTCTATTATAGCTAAATAAACATGTTTTTTAATATATTATCTCTTTTGATAGCTATACTTCTCATTTTGTAATTGTGTCATTTTTTAAGATAATATTGGATAGTGTACTTAGATTCTTTATAATATAAGCGCAATCCTTCTTGACAACAACAAATCTTTTCTTATTCAATAAGAAGTTTAAAATATATTGTATTAATTTGTATATCTTCTACTTTCAAATGTACGTATTGAGAAGACATTAATATTGTCATTGAATTATAATAATGTTGAAGTTCTTTTATACAATTCTCACATCAAAATTCAAAAAGCCAATTGTTATACTTCATAGCAAAATCAATTGCTTAATTCAATGTTTAAGGATCGAATAAATTGAGCATCAATTTTTTTACCTCATATTATAATCTTTAAAAATATTAGCTAATGAATGTAGTATCTTATTTTATATCAATTATTAGTTGTTAAAATTATAAAATAGTAATATCATTGATTAATTGCCTTATTATAAGATATGAAGCTTATTAATTACAACACAAATTATATCATATTTTCTATACATGGATCAAAACTCTACTAAAAATATCTTCAAATTATCTAATATTGAATCATGTCATTCAAAAAAAGATGAAAACCATAATAAAAAAAAAAATTAAATAATATTCAAATAAACCTAACTTATATCCTTAAGTTGAATAACTTTGATGTTGAAGTTCAATTATCAATTGTACCTGATTAATGAATTCTTGAAACTTAAATCTTATGCCATCAAACTTTTCAAACAAATTAATTTTTGATTTTTTGATACTTGAATGATGTTCCTTTATAGGTGAAATAATATGGCTTGGTGTAATATTGAAGGAACTCCAATCATCTCTATATCTTTACTTCCTGCTAATTTTATTGCTCCTTATGGTGGTAAATTGAGTTGATGCATTACAAGCATTAACTCTCTCTTTTGCTCTTACATTTGTGCCATTGCACTCTTTATTTTGACAAGCTTTGCCATGATAATACAATAAAAAAGAAGGCATCTACTCTCACTCAAGAAATATAAAATAAAATACTCAAAAAAAAAAAAAAAAAAAAAAATTATAAACAATATCAATTTACAAGTGAAAAATCTACAACTTCTAATATGCTTATGTCTTATCAAGAAAAAGAAATAATCCGCTCTTAATCAAAAAAAAGACAAAGCTCTAATATTGTATGTGTACTCTTATCAATCTATCAAGGACATGAACTAAAAGAAGATGCTTAAATTAATAAAATCTATGTCAAAAAAAAGTCACAAATAAAAATAAGAAAGTATATGTATTTAAGAAGAAATTGGAATGGCTATTGCCAAAGACTAGAAAATATAAAGACTCTTGAACTAAATTAAAAGCAAGAAAGGAGTTGACAAGAGTGAAGAAGGATTTACTCTTATCTCTATATATACTATCTTCATAATAGCTATATGACAAATTTCTATAGAACTTCCAATATATGTCCAATTTGCAAGACAAGTTTCTTACATGAACACTATGTACTCAGCTTGTTCTACAAGCTACAAATATATGCAACATGTGGCTAACTTGTTGGCCAAGTTTTTAACCTATCAATCAACTATAGACATGAATAAAGATGAAACCACGTCTATAAAGCTTCTAAGAAGCTACTCTATAAGATATTATCAAATTAAATTTATTTATTTACTTCTATTTATTTGTATTAATTAGATAATTATTAGAATAAATCTTATGTCTATAAGACTTATCAAATTTTAAAAGAGTTAATTCTTTAAGATAAAATATCCTCTTAAGTTTAATAATGTGTATTCAAAAAATATCAAAAAATAAGATTTAAAATTATTATTTGTTATATTGAAGGTATATTGGACTATATATATTTAGATTCATAGAAGCTTATGCAAGTTGTTTTAAAAATTGAAATATATATATATATATATATATTTATTTATTTATTTATTTATAAATTATTACTTTTAAAAAATATAAATATATGTGATGAAACAATAATAAGAAATATTATCAATATTTCTAATTATTTAAAGAATAAAAAATAATGATAGAAATAAAAGCTAAAAGAAAGATAAATATTTGAAATTTAATAATAAAAAAAATTATAAATTAAAAGAATTGAATGAATTTTACAAAGATGAAGAAAATTTTCATCATATTACTATCTAAAGAGTTCTTTCATGAAATGTAATAATAAAAAAGACAAATCATATGTTTTTGAAAAAATACAAAGTATGTTTAGCAATGCTTCATTAGAAAAGAACTTGTAGAGTAAAGCTATCAATACTTTTAGTATTTTGGTAAATATTTTTCTATCTACTATTATTGAATACAAAACACTTGAAGAAATATAGAAAGTAAGGCTTACAAATTATCTAAGACTTAGAATTTTTAAATATCCAATATATATTTATAATAAATAAAAAAAATATCAAAATTAGATTTTAAAGCTATATATATATATATATATATATATATATAAGTTATAAAAAATCTATAAAAAAAATATAAAATATAGAAACTAATTATAAATAAATTTATTATAAATAAAGATATAAAACTTCATAAAAATTTTATGTTCAAAGATCTATATAACAAAGTATATATAAAAAAAGAGAATTAAATTATATTTGATATTATTTATAAACAGATATATATATATATATATATATATATATATATATATAATCTTAAAATAATCATAATAAGATATAAAGCTAAAATAACAATTAAACAATATAGTTAAAAAAACCATTAAATTTAAAAAATAAATTTTTTATATTTAAGATTACAAATCTTTTATATTGTTGATAATAGTATATAACACAATTTGAAGTTAGAGCAATTAGATGTTACTATTGCATTTTTATATAGAGAATTATAAAAAATTATATATATATATATATATATATATATATATATATACATCATGTTAAAAGATTTGGAAGATCTAAAAAATATAATCTTATATGTAAATTAAAAAAATTATTGTATATATTAAAGCAAAGTTTTTAGTAATAGTCTAAGCAATTTAATACCTTTATGATGAAATAAGGCTATATACTTGCAATGATTTGGACTATTGTGTCTATTTCAAGCAACTATAAAATGCTTACTTATATAACTTTGTTATATTTATATATTAACAATATGTTGGTTACAAAAATAAAAATAAAAATAAATAAAACATATGGTTAAATTAAAGATACATTTGAATAAAAAATTGACACAAAATATCAAAGACTTGTTAAGAAAGTTTTAAATATTGATGTTTACAATAATTAAAAATAATACATACTTTGGATATTACAAGGTAAATATACTGAAAAAATATTAACATATTTTGGAATAGAAAAAGCAAAATCAATAAGTCATCTTCTAGCATCTTATTTTAGATTGTTTTCAATACAATGTCCTAGCAATGAGGATGAAATAGAAATAATATTTGATATTCTATATACAAGTACAATAGACACTTTTATATATGTAATAGTGTATAGTAAATGAGATATCTTGTATGTTTTATATATAATTAGTAGATATATAGAAAATACATTAAAAATCAATGGAATAGATATTTTTTTATTTAAAAGGTATTATAAATATTTATATCATATTTAATATATATATATATATATATATATATATATCATATTATTTGTTTATATTTATAGCATATTTAATATATATATATATATATATATATATATCATATTATTTTTTTATTTTTAAAAAACTTGAATAAAATAAAATCTACTATAAATTATATACTTACAATAGTTGGAATTTTTTAGTCTACCACAATTAAAGTAGGTTATTAAAGCAACTAAAGAAACAATATGATTAAAAAGACTTGTTGATGAGTTTTATTTAATGTAAGATTAGACTTTATTATATTGTGTTAGTCAAAGTTTTATACATATGGCAAAGAATTAATTATATTATTCCAAAAAATATACTTAGATGTTAAATATTATTACATTTAAGATGTCATTGTTAATTATGAAGTCTATTTTGAGAAGATAATTACAAAAGTAAATTAAAAAAATTTATATTAACAAAAATAATAAAAATTAAAATATATATATATATATATATATATATATATATTATCTTTTATAGAAGTTTTGAAGGAAATTAGGAGCATTTCATAGACCTATTTTGGTAAAGAATAGCAAGTGGCACCATTTCTTATAGCATTATGTATATTCTAATTGGTAGATACTTAGAATACTTTTTGGATTGTCTTTTAGAGTTTTATTAGTTATACTGCTTAATTAGGTAGAACAGCAATTGCTTGTATATATTACTTCAAATTTTAGTAAAAACAACTATATTTTGTATTTATGTTTATATGCATGTATGATTTTGTATTTGTTATTCTCAACAAACTGAACTATATATTCAACATCAGTTATTTTTGTTTCTAAGAGAAAAAATTATTTATTTATTTATTTTTTATGCTACTAAAAATTTAAAAATATTAAAAATATTAAAACTTTTTTTTCTGTTATTTTCTAAATAGATTATTTAAAAAATTACAAAACATAAGATATATCATTTTTTGGTGACTTTTTAGGCTATTACCAAATTAAAATAAATCTTATAGAAAAATACATATTTTCTTTTATTATCAAATGAAATATTCTTATATAAGAAGTTACACAATTTGGATTAAAAATGTTCTTTTCAACTATTAATTCATAACTAGTTAAATATTTGATATTTATTATAGAATTTTTTTGGAAAATATTAAAAATTATTTTTATTTTATTATATTAAAGATACTTAATATTTTTATTTCAACTATTGCCAAATTTAAGTTTAATTTTAATCTAAGAAATTTTATTTTTAGACTATATAATAGATTAATATTATATTATATTTTTTATTTTTAAAAATTAAATAAAAAATTCAAACTTTATAGATCTTTAGAAGACCAAAGGCCTTATAGATATAGTAACTTATAAAGACATTAAATGCATTTAAGTTTTTAATGGTATTAATATAGATTAAAGTATTTTTTTAACTACATAATAAATTTAGAATCTATAAGTAAAATTTAATTTTAAAATACTACGTTACATTATTCAACAAAAGTTTTAAAATGTTTTAAATCATTATTTTAAAAAAATATTAAATACTAAAATCTTAAATTTTTTAGACTAAAGTAGAAAATTTTATGTTAATATAAATACATTAGATATTTATGTAGAAAAAATAATTTTATAAAATCTCATTAAAAAATATAATTAAATATTTTTTTATCTATTTCAATTTTTATGCTAATATAAAAAAAATTAAATTATGAAAAAATATGATAATTTAACTATAGTATAAGTAAAAAAGTATATATTTTAGATTTAATTTTGGACAATAACTATTTTATATATATAGATCATATAGCCTTTATACATATTGTATAAAGATAAGATTCTTAAGAAAGAAATTCTTAGATATAACATTACAATTACTTTGTTATTATTTTAAAATTGTTACTTTGTTATTAGTTTAAATTTGTTACTTTAATTTAATAACAAAGTTAATAAAACCTAATTTAAACTAATAACAAAGCAATTAAAACTTTGTTATTTTAATTTTTTTAAAAATATTATATTATTTTTATAAAATTATGTTACAATAAAATAATTGTAGTATACAATATACAACAATATTATAAAATTTAATTAATCTTGTGAATCATGCCAATTTATAATAAATCTTTTAAAAGTAGACAAGTGTAACAAAACTTCTAATTTCACTTCTAATATATTTTCTTCAAAGGAAGGTTTTTTTTTTTTTTGCACTAAACATAGCTTTGTCTTTATTATTACAAATTATACTACCAAGTAGGATGAGGCTAAGGTTTTTTAAATAAATATTTCATAAAAAAAACATCCATATTTTTTTGCAATCTCATCTTTATATGATTTATTTATTTATTTTATATTATCAGTAATTAGAGCAAATATTTTTTGAACTTGGTAGTTAGAATATATTTTTGCTCATCATTTGCAATTACATTGATAAATTATTTTTTATTGCATATTGATTTTTAAATTGACTAATCTTGATTGCTTTAAATTAAATTGGCTATAATAAATAAAAAGTATATAATACAATATAATTAGACTATATCATACAAGCAACCATTGAAAAATAAATTATGTTATATTTTAAGAAATTATATCTAATTTTACCTAAATTTTGCTAATTTTTATAATATAAAACTTTTAAATAAATAATATTTATTATATAGGCTATAAGATATCCTATCAAAAAATATATTTTTATATATACTAAAACTTTACATTGGATAGCTAAAACATTTAACAAGATAGTTGGACACATTTCTAATATAATATAAAATAACTAAAATAAATAAATAAAATAATAATAATAACAAAACATCAAGAAGATAAGATTCATTGGTTATAATAAGCTCATTAGTCTTTTGAAAAAAAATACAGAAAAAAAAAATTATTCTCTCAACAAACCTAGTAGAAATATGTTATTATCAAATAAGAACTCTAGAATAGTTAATTATATTTTAATCTTTAAATCTTTATTTTTACTAAATTTTTTTTTTTTTTTCACAAAAGTATACAAGATATAATAAAATTATTTTCAATAAGATATTTGACAAGATTCTTTACAATAATTTTTTATAAGATTTCTAACAAGATAATGTTTAGCAAAATATTGTTGATAATATTATTTTGACAAAAAACTCTGATAGATAATAAATTATTATTAATTTTGTGTAGATATATTAATGTGTCTATATATATATATATATATATATATATACTCTTTAACAACTATGTATACATATATTTGTGTGTGTATATATATATATATATATATATATATATAAACAACTTATTATAAGATCAAAAAAACACCTCTTCTAAAGTATCTCAAAGAATAAAAGAACTTTAATACATTCTATTTGAAATTTATAACCAATTATAAAATTCCAGCACATATGTAATATCAATTATCCTTGTGTAGGTTTTAATTTTTAGTAGATTTCAAAAAAATTATTTTATGATTTTGCAATAAATATATATATATATATGACTGTTTTTTTTTTAAAATTAGGATTTTATTTCTGTAAAATAAAAAAATATAAGATATAAAGTTATTCTATAACTTTTTGGAAACATTGATTTAAGGTTTCATAATATATTATCTTTACATTTAAAGTTTAGTAACAAGAAAAAACTTAGTTAGTTAATCTTCTAAAATTAGTCCTTGTTCTATGAAAACAAAATTCAGTGACTAACTCGTAATTTTTTAAATACAAGAATCAAGCACCTAAGTTTGTTTGTTGCAAAACAATATACTATTAATTGTTGCACTTTATAAAAATAAAAATAAAAATTATCATTTTTTAATGTTAGAGGAAGAAAAATATGTTATTGAAAGTAAAAAAAGTTAAAATTAATGATTTATTCCTACCAATCTCTTAATTGAATTTTTGTATATGATGTTATGTTTTTTTCTAGTTTCTTACTTCTAGCAAAAAACATAAATAAAATTGTAAAAATCCTAATATATTGTTGGTTAAAGTTCAGGCAATTTAAAATTCTTGAAATAAAAATTAAAAAATTAAAAATTTTATAATCTAATTATGTTTTAGTAAAATATGATTAGAATAAGATTACTTCAAAAAAAATTATCAAATCTTCAAGAACACAATTTATTACTTTAATAGAAAAAAAATTAAAAAAAAATTAAAAAATCTTATAAAAAAGATTAAGAAATATTTAGAAAAAATAAATATGTGTGTGTATATATATATATATATATATATATATATAATTATTATTACTAAGAGATGTGAAGATTCTTAATTTTTATATTAGATCTTTTAAGAAATTATGAAAATATTTTAAGAGGATCCAAAAGAGTGCAACAGATTCTAGAAGAATCTAATAATTGATTGTCATAACAATTTGGTATATAATACTCTCAAATATAAAAATATATATTTTATATAGTTAAAGATTTTAAAATTAAAAGTAATACAATTATAATCATAGATTTATATTTATATGAGGTATTTTTTGCTTTACTTGCAACAATCTTAAGTATCTCTTATTACCAAAATTTTATAGTATAAAAAATACTATCAAATTTTATTTATGATATAAATTCTATAGCACTTAATTTTTAAGAAATTATAAAATTAAATTTATTATTATAAAGTTATTAAATGTGATACAAGATGAATATAAATATTACTATTGAGAATGTAGTTGATATTAACTATAGCAATTGAACACATACCATATTTAAAAATAAACTATTAAATAAAAAAAAATTAAGTATATATATAACCTATTTTTTTTTAAAAGCCAAAAAAACATGGTTGTTTCATTTAAATTATTGTAAAGTATATGTAGAGGGTATTTTTGTAATTTCTCACAAAGTAACTTGTTAATTAAAAATGAATGTAAACAATACTCTACTCATCTTTTATATATATTTTTATCTAAGGTATTAAATTTGCACCTTTGATAGAAAGATATATCTATATTTTAAAATGGGATAATGATTCATTATATATTTTAAAAAAAAAAAAAAAATTCTAGACAAAGATTGTTTTAAGGGGCTAAGAAAAAACAACCTACTATATCCTTTTACTAAAGGTTGATGAATGTTTGTTGTAGATATTCACGCAACTAAAGAATCTGAATAGGTTCAAAATCCTTTAATATGCCTGCTTACCATGGTAGTACATTGATAATAGTCCAAATGCACTTGCTTATCTTGGCATAGGTAGCCTATAAGTAAAGAGCCCAATAGAGGATACTGAAGATAATTAAATACACATGACAAAAAATAATAAATAAAATTATACTAGCTTCAATTGAATTTAAGGCTCAAACCAAAGACCTTACATGGTGTAAGGCTCTTACTTGCTTTATGCATTGTAGCTTCTAGCTTTTGATGTCTTTTTTAAAAAATACATACAAACCCAAAAAGTATATTTTTCTATATTTATCTATTATTATTTATAAAATGAATTCATTAATTAGTATTAATTTGGGGGTTGATTTGCCAAAGCAACTTTAAAATACATTACAATGCACTTTTGCGATAAACTCATATCCTCTTTTTCTTGAGAACATGGAGGCTTGGGAAGATTTTAGCATTTTCTAAAAGGAAAACCCTCCATTCCTTTCTACTGGGAAGATTTTAGCATTTTAGCATTTTAGCTTTTTTTAAAAAATGTTCTTATAGTGCTCTATTTTTTTTTTTTTTTCTCTCTCTCAACAAATTGAACACAATAAAAAGAACGCAGGGAGGGGTCAGAGCATCCTTGCATCGAAAGCCACTAGATTTATCAGATCAACTAGTTTTAGCGGGAGGGCGCAGGGACGGTGGCAGTTTTGGCGGGGGAAGGTGGCGGTGCGAGGAGGAGGAAGAGAGCTTCGGAGGAGAGGCGAGGCGAAGCGAGGAGGAGGAGGAGGAGAAGAATGGAGAGGAGAGGCGAGGCGAAGCGAGGAGGAGGAGGAGGAGAAGAATGGAGAGGAGAGGAGGAAGGAATTAAGAGGAAGAACAGGGAAGATCAGGAGGGAAGAGGAGGAGTGAAGAAGATATTTGGTGGCGGCGGGGATCGCAGATTTTGTCTTGAGGAATCGCAGCCTTCCAGATGCAGCACCCACCTCAGATTCCTTTCCACCACCTTTTTCTGTGGCTGTCCTCGAACCCTCTGGCCGTGAAGCAGCATCGCCCACCTCGCCGATGATTTCGTCTTCGCTACCCCACCCCACCACGGCCCTGCCCCGCCCTGCCCTAGCTGATTGCTGCCAGCACGCAATCGGAATGGTCGCCATCGCTGCCCTCTTCCCCTTCCTACACTCCTCGGCACCTTGCGCCACGGCTCTCCCTCTGCTGACGAATTCTCGCCTCTCGTAGGGCTGCAATTCCGATTTCTGGGTGTTCTTCTGATCACCGGATTTCAGCTCGAGGTTTGGAGAATCGTTCAGCCCGGGGAGTTGTGTGAATCTCGCAGGTGACAGCTTTCTTCTGTTGAGCTGTCGATTTGTCGCTTCCGTCGGACAGATGATTTCGTAGCTTGAGTGTTATGTGATTAGTGTGCAGAGTTTTCTCGCACACAATTTTCGTGAGGGGTAATATTTGCAGTTATTCGAAGTGTTGGATTTAGTGGGCACTTCTTCTGATTTTTTTATTTTGCATTGGAATTCGTCCTCAGCAGTCTGATTCTTCTTTCTTCTGGAATTTCTCCTCTGCAGAGCTGCTTGAAGTTGCTCTGTTCTGTGGGATTGTTCACAGCAATCGTGTTTGCGCAAGCTATACCTATTTGTAATAAAACCCTATTGGGTTAATTCTGATCATCAGAACCAATTAAATTCGTCGATACTACTAGAATCATGGCAGCATGTCAAGCTACGCTGCCTGTGGCACCCACCTCTAGGGTGCCTGCCCAGGTGTCCAAGGATCACAAGAGCAGCAAGAGGTATTGCAAGCCGGATGCATGCTCCTCCTGGCCTAGACCTCGTGATCTTCTCTCCATGAAGGGTGCACCAGCATGTACAAAATCACCCATGCGGAGAGTGGAAACACGCGCCACGTTGGGCGGGGATGGGGATGTGGATCTCAACGGGGACGTCATAGGCGAGGATTTCTATTCAGTGCTTGGGTTGGTGTGTATACTACCTATGAACTTTGTCTTCGAAGATCTGAGGCTTTTCAGAATTAGTTTCTGTGCTTTCAAGTTGTTTGACGCCCGGGATCAATGAAGTTGCGATTGATTGTCACACTTGTTTCTCTTTTGTCCTTTTGTTGTAGACACCCGATGCAACGCAGGATGAAATAAAGAAGGCGTATTACTCTTGTATGAAAGCATGCCACCCAGATCTCAGTGGCAATAACCCAGATTCTACCGATTTCTGTATGTTTATAAATGAGATATACGAGGTAACGGACATCAAATCCTCTTTAAAATTGCTGCATTTTCCCTCCTGCGTACGTTCTGGTTATCTCGGATCAATTATTTCACCTTTGGCGTCCAGGTGCTGAGCGACCCAGAGCAACGAATGGTTTACGACGAGATCAATGGCTACGCTTTGACATCCGCAAATCCTTTCTTGTTTCCGAAGCAAGAACGTGACCACGCGTTTGTTGACGAGTTCACTTGCATTGGTAATCACTTGTTGTCTGTCTGAGAGTACGCTCTGTGTACCTCACTTTGTCATGCAAGAGTAACGTCAAGCATCTAATTTCTATGTGATAATTAACCTCTGAAATAGCTCCTCTAATAAGTTAGCCCTTTGCTTCAAACAGTGACCTGAATCCATTAGCTTTAAGTTGCATGCAGGCTGCAAGAATTGTGCTAATGTGGCTCCCGACACATTTGAAATCGAAGACGAGTATGGTAGAGCACGAGTGCACTGCCAATTAGGAGAAGTTCGAGCAGCGCAAGAGGCAATTGATACATGGTAACTATGCAACTCAGAAGCTTCTCAATTGTATGGCGTTTTCACTGATTGAATGAG
The DNA here is from genome assembly GCA_036785485.1 of Physcomitrellopsis africana. Lineage (NCBI taxonomy): Eukaryota > Viridiplantae > Streptophyta > Bryopsida > Funariales > Funariaceae > Physcomitrellopsis > Physcomitrellopsis africana. The sequence goes on along the minus strand of JAWRVF010000058.1, from coordinate 511,847 downwards.
GTTTAAGATAGATTGGGTTGGATCAGGTTGAAGTCTCTGATTTGAATTTGCATGATTTTGGCAGCCCTGTAGATTGCATCCACTGGGTGACTGCGGCGCAGTTGACACTCCTTGAGGATGAGATGAGGAGGGTTGAGCGTGTTAATGTGAGCATTCAGTCTCAGCTTCTTTTTCTTTTTCTTTGTACTGTATTCCACTTGCTGCTGATAATTCTTCGTTTTGACGCGCGCTAGTTTTGCTATTGTCTATGTTATGGTGTGGTAATGAGTTGTCACGGACTTGTGATTTGTGATGTCCAGGTAGGAATGATGTTGTCAGGCATGGGCTACCAGTCACCCGATGTTTTTGCTCAGGTGCTACTCTACACCCAAATCAATTGGGTTGACGAAATTGTTTTGCTTTAAGTGTGTGTTCTATTCTTCGAATTGAGAAATGATGGTACAGTCCTTGAGAGCTTTTGGACATGTGTGCAAGTGCGATTCAATTCTCTTGGAGTAACTCAGTTGGAGCTCGCTCTCCATAGTGTTAGTAATATGACAATGCGTTATCCAGACTGATATCCTGTCACATTCGGGCATGTTTATTGAGTAACGCGTTTGTTCGGAGACTGAACTGGGTCTTGTAGGCAAGTTGGAGGTGGGAAAAGCGGCAAGCTAAGGCAGTGGTACGCAATAGTATTAACCCAATCCATGAGTTTACAGCTCATCTTATTGGTACTTTGTACATCAAGCTTTAGAGAACTTTCCAGTGTTGTTAATCTGGGTAGGTTAGTGAGGGACCTTGAAATTGGTGCTACATGACGAGCATTGTGAAGATAGAGCTACGTACCAGAGATTCTTATTTTTATCTGGCTGAGTTCATGATTATGATCGACTTGTGTAACTGCTGTTTAGCATCTGAACAACTCCATACAGCAATATGTAATGTTTACCGCTCAACTGGCAGGAACGAGCACGCATTCGCATGATGAAGGAGAAGGGTAAAGACGCCCCTGGAGCTTGGTGGCAAGGGTGGAGCAATCCCGGAGGTGATGAAGATTTCAGACCAGGTATCTTATACCGAATCTTGACGTTGACCCTTTGCCCAATTTGCAACTGGTGTTGCTATATATATATATATATATATATATATATAAATTGCTTAATTGCTACTTTTTTTGTTTTGATTCTTCAGATGACATGGGAGCTCGAGAGCGGGCAGCTAAGACTGCTGCAGCATCCCGCCGCTGGCGAGAATACTCTAGGCAGAACGCAGGTCGGAGAAGCGTCTTTTCACTGCCCCGACAGTCAGGGGCCGAGGATGAGACTGATTCAAAGAAGGAAATTGCTGTCAAATAAATTGCAACCGGGCTGAATCGAGACATCTCTGTATCATGCTACCCGAATGTTCATTATTGTTAAATACCAATTGAATGCGGGTGGTTTTAGAATTTCGTCTGCAGTCCTTTTAATTTTTGTCTGGAAGTCTATCATTGGGTTTTTTTCCTTAGTTGATCAGTCATTGCTTTTAGCTTGTAATTACGTAGCCTATACCAGAGAAGGGACGTTCATGATTTGTAAATATCAGTATTGTTAACACGTAAATTTGATTCACCATGGACAATTCTAGACATCAAAAAAATTTGAGAGAACCAAATGGTTTCTCGCTGTAAGGACTTGTCTTGCATTTCTGTGGTCCTCATTTGACAGCGCACTTCCACTAGTGCGGCATAGGGAAACTGAGGAATATCACCACCTATATATTTTGTATTGAAAATTAAGGCGAAATTTGTAACTGTTGCAGTTATTAAAAAATTTGGTGAAGAAAAACTCTTCGTGCATGCATGAAAATGCTTATTATAGCAAGCAGTGCGTGGAAAAATCTAAACGAACATCACTTGGACTGACCTAGACCAATACCTGACCTGTGAAATCAAACATCTAGGATGAACGTGCATGCACTGAAAATGTGCCAATTCTCCACCTCCAGTTTTGCTAGTACTGAGGGATTCTGACCTGGGTCTCATTTTGTACACGAGGAATACAAAATTGTTCCTTTGCAACGGTTGACTGTCATAAAATAGTTTGTCTGTGAATCTTTTTCTCAACTATGAACGGTTTTAGGAGTTTGTTTGCTTGCATGTTCACGAAAAGATGCTCAAGGACTAGTTCACACCTAGGTTGGACAAGTGGCATATGCATTGATAGAAAAGTTAAGAAAGAACATTCGAAAACATGCAAAAAACATTATGCAAAAAACCATTTGTGTAAGGATATGCAAAAAAAACCATTTGTGTAAGGATATGCAAAAAAAACCATTTGATCTGAAAAGCTCATAGTTGGAGCGTCTTTTTGACTGAAAGGAGGATCAAATACAAAGCAGTTGATAGCCTTTTGAAACGTGTGCGCAAATTCAGAAAATACGTATACCTTCCTATACACAGGTTCACAACCTTGATGATCTAGATGTGCTTGAAGAACGCCCAGAAGGGTGCGACGAACAAGAGGAGGATGCCAACGGTGTGAGGAATGCCCCGAGACTCGCCGAAAGCGCGACGGAAGCCGCCGGCGTGGCTGGTATGTTGAAACAGCAAGTAAGCACCGATCAGGAGGGAGATGATGTCGGAGATGATAGTGCCCCTCACGTGGACAATCGTCGTAGGGGCAGTGACGATGAGGAGGATGAAGGCTACGGGCAACTCCAGATCACCTACAGAGACCACGACTAAGCATTAACAAAGGTAACTGAAACTATAGTATTCATCAAAGGAACCTAAAATTAAGCAATCCTTGGCATGGTAACGAAAATTTTATAATAGCTCACCATGAATCAAATTTGGGAATGATTGGGCGAAGAAGAGGCGGATCACCACGGCAATGAAGGCGATCCAGGCACCGATTCCACCCCTGCAAAAATCACACTCACGTTAAAAGCCATTCGAGCACAAGGGATTACGGCACAGACAACATCGAGCCTAAATTTCCGAAACAATCTTTGAACAGTTTCAATGGAGGTGAGCATGCATACCGGAAGAAACCAAAGAATGGTTCCGGAAGTTGAAGCGCGAGGTATGGTACGAGAAGAGCGGTCAACAAATTAGTTCTCCAGTTCGTTCTGTCCAATACCAGCAAGTAGCTGCATAGCACAACAAGAATCATCAACAACTATGCAAGTGCTAGCACTTGAAACCAACTACACCAACATTTTCACGGACTATCTGCTCACTGCTTCACGAGTAAGAGCCTGCTCTCAACGTCTTCACGTCCGACACGCCTCACAGCCTCCCGAACAAACCATTCAAACCAGCAGTAGTAGTAACTATGGTCACCGATCACAACCCCAATCAGAGCAGCTGACAAAAAAAACTCAAGACAGGAAGAAAAGCATACAAATAGTCAGGGGATGAATGCATACACAGCAGCTATAACAGCGAGCCATCGCAGAAATCCACCGAGCGAAGCGCCGAGTCCAAGCGTGGCAGCGAGGTGCACGCCCAAGCTGCTCAGCGCCTCACCCAAGGCGTGCCAGTCCTGGTCCAGTGCCATGGCAGCAGCTCCAGGCTGCGACACATCCATGGCGAGCGCGCGCGAGGTCACCATGGTATCAACTGTGCACACAAAACCCAGAAGCTAGAATTCACGTCGGGGCCGTGGGATTGTCTTCGGAGCAAGAGCCAGATCTGAAGAATGCCTCCTTGAGTAGCCCCTTCGGGGTTCTATCAAACCCTTCCCCGCGAGTCGGTCGGAATTTGCGGTGAACTGGCATCCCCAGTGGTTGCCACTTGGCGGCTCCACTGCATTCTAGGAACTCCCTCGTGTCGGTCGCCACCCTCCAGTCTCATTCGCTGCCGACTGCCACGTGTCCCTCCCTCCCGGTAATGCTCTGCTCAAGCCGCTTGCCATGCATTCGTATCAGTGTATATAATACGACATTAACTATGTATCATTTGAGTTCGTTCATCCCTAACATACACATTTTCGTTTGTTTCGGATATTTCATCCTTTTGGGTAAGGCGGTATACAATGAAAGATTGCTTTATTTCATTTATCCTTTTGGGTTGGAAACTGAGCAATTGGAAATATTGAATCTGCTGTGAACTATTTACAAATTTATAGCTTGAAATGTAACATTCTCATACATAAATCACTATTCATATTGTTTGATAAGTATAATAGTAGTCTACCAACACAAAATCATAGTAGTAAACTTGTGGTTATCTTGAAAGATATATTTAATTTTATATTTTTTAATAGCCAAAAGACGTTTTCGTTTTATAAATGGAAATAAATAAAAAAAATTAAAATTAAAGTTAAATTTTTTACAGAATCTATGCTTTTAGAAAAATTCCAAAGTCATAAATAACTCAATGTCCCTATTAAATGATGAGTGTGATTCTTAGATTAAATAGAATTAAATTTTTTAATTAATTTATATTGTTGTTATTTTAATTTTTTAATAAATATTTAAAGTGTTTCCATTAGTTCATTCAAATGATTCTTTTGAGAAATATTATAAATGATGTATCTAATTAAATATAATTATTAAATATTCCTAATATTTTTTAAAATCAAACTTGTTATATCCTTACAATTATTTTATTAAAACTAGAAGGTTTAATTTTTTAAAAGATGCAACTTTAAATAGTAATATAATTAATTATTTTTTAAACATCATATGCAATTAGCAATACAGCACAAGAAAAAATCCCATTTGAAAATTATTAATCCATTTAAATTTTATTGAAGTAGAATTCTAAAAAACAATTGTTGTAAGCTACTACAAAAAAATTCAAACTTTGTTTAGCCTTTATTTTATTTTTGCAAGTCACAAATTAAGAATTGTTAGACTTACAGAAGAAATGGGTAGAAAAAACCCAAGTGTTTTTGCAAAAAATAACAGAAGTAGCTACTACTATAATTCTTAGAAGATGTAACATGTTAGAAGAATAGCAACAATACAAATCACTCTTTGTGGAAAAATAAAAAGAAACTAGCCATGGTTGGAAAAAATGACATACTATATTTAAAGTTGTTTTATTCTTTGTTGTGATCTTATTTACAATTAATATAATGCCTTGCACTAATGGTTGAATCTAATAATTATAAATAAGCAAAGAATTTTTAAAATTTTCTTTGCTTTTTGATGTTCTCCTTCTTACGGTTAAAGAAAGTTGTTGGTAAATGGACAATTGATTTCAAACATAGTTGTTATTATCAAGATATAGTCTTTGAGAATTCTATATATGAAATTATTTTTATTAATCTAATAATATGTATAATATTTTATTATTTTTAAGATTCAACAAAAGTTATATGGAAAAGAAAATCTAACAATGTTGTGAGAAATAAGTAACAAAGATATGTATATTTTAAATTAACAATATCAATGTTGTTAATAATATTAACAATTATAATTATAAGTTCTAGCTCCAAATCCAAAGCCATCAAAAGCAAGTGCATATTAGATCAAGTAAATTCTTAAATTTGGTGCCAAGTTTAAACTCTAAACTTGTAAAATTGTTAAGGTATTAGATGGATTAGTAGATGGAGTTATCTTTACCTAAACCAATTGATTAAGAATACAACACACATATCTTTGCCAATGCAAAGATTCTCATTGTTGCCTACAGATATTTTCTTAAACTCATTTGTATATTTTAATTAGATTTCTAAAGCTTAAAGCATCAGTTGGAAAAGATTTTTGGATGATCACAATATAAAAATCAATTATAATTGTATATATAGTTTAAAATCAATACATGAACTATAAACCTATTTTAAATTATTATTAAAACTATAATACAAAGTAGTACCTAACTTATATAAAGATTTTGAAATAATGTTAGAATTATATACTATATAAAAGCAAAAATCAGTAATACAAAAATTAAAATACATTATATACTAAATCAAAGAACAAAGTCCAATAATAATAAAGATCAATAATAGAAATTAGAGGTTTAATTAATAATGAACATTATACAAAAATAAGTAACCAAGAATTAAAAAATCCATAACAATTATCATATATTATATATATATATATATATATATATATATATATTAGTTTCAAAATTAGGATTAAAAAAAATACACAAGAATCAAAATAAATAAATAAATAAACCAATAAATAAAACAAGAAAGAAAAAAAATAAGAAACTAGATTGTAATTATTAGTAAATTATTATATATATTAAAAATAATAAGACAATAACAAAACAAAAAATGAGTTAAAAGGAAACTAAAAATACTCCAATAGAATTAAAATAGATAACCAAACCATAAAAAATTTAAATACAACCAAGATAGAGAAATAAAGAATAAATAAAGAGTAAGAAAATAAATAAATAAATAAGTAAATAAAAAAATATAGTAGTATAATTATCCAAATATAAAATAATATTGACAAAAGTATAATAAAATTTATAGAACTAAAAAATAGTCTATGTATATATATATATATATATATATATATCTACATGCTTGTACAAAATTTCAACCATTAAAAATTAAAATTAAAATAAGAAGTTTATAGGAATTTAATTAAATAATAAATAATAAATTTATTTATTTTAAAAAATTGACAAACTTATAAATTACATAGATACATAAAAATAATAAATAAATTATACTAAAAAGATACAAAATATCTAATTATAAGAAATAAAAATAATTCTATAAAAACCACAAGAGTAAAAAATTACATATCATAAATTTCTTGTATATATAAATCCTTTATAAATCACTTACTTGCTATTTATTAACTACTAAAAAGAACTTACTTTTTAATTTTTATTCTTTAATCCATTGCCCAACAAAGATAAATGGTTATTCTCTAAATTAACTTCAGTTTTTTTATTTTAAGATGGTTCTTCTTTTTGTTGAGTTTTTTTTTAGAGAATTGATATTTCTACCCAGAGTTTTACTATTTTCACCTAGTATCATGTTGCACTCACCACACCATTGTTGTTGTTGTGGTTTTGTGACCTATTGCATTTCAGCAACTTTACTTGGGTGTTTTGGAAGAAAAATTTGTGCTCTTTTCAAACCCCTATCTAATGAGTTGTAGTGAAGGCACATGTGTTGGACCTTGCTGCTAAAAGTGATTTCCACTATGTTGGATCCCATTGCCAATAAAGACAAAGGGCTGCCCTACTGGGGCACTGATCAAAGCAAAATTGCCTTTGAACAAGTCACAAAACCGTAACAACGACAACAATAGTGTGGTGGGTATAGCACAATGTTGGGTGGAAATAGTAAAAGTCTAAGTGGAAATATCAATTTCCTTTATTTACAATAATATTTTCTAAGATTCATTTTCATTGATAGAATCTTTGCAACTATTCATTATTAGTATCATTCTTATAATATTCTCTTGTATTTTGAATGAACTGTATCAATCCTCTACTTGTTTATTTTCAAATTATTATTATTTTATTTGACACATGCAATAAAATTTTCTTATTACAATATCAAAAGCCACAAATAAATACCTATTGTGATTTATTTGTTTCAAATATTGGAGAGTATTTAACTTTATTCTTGTAATAGTTTATGAAGTTGTATTTCTGGAATTATGGCATCCTTAGAATTGTCATATTTTTGTATTGTTGTTGATCTCCACCATATTTTGTAAGTTACAATTTCTTACCAATATTTCCATGTAAAACGTTATATCACATTTTAGAATTGTGTGCATATAAAAAACACATTTTCATGTCTTTCTTTGCTAAGGTACTACAAATTTCAAACATCACTCTAAAATCCCCTAAAATCTTAGATGTTATTAACACTTTTTCAATGCATAACATTGAAACAAATGATATTGATTTCAAAACCAACTTTTCTCTTGCAAAGACTCCATTACCTCTAAAATGGGATTAACAATGCATTTAACAAAGCAATTAAGTACCTACCCGTACACTGAACAGTAACATCATATCAAAACATTAAATTGGTTTTAATTGATCCTACATTCAAAAGTTCTATTAACATCTAAAAGCTGAAAATGACAACAGTAGGGTAAATCTTTCGTGATCAATTTGCACCCATCCAACATCATGGATGAGACAAGAAAAAACTCAGTGCCAAAGCTGTGAAGAATGGTGAAAGTATCCAGTAATTAGCCATAGTAACATACTGAGGAATGGGTTGGGACACTCTCAGGTTTCGAGATAAATGAATGTACAGTTTGTTTTTCATTTTTCTTTTCATGTCTTTTCTACAAAACTCGTTTCACGATGTGATGACCCAGGTGGGTTCCCTGCTAGTTGACAAGAGGATTCTATGGTGGGTTAATCCATATTACTCCATATTCTATCCAGAACAAATCTATTCCACTTCTTCATGGTTCTTCTTCGCTCGACCACTTCGTCGAATCCTCTCTCCCGCACGTCTTGCAAGCCTTTTGTAACAGACTTCGGAGGAAGGGTGATCAGTTGGACCATTCTGCGTTGCTGTGTCGAGAACCACCCCTCTGATCTGAAGAACTGCTTGTTCGCTTTGAGAACATGGCCGACACAGCTCTGGAGTTTTTGTACAGGAGAGCTGTGCACTCGTTTTCCTGTGATACTATGAAGGACTGGTGAAATTCTCCTGTGATACTATGAGGGACTGGTGAAATTCTCCTGTGATACTATGAAGGACTGGGAAGCTCCGACTGTAAACCACACAAGCAAAAAAAAAAATCAGGATAAGAAAAGATGAGAACGTTTCACGACATTCGTTTCTTCAACACCGCCGCCATATCAAAGTGCATCACCGTAGCTTACCGTAGAACTCAATGAGGCTGGTGCATCATGCCAACTCTCAACTTCAAATGTCTGGGCCTCGTCGACATGAGCTTCTGGAGCTGTCTCTTGGTCATCCAAAAACTGCCTTCCTTCAACACATAACTCGACGCTCACTTTAGTGTCCAGTTGCCCTGCCAGAAGCCCCAGAAGCTCGCTGGTATTCTGAGCGAGTTCCCCAGATGGACTCTGCAAAATCTTGAGGAGGCTGTCAAAAGCCATCGACAGAGATTTATCGGTATCGTAGTCCAACAGCCCCGCATCACTGCCTTCCAGACGAGCAATGTCCATGAGAATGTCCCCTCCTAGTGTATCCTCTGCGCATCCTGACTCTTGCTCTCCTCCACTCGCTGATGTTTCTTCCTGCTCACATTAAGATTACCAGCCCGCAAATTTAAAAAAGAAGGCAAACTGGTATCGGTGGCTATGGACTTGTGCATCTGCTAATCAGAAATGATAAATCAAGCGACAAGTTGGCTGGGTGGGACCTTTGTTGGCTGGAGCTCTGGAGTGTCCATTGTCGGTGGTGCTGCATTGCCTCTAGGGGTGCTTGCTTTCTCTTCATCAAGTAATCGCTGGTTGGTTGCATTTGCTGCATCACCTTCCTGAGTCTGTTCTGTGCTCAAGGGTGCTACTCCATCTGCTAGAACCCATATACAACTTCATAATCAGTGTATCAATCCATAAGTCGTTCTAGAAGTCGATCATTGTTGCGAGTGTGCTACAACGAAACATAAAATCCACGACTGATTTCAAGTGGTTGAAAGTTTCTGACTTAGAACGGATCATTTACAAAATCGTCTACACTTCAGAAATGTTTAGTAGCTAGTTGTAATCTCCAAGTTTATCGCGATCGCAACTGACCTTACATGCTATTGTAGTCCAGATTTATCGTGAACATTTTCACAATTGAGTTTGGAATACGTTTTCCTCTTCCGTTAATCTCTCTTCTTTTATTTTATGTTTGTTGGGACAATTGTGAGAAGATAATACCTTCTGTCAAGTTGAATGTTTCATTCATCAATTCACATCGTTCGTTCTTCAATTCAATAAACTCCAGCTGGAAAACAGAACAGTCCTGTGAGTCCAAGGACTGTGCAACTCCCTTCTTTGGTCCGTTCAGAGTCCGCAGTTTCAAGGGATGATTCTCCCGAGCGAGAGAGTCATGTGAGAGATTGACATTAGAGCTAATTTCCGAAAGAGCAGACCGCTGGTTGTCCTGCTGGGGGTTCCCACATTCAAACCAAACACAAACAAAATAAGAAACAAAATATGTAAAATCTCAGCACAGTGTTACTATGCATGCAACAGAAATTACAAAATCCTACGAAGATTTGCAAGACAGCCACGATTAATCCTCTCAAATATGAGTGTGGGTTCAATTTCTCACCTTCGGAGTATTGGAAACAGAATGTGTTCCATCGAAGGCTGAGGCTGTCCTGGAATGACGATGGGCGGGATTGCGTAAAAACAAGGGTGCGGCATTCTCTGATTCACGCAAAGCGGAAGTGGAACCTAGATTCATTTGATGATTCCCATTGTCCTGTACAAGAACAAAAACGTCAGGCAGTGGTGTGTAGCTGCAGGTTATGAATACGTTCCCAAATGTCAGCTCTAGCATTCATCTTCAAATTACATCGGTACTCTGCTCAGCTCACAAATGTGTACCTGTGTTGCGTTGTAAGTATAGCCATCAGCTACAAGGCTATGATTGGATGTTGTTGGCTTCGTGAGTTCCGGACGAAGCTCGAAGGTTGCCTCGAAGTCCGTGAACTGAATCCTGTCATCGGCATCTTGGAATTCTAAGCTTGAAGGTCTGCTCACACTCTCGATTCTCCTCTCCACATTGGGCTGACAGATAGGGGTTTGCGGCACAGCATCTACCTTGGAAATAAAGTTCTCGACCTCCTTGAGAAAACATTCCACGGACTTCTCCAGTGGCAGTGTTCTATCCTTCAAGTCTCCCTCGACGGGATTAGAGTCGACACGCACTGCAGACTCTTTCGGATTCCTAGCGGAATCGCATAGTCTCGTGGAACTAGAATCATGTAAACTCTGGTAAGCATGTTCATTGGCGAAGCAAAGAAGCTTTTGGGCAAGGTCGCGGCATGAGTCGTGGAGCTGAACTGAATCCCTTTGAGCACAAGAGGTTAATTCAAGTGAAGAATCGCGAATCGTTGAGCTCCGCTTCTTCAAAAACAGCTTCACGTCGCAGAAATTCTCAAGGCGCGCAATCGTTTCCACGAGGTTCATGTAGGGAGAGTCCGCTGGCTGCCCGAGCGATGAACAAGACTTCCGCGCCGGTACCTTTCTGGCGCTCCCCTTGGGCGTAATGGGAGGAATATCAGTGGAGAATCGACCAAGTGGGCCATCATTCGAGTTTTTGCTCTTAGGAGAGTGGGGAGTGCAAGAAGTGGAGGATCTCCTCACAGAGCTTATTGATCCCCGCGCTGGGGATGGCGACCTGGAGAGGTCCGATCCCAATCGCTCACTGGGCAGGGAGAAGAGCTCACTGCTGTGAGGAATCGCAAAAGATTCATCGAGGCTTGGCCGCAAGGAGGCTGTGGACACTTTACGGCTCTCACTGCCATCGTTGTACAAGTGCAAAAACCTCTTGAGCGAGTGGCTGTGGTCCTGTGCTTCGCTGCTTGATGGTCGCGCGGGGGAAGCGCCGTGGTGAGAAATGGTGACGGCCACCACCGCAGCTTTGTGCTGCGCCTCCCCGCAACGACTCAGACACAAGCCCATTGCGCAGCTGGAAGGCTTCCTAGCTCTCGAGGGACGCCAAAATCTTCTCAATTTACAACTGAGTGCAACTCAACGTACCTACATGCAAGAAACAGAACCGCAATTATACGAAAGTCAAAATTGAACATAATAGGCACGACTCTGGAGTGCCTTTATGAAATGAGAAGCCTCTCATTCGATAAACCCACAAATCTTAAAACGATTGTAAGCCTCAACTTGCAAATTCATTAAGTAATCGCAGACTCAACAATGAAACCAGATTCCATCACATTGTGTAATCCGTCTTGTAGACCAGAAGAACTCCCTCACATCCCATACCACCTTTCCAGTATGCGAAAAAACACCTCAACAAAGATCCTCGCACCACTGAAGCAAACCTCGCTCACATTTTCCATGACAAAAGTCTAGCACAAAAGCCTGCGATCACTCACCAAAGCGAAAACCAGCAAATTACGCAATCCAACTTCGCCAAATGATATGCGATCTCCGAGCTTCCTCCAGGTAACACATTCCTACCATCGTCACCCAGCTCCGTGACAAAAGCAACCAATGCAACCAGGAAGAACACTGTACTCTCAATTCTAGCTAACAAAAATCTTCCGAGGGGCAGACGCAAATTTTGCTCCGCGGGTTAGCAGTTAGATTCAGCTGACGAAAATTGAAAACCCGAAAACGGTGGGAGAGATCAGTCGAGTGCTTTGAAATCGTTGGCGCCCATGAGGGCAACGGAAGCGTTTGGCTTAAGCCATAAAGGCCCGGGGCGAGGTGGGCGCAGCAGTTATGAGAGCATTACTATTGTTGCGCACAGGGAATTAGTTAGTGCTCGGTAATGGAATCATGCCATCTTACCTTACCTTGGAGAAAACCGGGGGTTACCTTGGAAGGGGCTCCTGTCACATTAACGACTGAACGGAATTCCAACTCTACGATACTGAAAATCCATGTTCAAGTGTTTTGGAGGATTCTTCCCTTTCCCTCGCAGCCTGTGCCCACACACCCTCACCGCACAAAAGCTTCCTCCCGAATTCAATGCAAAGTTGGAGCCCCTCGTATGAGACCCAGTTTCCAGAGGAACGCAACCATCGACATTTCCAAGGCAGTGGCAGACCGAGGCGTTTGGGGTGCAGTACAAGGTGACGCTAATTAAGAAGCGGCGAACGATCTGGCAACAGGAATGAATTGCGCCCCGCTTGACCACGCTTTGACTGGAGCCCTCGCTCGCCCATGGGCCGTTTCCTCGTCACCGCCTGTGCTTTCAAATTGCCCTATTCTTTTGCCTACGCTGATGCAGGGCATTCAATGCGCTATCCCTCAAAGTCCAGGCCCACTGCGGAAGTGCCCTCACCACGCCCATCACCATCGCTGCCTGATAATGCGCAGCGTGTGGTCGAATATAGCAACCACCTTTCAGTGAAACGCCCCACGAAGTCCTGTCTGAGCACCATCTCCCGCGGCCACTAGACGCTCCCGCGCGGCTTTCTGCGGCTGGACCTGCGGCTAGTCGACTGCGGGGGCCAGGGTGGGATGCCGAATTCGGGCAGAGATTTAAAACTTTTATCCTTGGCGACGGGCCGTGGGTAAAAGAGCAATGCGGAAAAAGTAAAAGTGGACGAGTGTTGGAAATGGTTGAGGATGCATGGCGTGACTTGCAACGGTCTGAACTTTAAAGGTTTTGTCTCACCTTCTTCGTCTGCTTTAAATTTTATTTCTTATACTTTTTTGTTTTGATGAGGTAGGGATCCACGTGGAATGGGGTGAAATGAATTCGTTAGCTTCGTGAAACCTTGTGCAGGGTTTCACTTTAACTTAAATTCATTCCGAGTACGCTTGAATCAACAGAATGAAAACACAACCAGTTTTTTAACTTTTTTATGTGCGTGCGTTTATATATCTATATATATATATATATATACATATTTAAGAATGTTTCATTTTTTGTTACGCGTTTTCTCTTTTAAAGAATGTTTTGATATCAAACGAAAAAGTACACCCACAATGACAACAAATATTTGTGTAACTTGGGCAGTAGGGAGTGCAAGGATGGGAAACCAGCCCCCTTTTTCTTTTCTATTTTTGGAATTGCTAAAAATCATCTGATTTGCAGGTACTAGCAAGAAGTTATGTTTTTTTGAAGTATGAATGGAAAAAAGTATCAAAATGGATAAATGCAGACAATCATCAATGAGATATAAGCCTTTTGGAAACAATTATCATTTATTGTATTAGAGCAGAAAAAATAAACATTTTATCGATATTTCCACAAATTACAGATTATTACAATACATATCTATCTTCATTTCTTTTACAGTTGTATTAAAGGGGTTTTAAATAATGATAAATTGTAGGGTCATCCAAGGGAGATTGAATGGTCATTAAATAAAAAGATGTGTGTTTATTATTTATTCATTTATTTATAAATTTTGGTAACTTAAAAATTAAAAAAAGAAAAAGAAAAAGAAAAGGCCACAAATTTCTATCAATAATCAAACTATATAAATAGTTCCATGATTATTTGATCTTAGAATTGCACTGCAAGTTTTTTAAACGTTCCCCCTTGTATGAGAACTGCCATGCAGACTTGCAACAATTTCCATTTGCTATTAAAATATGTCTAATTTAATAAGTAAGTCTTAATTGATACAATATTACAATAATAATTCTACATTCAACTACCATGTCTTGCAATATAATGCATTAATGTGTTTTAATAATTTACCAACATGATCTTACAAGTGGCCTTCTAATAAATACTATATAAGAACAAAAAACTAACACATACATTGATATCAAGGAATAAGTAGAAAGACTATAAATAAGACAATATTATTGATTGTTTCATAAATTGTATTTACAATTCCAATATACATGTTTGTGTTATTTTTTAATTGTATTATAAGACCTAAGTTTCATGGAGCTCTTTATGAAAGGTCTTGGAGGATTATATGAGTTGAGGATGTCAATGAATTTTTTATAAAAGCTTTTAGAACACAATAAAAGTAATCAAAAGACAAGAATAACTTTCTAAGGACCATAGTAGGTTCTACAAAAACAATCCCAATTAATTGTAAAAAAATTCTATAAGGTTGTAAATTTTTTTAATGGAATTTAGATGGTTCTTAAAAATCAATATAGTTGTATTTTTGAAATATTATAGAATACTTTGCAATGCATCTTTAAAATATATTTAGAGGTATTTTAAGTCATATTTTAGATTACTGTAGAGGTGTTTTAATTTTTTTTAATATTTTAAAGATAATACAAATAAATAGAATTTGTAGTCAATAATTAGAACAATTAAAATATTATGTGGTAGTACCACAGCCACCGAAGATATAATTTTAAAAATTAAAATAAACTGATTTATAAAAGAGGCTGAAATCCTAAAATAAATTATGATTTGCATAATAATATTACATTAAACTATACATAAATTCTTTAATGGCCATATTACCACATGAAGGACTTGGATTTTATAAGATAATAAAATCTAAACTTAAACTAATAAGATTAAGAATGATTTGATTTTTTCTTTTATACATACTTTGTGCAGCTATAATATTATTTTTTGAATTTTAAGAGACTTTTCATTCTAATTGCAAATGAAGTTTGATTATAACTTAAAAATAGTGTATAACCAAATTCTTATGTAAGTTTTTATTGAAATAAAAATAGATCTATAAAATATTAATAAAACTTAGAATTAATTTTTATTGAAACATTCTAATATTTTAAAAATATATGTCTAAAAAGTATTATATAAAAAAGACAACAAAAAACTATTACAACAATATTTTTAATAAGATTTTTTAAAAAGTCTACAACTATTTAAAAAAATACTTTTAATAAGAATATTCTACCAAAATTATTAATCTAAATAACCAAAATCTAATATTATGTATTAAAACAGTAAATACAAAATGAAATTTTTTGTCTTCTAGTTAGCAAAAATCTATCTTTTCAACTATTTTAATAAATTAAGTATTTTTTAAATTACTTTTGAAATACTCCATTTTTTGCATTCTTTTCTCTCTCTCTCTCTCTCTCTATATATATATATCTCTCTGATTTTTTATTATGATATTGGTCTTTATTTTCATTAAAAAAGTGTAAAAAGAATGACAATTTTCAACACAATCCTAACAAAAATCCTTTCTCAGGATTTCTAAGAATACAATTGTGCTTGTATGGTTGACAATGATTTTTAGACTAACCTCTTCCAACTCCTCTTTGGAACTTCCTTCTTAATTGAAAGAGTAACACAAAAAAATCATAATATTATGAAACAAAAAAATCATAATATTATGAAACAAAAAAAAAAAAAAAAAAAAAAAACTAAAACTAAAACTAAAAAAACTAAACAAAATATTATAGGCTTTAAAAGAACTTTAAAAGCTTTTGTACATTATATAATTTTTCTAACTAACAAAAAATTAGACAAGAAGGATTATAAATAAATTTCTAACACTTGTAAGAAAAATAACAGATATGTTACAAATTATGTATTTTATATATGTATATACATATATATATATATATATATATATATATATATATAATTAGATTGTTTTTTATATGTAGATATTTATAACCAAGGATATTATGCAATACTAAGACTTAACAAATATTATAAAATTCGGTTCAAGTTTGTGTTTTTAAAAAAAATAAATTAAAAGTAACTGAAGTAATTAAAAGTTGATAAAATAAAAATCTTTCTAACCACTATTTTATATTTGTTGAAACAATATGCTTGGAATTCTAAAATTTATAGCACAAATTAGTATAAAATTTCTAAAAGAATAATTTTAATATTTATAAAAAACTTGATAGTTTGTTAAAATAAATGTGTCTAATAAGATTCTTATTTCTTTTGTACCACATTAGCAAAGTTTGGTTGCAACTCCTATCTGTGTTAGTTTATATCATAATTATGCCAATAAACCAAATATTCTAACTTACCATGTCTTAGTCTTAAATCAAGTCCTTAATTTATTTCAGATTATTTTTAAAGTTTAAATCTCAACAAAAAGAATTTATGCATTTTCTAATTTTTAATTTAATTTTATAAATTCTTATAATACATAATTGAAGTAAGCTTCAAAATTCAAAAAAATTCAAAACTATATATACCTTTTTTGATATTAAAAATTTAGATAATAGGTTATAAAAGTTAAAATTTTACAGTTTAAAATTGCATACTGACAATTGTTATATCACCCTAAAAACAAATTCTATTTTTTTCAAAAAAGGTTTTTCTTTTTATAATACCAACACCTTATGTAAATTTGGAACTTATTTAGCTTAAATCTCATACATTTTTTTGTAGCTTAGATGGTATTTTTTAAAACAATTTAACTATCAAGTTGCATTTATATTTGCAAGGCTAGATTGTGGTGTTTGAATTGAAAAAGTTTCAATGCATCAAGTGATCTTATAAACAACTCTATATGTAAAATGTACTTAAAAATATATACCAGAATAAAATATCTATCTGATTTCAGTTATTGTTGCAAATTTTTTTTTTTATAGTTTTGGTGAGATTTTTTATTAGCAAGTTTTGAGTATAATAGATAATAATTATTATTCTGGTATGAATTTTTTTAAAAACCAACAAGTATAATTTTTTTAAAAATAATTTCATTTGAATAAAAATATTAGGAAGCTTAAATTATAAATTTTTTAAATTTATTTACAATACTTCATGTTTATTTGTAATTGTTTTCATGTTTTAATTGGGTACAATAAATAAATATATATATATATATATATATATAAATGCACTAAATAAGAATCTGTTTTCCTAAAATTGTTTTGAAGTTATAATATGTTGGACAAAGTTTTGGTAATAGATATCTGATTTTAGAGTGTTGCATGTTATTATCATTATTATTTTTTTTTCATCTATTTGTAATTAATAGAAAGTAAGTAAATTATAAAAAGAAATAATAACAACAACAAAAAGAAGAAAGGAGATTTTCACCTTTTTAAAATTTTAATTACTAACTTGTGGTGTTGTAATATGGCAAGTTCCTCAAATTAATCTATGTATGATTTTTGTTTCAGCTTTATTTTAAAAATATTGAATTATTCATCATATATTATTTCTCATAAAATGAAATTAATCTTAGATTTTATGCAAAAATTTAGCCTTCAATTCTGTATTATGTTCAAATTGTACCAAACTTTTTGTATCATATAATAGGATAATTTGATAAAACCAAATCATCCCCTGCTAAGATTGATTTAAAATGAAGAAATGCTTGAAAATGTTAAAATATATCAATTTATGACCTATCAGAAAATATTTAAAGTTACACAGATACTTCTATATTACATCTAACCAAAGAAATCAGCAGTAAAACACATTGAAGAAACATTTTTCAACCAATCTTATAAATTTCCATAGTATCTAGCTAGAACTAGTTATATGCATGTTTTTGGTTAGTTTACTTAAATATATGTGCGCAAAATACAAGATAGAGATTTTTGCAGAAGGGATCATTTACGATATCTGATAAACTACATTGATATTGAGCAATAGTGAATGGTGTCAAATGAAAAATTGTCAAAACCTTACAGAGATTCTTGATCTATTTATTCAAAACATATTTTAATTTCACAACACCAAACATATATTCATATTCATTCAAATAGATACAAAATATTTATTTATTTATCTTTGATAAAATTTAACTTTATAAATTTAATGATTCTATTTTTTAGATATTTGGATTCATGTTTTTTTTTTGTTTTTTTGTTTGTTTGTGGCAAGCAAATATGATCAATTAAATACAAAAACTCAAACTTTTCAGTGACGAATTTTAGGAACACCATATATATAATTAGTTGGTTAGTTAGTTAGTGTTCCTTTATGATAGGATTTTAGAAGCGTTTTTTTAAAAGAGGCTTTTTGTAATTGTAGAACTTGTCTTTATATGTAGGTCTGATACTTCTTTCCAATTGGTGGTAATTTTTTCCCAAAAAGCTTGCATTATGATCAAGTTATCTAATTTTGAACCAACAAACAGGTTCCACATGCAACAGCATAAAGAGCAGTAGCTCAGCAAGTTGTGGGGACTGATAAGTGAAATACACTAGGCACACGCAGATGGATCAAGTAATTACCTTCAAGCAACCACGAAAAGAAGTCAAGGTAAGACCCGGAGCGCGAGACACTGAACCTGGGACATTGGGCTGAAGAGGAGCGCCAAACCCATGAATTCTAGAGAACTTCGACGCCACAACACGTCGAGCTGTGAAGGGAAGCGCCGAATCGACCTTGTGGGTTGAATGTGGTGCGGGATTGCGTGAAGAGCGACAGGAGATGGACGAGGCGTGCGAGACTGTTGAGCCGAGACTGCGCTGCATGCTACCATGCAACTTGACCTACACGAGACCTGGGCGAGAGGGGGCGAGACCCGGGAAGACCTCACTGTCTGGTTGAGACCCTGAGATACCCTCGAATAATGAGAGAGATGATAACGGACCGCATGAGACCCGGAGGGACCCGGAGAGATCGGGCTTCTGTGACGCCTGCACGCTCCACGGAAGTCATTCATATATTGTTCGTTCATGGATGAGTTTCGTTGACCGGTTGCTTGAGCCATGGGTTTCTAATCGTTTATCTTAACTTTTCGTCTTGGGATGATAAAATTTAATTTATATTTCAAGGAACAGTTTCACAGAAAAACGGTTTCTTCTTTTCCCCATTTTTATTTTATATTTTATACAAATATTCCAGAGTTAAAAGTACAAATAATTGTGTTCAAATTTTCATTATCTTGTAATTAAATAAACTTTGTTTAATTTATGTTTTTCATTAATGAATTTTTCAAAGAATCAAAATTTTTTAAGTTTTCGAATTGTTTAATTAGTGATTCTTAAGGGGGGAAAAATCACATACTATTGAAATTGCAGTGGTAGATTGCTTAAGTATTGATTTTGGTTGATGTTTAATTAGTTATTTGTTTTCTCTCTCTCTAAATCGTAACACAATTAAGAAAAAATTAAATATATTTCTTTTGATAGAGGTCAAATTAGTTTTAAATCACTTGTGTTAAAACAAATTTGACCGCTATCCAAAACTAAAAGCTTGTCTTATATATAATTAAAGCTATATAGATCTTAGAACATAAAATTTTCATGAAGTTTTACATCTATACTCACAATATATTTACTTGTAATTAGTTTCTATATTCTATATCCTTTCAAAGATTTTTCACAACTTAGAAAAATATATTTTATAGTTTTAAGTATGCGTGTAATTTCTGAAGATGCAGGGGCACTGGTGTAAATACGAAATCTTACAGGGGCATACAGGTAAGTTTCCCTAGTTTAAAACATGAGTTATCCCAGAAGAAAGGTCAGTATTCCTACACACAATACAATTGACCTGAAAATACATACAATACCGTATATTGATGAGACCAGCACGGGTGGAATGGGTCGGGCATTCCCATTGCACCGGGGATTTAGACCCCGCGCTGTTAAATCCTGAAGCTCGTGGCTATGGCGTGTGGAATTAGTCTAATCGTGCAAAGCATGAGTCTAGTGTCTCGTGCTTGAATTACACACACGTAGCTTAGCATTTCTCTGTAAGGGCTGCAATCAGTGGACGATTTAATGGCGAGTAGACGGTTAGGGTGGGCATTCTCATGTCCTCATGGGGTAGCAGTGAAGTCTAGGGGTCACAGGACAGTTCTGTGAGGGTTTAGTTCACCAATTGAAGAAGCGAATCACGACAATTGTTTTGGAGTTGAATTTTTGCAGCGAGTTTTTGAGTTTGTATCAGTAGGCGTTTGGTGAATTTGGCACATTTGGAGAGCGATGGCAGCTCGAGGTCGTGGGCGGGGGAGGGGTCGAGGTGGAGGATCACAGTTTCTGGCCCGCGACGACGATGGGAACTTGATTTTCAATAAGAAGCAGGAGGGACCGACTCCTCTGTTTCCTGTGAGTTTTCGCGCTTATCTTGTATTTTCTTTTGTGATTTAGGGTTTGGTGTTTGTCTTTGTTATTTCGTTGCTGAATTTTTGAAGGACATCATTTTTAATTGCAATATGAACGACTTGATTTATATATATATATATATATATATATATATATATAATATTTTTTCACAATTTTATTCCTGTCGACGCAGAAAGTCGAACGACTCCCAGACTTGCCTACGATAACGAAGAGAGACGAAATGTTGGTGTTTCGGCGACATCATCTCCAGAAGGCATGGGAATGCTCGCCATACTACATTGAAAAGACCAAAACGAAGACTGGTGCGTATTCGGAGCTAATTCCTTGTTAGTACTGGCTGCTTAATTGCCAGGTTTGGAGTTTTGGATCATGCAAGGGTTTTGACCAGGAAGGCATCATGTCCGTCATTTTGCAGAGGGTATAGTAGCAGAGATAGATCGGTATTCCGATCGGTATCGGACAAACAGAAGAGCCAACCGTGTGCCGCTCAACTCTGTGCTCAAGTTAACCGGTGCTTCATTCCCAGTAGAACTTTTGGGTCAAGGTTGCACTTCTCTT
Organism: Physcomitrellopsis africana; assembly: GCA_036785485.1. Taxonomy (NCBI): domain Eukaryota; kingdom Viridiplantae; phylum Streptophyta; class Bryopsida; order Funariales; family Funariaceae; genus Physcomitrellopsis; species Physcomitrellopsis africana. The sequence continues at coordinate 490,810 of JAWRVF010000058.1, read as the reverse complement.
TTTCGCTAGTGCTGGTGCTCTGCAATTTTCATTCTTATTTTTTATTTTATTTTTTCAGGTTGGACATTTTCATTGTCTTCTCTTGCCAGCATGTATCAAGTTTGCGGTTCTCACAGTGGTGGTCAGCTTTTGCAGGTCGTGGTCGGGGAAAAGGGGTTTTGCCTCCAGGTTCCACTCCATGGGTGTTACAAACAAGTTTAGCAAAGACTGGTTAGCCTCTTCATATTTTCTGATGTCATTTAGCATTACGTTATTCATTTTTTTAATCAGACACAGGTGTCTTTTGACCTAACGGCACTTGTGTGACACGAAGTGCACTTCAAGGGAGAAACCGATTCTGATGACAATGATGCATTGTGATCGCAGATTTACATAGACTGGATCAGCTTGCTTCACTGGAGCAAAGACGCCTGAAAGATGAGGTAAACATACAATCTCTCGCCCTAAGTACTGATGATGGGTCCTATCACATTCTGCCTACTGATTTTGCAATAAAGAATCTTACACTTGTGGATGATGAACTTCTCTCCATTTGAGCGTCGATCAAGGATCTACAGTTATGAATGGACTACCACAACTGGCATCATGAGTTCTGATTAATTTTAACCTACATTGTATGCAATGTTACAGGAGAAAGGGGATAAAGATAGCGAGGAGAAGAAGCCCGGAGAAGGAGATGATGGTGATGGCGAAAACGAAGAAATTGAGGATGAGGAGGATGAGATTGCAGACGATGACTATGCTCAGGTTCATGATACTTCCGAGTATATTGCATTTCTACGTTGAATAGCGTGGCCTAATTCTTCGTATTTTCCCAAGTTCTGGTTCGGTACTCTAATCTTTTCAAGGTCAAGTCTACAGTCTAGGCTCATCGTGGGGTCATGAATATCAATCTAACGTCGACTTCTGGATTTTCTTCTGTTCTTCAGACCTTTGGCTTCGACGATGATGATGAATACGATGTGGATGACGGTGGAGATGATGGTATGCATTCCACTTTGAATTTGGAAAATCTGCCAATTATAGTGTTCATTCCTCTTTTCCAAGTATATTGTTGCAGCTTGTATCTGTGCAATTAAGGATTTAGGCAATAGATATGTTCTTGACTCCAGCTTACTTTGTTTGTGAAACAGAAGGACCGGTTTACTAGGCAAACATCATCATCAACGTTCAACATGAACGATTCATCTTGTACCCAATAGTAACCACTAATTTCTTCAAGGTGAATCTTCTTCGTGTATTGTACTCTCAGAACTTGTATTGTAATCTTATCAAATTGTTATCAGCCTCTTCCACTGATGGATCTAAGACAGATTAGGCTTGAGTTTGCATCTTTGTTATCCGTATGTATCTTGACGGTGTGCTTGGTTTTCAGGTCAGTTCTGGACTCCTCGTCATGTATTGGTTAACAAAACCAGGAGCGCTTGATTCATCTCTAGCATTTGACTCACCGTTGCCACTGCTTTTGCTGTTCCTCTATTGTGGTAGCAATTGCATGTGTAGACCAGTAACTCTAAGACCACCGCATGATTTGCCAGACACCAATGCGTGTGGAAGTGAATGCTTGCCGGTGCAAAAACATGAACTTGTATGATTTCGCCACCGGCCATGGTTTTCTATTTGGTCTTAACCACATCTTCGCCAGAAGCGGTCAAAAGTGGGATTCTGCTGTTTGAGTAGGGCAATTCAGCTTTTTATCGATTCCTTCTCCGCTACCCATGGTCAGTTTCATCCGTGAAGTGCAACATTGGGATTTGAAACTTTTCTGTCATGACGGGCAATTATTGCTTTCATGCGTCTTCCAACTTTCGAGGGTGAAAAGCGGCAAATCTGCTTCACCTTCAGTTGCCGTGGTTTTAATTTAGTGGAGCCTCAAATTGTTACTCATCTTTCAAAAGGGGATTCTACAGCATATTTATCTGCGTATGATTCGTGGGCACTCGATTGGCCTGATTGAGTCGGTGGAAGTTTTGGCTTCTTGACAAAAGTATTAAAAACATAAATAGTTCAAGCTCCTTTTTGTTGCATCACGTTCATCTTGAAGTTTTTAACTTATCTCACAAAATAATCTTACACTTATAAAATCTTACACAAAATAACTTATAAAATCTCATCTCATCTTAAGTTAAAATAATCTATGCCAGATCATTGCTTGAAGACATGTGGGAGTGCATTAAATCCTTACAACGAAGGAGGTCGAAGAGAACGACGGAGTGATGGACCCAATGTAGACAACTGTAGCAGTAAATCTTCATGACAGTGGCGTGAATTCAGGTCTACAGACTGCTATGCAATAAAAGAAAATATGCCCCCAGTGAGGATCGAACTCACGACCTTTCCCTTACGAAGGGAACGCTCTACCACTAAGCCATGGAGGCAGTTTGTACGTGATACGTGGCTGTAATCGTCTATCACATATATTTAGTATCAGTTGTGTGGAACTTTATTGGTACGATTTCCACTTTTAAAAATATTCAATTTGTAAAAAGCATGACCTTGGGTTTTGAAGTTCCATGAAATGTAGAAGCACTATCAAGTTGCTAGTCACCTTTGCTTTGTAACTCGATTTTTTAAAACTCGATTTTCCTTTATTTTATTTTGTTTTATTTTTAAATCACTAAGTTTTCAAAATTGAATTGGACAATATGGACATAGTTTCATTACTTTAAGTGCTATATATGAATGAAAAATGAACAATATGAATCCAATTTTTATGTTGATAGAATTAATTATTAGGCTTATATATTATCACTCTGTAAATAAAAAAAATACCAATACACTAAAAAGATATAGGATACTGGTTTGGAGGTAAATGTTGCTACTAAGCAATAATTAACTGAGTTAAGGCTTTTGAAATTATCTTAAATTGCAATAAATTTTTGATGAAATCGACAAGATAATATTTCTTTCAATTCCAAATTTTGTGGCCTTACATATATGATAACTATTTATTATATCTTTAAGAAAAAATCCAAGTTAAAACTTGATTTAAGTATTTATTTTTTAACTTTCTTAGCTTAACATAGAATACATTCCAAATGTATATATCAAGGTTTACATTTATTACAAATCTATATATCAAGGTTTACATTTATTACAAATCTATATATCAAGGTTTACATTTATTTCCAATGTTATTTGATCCTCAAAAAACATTCAAAATTTCAATTTAAACTAATTTAAACTTGTTCACAGGTTATTGTTATTGATGCCTGAAGAATATTTAGTCTTTATTTAACAATCTTCAAACAGACCAAGTAGATACTTCCTGACAAATTGTAGATGTTAGGATAGTTGATGTACAAAGGCTACATGAATTTTGCATATCAACTTAGCATTGGTTGGTTATAGTCCAACAAAAATAAGAAATTGGAGTCCTCTCTAAATACAAATTATCTATTGTATTCTAAATAATTATATCTTACAATTCTTAAAAAATACAGTTTTTCTTAAAATATGTTTTTAAAAATAAGTAGTATATGCCATATAAGATCTAATATGTGCACCCAATATCACCATCATTTTTGTAATGTTAGAATTTTTTTTTATCAATGATAAAAATTTAAAAATTTGTTAATAATTGTATGTTTTTCACCTCAAAGAAATTCAACCTAATCCATTTATTAAACTATATTTCAGTCTTCAAAAAAACATTAAATACAATAGTATTTTTTACAGATAAGATATTATATCTTGGCCATTAAACACAATAGTGTTTTTTACACAAAGATATGACATCCATTTTCTTGCACATAATTATTGCTGTTTAAAGCTACAATAGCCTTTATTACACCATTGAGGTTGAATTATCTTCAAATGGCATTATATTTAATATATTTTTAAATATTATCACCAATTTGTTTTGACAATATGGACTTAAAATTGGAAATCAATAAATAATAGGTTATTCTATCTTCAAGAAACAAGATGAAAAATATTTGGATGGTGACATCTTCTTAAGCCAAGATTTAAATAGATGTGTAAATCATCCATTGTATGTTGCTTGCATTTGATGTCTCTTTTTAAAGAAAATTTGAGAATCTCCAAATCAAACTAAACCAAATCACAATCTTATAGTGTACTTCTTGAATTCAAACCTTGAAATCCATAAATTGGTTGAGGGCTTGCAATACAAAAATCTAATAATGTTTGAGTAGTGGAATCTTTTGTAATAAAGAAGGAAAGAAAAATAAAAACATAAACATGCTCCATAAATCCAAAATACAAATTAAAAAATAAAACCACAATAATTTTTTTAAAAAAATTTAAATTAATTTTTTTTATTTTAATGTACAAAAGAACTATATCCAACCAGGCACAATTCCAAGGAAAAGATTTTAGCAAACATGTGTAGAAGCTTTGTAGATTTTTATTCAAAAAATTCTCGACTTTTTATTTTAATTTGTTATTATGAAAATCTTAAATAGGATAAAAAATCAAATCTTATTGAGATTTACTTTTGTAATCAAATGTTTTTATAAGAGCAGTAATTTACATCCAAATCAGACAATAGATTGTAGAACTGAACCAAGAAGGATATCAAATCAAGTATATTATTTTTCTACTCAGTACAAGTGCAAGTTTGTTAGCAAGTGTTGTTGAAAAGTGAATTGATCATGAAATTGTCAGTGTTCCTGAGCACAAGACTATTGTATCCCTCATACAAGATGTGTCCCTTAATGATATGTGATAGATACTCCAAATTCATACTATTGGCTCACTCACTTTGTCTTGTATCCATTGAATTGTGCTTGTCTTCCTTTGGTCTTTAAGTTTGCCAAACCCATTTTCTGTCTAACACTGCAATAGATAACCAAGAATTTGAAGCAGACACTATTACTGTAAGATTACATTGTATTTAATATTTGTATTACTGTAAGAGTACATTGTATTTAATAACAACCAGAACCAAGTCCACTGTATTTAATCTTTTGGCATTCCAATGACTATAGCATGAGCATTGATGACAAGGGTTGGAAGTACGGAACACATATGTAATTGAATACAACTCATTGCTTTACATGCAAATTAGTCCCATGTGAATAGCTGTTAAAGTGTCTTGCCAAAGTGCTCTTTAAGAATGGATGAGGTTTGTATGTTAGTTTGCCACATCTCATACTTGTAATATTGGACCAAGAGTACCTTTATGAGTTTATATAATAAAGAAAATAGTTTTCAATCCATTTGGCTTTAATATGTTTTTGAAGAGAACTGAGAAAAAGCCATGTGCCTTTTGCAGACTAAGATTTTTATTTTAATTATTCTGCATAATCTAAGTTGGATTTGAAAATACATCTATTTACTTAATGATTAGTTGTAATATAATTTATGCATGATCAGCAGTCATTATTAGTTTTGTGCTATTCTTGTGTTTCTTTCTTATAATATCATCACATACATCTTAAAAAAGGTTTTGTAGTTACATAGCATTCTACTAAAGAATGTTGGATGAGGCTTACATAACAATAATCTCTCAAATGCCACCTGTCGCGACATCTGTAATTCCTCAAATATTAGAGGGTTTGAGGGTTCATTAAGAGACCTCTATGGACTAATTTGGGTTCGGCTTTAACAAAAGTACAATGAGGACAACTCCATGGGCCTAGGAATTTCTGTTGGCTGATTTCATTTGGGTTGTCAACGAAGTTCATACTCAGGTTGATGGCGATGCAAGAGTTGGGATGGGTTTCAAACTGCATCTTTTTCTGAATGTCCAAGAGTTTGCTTATTTGTGCATGTCAAAGACACCACTGTAAAGGTACCAATACCAGGCAATGATACAAAGCTTTGAAAACCCAGTCAAGAGGGATAACCCAAGGTTCTGTGTAAGAATCCTAGAATGCTTCATTTTCTTCCTGGAGCATTCTCTAAGCCAAATTCAGTGCAACTACATTTCCTACCAGAGAAAGAGGTTATTTTACTCCCAATTACAGGCTACTGCTTACAAATATTAGGGTAGGATTCACAGCCAAATACTCAAAACTCGTATCCACTAGATGTACTGACGTGTCTTGATCTCCGACCGCCTTTGTCTTTGGAGGCATTTCGCGAATTTCGCGACCTTCCACCTCCTCTGACATGAGATGCGGCTCGATTTCTTGTCTTCTCAAGTCTTTTCTGCAATTTTGGATCTTCCTCCTCACCTGATTCTGATTCATCGCCTTCGTCCTGTAAAGAAAAGCACTTGGAATTAGAGAGTGGAGAAAACAAGATTAGAGAGCACATAAGTTTCACACAATACATCCGCAATGAGGTAGATAACCTCCGGCTCCATGTCCACAACCTAATGAAGCATGTACAAATATACAGCCAAGTGTATGAGACATTAGAGGGTGCTATATAACATTTCCTACTGGTATCATTTCCACACGATGCCAAGCCATCGGATAGTCGATAGTACAGAGCAATCACAAGCCATCAATAAAAATTTTAGTACTACGACTGCATGTCGTGACATGAAGCACACAAGCGCTACAGGTCGAGAGCACTTACTGGCTTAGTTGCTGCGTTTTCTTCACTCACGACTGCCAAAGAATGGGGATCTCTTGAGGAGTCAATCTCTTCATCTAATCTATCATCAACCGTGAGCTTCTGGAACGACCCTACAGCATTAGAAATTTTGTCAACATTTTGTGCCTGCAGGTTTTCAGAATCATCTTCTTCCTCTTCTGACAGGTCCTCTTCGCCCTCAGCGTTCTCAATAAACTGCAAGAGAACAATCATTTAATAAGCACAAAGGACAAACATGCAGTTCGACAGCAAGTTCTTCAGCACCATCATGTCTTTACATAAATTTCGACAAAACGTCGTTGGTTCATGTTCAGCTGGAGGCAGTGCATGCAAGGAAACTTTTACAGTATCACCGACCTGTTCCAAAGTCTCTTGATCTTTACGGGTAAACCCACTTGCTTCAAGAACTTTGTCCAAGGATTCTTCACCACCAGCCACTGTCTCAAAGTCGGGACGTCCGTCACCCTCTTCTTCATCGCCATCCAAATTCTCAGCATCTGATGGTCCTTCCAAGATTTTGATCCCTGGTGGAGAATAGTTAAACCTGTACCCACTCGAAAAAATTCCCGTGTTTTATTAAGACGTTGCTCATTCATGAAAAAGATGACAAGTGTGGCAAATTCAGTTTTCTGAGCATCAACACAGTACAAAACAAGAAAACACTGTATACCTTACCTCTTTCCAAAAAATTTGAAAATACATTCGACATCTCTATCGAAGTACCTGAAATAACATGTCAAACACCTTGATCAGGCAAGACTATAACTTATGTAATAACAAAGTCACACTTAGCCTAACATACATCGAATGTAGCTATTTCTATGAATCGGACAACAGTGAATACCATAAAAAGGCACAAAGACTTACATTTCAGCATTGCGATGAGTGATAGAGACCATTTGAGGAAAATCGATCATGGTAATATTCTCTTCGTCATCAATCTGTAAGCCACTCTTTTAGCGCACTGACGACTTTCTGATGCATTTTTATCCCACATTCAGAAGAATACTACCCAGAAGATTAGAACTTGAAGAAGAATACGAATTTCCTGCGCGCGAGAGAGAGAGAGAGAGAGAGAGAGAGAGAGAGAGAGAGCGAGTCCACCAAACGGGTATGCATACCATGAGATTGAACTCGTTGAAATCACAATGTATTAGACCGTGTTGTGCCAGCCGAGTGATGAGTCTTAATACTGTATCAAATGCTTTCGCAGGGTCTGAGAGTTGCTTCACTTGCACCCTGCCTCAGACCAAAACCCATCTCTGAGCAACTAACAAGAACGTGCATCTAACCAAAAGAAAGCAATATAATACAAGAAACCGCACTTCAAAAACCTGTGTGATTGTGCACAAAGAAAAGACGAGGGATAAAAATATCATAATATGAAAATGTATAATTGAGAAACTTGGACTAAACAAAAAACTGCGTCATTACTGTGACAAGTAAACAGATTTCGACATATATATGAAAAATGTACGTACATAGGATAACCCTTCACAAGGGTCATGAGAACACAATGTCGATTCCAATCTACAGCCCTAGGAACAGGGAATCCATGTTCTCCAAGTGCCTGAGAAAGAAATGATTTAATTGGTGAGTTCAATCGGCAGGGAGTTAAATAGAAAATTAAACTATGATAACCAGTACAGTGAGCCTCACCTTCATGAAAGCATACTCCTTAAGAGCCGCTAGTCTCGACAGATACAGCCAACTATAGTTATTGCGATGTTTCAAGTAATCTCGCTTTGACTTAACAGCCCGGAAGGATGTACGGCCCAATCTGTGCAACTTCAAGGCCATAGTTTCTCCTTCTGGTGTCACCACCTCAAATATGTCTGCACACCCGCCATAGAAAGGAACAATCACTACAAATCCCAAGTATGACCTCAAGCTGTAAATCTCCGGTGTAATTATAAAAAGGATTCCGCGATGCATCAGGCTGCACTCAGGACATGGTCGACCAAGGCTTCCAATTCTACGAAATCTTTAGTGCGAAGAAATTTTAGATAAACAGTCTACAAGGTAAATAATACCTTAATATGAGAAGCGTACAGATGCATACCTGATTCCTTGCCAACTCCAATTTGACGCCCCACACCAGATATCAGCCCTCGACTAACCATAGTCCTTATGGCTAGATAATCATAGCCTAAATTCGTCAATCGGAACCCGTCATCTGCACATCACCAACAGTCATGTTGAATTCAGTAAACGAGTCACACTCACAGTGTTTACAACAATGACCACAAAGTAAGATTCAACACATAGGTACACAAAAACCCAAATATTCCAATAATTAACTGTGGGTAACGAAATCATTATAAACTGGTGAGCTCAACGCAGTAAACTTTGCAACCATTCCTAAAGTTCGCGCAAGAGATTAAAACATACACTTGGATGAATCATGATGGGTGAGTTTGTGTCTCAGAAGTGTCTTCATGTTCTTATAAGCTCCCCCATGCCTGCAAACACCATCGCATAATTCAGACTAAAAGCGATTACATGAGCTTACACGGCACAAGAGTGCACTGCCCGACAATGTCTTGGACAAAGTAAGCTGACCCTGCAGTTGCTCCCACAACAATTGCGAAAATATACAGCACATATGTTAACAAAAATTCGACAGCGATTGTAAAAAAGGTATTGAGTTTACGAAAGTACTTGAGGCCAGCAATACGATCCACGAGCTCCGCAGGTACAATCTCATGCTGCACAAAGCGAAAGTGCTCATAAATCCATGCAGACAGAGTTCCTCGCGGTTCAATCTGCACACATGGACTCGACAAGAAATTCTGAAGAGGTTTTGCCGTGACTTACATTCTTCATGCCCATCTCCACGGCTGTAAGAACACGGAACTCATCTTTGGTGAGGTAGCGTAGCGCATTCACGTCTAACTTCATGTTGCCAAACTCCACCCGCAACAAGCACACGCACGCAACAGAAAATAACGTGAAATCTGCCGATCTTAGTGTGCTGATCTCGTCTCCTCGGACCAAAATTCTGTGTCTGTGGAGTGTCTCAACAAAATTAGGGCTCAGGGTTTAGAGCTCGCGTACAAAGCTTCTCCGAGACAGGTGTTGCAAATTAGGGTTTTACGTCTTGAACTGAGGTAGTCCGAAAGATGAACAAAACACGAAGAATCATTCATCTAATGCTTTTTCATTCATGTTGTGAGCTCCAGTTGGTTTAGTTTGCCCGTCGGTGTGAAGGGGGATCAGGGAGGATTATGCGAAGAACAGCAACTATACGTTTATATTTAGAGAGAGAGATATATATATATATATATATATATATACACGGGTTATTTCTATTTTAGGAAAATTATGAATTTCTCGGGTCAGTAGACCTTCACAGGATTTTTTGAAAGTGCATTAACTTCTCTCTCTATATACATATATATACACACACATACATGTATAATTAGCCTGATATTTTGGCTAATAAATTATCTATTGAATTTTTCTTGTCCATTTCATAAATTTTATTTAAATAACTCTAAACTTCACAATGGTACTGTTACATTTATTTATAATCTACAATTTTATAAAGAATATCTGAGTCATGTAAGAAACAAGTGGTAAATAGCTTAAGTAGAATATTTCTATGATTGTTGAGTGCAGGTAGATATGTGTTCAACACAATAAAGATTTTTCTTTCATTAGTTCTGTATTCTACAACTAAAGATGCTACAATTGTGTCTTTGCAAGTGTTCCATAAAGTACATTGTGGTGTACAACGCAAGTTTAGAGTAGCTTGTGGTGGTATTAGTAAAAATTGTGATGATATATGGTAGATGGCAAGTTGTGGTGGTAGTAATAAAAACTATGGTAGAATTAGTAATATCCTATTTATAATATGTATATATTTTATAATAAGTTTTTTTTAAAATTATATATATATATAATTAAATCTTCAAAAATTAATTCTTCTAAAATTAATATCTTTTGACAATTTATACTTTATCATAAAATAGATATAATAGTATGGTAGATAATTAATATCTCTAATATTGAATAATAAATATGAAAATTTAAAAATATATTAATTTTTAGAAACTACTCTAAATTATGAATCCAACGTTGTATCAAGGACAAGAACTCGATGAAAGCAAATAAACATATGAAACTTCTATTAAGAAGAATAATAAAATAGAAGTAAGGAAGTATATATATTTAAAGAAATTAGAATGGCTATTGCCACAAGATAAGAAAACTATAGACTCTTGAATCTGGACTAGAAACAAGAAAGGAATTAATAAGAGTGAAGAAGGCTTCACTCTTGCCTCTATAAATACTATCTAATTAAGAGCTACGTGGCGGTATTCTATAGGACCTCCTACGCGTGTCTAATTTGCAAGACACGTGTCAAACTTGCATGACAAGTTTTCCACATGTGCGCCACGTACTTGGCTTGTTCTGCAAGCTACTAACATGTGTGATACATGGCTAGCTTGTTCCACAAGCTACCAACATGTGCGCCATGTGACTAGCTTGTTGACCAAGTTTCTAATCTACCAATCACTTATAGATATGTATAAAGGTGATTCCACGTCTATGAAGCTTCTAGGAAGTTTTTCTATCAGATATTATCAAATCAACTTATTTTATCTACTTCTATTGGTTTACAATAATTATTTGTAAACCAATAGAAGTAGATAAAATATGCGTTCACTAATATCATATCCATACCAATGCACAAGATATTCTAATGGATTTTGGCACCGCCTTGAATCTAAAATCTCTTCAACCTTGAATTCTTTATCGCTGTCCACTTCTATAGGAGGCGGTGGCATTTGTCTTCTTTCTTGTATATCCACTATCTTGTATGGCTTGAGTAGTGACAGGTGGAATACAAAATGGATCTTTATGGACTCCAATAGGTGTAATTGATATGCAACTAGATTGATTTATTCAGAAATAGGAAAAGATCCAAGCCTACAATAGTCCAATTTATTGCAAGGACGAGTAGTCTTGATATTGCGACGAAGTAACCATACCTTGTCCTCCACGTTGAATTGTAGTTGTTTCTTGCGATATGAATCTGCATTTATTTTTTTTTGTTCTTGAGCTTCTTTTAATTGTACCTTCATTATTGCATGTAGCTCTCATACACAATTTGCCAAATCTTCTGTTGCTGGATTATCAACTTTTGAAAAGTCAAAAGCATCAAGTCGTGGATAATAACCATAATTGGCAAAGAAAGGTGTTTGTTGCATATAAAAATGTATCGTATTATTATAAGCAAACTATGTCAATGGCAGAAGAGTTGTCCAATTATCTTGTTGGTAGTTGATGGTACACCTTAAGTACTACTCCAAGACTTGATTAACGCGCTCTATTTGTCTGTCAGTTTGAGGATGAAAAGCTAAAGATAATTTTATATCTATTTTTAAGATCTTGAAAAAGGTTCTCCAAAATCTTGATACAAATTGAGTTTTCCTATCCAATATAATATCCTTAGGTAATTCATAATAGCGATAGATATTATCAATGAAAAGCTTAGCTGTTTCTTCACCTAAGATAGATTTTGTACATAGCACAAAATGTGCCATCTTGGTGAACTAATCTACTATCACAAATATAGAGTCATAAGATCTTGAACTTGAAAGATCTGTAATGAAATCCATAGAAACAGAAGACCATGGTTGTTTTGGAATAGGTAATGGCTGAAGAAGTCTAAAAGGTCGATGACGAGGAATCTTTGATCTTGAGCAGATATCACATGATTGTACAAAGTCTTTGACTGCCTTCCATATTTGAGGCCGCCAAAAATCTCTTGATATAAGTTCCAAAGTCTTATTGTATCCAAAATATCATACTGTTGAAAAATCATGACGTTCTTGAAGAACACGTAAACGTGTTTCTCCTTTTGGAACATATAGGCGTCCTTCAAAATATAGTAGGTTATTCTTGAACTCGAATTTAGAAGAATCATGAGTCTTGGAAGAATTATTCTTGATATCATGAACAAGAGGATCTAAGGAGATACTTGATTGAATTTGCTTGAAAAAAGTTGAATCAATAGTCAATGTTGATTTCATTGCTCAAAGATGAAATTGCTCTGGTTTCAAAAGGGCTGTTCTTTGTTGCTCAAAAGATGCATCTCTTTCTTTTGGTACAAAATAGTAATATTTAGAAAAGACATTGGATAAACCTTATTATTTTCTTGGCTAATAAGTGATAATGAATTTGAATCTTGATAAAGACATACTCCAACGAGCTTGACAATGCTTCAACACGCATATCGACATGAAATACTTGAGGTTCTCATGATCCGTATATACAGTGATTGGAGTGGAAGTGCCTTTTAGATAATGACGCCATTTTTGAAAAGAATCCATGATTGTAAGAAGTTATTTGTTGTGGATTTCATAATTAATCTCGGTTGTTGAAAATTTTCTTGAATGAAAAGCTACTAGATGAAGTTTGTCATCTGTTCCCATTTGTGATAAAACCGCATCCAAGGCAAAGTCTGATGCATCTATTTCCATAAAAAAACGCTTTGGAAAAGTCAACACAATACAAGATTGGTGCAAAAACAAACGATGTCTTCAGAGCTTCAAATGTTATTTCTGCTTCTTGATTCTATTAGAATTTGTCTTTATAGGTCAAACGTGTAAGTAGAGCTGCAACTTGAAAAAAGTCTTTGATAAAGATCTAATAATAATTGACAAATCTCAAAAAGCATTGGACATCTCTTACCATCTTTGGAATCTTCCAATTCATGATTGTCTGGACTTTCTTAGAATCCATCATGAGACTATCATTTGAAATAATATATCCTAAGAAATCAACTTGAGTAGTATGAAACACACACTTTTTCATCTTGGCGTACAATCCCGCAGCTCTAAGTTTTTGTAATACTTGACGAATATGTATTTCATGTTCTTAACTGGTTAAAGAGTCTTAATATCAAAGATAATGGATATTTATTCTTGATTGTGATCTTATTGAGTCCTTGATAATCAATACACATCCGCAATGATCTATCTTTTTTCTTCACAAATAGAATTGGAGCTCCTATTGGAGATTTAGAATGGCGTATGAAATTCTTGGCCAAATTCTCATCAATATATGCCTTGAATTCAGGCAATTCATCTTGTGATAAACTGTAGATTGGTCTAAATAGTGGTTGAGTTCTTTCCTTGAGGTCGATTCAACAATCATATGGACAATGCTCTGGAAGAATATCTGCATTCTTTTTTTCAAAAACATCTTGATAATCTAGATATTGGCTTGGAATGCCACTTAAAGTCTTTCCACCATCAAAAATGGATGTGGCATAAATAGCAAAAGCTGATCCTTCTTTTGCTACGTGTATAAAAGCTTTTGCACCTATAAGTATGGATTTTATTATATTAGATTTATAACTTTTCACTTGGTTGGCAGGATGTTTAATAATATTCTGAGAAAAATCAAGTCTACAAGAATTCTAATTTATTTGAGGATTATATTTTTCTAGCCATGATAAACCTAAAATAATTGGATTAGATAGAGATTTAATTATGTTAAAGGTTACGTAGCTATTATGACCATCTATTATTACTTTTATAGGACGGGTTTCATGACTGACATCTCTAGAAGATAATGGATGACCATCTATGACTTCTACATATACGGATTTAGTTTTCTATATTAAAGGTATTTTATGATTCTTAACAAATTGTTCATCTAGAAAGCATGGTGAGGCTCTTGAATCTAATAAGGCAGAGGCTCTGTAGTTTTTTGGTCCTAAATATACATCTATTATAAAACAAGGAGAGGATTTTGAGGAGAGAATATGACCTTCATTAGGAATTGTACAAGGTTCTAGTTGCATGGTCTCTATTGTAGCTAGACAAATTCGTTTTCTGACATGTTGTCTTCTTTGACAGCCACACTTCTCATTTTGTAGTTGTGTCATTTCTTCGAACAATATTGAGCAGTATGCTTAGGTTCTCTACGATTTAAACATAATCCTCCTTGATGATGCTGAATCTTTTCTTGTTTGGTAAGAAGTTTAAAATGTATCGCATCAATTTGGATGTCTTCTACTTCCAACTATACGTTTTATGAGGACGTTGATATTACCATTGAATAATAACATTCAGGATCTCTTGTATGACTCTCGGATCAAAATTCAAAAAGTTGATTGTCACACTTCACACCAAAATCAATTACTTGACTCAATGTTTGAGGATTGAATAAATTAAGCATTAATTTTTTTACCTCATATTGTAATCCGTAGTGAAATTGGCTGATGAGTGCTACATCATCCCGCTTGATATCAATCGCTAGTTGTCAAAATTGTGAAGCGTATAATGACATTGATCGATTGCCTTGTTGTAGGATGCAAATCTTATTGGTTGTAATATAGATTGCATCATGTTCTCTATACATAGATCAAAATTTCATTAAAAATGCTTCCAAATTATCCAATATTGAATCACATTGTTCAAGAAAAGATAAAAACCATAATAAAATAGAACTCGAAAGTAATGTTCCAATAAACTTAACTTGAGATCCTTGCATAAGATAACTCTGAGGTTGAAGTTTAATCACCAATTGTACCTAATTGACAAATCCTTGAAACTTAGATCTTGTGCCATGAAACTTCTCAGACAAATTAATTTTTGGTTCTCTAATGTTTAAACGATGCTCCATCATAGGTGAAGTAGTATGGTTTGGTGTAGATATTGACGCAGCTCCAACTATCTCTATATCTTCACTTCTTACTAATCTTGTTGCTCCTTGTGGTGGTAAATTGAATTGATGCATTGCAAGCATTAGATCTCTCATTTGTTTTTGTATTTGTGCCATTGCAATCTTTATTTTTGCAAGCTCTCCTATGATAATACAATAGGAAGGAAGATGTCTACTGTCACTTCAAGAAATGTAGAATAACACATTCAAAAGAAAAAATTCTAGAAATAATATCAGTTTAGAAGTGGGTACTCTACAACTTCTAATATGCTTATGTCTTATCAAGAAAAAGGGATAATCCACTCTTAATCAAGAAAAGACAAAGCTCTGATATTGTATGTGTATTCTTGTCAATTTGTCAAGGACAAGAACTCGATGAAAGCAAATAAAGATATGAAACTTCTATTAAGAACAATAAAAAAATAGAAGTAAGGAAGTATGTATATTATAAGAAATTAGAATGGCTATTGCCATAAGATAAGAAAATTATAGACTCTTGAATCTGGACTAGAAACAAGAAAGGAGTTGACAAGAGTGAAGAAGGCTTCACTCTTGCCTCTATAAATACTATCTAATTAAGAGCTACGTGGTGGTATTCTATAGGACATCTTACACGTGTCTAATTTGTAAGACACGTGTCAAACTTGCACAACAAATTTTTCACATGTGCGCCACGTACTTGGCTTATTCTGCAAGCTATCAACATGTGTGATACATGGCCAGCTTGTTCCACAAGCTACCAACATGTGTGCCACATACTTGGCTTGTTCCGCAAGCTACCAATATATGTGACACATGGCTAGCTTGTTCTACAAGCTACCAACATGTGCGCCATGTGACTAGTTTGTTGACCAAGTTTCTAACCTACCAATCACCTATAAACATGTATAAAGGTGATTCCATGTCTATGGAGCTTCTAGAAAGCTTCTCTATCAGATATTATCAAATCAACTTATTTTACCTACTTCTATTGATTTATATTAATTAGGTAATTATTAGAATAAATCTTATATCCGTGACACGTTGTTTGCTTCTATTTTGTTGTACAAAGTTCCATTAGAATGCCTCTAAGTACTTTTTGTGCAATGGTCATCATTTGTCACATCAAGAATTTGAATCATACTTTGCAAGCAACAAAGTTTTTCTTCTATAGACATAAATACTTCTTTTGATTTGTTATTATCATTGATCATTTCATCATCAATATTTTTTGCATAAGCAAGAACAACAAAATCTTTAGTTAAAATCTCCTTATGTGCAATTTGTGCTTCCTCCACAAGATTGAGTAGATTGATAACTAATACATGGTGGTACATTAGAAGTTGATTAATTGATTCTTTAAGTTTGTATTTAAATTGATCTTCTTGAAGTTTAATTTCAAACTTTGAATCTTCAAAATTTGTCCTAATTTTGAATAATTGATGTGGAAAAAGTAATTTATAATTATTCCAAAGAAAATATCATTTCAAGCTGCCTTGGTCCATCTTATAGCAACCAGTTAGTCAACTTTATAAATATTTGTATCTTGTCTTTTATCCTTATCAATTTCATCTTAAAGTTGATAATAACAATATTTCTATTCAAATGCTACAATAATACCATCCATGGATTGGATCTTTAATGTTATATTTGTAAGAAGCATTAATAGTTTAATGTTTGTCAATTCCAAATCTCCTTTGATATATCATGGGGCATTATTTAATAGAAGCATCAATTTTTTGCTAGCCATTTTTATATCATTGTCAAATTTTTGTAATCATTTTAAAAATAAAAGTCCAATTATCTAAGTTTTTTGATTATTTTGGTAATATAGTTTAAATTGGTTGCTACTTTGTAGATTGAATGCTTGTGGTTTTACAACATATTTAATAATAAAAAACTCTCTTCAATTAGAACCATATGTATTAGTAGTAAAACCAATTGTGATTCTAATTTTATTCTTTTTAGAATCTTCAATTTGGCATTGGCCAATGGTTTTGTCAAGTACCATGTAACAAAATTAGTCTAATTTTGTCCAAGTTATATACATTTCAGGATTTATAGTGTGCTATCTTTATTCAAAGTGCACGCATTTTAAGCTTAATAGTTATATTTTTACCAATATAATTTTTATTATAAAACTTCACCTCTTTGAATCCAAGATGACTTTTGAACTTAAATAGCTAGCTATTAGAAAATTAAAGGGCCTTTTTAACACCAAATTGGTCGACAAATTTTTGTGTTTTTTTTTTTATGAAATCTCTTGACAAATCTATTTGGCGAGTTGATATTGAAACATCTAATTTGTAAGAACAATATCCAATTCAAGAAATATAGGTGTATGGGTTTATTTTCTTACAAGCTTAGAATGTTTCATATTCTCATATTTGTTTCTCATGTTCAATATATTTTTGATAATGCCTTGAAATAGAACTTTATATAGACTAAATTATAATATTTATATATTTAGCTAAGTCTTTTTACAAGATTTTAAGATGG
Source organism: Physcomitrellopsis africana (assembly GCA_036785485.1). Lineage (NCBI taxonomy): Eukaryota > Viridiplantae > Streptophyta > Bryopsida > Funariales > Funariaceae > Physcomitrellopsis > Physcomitrellopsis africana. Next base: position 473,140 of record JAWRVF010000058.1, on the reverse strand, counting down.
AATTGTTTGTGCTCACATAGATATAGTTATTGCTTGTTGATTAAATTTCTTATAGAAATGTATTGACATGAAAATTTTGTTGGTCAAAATGATGTACTTTGGAAGAGAAGAAAAATGGTGAAGAAAGATAGAAGAGTATTAAGGAGAGAAAGCTAACAAAGTGAAGATGTCTAGATTGTAGTCTTAAGGCTTATAACTTGATAAAGTAAAGAATGTCATGGACATACAATAGAAGAAGGTTCTAAAAGATTTTATAAGGTTCTACTTAGTCTTAGAAGATTCTAAAAGATTTTATTTAATTCTAGAGATTTTAGAAGGTTCTTGATAGTTACAAGAAGACCCTAATAGATTTTAATATGTTCTAAGAAGGTTTTGAAAGATCTTAGAAGGTTCTAAAGAATTTTAGATGGTCTTAGAAGGATCTTAGGCTTACTTCACCTCCAAACATCAAAGAAATTCCTCAAAGAGCTTCTTTATACCTAATATATGTATATATATATATATATATATATATATATGAATCAAGAAATCCCTAGTTTCAACAATGCAATCTTTATGGCTCAACTTGTGCCTTTTGGTCTTGTTCTTGTGTCCTATCATTGCTCCTTGCTTATGATATAAAATAAATTCTTTTTGTTTCAATTCTTTGAACTTTTAGAGTCTTGTTTTATTTGAGTTATATATTTATAAGATTTTATTGAGATTGACATAATATAATATTGAACCTTGGTCTTTTTGAATAGAAAGCGGATTATCCATCTTCTTAGAAGTACTATAATGCTCTAGAGGTTGCAAATTATCCTCTTCCAAATTAATAATGTTCTTGATTTTTTATATATATTTCTTCTTGTTTTATTTTTATGTCACAAAGTAAAAAATTCAATATGGTGGATTTTAAAGAATTCAAATTGGATTCAATTATAAATGCTCTTAAAGCATTGAAAGTTAAGCCAAAGATCTTGTCTAAGTAAAATGATGAATTTTATATGATCGTATATAATGGTGAAAGAATAGAACTACCTTAGCCATTATCACAAGTTATTTTAAAAATTCCATCACCAAGGTTTGTTTCATTAGAAGATGTATGTATTTAAGATGGCAACTCAATGTCAATAACAAAAGAATTAAGAATTAACTTACAAGAGAAATTTGATAGAACTTGTTCAAAATTTTATGGCTTCATAAATCAAGTGCAATTTATTATTTTATTTCAATCTCAGGAATATTTAATAGAAGCATCTTATGTTGGTCTAATTGGAACCTTGCTATTAAGTCAAGCTTTGTCTTGATTTGCTTCATTGCTTGAGAAAAATTCTCATATATTGCATAACTTTGAAATATTTTTAACAATATTTGTGAAAAATTTTAAATAACATAGTAAGATTTATTCCTCTACAATTAAAATCTAAGCCCTTTGACAAAGAATCCATTTAACTTTAATATCACATATTGATCCAAGAAGCAAAAAAGTTGTTAGATGCTTTATCAAAACAATCATATCTTATGCCAAAAGAATAAGAGGCAATATGCAATCAACAATGGATAATATTCTTGAAATTCAAGAAATTTTATATTTGAGCAATTTTTATATCAATTCCAATGGAGTTTTTATTTTTTAATCAAGTTTGTACAATCTTGACTATAAATCCTTTTGTTTTTTTATTATCAACATTATTCCACCAATATCTACAATAATTTAAGTAAATTCAAGTTTGAAGACAATCTCTTCTATTTTGAAAAATGCTTGTATATCCCAAAAGAACCATTGCACCTCTATATTTTCTAAGTGTATCATGACTTTTTAATTATAGAATATTTTGAATTCAATAAGATATTAGAATTTATTTTTAAAAATTTCTAATAGTCTCAAATGTGAAAAGCTATCAAAAAAATTATCTTCTCATATGACACATATTTTAGATCAAAAAATCCTTGACATTGCTCATATAAACTTCTTCAACTCCTACCAATTTTAAAACAACTATAGTCTTCTAACTCTATGAACTTTATTACAGATTTTCTACCATTAAATTCTTTTGATATCATATATACAATTATCAACCAATTTACAAAGATGGCACATTTTATCTTTTGCAAGAAAACCTTCATTAGTGAAGAAATTGTCAAATTTTTCATTGATAATGTCTATCAATACCATAGATTGTCAAATAATACTATACTGAATCAAGGACTATACTTTGTGGCTAAATTTTGGAAGTCACTTTTTAAAATTCTTTGAGCACACATCAAGCTTTTTTTAATATTTCATCCTCAAATTAATAGCCAAATAGAGCAAATCAACTAAATCTTGAAGTAGTATTTAAGATGTACTATCAATTATTAACAAGATGGTTGGACATCTTACTTGTCTTTAGTAGAGTTTGCTTATAATAACATAGTTCATGCATCTACTTAATAAATTCCATTTTATTCTAATCATGGCCGCCATCCAAAATTGAACATATTATCCATTGGGAGATCCAAAAATCTAATGGTAGATGACTTTGTAAGCCAAATTGCTAATATCCAAGCTATCTTGAAACTTTAATTGGAAGGAATTCAAGTACATTCTAAAAAATTAGTTGACATACAAAAGAAGGAACAAACTCCATTTTAACTTGGCAATAAAGTATGGTTGTTTTGACGCAAAATAAAGACTATTCAATTATTTAACAAGTTGAACTACTGAAGGTTGGGATAATTTTTTATTCAAAAATAAATTAATTTTTCTACTTATTAATTAAAACTACCAACATCCATAAAGGTACATTTTATTTTTCACACATCTCTTTTGGAATCTTATAGAAAATCAAGCATATTAAGAAGAGTACAATGGCCACTACCTTCTATTGAAGTGGATAGCTATGAAGAATTTGAGGTAGAAGAAGTACTTGATTTGAGGCTAAAACAAGGACAACTTGAATATTTTGTATATTAATGTGGTCATAACATTACTAAACATATATAGAAGCTAGCTTCAAACTTAATCAATACATCACAAAAGATACATGAATTTCATTGACAACATCCTTTTGGATCTAAAGTAGCAACATATATAAGGCAATATTTCTATCTAGCAAATCCAAATATGGTGCATTCTAGATTTTACAATTTTTTTGTAGGAAGGGTGGAAGCAATTCCAAAAGTTTCAAATCTCAACTCTCACATACATATAAACAAACAAATTTAAAAGTAATTCAATTCTATCTTAAGATTATAATATATCGTTGATTTAAATTACATATTTAAATATAGATAGTCAAGAAGACAATACCATGTCAATTAAGCCATCTTAACTGAGCATTTTATATTATCAAATTTAAAATAAAGAATTGCTTGAACCAAGAAGATGTCAAAAAATATCCAATAGCTGTTTTGTGGCAATTATCATCAAAGTAAAACCTATTGATAAAGAATGCCTTAAAATAATTTTGAAAGAACATTTTTGTAACAAAGACATAAAAATTCAAGCTTAGTCTATAATAGAAGGCTTTGATCATTATTGATAGTTATAAGGACCAATGAGTCTTCTGATTTATAAAAGAGAAGTTAAATATATTACAGATACCATGCAACATATCTTTGACTTCTTTTATCTTTGACAAAATTTGAATCTATCCCTCTTTATAGAATTCGAAGCTAAAGAAGGAAGTGATTTCACGGACATATAATGGAAGAAGATTCTATTTAGTCTTAGAAGATTTTATAAGATTTTACTTGGTCCTAAAAGATTCTAAAAGATTTTTTATGATTATGAAAAGATTTTAGTAGGTCTTAATAGGTTCTACAAAGATTTTGATAGATCTTGGAAGGTTTTAGAAAATCTTAGATGGTTATAGAAGGATCTTAGGCTTGCCTCACCTCCAAGTATTAAAGAAACTCTTCAAAGAGATTCTTTATACGTAATATATATAAGAATTGAAATTAAGGGGATCTTTAGTCTCCACAATGCAATCCTTATGGCTCAACTTGGGCCTTCTAGTCTTACTCTTATATCTTATTGTAACTCCTTACTTATGATATAAAATGGGCCTTTTCTATTTTAATTCTTTGAACTTCTGGAATCTTCTTCTATTTAAATGGTGTATCTATAAGAAGGATGTATAAACAAGTTGAAGTATTTTTAGACTTTGAACGTATAGGTTCAAGTGATTTTTTTAGAAAGACTTGTTTATTTGGTGCATCACTTATCAAGAAAGAGGGAAGAAGCTATAAGTCATATATCATTGTACAGATTCCTAATTATACTTTGATATTGAATATCCTTTACTAATTAATCCCTCTCTTTATAATGAATCATATTAATTAACAAAGGTTTGATTGTAGTCATGATATTTGTCTATGGTTGAAATAAACATGGTATTATATTGAAAGATTCAAATAATGATTCATGATTTTTTAGATATTATAATGACATCAATATCTAATGAGTGTAAGCAAGATTGATCATTTGTATTTGTATAGCTCAAATTAGTAAAAATACTATTTAAGTGATCTCTAAGTTATAATCTTTTCTAATGTAAACTAAATCAACTAAATCAACTTTAGTTGTTGTTGAAAATCTTTAGCTATTAATGCCTTTGATTATTCTTACAATTAAGAAATATGCACTTAAATAAAGCATGAAAGAAGCAAGAGATGTATCTTTTGGAAAGAGCAATAGACAAATAGTTTTGTCTCATAGAAGCCAACATCTATAATGTGAGTTCCTTACTAAAGACTACCTCTAAGTGTGCATTCTTGAAAGATTACAAAACCCTCCTTAAACCCTCGAAGGTGAATCACTCACAATTATAACTGCAGCTTTTTTTGGCCCAGATGTGAAGAGAAAAAGCTCGTAGACCTCAGAAGCATAAGCATGTTCTTCTCCAAATACTGCAACAGAATTTCTTGAAGCTTGCAGAAAGCAAAGAACCGCCAACAACTTCAGCAAATCTTCAAACACCCTTGACCTTTGCCATGGGATCAACTAAATTATGAATCAACGTATCAGATACACTGCACGAGTAGCAAACCTCAATATCTAGTTTGCAAACACGCTCCTACCTTCCTCGACTGTGTAATCCCTACTTTGTAAGCATTGCGCGTCTACATGAATCAAGCTTCATCAATCTTGTGTAAGAGAGAGCTACTGCACTTTACGTTGAAGTTTATATCTCTTGCCGTGGCTTACTGGAATAGAAGTTGAGATCCTCTGCTGAAGAGTCAAGTGACTCTTCAGTTGGACGGTAGCTAGTATCTTAGTTTAGTGATGTTTTCTTGTCCTAGTGTGCCGATGGCTAAAGGTGCGCCGCCTTCTGGTTTTGTCTACTAGTTTGCTGTTCTCGCTATTTAGTTTGGGGCTCTTTCTTTCCTTTGTGTGAGGTTAGTTAGCATGAGTAGTTCAGAGACGTTTCACAACATGGTATCAGAGCTTGGTTTTTTGACAAGAGTGAGAGTTCCTCTAGATCTACGACCTGCAGATAGAGTCTCCAATAGAGAATGAATTGTGTCATCTATTCAGTAGAATGTTGAGTCTCCGATAGAGTATGAATTAAGTTACACACTTAGCAGAACTTTGAGTCTCGTACAGAAAGAATACTATTAGATCCAAGATGGACCTTGCCAAACACTTTGTCAAAAATAGCAAGCTTGATGGAGAGGAGAATTACGTGTCGTAGGCCCACTCTGTCAAAATGCTGCTTCAACGAGATGAAGTCTAGGACGAATTGGGGTTTGACCCTGATAACGACAACCATGAAGAAGCAGAAGCAGCCGTCGAAGGAGTGACAAATCCCGGGGAAGCTGAAACTGATGTTGGGGCAGCTGAACTGGGTAACGCTACTACAGCTGCCTTGGCTGCTCAAGCTCGAGCTGCTGCAGTCCGCATCCGACGAGCTGATCCACCAACTGGAAATGTTCTGAGGTGTTTATGCATTAAGGCTAAGTCCATTTTGAATGCCACAGTCAAGAAAAAGTTTTTTCCTACCATTTCTACTCTTGACATGGATGTGGTTGATTGTTGGGATTTTTTTAAGGAACGGTTTGGTGGGGACATTCTACAAAATGTTCTTTTGCTAGAGACCAAGCAAGAAAACACGAGAATAAGAGAAGGTCAGAAGGTGGAAGATTTCCTCCGCTCTATTGACGATTAGGCATACTTCCTTGCAAGCTTGGATGCTGCCATCTTTGAAGGCAAATTAATGCACATTGTACTGAAGAACCTTCCCTTGAGTTTTGGTGGATTTGTCTCTATGTTTGATCAGGATATGACCAAACGGCCAAAGCCAACGTATCGTGATCTTTGTCGATGACTTGTTGCTGAGCAATACTGGGGCAAAGCTAGGACCGACACCACTACTGTGACAGAAGAAGCTATGGTGCTGGGACGTTTTGGTCGATCAACTGGACGTGGCTTTGATCGTAATCATACACAACCATTCATGTCCTCTGGATTTTCTCCTGGACGAGGTTACGAGGCCTCTCCTGGACGCAAATATGAAGTCTCCCGCAATCTAGGCACTCCACTCCAGCGTTTTTTGCACCTGCGCGCACTAATCGTGTCCTTTGTGATTACTGTGGCAAGAACAATCATGTGTCCTCAGACTGCGACTTGAGGAAACTTGAAGAGAATATTGCCAACATGCAGATCAGGGCTGCTACCATGCGACGTGCAGCCCGGCCCCAAGTCCATTTGAAGTTGCAGAGGAAGATTTCGATGGGATCCACGATGCTGACCAACCTCAGGATACTGATGCAGACCAGGTCAACCCTACTGAAATAAATCTGACCGAGCACTCCAATTTTGAACAAGATTGGTTTGTGGATTCCGCAACTAGTACACATGTTACTGGGAACAAGGCATGTCTTTCTCAGTTTGCACCTAGCTCATCTGTTAATCGCTCCACTGTAACCACCGCGAATGGTGCTGCCCTGCAAGGGATCTGTCTCTCTCGGGAACAATAAAAGTGTTAATAATGTTTTGTATGTGCCTGGTGTAAGGAAAAATCTCCTATCAGTAGGAAAACTGGCCGACGATGGCAATATGCTTGTTTTCAATAGTCAATCGTGCTTCATTTTTAATCAGCACCTTCCTCAACGTGTACACTTACTAGCTTCTAGAGATCACTCAAACAATCTATACAGATTGCGTTCTAGGAGAGATAGTTCCTCAGCACTAAATATAATTACTACAAATTCACTCCCCTCTTCTCCGATTTTTGCTGCATCTACGCACATCGGACTTCTTGGCACGGAACCTCCGGATCGCGACGACACCCTTGCTCTTTGGCACAAGCGGCTCGCTCACGTTCATCATCAACGGATATACCACATGTCCCGAATGCAACTTGCTGGCGGTCTTCCTAGAATGGCATAGTCCAAACATTCATGCGAAGTTTGTGTCCAGGCCAAACATCATAGGGAGCGGATTCCAAAGCAGGCCTCTTCTCGCGCAACTCGGCCACTGGAACTCTTGCATTCTGATCTCTGGGGGCCTATCTCGACCAACACTGCAGCCAAGTACATTTTGACTTTTACTAACGACTACTCCCGGTTTACGTGGATTTTCTTCCTTCACACTAAGGATGAGACTTTCCCCACCTTGCGCAACTTTATAGCTTCAATAGAGTCTGAACTCCAATCCAAAGTTTTTTCTACCTCGACAGAATTTCTTCAGTTCTGTACGAACCGGGGAATTATGTAATTATGTTCTTACTTCGGCTCGCTCTTTTGAACAAAACGGAGTGGCTGAGCGGAAGAATCACAGACTCCTCGAAGCAGCTTGCAGTTTGCAGTTTGGAATCGAAATTTCCACAACATCTTTGGCAGGAAGCAGTCCGGCAGAAAATTACATCAACTGGTATTCCTCTCAAGCTCTTCGCCTCTGTACCCCTTTGAATGCTTGTATAACAAGAAGCCCTCTTTGTCTCATCTTCGGATACTTGGCTGCACAGCCTATGTATTACTACTACCCAATCTCCGCAGCAAGTTGGGAGCAAAAGCATTTCGAACTGTACTTGTGGGCTATACAATGAACAAAGTAAAGCTTATCGCTGTTACGACCCCTTGAAAAGACGAATTATTATTAGCCGCGATGTAGCCTTTCTTGAAGGATCTCTTGGTCAATTCTCCACCAACTATCTTCATGTTCCGGATTTCTTTCAGTAGTTCTCATCCAATGTGGATGCCACTATTGACTTGCGTGTTCCATCTGTCGGTAGAGAGGGGGAATTTTCTACAAGTCCTATCAGAACTCAGGAACTGGAGACTGATCTTCCAGCTATTCAACAGAACGATGGTCTTCCAGCCTTTCGGAGGAACGATGATGGAGCATGACTTGCAACAAATGTTACCTGAAACGATTCTGTTGGATCAACCTGTACCCTCTGATCCTATTAGACGGTCACTTAGAACTCGCTCAGTTCCTGTTCATCTCAAAGACTATCATCTGTACTTGACACAAGACAATGATGTAGCTGTAATCGACATAACTGGGAGCTCGTCTGATGATCTGACTTTTAACGATGCTATTAGAGATCTCAAATGGAGAGAGTTCATGAAGGAAGAGTTTGATTCACTTGTTCAAAACAAAACTTGGGAACTTACCGTACTTCCTCCAGGTCGCAAAGCGCTGTGCCAAATGAATTTTCAAAGCAAAACTGGTTATGAACTCGATACATCAATGGCTGAAATCGAGCCTTGTGGCAAGCGGTTTTGAACAATCACAAGGTCTCGATTATGACGAGACGTTTGCACCTGTAGTCAAATGGACTACACTCCGGACTATCATTGCATTATGAGTATTGCAAGGCTAGAACCTGTACCACTTAGACGTTGTCACCACATTCCTAAATGGCCATCTCAAAGAACTCATCTATATGAAACAACCGCCAGGATTCGAACAACCAGGCAAAGAACATCTCGTTTGCAGGTTACAAAGATCAATTTATGGTTTGAAGCAATCACCTAGGGCGTGGTATGAGGAGATAGATCAATTCCTTAGGCAGTCTGGATGGACTAGAAGTATCAACAACCGCAAAGTCTATTTCCTTAAGCAGACTGACACCATTGTTATCACCATGCTATATGTGGATGATCTCCTAGTAACTGGAAATTGCAGGTAGTTACTTATTTCCGTCTGATCCAAGCTCAAGAAGAAGTATCAGATGAAGGACCTTGGAGAGGCTCAACATTACCTCCGCATCGAATTCACCAGAGTTCCAAATGGATTGCTACTTCACCAGAAGGAGTTTTGTGAAAAACTGGTCCGTGAAGTAGGAATAGAACAGTCCAAAGCTGCTGCGACTCCTCTTCCTGAACGGCATGTATTAAAGGGAAAAACTAATACCCCAGAAGCTGATTTAACTTTGTTCCGGCAATCGATTGGAGAACTTATTTTCCTTGCTCATACAAGACCTGATATCTCATACGCCGTCGGAATCGTGAGCCGGTTTCTGAGTAAACCCTAGGAAGAACATTGGAAATCTGTGCAACATATTGTCAAGTATCTACAGGGCACTACTGATATGGGCATTCTTAATGCTAGAAATGGGAACTCCCATCTCACTGGTTATACTGATTCTGATTTCCTTAGCTGTTTGGACACTCGACGTTTTGTTGTATCGTATATCTTTCAATTAGCTTCAGGGCCCATCTCTTGGTCGAGCAAAAGGTAGTCAACGGTTTCAGACTCCTCAACTGAAGCCGAGTACAAGGCACTTTCAGAGGGAGCCAAAGAGGCTGTCTATATTCGCCGACTGTTAGCTGAGGCTGCTATATTTCCATCCGACAAGGTCTCTATTCACTGTCAGGATTCGAACATCAAGAGACAGATATTACTTCTGCTATCATTCCTACAGAAGCTGACTTTCACCTGAAATGCGACAATCAAGGTGCAATTACTTTGGTTTACAATCCCACTTTCCATGCCAGAACTAAGCACATTGAGGCTGAACACCACTTCATTCGTGAAAGGATTCTTGAAGGAGAAATTGTAGTACAACATATTACTTCTGAAAACCAACTAGTTGATTTTCTTACAAAGCCACTGAATAAATCTACTTTTAAGCGGTTTCGTGATTCTATTGGTCTTCGGATGCTATCATCTTTCAACGTCTAGCCTTTCTTCCATTTTTTTGACCACTACTACTTTCAACTTGACCTTACATTTTCGGCTGCCTCCTGCCTCGAACGGCTGACGCGTTCAATTTACTAGTGGACTGTCACGACCACCCACAGCAACACACGCAATGTTCTACGCAATGTTCTACGTCAGTCCAAGCAGACTCAGCACTTCTCGCAGCAGCTTTTGAACGATCTGCTCTTTTGTTTCAACGGCTCCACTTTGCTTTCTTGGTTCTTCACCACCACCCATTGTCGACTTTGCTCTGAGTGTGGTGTTGCTCTATTCAAGTTTGTTTGACTTTCAATCTGTTCATCCCAAGAGGGGGTGTTGAAGTTTACATCACTTGCCGTGACATACTGGAATAGAAGTTGAGATCCTCTGCTGAAGAGTGAAGTGACTCTTCAGTTGGGCGGTAGCTAGTATCTTAGTTTAGTGATGTTTTCTTGTCCTGATGTGCTGATGGCGAACGGTGCGCCGCCTTCTGGTTTACTAGTTTACTGTTCTCGCTATTTAGTTTGGGGCTCTCTCTTTCCGTTGTGTGAAGCTAGTTAGCATGAGTAGTTCAGAGACGTTTCACAACACTTTAGGTCTAAGGTTTCATAACATGGGTCGTGTGTTGTGGAGAGATTTCGGTGGAGTACTTCACAGAAATGATTTTGTGTGCGATGGAGGTGCGTTGTTGTCTTGATGATGATGGTGGGATTGAAGTGTCTCTGCCGCTTTATCAGGATGGAGACTGCCATCTTATTCCAGGAAACTTTCTGCTCTGTGTGGATACCTTGCAAGGTTTAAGGGACGTGAAGTGCGACTGGAATGGTCTTTATCGTGGAAGGAAGTCACTCTCTTTGTACTAGTCGGGTGTGGCGGGTGGAATACTTTCTCAGTCTTTTTGGGATCATTTGCCGTCATAAGCGTTTTTGCAAGCTGGCTCTTATTAGTGTAGTTCTGCATTATTTCGTATTTCTGTGTATTGCTATACACCAATATGGTGATACACGGAAGACGCTGGGGTTGTGAATCATATTGCCTCGTAATGTGTTGTATGGAATCTAGATAGTCTTCAGAACGAGGATATCAGTATTGAGCTTGCTCTCAGTAGGAGCTTGAATGCACGACTTTATGTAATTGCACTGGTGTGGTAATTGCAGGAAACTTAAAATTGTGTAAAAGAGCTACTGCACTATAACGTCCGATCTGACAAGGATTACCTGGGCAATTGCCAAGAAAACTAGATGTGAGAGGCAGCAGCATAAGCCCCACCATACGATGTTCCATTGGGACGAATTCCTCTCATATTGTGCTGGAGTCTCTCATGCTGAGATTGCAACAACAGAGTTTGTGCTCGTATTCCATCACCCAACTTATCTGAAGCAGCTATGGCAGATCGCAGCTCTAAACCTCTAAAAAAGGGTTCAATTCTGGTTTTCAAACCTGTATCAAACCGGTCCCAATTTGGTTCCAAACCGGATCCAAATCGATTGAAGATTCTACCAACCGGTTTGGAACCGACCCAACAAAACACAAACCGCTTTAACCAGTTTCAAACCGATTGCCAACCCTTGCAGTCATCGAACTTGGCTCCGAAAAATGTAGACTGAATATACTTTCTCCCCACACAATGTTTTGAAGTCCTTTGCTCCTTCTGTCTCAAATAATAACAACAATAAAGACAGAACAGCCAAGGTGGCAACCATGCATGGTACTTGTTGTGAACATTAGCGTATAATTCACAGTTTACAGAGCAGTCTAGGGCATGTTGCCTCGACTCCAGTCTGATCGATGCACTTGAACCTCCTTCACATTTCACTGTCTGTTCATGGTCCAATCCACACCGCCTGATCGGTCACATGTGCCAAGCTCTGATGCTGTCGAGTGGACCTGTTTCAGACCCTCGCCAGGACGGTCAAAATCAGCATGACGCAAGCACTTCTTACTCCTAGTATGTAGTACATTCAGTCCCACAGTCAAGGCCTGGTGCCATGCTAAGGACGTCACAGATGATTGGTGCAAGAAGTACGGTACCTCATGAATACGCCGATCTTGTGTTGGCTGTTGCAAACCGGTGAAGTTGTCACTCAAGGTACAGAATGTTGATCAGGGTGCAAACGTTATTGATGGAAACCATCACTAAAATAATATGAAAACTTTCCGTCTCAAAAGAAAACAGTGATTTTTATCAGGTCTTACCTTCTGAATGTCATCTTGTCCTCTCACTGACAATGCATTTGATAACCTGACAGCCAGCAGCTTGCTCAACCCCTACGTTCTCTGCACCGGCAGAAAATTCTGTCGAAATGACCACGTTCATCGACCGAGGCTATACTTTTCTGCATATCCAGATTTTATTTCTCATGGTCGTTGCAAAAGACCGGAGAGATTCTGCATCACAATGTATGGCTGTAGGGGACTTCACAGGTAATGCGATGTTGTTACAGTTGTGAACAAGAGACAAACTTTTATACTACGGATTGTACACATTACTTTTATAACTTGGTGTAATACATTATTGAAATTGCTGTACACGGTGTAAACAATTCTACTATCCTCAATAATTCTTCAAACATGTACGAACCGAGCCGTGCTTCACTCAGGGGATTGCACACTTTGTTACATGTTGGCTGTACATGAAGAATGCCATTACATATATTGAATGCAAAATTGTGACGATGACGTACGTAGCGAACGATACATTCTCAAGTTCTTCTCCATTTCTTCTCACACCAAACGTGAATCGACGTCGGTCGCTCCACCAGAACATTCCGCCCCTCCACCAGATTCCTTCCGAATAGAACATTCTTCCCATTACAACCATCTCCAAACTTTCATTGCTAGCAGACGATTCCACATCAGCACCATCAAGCAACCCCAATGTAATTGAACAGACCTGCCCACAGACTGCAATCCAGACGAGATAAGCACACCTCCATTGCACTGCAACAAACCATCCATCCACCACCCAGATAGCAACCAAGTTGATTTCATCTCGCACTCGTCATACTGGCCCCACGCATACCCCATCGATGCACAAAGATACATACAATACACAGTTGCATTCTGAGGTGGATCATGTCCTGACAACGGACGTACTTCAAGTACACGTCTCCAGGGCACTCGCGCTCGCACTCGCCTCACTACTCGTCCACACCTGTGCTGCACCTCTTCACTACAGTCCACTTCAAGTGCAGGCCTCCTACTCTAAGCCCCCGCAAAGGTGCAAAAATGGATCCCCGCATCCATTCAATTATCGCCCAAATCCTATCTACACCCTAGTTCTTCAAAGTAGTCTGGATCAGCATGCGTGCCACCACGTAAGGGTCCACATTCGCCGCCGGTCTACGATCTTCCAAGTAACCCTTGCCCTCAAGGGACACTCCAAGAGGGATACGGATCGATGCACCTCTGTCTGCGACTCCCGACTTGAAAGTGTTGATGTTGGCAGTCTCGTGCTTGCCTGCGACAGAACATCACACATTACCATCAGAAATCGCCCCACATCCACACACACCTTGCCCAACTGACAACAACACCGACAGAACACGAACCACGCTTACACACCTCGAAACCTTTTAGCTGACAAATGCCGCGACCTCTACGAAGTGCTCACTGTGCTGTCCAACTTCTGAGAAACAGCCTTGGACAACGTTCCAAATAACAACCATCTACGCCTTGCCCAACGCCTACAACCTTGGATTCTAGGCGACACCACACCAGCATCACACACTGAGGCTAAGTCAAATTACCTGTCAGACGACGCTCATTGCCCAACCCGTATGAGGAGATATGCTCCACGTGCTTCTTCGACAGCTTCTCGATGGCAGCGTGAATTGCCTTGATGCCGCCGTCCACCCTCATCGACTTCGTCGAGTAGTTGGTGTGAGCTCCGGCACCATTCCAGTCACCTTCCATGGGCTTCGGCTCGAACGTGCAAGTGATGCCGAAGTTCTCACCCAAGCGGTGAAGCAACCAACGCGCAACCATGACATGGTCACCCACTTCCAGAGGTCCGGCAGGGCCGATTTGGAACTCCCACTGCCCCGGCATCACCTCGGCATTGATACCACTGATCTTCAGCCCAGCCTTGATGCACGCATCCATGTGCGCCTCCACCAGAGGTCGCCCGTAAACCGCCTCCAGACCCACTCCGCAGTAGAAGGGGCCCTGTGGGTGCGGGAAACCTCCCTCTGGCCACCCGTACACCTTTCCGGCCTTGTTGAACATCGTGTACTCCTGCTCGAATCCGAACAGTGTCTCCTCTGCAAGCACGTCCGGGGTCAACAGTTCCTCGATCTTGCGCCGGGTGTTGGTTTCATGGGGTGTGCTGTCGGGGTTCAACACCTCGCACAGAACCAGCACGTGGTTGTCCCCGCGGATGGGGTCGGGGCAGCTGAACACGGGGTTCAGGATGCAGTCGGAGAATCGCCCCTCTGCTTGTCCAGTGCTGCACGACGCCCACACACTCATGTCAGCATTGCTTCATCTTCACACAGCAAGCAAGTGAAATTTCACCGACCATCCCAACTCATCCCAATTCTGTCAAATTCACCTTGGGTTCAACGGAGTAGTCCTTTACCTGGAACCATCGAAGGACCACTTGGGGAAGTCCAAAGATCCGGCCTTGATGGGCTCTTGGATCACCTTGGTCTTGGATCGCATTTCGTTGAAGCGGATTCCCTTCTGACCCTCCTGTCCATCCATCCAGATGTACTCTGCCTTTTGTGCCAAGGCCATGATCTTGAACACTCCTCCCTGCACAGCCATTGTCAAGTGCGACCACTATATCACTATGCCGTCAACCCCCATGACAAGTGGTATCACATTGTCTTCATGGGCCTAATCCAACAGACCCAGATAGAAATTCGAGTGTGTGACCTGGAGGACACAAAACCCTTTTTCCTCGGATGTATGCTTACATGAAAACACCAGTGCGAATCACAATAGCAATTGCGATCACTCTCATAACTCAACCGCTCAGCCCTATCAACTTTCTATATTTTTTTAATGTCAATTAGGCGGTTGAGTAAAGAGGGTCATCACGGCGGTATTGGAGGCGGATCAAGAAGACATTAGCGGACATCAGACAATTAACTTAAGCCATGAGACTAAGCAGACCAAAGTGATCACTAATCTCAAAGCGATTTAAAACTTCTTTGTGTTATTAGGGAGATTCATAGAAACCGGTGACCACAATGGCTCACTAACAATTACAGAATACAGAACCCAGGACCCTAACCAACACCAGTTTACCAAAATAAGTGCATTCCAGCAATGCCAAGACAAGAGGCCAAGGCAACGTAACCCTCATCACTCATTCTCTATCCACTGTTGGGTAAGAAGAGCATCCACTTTAGTTGACAGAAAGCAGCTTATCTTTCACAACATTGAAGAGAAACAGAACATTTGTTACTGGATATCAGACTCCAGGGACATTATTCCGAACTGAAAATAGAATATTGCTCCACTGCTGGGACATGGAGATTGCAATGATTCACCAGTGCAAATGTGATAGGCTATTCGACCAAACACTACCATACCTTGCTTTTATCAAGGATTTTTTAACAATCCTGCGGTGGAACCATTACCGGTTGGGAAAGCAGCCCCTATACTAACTTAATAGATGACGTGCAAATAGAGAGGTGATTCCAGATGGGGGATCTGTCGTACCTGTCTGGGGGTAGCGATCCTGACTGCGGAGATGGTGCTGTCAAGTTCATTCTTACTGCTGAGGGATCCAGACACTCCGAATTCAGAAGCCTAGGAAAACAAAAGGTCCTAAGTCAGTATAATAGTTGCATGCTGCCTGATACTTGTGATGTTCGTAACATGTCGAGTATTACAATCAACGCACTGCGATTTCGAAGAAAAATGGTCACGCTCAAGCACAATCACGATGCAGAACTTGAGATATACAAACACGTTGTTGCAAAAATAACCATATAGTATCGCAATTGTATAATACAGAACGACTGATCGCACCAAGTCAACGAGCAGGAGAAATATTCGACCACGCTTCACAACAGCGACCGCGGGGTCACAATCGTGAACAGTCTGACTAACCTATGCTTAGAAACCTCAGAGCTTACTATGTATCTACAGTGATACATTCAAACCGCGCACAATTGGAGACAGGACATTAACGAAACATACGATGGGATGATTGTTCAACGGCCATCCAAGTCTACAAGAGCCATTCATGCTCTTTCATTTGTTTGCAGGGTTCATAGACTGAAAGTGGGAACGATGGAAAACCAGCTATGAGAAACATGGGTACATTGGAGATGCATCTTAGAACCATCAAAACCTGCGTTGGTCCTTCTACACAAGTCCCTCGGTCTAACCAGTGTTTGACAGGGAAGTAGGCAAATGGACCGACTCAGGAAGTCTTTACAACCCGAACGAACACCTGACAGACAATACCCACACACAACGCAGCTTGTCCCTCTGGCCACCAACTAAGGGCCTCTCATTCTCCACAACCCTCATATCCGCGATTACCACACCGACAGTTGACCATCACATAAAATCTCCTTGACTAACACACCAACCGAACAATAGCGCCACCATTGCACATGCATTCAGTCCAGGAGTAACCCACGCTGCAAACCTCACATTTCACTACCAATAATCCGTAAAGATGCCATTCACACAAGTCCCCTCACCTGTCCTGCCGAGAGAGGTAGCGTCTTGAGAGAGCTGCTGCATCGCCGCTGCCCAGTCTTGCCGACGCTGCTCCCGAGCGAGAGCTGCACAGACACGGCGGCCTTGGACGCAGAGATCGAAGCTGTCGCCATGCTTGTGTAATCCGGCAATGCGGCTCCTGTTGATTGCGGAAATGCAAGTCCTGGTGACAGTCTTTTGGGGTCTAGAGGTATTGAAGATGATATTAGAGAGCCTGTTCGTGAGTTGCGAGGCTGTCATAGCCGCGGGGCTCGACCAGAAACAGATAAAGACGATCAGATCGGACCTCCCCACCTAGGGTCAGACTGCACCCTCTGGTCACACCTCCAACGGCCCAGATCGTTCCTCTGACGCAAGACTAGCTCGTGCTAGTGATGAGACATCTCATCTCCAATATAGTTCAACAATTTCCGGATGCGAATCCTGATGTGATATAACCTTTTTTTAGCTTACATGAGGCTGTCAGGTACACAATTTGTTAAGGGAAAGCACCTCGTCTGCTCATTACTGACGCTGGTGTAATTCCCGTGTTCGCGCTCCAGGGTTAGTTACTCTGCTCACAGTAATTTGCTTCAATTATGTATCGACACAGATCCCGAGAGCGTAAGTATTTGTTTGCGATACATCGTCGAATAGCTAATCTTCAAAGGGGGGGGGGGGTGTGTGGGGGGGTCCGCGTTATCTAGAGGTCGGATGGAAGGCAGTCGGGTAACACTCATGCGGCGTTGAATGATTGGTGGAAACATCGTGTCCTTTTTCCACACTGACATTGAACTCATTGCACCTCTACAGGACCGTATTCGCCAAAGCGCAGCACTGCTGTCCACTTTCGGAATTTGGACGATGAGGTATCGTTGGGTGGGACTTGCTGGCGATTCGACACCAGAGAATAGGAAGATAATTTTATGGTAAAGCCTGCTCGCATCGTCAAGCACATACAGCATGTTCTTCTGATTGAGTTCTGTACAATGATGTGCTGGGATACGGTACCCGAATTTCGCCATGTATTCTCATCCTCATATTCCTTCCTACTCCCCCCTGCCCCTTCCGAGATGAGGTTGTCATTTCACGCTGTCAGCAGTTGCTTCATTCCGCTCAGGAGTGAAGTCTTATACAATACCATATAATTTAATGCTGCCGAGCTTGTGTATAGAGCAACTGGCCAATTGGGTGAGCTTTTTATGCTAATTGGGCTGCAAAGGAGTTGAAGTGCGGCACCAACCAATTGGGCCGCAAGGGAATTGAACTGCAGTGCCTACCAATGGGAGCAGCAAGAGGCATGACAATGCGCAAGCAGGGCGCAAGTCTACCCGGCCAACAAGGAGCAGGCAACGGCTCAATCCCCCCTCCTTCCCAACCACCCAAAAAGCAAAAGTTGTATCTGCCATCCAAAGGCATCTCAGCTAGCAAACCTACGGCTGCCATTCAGAGCTGGTATCTTATCCACCCACCCATCCACCTGCGGAAGGAGACACATTCCCAACCGCAAGCTGGAAGGCGAACATCCTCCAGAAACTCAAGGAGCCACGGCCTCGCCGGTTCGCCACGTCTCGTCTCCCCCAAGCCCAACTCTGGCCTCCAGCTCTCACACCCCCAACCAATGTCCACTCGGGAAGCGGAAAAGCACCCACTGTTGGGCTAATTCCAGGACCCCAATTCAGCGCTGAGTCTGCAGGCTTCCAATTAGCGTAGGGCCAATGGTCATGTCCACCATCGCAGCTTCTTCGCTGGAACGGATCAAACCCAAAAGTGCTGCATGAAAAGAGACATTGTAAAAGAAAACGATGAAAAGAGGGTCAAATTCGGGAGGAATCTAACACGCGGGGGGGTAGAGGGGGGGGGGATAATGTTTGTAACGCACGCCGGGGTTTGCCTTTGGAGCTGAGCCCAGTTGCGCCCTTGGATCCATCTCTGACCCGAGTTCCCGGATTGAGACCAACCAAGTTGGGGCTCCGCTCACGCACCGAGCGCCAAACCCTAATTGCCCTCCGCTCTCTCCCCCTTGCCTCCGCCCCACGGACGTCGTCGAAAGCCGTGTCCGCGCTCCTAGGGAGCCCTCCCGCTGGGCCTTATTACAGCTCCAGCTCGCTTTTACTGCAGCCACCTGTCCCCGTCTCACCCACTGGGGGTAACTATGTCCACATGTGCTTGTCTTGACTCTCCATTTAATGTTAATAATTCCTCATCTATGTTACATATTTTGTGTAGTACAAATAATGCAATGAGTAATACATAAAGTGGGTAGGTTATCTTAATATTCATTTCTTCTTCTTATTCTTCTTTTTTAATATTTAATTGTGAAATGGATTTTGTTGTTAGGTTAATGATAAGGTTTGGTGTCCTTGTAACATTTTATTGCATAGTGGAGTTTAGCTTGAAAGTTTGTAACAAAGCAATACATGTCTTGTCAACGTAATTGTTGTTGTTTAGTTGTGTGATTTAATGCTGGTAATGACGTGTTCATGAGTTTGCTTGGTGTTTGTTACAGAACAATGTTGTTAGATTATTTTAAATTTATTGGAAAGGATTAGTAAAAACATAAATGTGTCAAATAATTGTGTGTAAAATTAATAACCAAAACAATCTAGTTAACTGAAAAGATATAAGCAAAACCTAATATGATACAATTATGCTCTTTTCACATTCTACCAAAATTCGTTTGGCATTATGCAATGGTAGTTGTTGTATCCAACTTTTAGCATGCTTATTTATTTATTTATTTATATTTATTTATTGAATGAATGAATGAACAAATGAACACACATTTTCTAAGATTCTATACTAGATACCATAAGATGATTGTCGGAGATATTATTAAATTATTCCATTAATTATGCAACATTAAGTTTTCAGTCCTTTTAAATATGTCATTTGACATTAGCAAGGTTCAGAGTTTTGTCAATGTTTAATAAAGTAAGATTTTTTAAGAAATATACTATACACACATATGTACCCAAATATATTCACATACATTTAGGTTTATATATATATATATATATATGTGTGTGTGTGTGTGTGTGTGTGTGTACGTATATACGTATATACATATATTAAACAAAGGAGAAAACTTCCATTAAAACATCAGCTGGACACAATAAAATTTGATTTCAAAATTTATATATTAGAAGATATTTCTACGAATCATTTTGTATTGATTCTTCAGGTAATACCTCACCAAAATCCTGCTGAGTAGGTATATTGTTTTAACCTTTGTAAAATACAAAAGTATTATTTACAAAAGATAAGATTTGTGTATGCAATGCACAAGGAAGTGGCAAGTCAACATGGATTCATCTTGTCGATTGAATTAATGGTTGATTCAAATTTTTGAAGATGAAATTATATGTACAGTAAACCAACAGTTATCATGAAAAACATCAATACATAAAAATAAAACATAAAGCACAATAACTGTACATATAATTTCATCTTCAAAAATTTTACTCCAGTGATTGTTGATTCCTAAAAGAGTTTTATCAATAGAAATCTTTATCATAGATAGACTATAATATCACAATATCATTGAAAATATTGTGAAGAATTGTGAAAAATTGATATGTGATTGGTTGAATTTTTTGAAATATTCTTGTTCATGAGTTTTGCCTAAATTTCAATTTTTTTCTATATTCTTTGACAAATATTTTTAAAAAATAAAAAATTTCACATATTGATTGGGTATTATTCCAAAAAATTATGAATGAAAAATATTTCAAAATATATCATATATCATATATCTTTAGGAATTTAGTCAATCAAGGAATTGGCCGAAGTTAATAATTGCTCTTTATTAGTTGGAATTCAGTCAGTCATGGAATTTCAAGGACAGACACCAACTTGTTTTTGTAAAGTAGATATAGGAAAAAATAATGTAAAACTTTACATCTTTACACAAAATAGAGATTATACATACTTTTAAGATGTAGTTAACAATACAAAATCTATACCTCAAATAAAAGGAACAACAAAATGTAAAAAACCCAATATAATTTCTGATTCTGTTTTCTTTTTGGTAAAAAATACAATAATATTGGAAATCAACTTTCAACATGTAAAAGCTGAATCTTACATCTTTTAGAGAGTCTTTTGAGGATTGATTGAAATCTCAGCAATTACCATTTTTCTGACTTACTGTAATACTGCTATCACTAAATGTACTGTAATTGTGTATCATTTAATTTCCAGATCAGAACTGTGATATATTGATTAAATTTATTTATTACTTTAAAATTCAAAATAATAATGACTATTTCTTTCTATGAATTATCAAGTAATTGAATGATTATTAATTTGGTCAATAAGATTAAATGATTATTTTTTGAAAATTCAAGTATTTGCAGCAAATTATGAAGCTATTTCATGTTTGTTTGTTTCAGTATAATCCAATAATATTGCAATTTTAATGATTTTTAAAGTAAAATTTGAATATGTTCATCATATTTCCTTGTTGCACATTTAGTTTTAGTAATTGAATGAATTAAAACAATAATCAGTACCTAAATTTACAAGACTGAAACAGCACATGATACTCTAAAGATTTTAAAAAATCACATTTCAAGTATATATATATATATATATATATATAGGTAAGTTTTGGGCTTCTAATTAATTATCAAATTTTGAAGCATTTTTATCTCTACAATTGTAGTATAAAGCCTATGCAATGTAAAACCCTACCGATGAAACAAAAATAGTGATGCCAACATATGACTCAAAACATTATTATAAATTTAGGTAGAAGTACAGTTAGATCCATGTGCTACAAATGATAAAAAAGTTATAGTGAATTCGAATTTTATAATTATACAAAATACTCATATGTTTACAGCTACATTTTCCAAGATAATTTTATCATATCATCAATCTAAAATGGATGCACGTACCCAATAAAATGAACACAAGTTTTACAACTTCAACAATTTAAATAAAAGAGTTGTGTCACAGTAAACATTACTTTTGATGAAGCATTACGGCTGAGAAACAGTGAATATTCTGCACATTGAAGCAAACAAACTACTTCAGAGCTCAGTCAAGTATTGTAATTTCAACAAAGACTTGAGCTACATCCTTCTTTCAGAGGAACAAAACACCTGTCAGCTACAATTATATGTATGCACAATGTTAATCCAAAGGTTTTAAAACGCAGAAAGTAAGTGAAAGAACATTAAAAGTTGAACTACAATTGTTGATTGACATGACCAAGTTTGCAGAAAAGCAGAGCCCCCAACTCCAACATTGAGTCATGCAATAGACGTACAGCTTATCAGCATTACTGTTCACAAATTTGCAGCATCAGAACTACGTTTATGATGCACAGTTCACAAGCATCAGAAACCTGGATGCTCTCATCACTTTCTCCAAAATTTCAAACTTTGAAAAGCAAATATTTCTAATATCACGGTAAGTGGGAAATCTTCGCGTAATTCACAATCTCCATTCCTCTAATATCAGTGCCAGAAGATGCATAGTAACGATACAATAATAACAGTAAAGCACACGATTACCCTGCATCATGTACGCTAATACGGGAGTATTCCAGGGTTATTAACCATAGAGAATCGCACAAAGCTGTGCTGGCTTGGTACTGCAACTTGATAGTTTAAAGCTAAAATCAATTGCAGCAAGCATCCTATTTCAGGATGAAGGTACATGTGCAAAACTGCGTCTAAGAAAGGGGCCAGCGTACTTTCAGTTTTGCCACCTTTATCCTAAAAGTTTACATGAAAGTATATGTAATCAGAAATGCCAACATTACAGTATCATAATGTTTCCGAAAGCAGATGCTAATCACTCTAGGCTAGCCTGATAAAGATCACTTCAACTTCTGAACTGCTTGAATTGATATATCTGGAATTAAATCTCCCTCAAACTGTCATCACAAATATTATGATAAGCTAGCCCATACAAGACGTTTACATTAGATAGATGCGGACTGCTAGTACGCTTCCATCTTCCGCGTGTAATTACCCAAATTTACTTCATAAACCATCAACCAAAACTCCTTGACAGATGATTTCGCATTGTGAAAGCGGAGCACAACCTACAAATCTTTCTTCAGAAGCATACTGCTCAGTAACTTTGTCGGCCATCTCCCTCAGTGATGATCTCCTTAAAACTGGCTCCTCCTGGAATCATAGGCAACACATGTTCCTGGTGGGGGACGATAACATCCAGGAGATAAGGTCCTGGGGTTTCAAGCATTTTGGCAATTGCATCCCTCAAGTGTTCTCTCCGTGTCACACGAGCTGAAGGTACCTTGCAACCCTCCGCAATCTTGCAAAAGTCAGGGTAGATGTCTGCTTCAGCCTCTGGGTCACCTAAATAGGTGTGAGCTCGGTTTGCCTTATAGAATCGATCTTCCCATTGGACCACCATACCTAAATGCTGATTATTCAAAATCATAATCTTCACCGGCAGCTTCTCCACGTGTATCGTAGCAAGCTCTTGAATGTTCATAATGAAACTTCCATCTCCATCGATATCAACCACGGGGATATCAGGATGTGTAACAGCAGCACCGAGGGCAGATGGCAAACCAAAACCCATAGCTCCAAGTCCACCCGATGTGAGCCACCTTCTTGGTTGCTCGTACTCGTACCATTGTGCGGCCCACATTTGGTGTTGCCCTACACCAGTTGAAATGATAGCATTGCCTCCTGTCAACTCGCACAAAGTCTGGATGGCAAGCTGCGGGACAATCACGGAATTGTCAAATTTAGGGTACTTCATAGGCCACTTCAGCTTCACGCCGTCAAGTTCCGCTCGCCAGGCTGAAAAGTCTGGCCTTGCAGCTGGCCTTTCCTTAATAAGCTTGTTGAGCCCGGCAAGAGCCAGCTGCACATCTGCGCAAATGGAAATATGAGGTTGCTTGTTTTTTCCAATTTCTGCAGGGTCGATATCAATGTGCACAATACTGGCTCTTGAGGCGAACGACTCCAACTTTCCAGTCACACGATCATCGAATCGCACTCCAAACGCCAAAAGCATATCTGCGTTATCGACGGCATAATTGGCGAACACTGTTCCATGCATTCCGAGCATGGACAGATACCGCTCATCTGAAGCAGGGAATGTTCCCAATCCCATCAAGGTAGATGTTACTGGAATGCCAGTGAGCTCGACAAATTCCCGGAGCTCCTTACTTGCATGTAAACAGCCACCGCCAGAGTAGATAACAGGCTTCTTGGCAGTGGCCAGGAGACGGATAATCTGCTGCATCAAAGAGACCTGCGGAGGAGGAGGAAGACGACTCAAGTATGATTGGAGCTTCATTGGTTGATTCCAGTCAGGAATGGCCATTTGCTGCTGGATGTCTTTCGGGATGTCAACAAGTACTGGACCAGGGCGCCCGGATGCAGCAAGGAAAAACGCCTCCCGAATGACGCGAGGAATATCCTCAACAGTCATGACCAAATAGTTGTGCTTGGTAATCGACCGAGTGACCTCCACAATGGGAGTCTCCTGAAACCCATCAGTGCCGATAAACCTCCGAGGCACTTGACCAGTGATAGCAACGAGAGGCACACTGTCCAGCAACGCATCAGCCAATCCCGTCACAAGATTGGTAGCTCCCGGTCCGGAAGTCGCAATGCAAACTCCAACACGTCCCGAAGACTTAGCATAGCCCTCAGCAGCGAAAATCTCACCCTGCTCGTGCCTGCAAAGCACATTTCTGATGACATTGGACCTGGTGAGAGCTTGGTGAATCTCCATCGAGGCCCCGCCAGGGTACGCAAATGTGGTGCGCACGCCCTCTCTTTCGAGGGCCTCCACTAGAATGTCTGAGCCCTTGCGGGGTTCATCATCAGCATACCTGGAAACAAAATCCCTCGGCGTCGGAGCTGTCAGGGATTTGCCACTGCTGATTCTGGTCTCAATTGCATCAATAGCAGCCACGTCCGCCTCCTTCACTGCCGCCATTCCCATATGCTCCATACCCTTCTCTTCACTTAAAATACTGGCAACCCCGCCGGAGCTAAGACCAACGGCTATTGTGCTCCTACTCCTTCTCGGAGCGCCAATCTTTACCTCTGTCGCACCTCGAAAGAACGCGCTCCTTGAGAATTGTTCTTCATTGGACTGTAATTTCTGCGACGCTCGCACAGCGCCGGCTTTTGCAAACGCCAGCGCCGAAGCACGCTCGCCACGCCTGTCCCCGCGTTCGGGCTTCACCAATGCAGCTGCGGCTGAGGACTGTAATGCCCCCGCTCTGCAGCTGCAACAGGTCTGGGTCATCGTTGTCGCACCTCGTCGCCAAACCCTAGCCGACACTCTAAACCAAAATATCCCCCAACTCACCAAATAACCTCCAGCTCGTGCTCAAAAACCTTAACAACAAATCAAAAAAAGAACATAGTCACAATTCAACGCTCCACAACAGCAATGCAGCCACTTCACCTCACAAACCAAAACCTCCAAAACCCAAGGATATGTACCTCAAAAACCCACAGACAAACACCTCAGAAACCACGGTGAGCTATCAAAATTACTGAAATTTTTGTAGAAAGATTACAAAACAGGAGAACCCACAAGTAAATGATCAAATGAAGCAATATTTGGGAAGGAAAGAGGACATGCTCTGACCTGAAAGCTGTGAAACGGTGCAATGCGGTGACAATGGTCAGCTCTCCACTCTCCTCAAGAGCTTCCTACCGTATGAACTCATTTGGATATTGATGAATGAAAACTGCTTCATCTACGATACTCTACTGACGAAAGCGAGATATTGTTTGCATCAAAATGTTCATCAGAAAAGAAATACTTCAAGTACTGAATTGTCAAACAGTTATCTTCCCAAAAAAACACGTACGTACAATGTGAGTGTCTGGTGTTTATTGAGGAGGCTCGGTTAGATTCCAAGCATCCGAGAGTTGCTTATTTGCTGCATAATCTGTTGAAGACAAGAATTGCAAGACTCGGTGAGTTCTATGCTGCTCTGTCAGACGCTTTAATGCGTCAAGCTTCACAGTGTTCAGACATCACATTTAGTGAGAAATGGTGTAACGGGACCGGGAAGCTTCTCCACTAGCTGATGTGCCATTCAGCTGTAATTGAGTGTGTCCAAAGCATTGAATTTGTCATGCAGTAAACACAGAGATGTAGATTACGACGTCAATTTCTTCTTGAACTGGGCGGGTTGTCGATGCAGTACAAGCAGATGTCAGATATCAAAAATGTGTAGCCATACTAAGGAAGTGGAGATAGTAACATGAATACCGGTGATGCTTCTGGTGCTTGAAGTTATATGAGATAGGTACCGAAACATGCTGATTACATTTGTAGTTGTTTGCGTTGTAATTGATAATGAAGAGGCATAATTTACTATCATCGAAGAGCAGTAACTAGGTCGATATCAATGAATAGTAAAGACTTGACGGAAATGAAATACGAGTCATATAAAAATGCTTCCTTTCAAGCCTTTCATGGGTGTTGAAAAACTCGTCACAATATCAAATGTTGCCTAGCATAAATGTCCAAAATGGAAAGAGATAAAGACTACGAACTTCCTGGCAACGACAGTGCTTCAAAGCTACCCTTACTGATTGCTTTTTCTGGGCATTTGGGGGAAAAAATGAATACACACTACCCGATGCAGAGAATCGGCATTAAAAAAAGCCACAGGGTGTTGATCAGAGCTGGACTGCTAAGTGTCATTCTAAGTGTCATTCTAAACTGCGGTTTCTTCGACTGGTGAATTCAAGGATTCAAGGTTATCGAGACCCAAATCGTCAGCGACCGTGGAGAAATCGTTTCCTACACCAAATCCAACCTGCACAAAAAGAAAGATTTAAGAGTGAACGTTTGTTCATTAGACCAACGATACATAGGGCGTTCAGTGGAACTACGAATCAACTCATTGCACTGGCACGATCAGAAAAATCACTGAACTCAAACTGTGTTCATTGTACAGATTCACCGAGAAACGAGCATCATAATAACATCAATATCAACAGTACAAGAAGTGAACGGCAAGATGAGCACTCCTATTAAAGACTCAGTATGATCCTTGATCTCATACCTCTTGAAACTGCTGAAGTCGCAATTCTTCTGCCCTAGCAGCTGCCTCGGCTTGAGCAACCCTTTGCCTGAAGGTCTTAGCCATCTCATCAGCCTGCAGTGCAAGTACCGATTGGCTTAAATACACACCTCAGAATAAGTAAATATGCACCACGAATTGAAAATATTAAAGACGACCAAAACTCCAGAATGGAAATAGACTTGAATTCGTCATTCTGTGTGTCATTTTGAGTACAACCAACATGCGAAAAAGTCGTTGCATTACATAGAAGATAGGGCTTTTGAAAATAAATGATTAACCTTCTCATAAACCAATTGTGGGTTGCGCAACATGTCACCAGGTGTTGGCTCAAGCTTCTTGGTAGACAAACTGATTCGGCCTCTGTCCTTGTCCTGACTCAAGACCATAACCTGGATGAACTCAACCAGAGAAATTGTTGAGTTAGTGACATCCTCGTCATCTGCACAAAACCTTCCACTTTCATGCTGTATGATAAAATAAGACGATCGGAGTAAAACGACGTCTAAACTTCTCAACGGACATTTCTATGAACAGCTGTGAGAAAAGCATAGCCTTGAAGAACACTAAATACCTTCAACTTGTCTCCAGGTGATAGTACAGTCTCCACACTTGTGAGGCGATCGTGACTAATTTGACTGATGTGCAGCAGACCACTGACTCCTCCAATATCGATGAAGGCTCCGTATGGCTTAACAGTTTGAACAGTTCCCACAACAACTGAACCAATGCTGAAAGCAGACTGACTCTCTGCAAAGGTGGCTTTCCTGTTGCTGAGAACGAGACGTGTACGCTCCTCGTCCACCTCCAGAAACTTAAGTGGAATCTCCTTGTTCAGTAGTTCCTCAGGATTGGATTGGGCTCCCCTCTGCCAAGGAACAAAAGAAAAACCAGATTAGGTCAACTTGACAGTAGTACGCACAGAATCCCATAGAATAAGGCCAAGGTGGTGAGAAAAGCATGATAGCAATAACACTTTGAAAGACACACCAAGCATTACATATAATTTGCGAAGAGATACAGGAGAGTAACTATGAAACACTTACAGCTGAAATCTGGGAAAAGGGAACGAAACCACGCAGACCCTCAACGGCTGCAACGAATCCTCCAGAGTTAGATGACAGTATCTGTCAAAGTGAAGATAAAAATCCAGCGTCAGTAGAAGGTCCAGCCTACCAACAGTTACTTTTGAGGATACAAGAACCTCAGTCGTTTAGGTTGCAAATCGGGAAGGGATAACAGACTGACAAATTCCAACTCCAGTGCTATTCTTGTAATGCTACCATTCTCTTAAGCCACCCCCATCTAATCCGAGCCCTAGAACGAACATTATCCAGGCACAAGTCTATAATATTTCTGCAACAAAAACCAAATATGATATACGCTGCTAATTCATGGGGCATCATGTTCAGTAGTCTGAACTCCACTTCAAGAGTTAACCACGTTCAATGTTATCTTAGTTTACATCAACGCTTCTTACTTGTAATATCAGGAAGAAGGGATGACAAGAATTGAAGGGTTTCGTAAGGTAACAATTGTACAAGAGATAATTCACTTCCACTGTGCAATTGATAAAAGTCTAGGTGTCGTAGGGGAACATACTAAATATTAGATGCAGTAAGAAAACAAAACTGCTTTTATCTGCTTGGGACATCCAAATCAATGTGGCTGAAGCTCAAACCTTCTTATTTGATGTTCTGACCCTACAAAGACTGGGAAACGATTAGGAATGTCGGGGCAAGAAATCGACATACCGTTCCTCTAACGACGACGTCATCTGCCAACATCTGAGCGCATCGCTCCCAGCATAATTCGTGTTGAATCTTCCTCAAACTCAAGATCATGCGGCCATTGGCATCATCGTCCTTAACAATGACGAATTCCTCTTCGGTGCCAGGATAGAGCCCAACTTCCTCTACGCTCCTCAATTTGTGAATGCAAGCCTCTGCCATGGGCAAATAAGCTGGTGCCTTAGCCCCAATATCAATGAGAGCTCCATTGTAGTCTGATTTGAAGACCACACCCTTAACCTGCACAAGAAAATGACGGAATCAGCCATGAACCCAACAAAATCCTCACCAAAATTCTGCAGCGACACGTTCAGCAATGCAGCCCAACCAGAATCCCACATCAGGAAACACGCCCACGTACCATGTCGCCGATTTCAAAGCTGAAGTCGTACTTCGAAAGAACCTCAGCGAATTCTTCGTGGGTAAACTCCACCCCAGTCAGGGGGCTCTCAAGAGCGGCCTCCCATCGCCTCTCCACCTCCTCGAGCAGCCCCTGTCGACTCTTGGGAATTGTGAACGCGGTCCGGCAACTGACGC
The DNA here is from genome assembly GCA_036785485.1 of Physcomitrellopsis africana. NCBI lineage: Eukaryota > Viridiplantae > Streptophyta > Bryopsida > Funariales > Funariaceae > Physcomitrellopsis > Physcomitrellopsis africana. Next base: position 444,000 of record JAWRVF010000058.1, on the reverse strand, counting down.
GGCTCCCATTGGAAGCTCCCTTCACGCCCAATTGTGCGCCTGCCAAGCGGGTGCTGCTGCTCGACATCCCAAAACCCTTGGAGCTCCCCAACAGGGCCCCAGCTGCCACAGTCTGCGCAGCTACAATTGCTGCCATTGCCGCTAACGAAAAATTGCGACGTTAACAAACACACACCCACACACACGAACTACGTTACTGCAGCGAGATCCTTGAGGCCCCTGGTCGCATGGAGCTGAGATTATTCAAGCTCCGACTGCGATCACAGCTTGTGAGGCTGCCCCAGCGTCATCTGTGGGGGGAAGGCAATGGAGGCGGGGTGTGAACGAAGCTCCAGGGGATAAGCCTGGGCCACGTGGCTGGTTCGGGTTGGGCAACCCTTCTCTATTCATCCGATTCCCTCGTTCATTCACATTTGATCGTCCAACATTGTTCATCCATGCTCGTTGGCGATGAAACTAGCAGTTCTCAAGTGTAGCAAGTTGTAAGCCATCCATGCAAAGGTGGCTGTATCACAACATCTTGTACATGAATACTATGACATCCACAAGCTGAACTTGGGCTTCTATGCTCTCCCCAACCCTATGCTTGGCTACCCACGTAAGACAAGATGGTGAGTTGATGTAAAGCAAGGAGAATTGTGCGGGCGTTTGAAGCACTTTGGTAACAATACTTATCAAAATTTATAAATTATTTATTTTAAAAATTATTACTATTATTATTTGTTTTAAAAATAAAATAAAATATTTTTATATTTTTTAAAATATTAATTTTTAAATATATATATATATATATATATATATATATATATACAAAAATAAACAAGATAATTAATCATGTTAATGTATTAATTTTGTAGATTACATGATATTTAAAAAATTATTATTATAAATATATAAAATATAAAAAATATTGAAATAGGATAAATTTAAACTAAAAAAATCTTATGTTAATAATTAGGTATAATAAATTATGTAACTTATATAATTAATATAATATATTTAATTTTAAATTAAAATCTTAAAAAAAACTAAACTATATAATTACTTAAATTATTAATTAATATTATTTTTCTATTTTTAATTATTTAATATAAATATTTTAATTATATATATTAATATTTTATTAAAATTAATTTTTTATAGATAATTATTTAGTTATAAAATATATATATATATATATATATATATATATATATTTTAAGAAAGTAGATCCATTGAGTAAGTTAAATAGTTATTGAATTTTTAAAGGATTTTATAAGCTAATTAAAATCTTTATCTTAGATAGATTATATTATCACAATATCACTCTAAATATTATAAAAATTTGATATAAAATTGATTAAAGTTTTAAAAATATACTTATGTATGATATTTGTCAAATAATTCAAAATATTTTTATCATATTCTTTGCCAAATATTTCAAAAATATTCAAAAATATTTTTACATTAGTTGTTATGGCTATATCACTCAAATAGAAAAAGATTCTAAAAATTCAAAGAATTGAAATAGAAGAGGTTCACTTTATATTACAAGCAAAGAGCCATGACAAGGTACAAGAACAAGACTAAAAGGCCTAAGCTGAGCCACAAGAATTGCGTTGTCAAGACTAAGGATTCTCTTAGCCTCAATTCTTATATATACTAGGTATAAAGAAGCTCTTTAAGGTGTGTGTTTGATGCATAGAGGTGAAGTAAGCCTAAGATCTTTCTTTAATAACTTTCTAAAATATCTAAGCTTCTAAGAATCTTTCATGATTTTTTAGAAGCTTCTTAGAATCTACTAGGACTTTTCAAAATTTACTTGGAATCTACTAAAATCTACTAGGGCCTTTTTAAAACCATTAAAAATCTTCTAGAATCTTCTAGAACTAAATAGAACCTCCTAGAATCTTCTACGATCTTCTTCCATTATATGTCCATGAAATCACTTCTTTTTTAAGCTTTGAATTTTAAGAAAAGAATTAGAGTTAAAATTAATCAAAGATAAAGGAAGTCAAAGATGTGTTACATGATATTTGCTACATATTCAAGTTATTTTTTACAAGTAAGAAGATTCATCAATCCTTGCAATCAACAATAGTAACCAACGCCTTCTACCGTAAACCAAGCTTAAATTTTTGTGTCTTTGTTATAAAAATGTCTTTGAAAAATTGCTTTAAGGTGACCATCATAGATAGCTTCTACTTTAATGAAGATTGCCATGCAGCAATTGTTGGATATTCCTCAACTTCTTTATAGTTTAGGTGGTTCTTCTTTTCAAGGTTGACAATGTAAAATTCTCAATTGAAATGGCCTAATTGACATGGTATGGTCTTTTAAATTATTTATATTTAAATATGCAAGTTAAATCAAAGATATGTTACAATCTTAAGGTGGAATGGAACTAATTCTAGATTTGTTAGTTTATATATATATATATATATATATATAAAGGTTGAGCTTTGAAACTTTTGAGACTAGTTCTACTTCTCTTACTAAAAAAATTTACAAAGTCTAGAATGCAGCATATTTAGGTAGATTAAATAGAAGTATTATCTAACATGTATTGTCACTTTAGATCTAAAAGGATGTCATTGATAAAATTTCTATATATTTTGTAGTGTATAAATTAAATTTGAAGTTAGATCCTATATATACTCATTAATATTGTAACCACACTAATATGCAAAGTATTCAAAATGTCATCGCGTTAGTCTTGAATCAAGTATTTCTTTATGGCTATCCACTTCAACACAAGGCAATGGCAATTGTATTCTTCTTGACATACTTGATTCTTTATAAGATTTTAAAAAAGAAGTATAATAAATAAGATATATTTTTATAGATTTTGATAGTTCTAATTAATAAGCAATAAAATTAATTTGTTTTAGAATAGGAAATGGTCCCAATTTTTGGTAGTTTAACTTGTCAAATGGTTAAATAGTCTTTAAATTACGTCAAAGCAACTATACTTTATTGCTAATTTAAAATGGAGGTTGTTCCTTTTTTGGCATATTAGTTGACTTTTCAGAGTATACTTAAGCTTCTTCCAATTGAAGTTTCAAAGTAGCTTGGATATCAACAATTTGGCTTATAAAATTATCTGTTATTAGATTTTTAGATTTTTCAATAAATAATATATTTAATTTTAAATGGCGGCCATAATTAGAATAAAATAGAATTTGTTGAATAGACATTGTATTGTTATAAGCAAACTTGGCTGCAAACAAATAAGATATCTAATCATCTTGTTAGTAATTGATTGTATACTTTAAGTACTACTCTAAGATTTGGTTGACTCATTTCATTTGGCCATTGGTTTGTGGATGAAATATTGAAGAAAATTTGACATTTACTCTAAAAATCTAAAAAAGTGAATTCAAAAACTTAGATACAAACTATAGTATTTGATTTGATATAATATCATATGGCAATTGATGGCATTTATAAATATTAGCAATAAAGAATTTGGCTATTTTTTTACCAATAGTAATTTTCTTACAAGGGACAAAATATGTCATTTTAATAAATTGGTTGAAAATTATATATATAATACTAAATTTTTTTAATAATGGGAGATTTATAATAAATTCTATAAAAATAAAAGACCACAGTTGTTTTGGACTTAGTAGTACTTGAAGAAATCTATAAGAGCAATATTGAGGATTCTTTAATGTAAAACATGTTTTTATAGGAGAAGACAAATTCTTAAATAGCTTTTTACATTTGAGGCTATTAGAAATGTCTAGAAATGAGTTCCAATATCTTATTGAATCCAAAATATCTTGTAGTTAGAAAGTCATGACACAATTAGAAAACACAAAGGCACAATGGTCCTTTTGAAATATATAAATATTCTTCAAAGTAGAAGAGACTGTTTTTATACTTGAATTTACTCAAATCATTGTGGATATTGGTGGAATAATATTTAACATAAAAATAAGAAGGTCCATAGTCAAGATTATACAAATGTGATGAAGAAACAAATAATCTACTAGAATTGATATAAAAGTTGTTCAAACAAAAAATTTGTTGGATTACAAGAGTATTATTTGTTGTTGGTCATATATTATCTTTTCTTCTTTTGGCAGATGGTATAATTATCTTAATGAAGCATTTGATAATCTTTATTGTTTATTGAATTGATATGTAATATTGAACTCCAAATGTGATAGAAACATGCTCCAACAAGCTTATTAATAATTTAAAACATAAGGCAATATAAAATATTCAAGGTTCTTATAATTTATATATACAATAATTAGATGTAAATTGTCTTCAAGCAAATGGTACCATTTTTAGAAAGAATCCACAATAGCTAGAAGTTCCTTGTTATGGATCTTATAATCAACTTCTATGACTGAGAATTTTTTGGAATAAAACACAATTAGAAGTTTTTTTTTTTTTTTTTTTTTTTTTTTTTTTTTCTTTCTCTCTCTTATAATTTGAAATAAGACTACTTCCAATACAAAGTCCAAAACATCAATTTCTATTTAAAAATAGTTTAAAAGAATTTGGATGAATTAAAATATAGGCTATGATAAATGTTGTCTTTAAGTATTCAAAGGCTTTTTCAGCTTCTTATCCGCATTCAAGCTAACCCTTGTATATCAATTGTGTAAGTAGAATGGCTATTTGAGAATAATTATTGATGATGATTCTATAAAAGTTTATAAATCTAAACAAATATTGGATATTATATACCAATTTTAGAATTATTCAATTGCGAATGATCTTAATCTTCTTTGGATCTATTATTAAGCCTTCATTTGACATGATATAGTCAAAAAAATTTACTTAGGACTTATAAAATACATGTTTTATCCATTTGGTGTATAGTCTAATATCTAATAATCTTTGTAAGATAAAGTAGTCATATTTTTTATGCTCTTCTAAACTCTTAGAATAAATCACAATGTTATCCAAAGAACATATAATAAAGTCATTATGGAATTCACAAAATACATCATTCATCAAATATTAGAAAATGGTTGGCGCATTTATAAGACCAAAAGATATGATATTATAATCAAAGTGTCCATATCTTGTATAAAAAGCGGTCTTTTATTGGTCTCCTTCTTTGATGTATATTAAGTTATAAGCTTTGTAGAGACTTATTTTGGTATAGATCTTAACTTGATCTAATTGGCCAAGGAGTCCAAATATCAATGACAAAGGATAATAATTTTTAATTGGTACTTTGTTGAAGCCATGGTAGTCATCACATATTTATAGAGATCTATTTTTTTTCTTTGTAAAGAATATAGGTGTATCAATAGGAAATTTTGAATATTGAATAAAATTCTTTGTTAAATTCTTGTCAATATATTCTATCAATGCTATGAGCTTGTTCTATAATAAATTATAAATTGAACCAAAAGATTGTTGTACGCCATCTTAAAGATCAATAATATAGTTATATAGACAATATTTTGGCAAGATATTTGTGTTTTTTTTTCAAATACATCTTTAAAATCTTTTTATTTTTTTTAAAAGAATTGTTTGAGTACTCATTGCTTTAGATGTTGGAGTTGCATTAACAACAAAAGAAGTGCCTTTCTTGGTTGCTCTTATAAAAATCCTAACTCCAATAAATAGAGATTTTATGATTTTAAATCTATAAAATGTATGGTATTTTTTTATCAAGTTTAATAATAATTATTTTTGGTATTTCAAGAAAATTTATTTTAATAGATATCCAATTTATATAGAAATTATATCTTTCAAGTGAAGAAAGTTTTAAAATAATAAAATTAGATGGAGACTTAATGATATTAAATTTGACCTGACTACTATAATTCTCTAATATTACTTATAATAGACTAATTTCATAAATAACATCCCTAGAGGATAAATTTCAATCATCTATGATTTTTATATGAATGGCCTTAGATTTTTTGACTATAAGGATTTTATGGATTTAAAAAAAAATCTAAATCAATAAAGAAAGCAAAGACTCTTGAATCTACTAAAGTAAAAGTTTTGAATTTTTGAAAATCTAAATATATTGATATGATAAAGCAACAAGAAGGATTAGATGATAATATAAGATCTTTTTTTATTTGTAGAATAGAAGAATCCAACCACATAGTCCCTATTGTGACTAGATGTCATTATTTTTTTACAAAGCATCTAATGATGTGATTGCGCTCTTCATTAAATGTATATATATATATATATATATATATATATATATATATATAATTATTATTTTTTTGTGACAATTATTAATCTTATAATCAAATTTTCCATAATATAAATACAAGCCATGTTCTTTTTGATACTTCTTCTTTTGCTCAAAAAAGAACTTGAAGCAAATTGCATCAATTTGTAAATCTTCTACTTTCAAATATTTGTTAGGTTCAAAAGATATAGAAGATGTTGAATAATTGGTATAAAAGTGTGATATAGGTAGTGGATATTTTTCTTATCAATGTTGAAATAGTTGATTATTATATTTCACTATTTGAATGATGGCTTCATTAAGAGTTTAAATATTAGACATAGATAATAAAAGATTATTTATATTATCTTAGAATTTCCAATAAAACTAACCTATTAATGTGTCTTCCTCCTAATTAATATCACATATTAATTGCCAAAATTTTGAAGCATAAACAGATGCAAAATGAATTCTTTATCAAAGGATTTGGATTTTAGTTGTAGTAGAATGAATCTTATCATGTTCTCCAAAAATTTCTACAAATGTTACAAAAAATATTTTAAAGTTATGCAATATGAAAGAATTCTTCTCAAATAATAGAACAAATCAAGACAAAACTTGAATTGAAAGCAAGGTTTCAACTTGACTAACACAAGATACTTCTATTAAATACCACTCAAATTGAATTAAAGTAGTAAGTCATATTTTTTTTATAAATCCAACAAACTTTAAATGAGATCTATCAAGTTTTTTTAAAAGATTAATTTTTGGTTCTTTTGCTATTGACATTGAATTATTTTTTTAAATATATACATCTCTTAGTGAAATAGACCTTGATAATAGAATTCCTAGGATGACTTATGATAGTGGCTAAGGTAGTTATGCTTTTTGACCATTATGTATGGTTATATAAAGTTCTTTATTTTTTTTAAATAATGTCTTTGTCTTGGCTTTCAATGCTTTAAGAGCATTTATAATTAAATCTAACTTGACTTCTTTAGAATCTATCATATTGAACCTTGCACTTCTTACTATGGAAATAAAACAAGAAGAAAAATGTATGAAAAAATCAAGAACAATACCGATCTAGAGGAGGGTAATCTACAACTTCTAAAGTGCTACAATACTTCTAAGAGGAGGTATAATCCACTTTCTATCTCGAAATACCAAAATCCAATATTATATTATGTTACTTTTGAAAAACCATTATAGACACAATATTCAAATAGGACAAGATTCTAAATATTCAAAGAACTAAAATAAAAGATATTCACTTTATATCACAAGTAAGGAGCTACAACAAGGCACAAAAATAAGACCTAAAGGTCCAAGTTGAGCCACAAGAATTGCATTGTCAAGATTGAGGATCTCTTTAGCCTTGACTCCTACATAAACTAAGTACAAAGAAGCTCTTTAAGGAATTTCGTTGATGCTTAGAGATGAAGCAAGCTTAAGATCCTTATATGACCATCTAAGATTTCTTAGAACCTTCTAAGATCTTCTTGAATCTTCTTAGAATCTATTAGGACCTAATAGGATCTACTTAGAATCATCAAGAATCTTTTAGAATCAAATAGAATATTTTAAAATCTTCTAGAACCTTCTAAGATTAAGTAAAATCTTTTAGAATCTTCTACAACTAAGTAAAATCTTCTAAAATCTTTTAGATCCTTTTTCCATTGTATATTCATGACAATAAGATTTGAAGGGTCATTAATTTCTAACAAAGGTGAATCAAAATATATAAAAGTCATTATCAACATAAAATCAATCTCAAAAATTACTAACAAATTTTTTTTTTAAAAAATAAAATAAAATACAAATATCAATAGTAGCTCTTTTAAATAAATTCTTTTTAAAATAATAATCTAGACTTTTTTTTATAACCAATTAAAATCCATTCATGTGGCTCTTATTCAATTGTATAATAAATTATATATATATATATATATATATATATATATAATTTTCATATGATGGATAAATCACAACATGATACTATCTTTAAACTTGAATTACTCAAATTATTGTGGATATTGTTGGAATAATATTTAATATCAAAAAATAAGAAGGTATATTTTTAAAGTTACAAAAATTTGATAATAAAATAAAAAATCTACTAGAAGTTTTTTTTATAGATTTTATAATTAATCATAGTTAATAAAAAATTTCTATAATAGAATATAATTGGATTCAATTTTTCTTTTCTTCTAAGTTGGAATTAGACTACTTCTAATATAAAGTTCAAAGCATCAATTTCCATAAAAAATAACTTAAAGAAGTTTTGATGAATCAAGACAAAGTTTGTAATGAATATTATTTTTAAGCATTTAAAAACTTTTCATTTTTTGATCTCCATTCAAGCTAATCCTTATATGTCAATTGTGTAAGCAAAGCGTCTATTTGAAAATAATTATTGATGAAGATCCTATAGAAGTTTACAAATTCAAAAAAATATTGGATATCATATATTGATTATAGAATTTTTTAATTATTAATGGTCTTAATCTTCTTTAGATCTATCATTAAGCCTTTATTTGACATGATATAGTTAAAAAATTCTACTTAGGGCTCATGAAATATGCATTTTTAAAATTTGGCATATAGTCTAGTATCTCATAATCTTTATAAGATATGATGGGCATATCATTTATGCTCTTTTAGAGTCTTAGAATAAATTAAAATATTATTCAAATAATATATAATAAAATCATAATTTTTTTTTATAAAATACATTATTTATCAAATGTTGAAAAATGGTTGGCACATTTGTACGGCCAAAAGTCATGACATTGAATTCAAAGTATCCATATCTTGTACAAAAAACACTCTTCTATTTGTCTTCTTCTTTGATGCATATTAGATTATAAGCTCAACAGAGATCTACTTTAGTGTAAATCTTAGCTTGACTCAATTAGTCAAAGAACTCAAATATCAATGGCAAAAGACAACAATTTTTTATTGACATTTTTTTGAGACCATAGTAATTGATGTACATCTATAGAGATCCATCTTTTTTTATAAAAAATATAGGTGTAATAATATAAAAATTTGAATGTCAAATATTATTCTTTATTATATTCTTGTTAATATACGCTCTCAATGCTATAAGCTTGTTATATAATAAGTTATGAATTGGACCAAAAGGTGGTTGTGAGCCATCATGAAAATCAATAGTATAGTTGGAAGGACAATATTTTGGCAAAGTATCTATGTTCTTTTTTTTAAATACATCTTGAAAATCTTTATATTCTTTTAAAAGAATTATTGAAATATTTACTTCTTTGAATGTTAAAGTTGCATAAACAACAAAACAAATGTCTTTCTTAGTTGCTTTTATAAAAATTCTAGCTCCAATAAATAGAAGCTTCATGATTTTAGATCTACAAGGTGTATGGTGTTTTTTTTTTATTAATTTTAGTAATAATAGATTGTGATATTCTAGAAAATTTTATTTTATGAAATATTTAATTTACATAAGTGTTATATCTTTTAAACTAAGAAAGTCCTAAAATGATAGGATTAGAAAGAGACATAATGATATTAAATACAACTTAATCACTATGATTCATTAATGTTATTTATAATGGACCATTGTTGTATTATAACACTACTATAAGATAAAAGAACAAAAGAAGACAAATATTATAGAAGAGTTTAATTGAAGACTTGGTAACAAAATTATTTTAAAAAATATAAGTAAAAAATAAGAAGGTAATAAAAATATTTAATATTAATACTACTTTTTTGTTAAAAGGGCTTCTATTTATCTTATAGAGTCATAAATAAGACAAAACAAGATAGATCAGCATAAATAATACTATAGGCATCTTTAGTTTTAAAAAAGAGATAGTTTTTAGCAAAAATTACTTAAGAAAACCTTGAATTGATACTTGAAAAAGGCTTAATGCAAATCAAGGTTGAAATTAGATTCTAAAGCACAAAACTATGCACTTATAGCAAAGAAGAGGTTTTTTTGTTGATTGGAGAGTAGGATTGGATAGCAAATTTGATAGGATTTTTTGAGCCTTGGTTTTAAGATTTTTGAGTTTATAACAACTTTGTAAGAGCTATGCAAAGTCAAGGTTTTATTTGGATGACTTTGGTTATTGAAAAATAAAGTGGATTCACATTTTGGAGAATTTTATGAGTTTTGTAATAGTTCTATATGTGAAAATTTGTGGATTTGTAAACATTGTTGTATTAAATGTGTGATATAAAGTATAGCTTAATTGGATAGTTTAATCAAAGGTTATTAGAGTTTAAATGGGCTAGGATTTTGGAAATTAGATTTTGAAGATAATTAAGAATTTTTGTGATTTTGAACAATCTATCAATTAGATTAAAATGGTTCTTTTTTAAGTTAGTAATTAATTTAGTTTTTAGTACTTTTGTAAATTTTTAGAACATATAAATGGTGCAAAAAGGAACTATTGATGTTGGAAGATTGACATTAAGATTGCAAAAGGAGGACAGTCGACATCCAAGCAAATTAGAATTTTTTTCTCTCAATCTATAGGTTCAAATTCCTTCAAATTTTGTATGCTTATTTTTAATTAGCAAATTAAAAAGTGTGCATATTTTGAATGAAGATTAATAATTAATTTAATAACTATTGAGGTTTTAAAATTACTATAGGATTTGATTAAGGTTTAATTAGAATTTTATTAGAATTTTATTAGAGTTTGACTAAGATTTGATTAGGATTTGATTAAAAATTTATTAAAATTTGACTAAAATTTGATTAGAATTTATTTAAAATATCTTTAGGATTTTATAAAAATTAAATATGATTTAATTAGGATTTATTTAAAATATCTATAGAATTTTATTAAGGTTGGTTAGAATTTGATTAGGATTTTTTCAGGATTAGTTAGGATTTCGTTAAGATTTTTTAAAGATATCTTTATATTTTTTTATGATTTTTTTAATATATATTTAATACTTCTTTATGATTCTTTAATATATATTTAATATTTCTTTATGATTCTTTAAGATTTCTTTAAGATTGCTTTAGGATTTTTTTAACGTTTCTTTAGGATTTCTTTAAATTTTCTTTAGGACTTCTTTAAGATTTTTTTTATGATTTCATTAAGATTTCTTTAGGATTTTCTTATGATTCTTTTAGAATTTCTTTAAAATTACTTTAAGATTTGATAAAAATTATTAAAGATTTAGTTAAGATTTATTTAGGATTTTATTAGAATTGTTAGGTTCTTAGTTAGTTGCAAAATACAAGTTTACCTTCTACAATCAAGTGCTCAATGCATTCTCAAACAAGACAATATGTAATATTACTTTCATGAGTAATATTGCCAAAAGATAAAAGTTGACCATCTATGACCTCCATGTGGACAACCTTAGATTTCTTGATTATAAGACTTTTATAAATTCTTGAAAATTCTAACTTAATAAAATAAGCAAAGGCTCCTAAATCTACTAAAGTAAGGATTTTGAATTTTAAGGCATCCAAACATATTGGTATGATAAAGTAATAAGAAGGGTTAGATAATAATACATGATCTTTTTTGGTTTGTGGAGTAAAAGAATCAATTGCATATTATTATGTTATGTGAAAATCAGCTTAATTGTTGGCCATCTTCTTTTTCCAATTTTAATGTCAATCTTCTAATGTCAATAGTTCTTTTTTGCATTGTTCATTTCTTCTAAAATATTTCATAAATGTTAAAAACTAAGTCAACAATCAATTTAAAAAAACATTTCAATCTAACTAGCAAATTGTTCAAAATCACAAAAACCTTTATTGACCTTCAAAATTCAATTTTTGATATCCTAATCCACTTGAGTCCTAATAATCTTTGATCTAACCATCTAATTAAGCTCAAATTTACAAACAAACATTCAATACAACTATATTCATAATTCTACAAAATTTCACTTGTAGATCTTTTATAAAATTCACAAAATATTCCAAAATATAAATCTATTTTATTTCTCACAAACCAGAGTCACCTAAATAGAACCTTCATTTTCCATTGCTCTCATCAAATAATTAAAAATTTAAAAATCTCAAAATTAATGCTCAAAGATATCTTATTAAATTTTCTTTTAAATTATACTCTCCAATTTACAAAAAAATGCCATATTTTTTGTAGGTATTCAATTTTGTGCTTTAGAATCTGGTTTCAATCTTGGTTTACAACTAGTCCTCTTTAGATATCAATCTAAGATTTTTTAAAATAATTTTTATTGAAAGCTACTCTTTACTTTCTTCTAAAGATATTTATATTATTATTTTTATTAATCTATTTTATTTTGTCTTGTTTATAGTCCTATAAAATAAATAAAAGTTTTTTTTATTAAAAAAAATATTCATACTAAATACTCTTCTATTACTTCCTTATCTTTTATTCAAATTTTTTAAAGTAATTTTATTATTATGTCTTTAATTAAGCTCCTCTATAATATAGATCTTATTTTGTTCTTTCATCCAATAGTCATATTATAATATAACAATAGTCTGTATTGTAACTGGATGTTGTTATTTTTTTGCAAAGTATCTAATAATGTGGCTGTACTCTTCATTTGATATGTATGTCAATGCATTTTGTAGCAATTATTAGCCTTGTGGCCAAATTCTCTATAATACAAACATAAGCCGTATTTTTTTTTATGCTTTTTCTCTTAATCAAAAAAAAAATTGAAGCCAACTATATCAATTTATATATCTTTTACTTCTAAATATTCACTAGAGTTGAGAGATATAAAAGATATTAAGTAATTGGTGTAAAGTCATAATACAAGTAATGGATGTTTATTTTGCCAATGTTAAAATAGCTGATTATTGCACTTCACAACTTAATTGATGGCTTCATTAAGACTTTGAGAATCAAACATAGACAGTAATAAATCCTTTATATTGTCTTGTAATTCTTAATGAAACTAACTTATTAGTACATCTTCACTTCAATTGATATTAGATGCTAATTGCCAAAGTTTTGAATATAAATAAATGTAGAACATATTTTCTATCGAATGGCTGAAATTTTAATTGTAGGAAAACAAATCTTATTATATATTCTAAAGCTTTTATAAATGTTGTTGAAAATATTTCAAAGTTATATAATATGGAACAATTTTTTTCAAATAATGGAACAAATCAAGACAAAGCTTGACTTGAGAGCAAGGTTTCAATTAGACCAATACCAAATGCTTCCATTGAATACCATTGAAGTCGAAGTAAAGTAATAAGTTGTACTTGATTTACAAAGTCACAAAACTTAGAACAATTTCCATCAAACTTTTCTAAGAAACTAATTCTTAGTTCTTTTGCTATTGATATTGAATTGTTGTTTCAAATACATATATCTTCTAATGGAGTAGACTTTGATGATGGAATTTTTAAGATGACTTGTGATAGTGGCTGAGGTGGTTCTATTCTTTGACCATTATGTATGGTTATATAAAGTTTTTCATTTTGTTTAGATAAGATCTTTATCTTGGCTCTCAATGTTTCAAGAATATTTATAATTAAATCCAGTTTGGCTTCTTTGGAATCCACCATATTGAACTTTTTACTTCCTATGATAGAAATGAAACAAGAAGAAAGAAATATAAAAAAATCAAGAATAATACTTATATAGAAGAGAATAATTTGCAACTTCTAAAGTATCATAGTACTTTCAAGAAGAGAGATCTACTCTCTATCTAAAAAGACTAAGCTTTGATATTATATTATGTCAATCCCAATAAACTGTTACAAATATACCACTCAAATACAATAAAACTTTAAAAGTTCAAAGAATTGAAATAGAAGAGATTCACTTTATATCACAAGTAAGAAACTACAAGATATAAGAATAAGACTTAAAGGTCTAAGCCAAGCCACAAGAATTGTGTTATGAAGATTGAAGATCCCCTTAGCCTCGACTCTTATATATATTGGGTACAACGAAGCTCTTTGAGGAATTTTTTTGATTCTTGGAGGTGAAGCAAGTCTAAGATCCTTCTTTGACAACTTCCTAAAATATCTAAGCCTCCAAGAACCTTCTACGACCATCTAAGGTCCCCTAGAACCTCCTAGGATCTTTCAAAGCCATCTTAGAACCTGCTAGGATCTATTAGGATCTTCTCATAACTAATGGAAATATTCTAGGATCAAATAAAATCTTTTAGAAATTTCTAAAATCTTCTTCAATTATATGTCTATGATATTAGTTGTTAAATATTTTAAAAATTTATAAGTAAGAATATTTTAAAAAATTCAACTAAATAAATATCAATTGGAATTTTATTAATTATAAAATTGATTAAGGTTAGTATTTTTTTTTTTAATATATTGAAATTCAACTAATAAAAAAATCTTATAGACATATATTAATTTATTTAATATAATATATATATCAATGTCTAATATACAAAGTTTTATAAATATATAATATAAGTCATATTGTTATATTATATATTAAATAATATTAATATTAATGATATATATCTAAGAATATATATTTATTTTATATTCTTACTCTACCTATGTATATGTCATTCTTTTAGTAACTAGATTAGTACAATATCTAATAAATACATCACTACTACTATTAAAAAAATATTGATATTTATTCCATATTATTATAATAGTTAAAAAACTTTGGTAGTTGATAATATTGTCTTTCTTAGAAGTTTTTTTAACCACATTTTTATTATTAATAAGAAAAAAATAATGTAACAATAAGATATCTTAATATGATATATTGTTGATTAAAAATTTATGCATAGATGAACCTCAAATCCTAACAATTTTGGTCTCCTTCATCAAAGTCAACTCACAAAACATCTAAATTTCTTTTTGAAAAGATAATTTTAAAAATCACTACCCAATGAACTAGAATTACTCATATTCAACAATTTTCCATAATAAGATTGTACTTGTAGCTATCAGGACTACCATCCAAAAATATTTTTCTGCAATTTCATTTGGACAATATCGCAGTACATGAGCCGTTCTCTAACATGCAGCATGATTATCAATTAACCACCTTTCCTTGTACTTCTTTAATCCAATACCCACGTTTATTGCCCTTTTATTTCACAATTTATTCATTGCTTCACATATTGGCTGCATATGAAAACCCTCCAAGCAACTGCCCTCTTCATCTCTTTCCTCACATTGCAAAACTCACAAGAATTTGATCTAGATGTCCTGTTGCTCGCTCTGCTACTAGAAACCTGATAAGCAGAGGAAGTAGTAGACTTGATCTTTGCTTACTCTCAGCTAATCAGATCCTTGCTTGCAACTCAGTTTAAGAGGATAAATGAGAGTACCATATCTCTTTGCTACACACCATCGATCTGTGTTGCAGTCACCTGATGTGGACACAACATTGACTACCTAAAATGGGTGGTTCCTCTCACTAATGACTTAAGTTCTCCGTTGCTTGGACCACTTTCTAAACAAAAGCAAAATTTAATGATTAGCTGACGCAGTGTTCCACACTCTTTGCAAGCAATGTTGTGCTCTGGATCAAGTCTGATGAGCTCTTCGATCGAAGTAATCCTCACACACAGTGTTCGTAGTTGTCCTGCAAAACCTACCAACTGCTATCCATCTGATTGCTTCCTAACTGCGGTGATGCTGCTAGCAGGCACTGACTTTTTCTCACACCATGTTGTGCTCAAATTAAAAACATGTCCAGCGATTATAGAGAAGTCGGCTCCACTGGAACTCCCATTGCTGGATTTTATTGTCATCGTCAATATACCCATTTAGTTGAGCCATACGTTGCTATGAAACATTAATGATTCTCAGTGATTGCTTGAAGTGGACGTCAGTTGGAAGGAAATTCACTAGAACCACATTCGTCCACGTGGATTCTCCTTTGAACTATTTTACCGCCCAAACTCTCACTATGCTGCCTAATGATGAACATCGTAACAGTCTCTTAAGAAAGCTTGTTCAACGATAGGTATTTCTACTGAGCATGAAATATCAACAATTACCCAAAAAGTGAATCATTTTGTTACCAGTATCCTTCAAAGAACTCATTGTTACCCCTGTTCTACACCGTTCAGGTGTTGGAATCCGCTACATCCACATCCTTCACAAACATTACCTTAGAAAATAGTAAACCTCAAAGGACACAACCTTCAAACTGGCCAAAAACTTTTGATGTGACATTGCTTCGCAACATTCATGAATGAATTACATATTTAATACCAAAGCACCGTACAATTAAGTATCTGGGGAGATTCTGCATATATTAGCTGCTAAAGCATTAAATGGGAGAAAAAAAAGTTTACACACGAGGACTTCTTATGTGCTTGATTCTGGGGCCCACTTGATGCTGCATCCAATACTGCAAAATTGCACGTGAAGAATAGTATGTGAAAACGCCCCGACTATTAGTTCATAAACTTCTATTCCTCTATTCACTTTAAGTGTGCATGTATTCATATTCTCTAAGCAACTTGTCATCAGAAGAGACGACACTCATCTCATTAAGAATCAAAATATTCCCCACCATTTCCCTGTTCACAGATTCCTAAACATATTTACCGTAGCACCTGAAGAAGCACATTAATTCTAATGAGATAGTATAATTTAATGACATAAATTTCAAGCAGCAGCACAAAGGTCATACCATGGCCTTTGAGGAAAAGAGATACGCCTTCCTGACAGAACACACTCGATTGCCTCTCGAATATCTCTGTACACAGTAGAACAGATATCTATGAGTAATGTGGAAGTAATCCGCTAATAGTCATTGAAATCGCCTCATATTAAACGAAAGCCACAACCAGCTATTAAATTCGATTCTTCTATTCAGTGCTATTTCTTTTTTTGAATTACAAACACAGGTGGTAAAAGACTCACCTGCCCGTGACTGGGATATCATTACCAGGTCGGGAATCATCATATTGACCATGATAGACTAATTCAAAGGGTCTAGGACCTTCCTGTTCATGAGCAGCACTCATAATTTTGTTAATCTTAAAATATCTCACCAAGAGTGAAAAAATTGGTCATCATATACATAGTAAGCAAGGTAAAGGGATCCACCACCGATAAAACAAAAGTAACTTATATATATATATATATATATATATACATGCATATCCAGAAACGCATTTAATATAGTGTAAAGAAAATGAATGACAAGTTAAACACTGTTATCTTATCAAGCACGTAGGCTACTCTCCAGCTCTTCTGTCAGGCAGCCTGTACTACACTTCAAAACCTTTAGTGCAGTAAACTGACAATTTATTGAAGCACGTAGTGACAGATATTGGCATAATACTCAAGCAGTTCATGAAACATATTGACGACGTTCAAGTGGCATATTTTCAACTCAGAATTGAGAGGAACTATGAAAAATTATACCTTCTTGTACAAGAAGAATTCGGGGGTGCAAACAGCTCCGTAAGCCTTAGCAACTTCTTGAGTCTGCAACGCGAAGTGTAGTATGTCATGCAGATAGTAGCTCAAAAAAGCGTTTCAATACCAATGATTCAGAGTCATCTCGGAGACCATCACATAGAAAGCGAATAGACATGTGCATAAGCAAAGAGCTGCAAAGTTAAAAGACATACCTCATCATACAAATATGGGAATGGATAACTCAAGGTTTTAGCATCCTCAGCCATAAATTCAGGGCCATCCTGTACTTCTCAAAGCGATTCAGACGTACGATTTTACTGTTATCAGCAAACACTTGCTTACATACCGGCAATTAATTAAAAATAATAATCTAGTCATACCGACTCTTCTGCAGACAAATTGTATATTCTAGAAAGCATTTTACGCATGTACCTGTGGGTGTGTCACGACAGAATTTGATGATATAGCCACTATTTGAAGCCCTCGCTGCGAAAAGGAGAGAGAGGAAAAAAAAATTAAATCAAATTAAATTAAAAACACGTCGAATGTCGCAGGATATCTTCTAATCCTGATTTTGACAATTCATTCACATTCACAGGATCGTAGGCAGGGGAGTAGAGAAAAGGTCTACAAGGAGACGCGAAGGGCGCCTTCAAATTAAGTTTCCTTCAGCACGTGATAACGGTCTCATAAAACGAATTTTACCGGCTGGTAATCGTTTGCAAGTTTCACAATATCCTTCTTGAGATGGATCACAAATGGGCAGTGGTTGCAGATAAACATGACCTGAGTCAAGCCGACATACACAACGTCAGAACTGCTAATTTTCTAATAAACAAATACAGGGAAAATTTCGAGCTACAAGCAGGAACCACATCATAAGTAATATTATGCACGTCCTTATGCAAGTCATAGAGGTGCGCATTACCAGTAGAGCCGGAAATGCTTCAAAGTCCTCTAATTCCCACATTTCTCCAGTCAGAGGCTCCACTAGCTGCAGTAGCACAGAAAAATCGATAAACAGTACTGTCCATCTTAGTTTTTAATCAAAACTTGCCGTAGACTTGAGCAAATATATTGCATCTCAGAAATACTACGGATACACCTGCAGTTGCAAGCGCCGCAAACTGCCGTAGAAAGCTTTGAATTGAACTGTTGCAGGCTTTCTACGAAAATTAAAATGACTCGTGCCATATGAAGTCAATGCAGACGTTTAGGCTATAGATAAGTTTTACAAAGTTAAAAAGCTACGTTTGATTCGAAAGAAAATCTTTGAATATCATGCCAGGATAAATCATTCGACATGTCAAGCGTTTTCACATTATTGTAACATTTCAGCTGATATTCAAACCACCGCTGGAGGCATTACAATGGAAAATACAGATTATTCAGTAAATAGCGAAAATATTCATCTCGATGAAGCCAATAGCCCTGCATGGGGAGCGAACCCTATAAAATTGGCGTTGAAGAATGCATAAGAAAATGGCTGTCCTCGACTTAGCTGCAAAACAACGCAAAATCACTGAGCTAAAATTATGAAAAGATGGCTCGCAATGCAAACGATTCCACAGACCTGGAAATCAGAAGCGCGAGTGGAAACGTTCGCCGAAGATTCCATTCGCTTCGCCTGTACAACCCCGACGGCCTTCCTTCTCATGCTCTTTTCCTCCGCAACGCGCCATTTTACTGCGCATCGGAAGGCGAATCGAGTATCGAAAGTATCACCAAAAAACGCCGAGGCTCTCTTCACATTCCGCGACGTGAGCTTCGAAGAGGTAGAAGAACCAGCAGCGCTGCCAGTAAGGGCGGACTGGAATGCTGGAGTCGACCAGGAGAGAGGCTGCACAAGCGTCGACGCCATCGCCATCGCTACCATGGGCACCGCAAGTCCCAAGCTGGCCAAGGCCTTCACCACATCTCCTTTCAGCTTCACTCAACACCTCAAATCCATAATCGTCTAAGAAATTAACTATAGATATAAGTCCCAAATCTACGAACACCATGGCTGCGAGGATCACCACTAAAGCATGGCGAAGACTGAGCTGCTACTTTCGATTCGCCAATAGCATTGTTCGGACTCATGCCATTCCTACTTAATAACGAGTGGAACCAAGCATTCAATCTACATTGTTCTCTTAAATGTTGAAGATCTGAAAATTCGTATTTAAGTGCTCTTCTTTCTATATATATATATATATATATATAAAATCTTCTCTTTCTCATATAGATAGCCTTCAAGTAATCCAAGTATATTTTTCTATCAAAAAAACATTCACATGGCCTTAACTTGTATTATTTTAGAGAATAAAAATAAATAAAACTAATTTTTTAGAAGCAAGTTGTGTTGATAATATTTTAGTAACTCATACCAATAATTTTTATAATAAAAAATAATTAAATTGATTGTTTTTACTCTTTGGTTACAATTGGTTATAAGTATATTCTTTAGTTACAATTTATACGCTTTTGAATCATGGCCTTTATATAACACTAACCAAGTTTTGAATTATATTAATTTGTATAAAGGTATTAGGATAAATTTACCAATGATAATAATCCTTTTTTATACAAAAAATACAAATAATTAATAACATGTGCATTATATGGACAAATGTAAGAATTGCTTATGCAATTTTTAGTAATGGTTAGCTTATTAATATTACTACAATCTATGTTACAATTTTTATGTTGTATAATTTTTTATTTTAGAGGGACTTTATATCTAGAAGCCCACTTTAAAAGGCCATGATTTACAAGTATTACCAAGGTCTCTCACTTAGTGAAGCAAAATCCTATTTTAGAAGCCTTGCCCCTTGGATATAGTATAAAGTGAAAAGAGGCTATGGAATAGACTAAATCATTCTTTTATGAAAAGCTTTAATATATTACCTCATATTTTTATTCTAAAATTTTTATATATATATTAAAAATTATCTTAAGTATTTTTTTGTTACAACTTCTTAATTTTTTTTAAAAACCACTTCTTGAGATGGGCCAAACAAAAATTCCCATGAACAACAACATTTATGGTATGTTGGAAAAAAATGCATTCTACCTCATCTTTTCATGTTAAGAATTTTAAACAATTTTTTTTTGAATATAAAATCAATTTAGTGAGACTTCTTATTTTTAACCAATCAAAAAATTTAAAAGTTGTGGCATTTACCTTGTCTCCTAAGTGTAAAAACTTCCTTTATAATATGAAAAATTATTTGTAGATAACAATAGATATGCTGGAATATTTTTATAAATTCAAAAAAAATGGAATGTAAGAAAGTTAAAATAAAAATAATATTATATATATTTATAGAAAAAAGTATACAATTATTATAGTAAAGATTGTAAATTTTTTCAATTAAATATAATGTTCCTTAGATTATTAGGTGGTAAAAAAGTTAATATTGTATTGCTAAGAATATACATAATTTTTATATAATTAAGATAATATTCATATATACTATTAAATTTATATTTTATAAATAAAATTTTCTATATTAAAATTATAAAATTTAATTTATATTATTATATTATAAGGATTTAAACTTATTATTCACTTAACAAAATACATCAATCAATGTTAAACAACAAAACATCAATTGTTTAACATTAATTGGTAAAATAAAATTTAACATTATGCATAATGTATAAAAATATAATTTTATAGAACAAAAATAATTTGACCTTTAATAAGAATTATTTTATCTTCATATATATAATCTTTTTTTTCCATATGCATATAGAATTTGATATATATATATATATATATATATATATATAAAATAAATAAATTATTTAAATCAAATATATATATATATATATATATATATATATATATGTATAATATTTACTTAGTAAAATTGTACTATAAGAATTTGAACTTGTTGAACTAAAGATTGCTATTTTTAAATAAAAAATTTCAAAACTTATAGAATTGCTTTATAAATTTTTAATTAAAAATTATCATTTAGATTTTTTTTCTTTCTTTCTTCTTCTTTAACAAAGAAGATATGATATTCCTATCCTACCAATTTTTTTTTTGATCATGTATTACTTAATAGATAGGCTAACATCACATTAAATTATTAAATATCAACAAGTAATAAAACTTTAAAATAAAAGTATAAATTTTGGATGGATAAATAATCTTATTAGTAATGCTACTAATGAATTGATTAAGTACACATGTTTTTTATGTTGGTCATCAACATTATACAAGTGAATTTAATATTTATATGATATTTATATTTTAAGATTATCTATTCTAAAAGTTTGATTAATATTTATAAATTTTAAATTTAATAATTTATTTTTTAATAAGTTAAAATTAAAATTTAATCATTTTATTAAATAAAATAAAAAATATAATTATAAAATAAATCAATTAATGTTATACCAATTTATTACATCAAAGAAAAAAATGTATTTAATTTTATTCAAATCTTATTTTATTATGTTATAAAAATTTGAACTATAGTGACTTTAGAACTTTTACTTTGGTTTTGGCTAAAATAATGATTAATGTTGATTAGAAAATATGTATTTGAAGACACCTCAATCTATCTCATTTCAACTTTCAAGACATTGGTTCTATTCATGAGACTTATAAATAAGAGAAAATAGTTAATTTCAAAACATCTCCTCTAAAAATATATCAAGATGACTTCTACAAGATGATTTAAAAAATCTTGTTTTTCTAGCAACATTTTTACTACTAGCAATAGTGAGGTTTTTTTAAGTATCATTTATTCAATCTAATATTTCATTAGTGTACTTTGTTTTACTTTGGATACCACCAACTTCAAAGAATAATGGAGATATTTTTAATGTAGCATTCACAATTTTTATTAATCTCCTTATTTTTTATTAATAGAAAAGAACCATAATTACACAAGTATCAAGAAGGTATAAAATATAAAAATTAGAGTTTAAAGATGCATGTAGAAATATAGACTTTGTTAGCACAACTTTTTCTCTTACCACATTTATGACCAAATTTTCTTAGAAAGTTTTTGAAGCACTTTGGCAAAATTATCTCCAAATTTGACTTTATAGATGAATATCATCTAATGAATTATCATCCATATATTTAAATCTAAGCAAAGAGATATGTTCCTCGCCAACTACTCTCTATCCAATAGCTATCAAGCTTAGAGGCAGTAGGCAGGTAGGGAATAAAACCCTTCTTTACACATTTATGTGAAATTTCTTTAACATTGAACAAAAAAACCATAGTTTGCATGCATGGTTTTGAGAGGAGTGAACCCTAACCGCAGACATGACTTGATCCACAAAAACTAGCTTGAGGTGGCGCACTATTTGAGCAGCCACAAAGTAATTTTTATTGCAATGCCTCGTAGTGCTCACTCACTCTACTAGGTTGTATCCAAGCGGTACATCATTGTTCGAACTAAGGAACCCTCAGCTTCAGAACTATGTACAAGTTCTCTGCAAGCCTAATCCTGCACATGATCTAAAGACAACCTCGAACTTGTGTGGAAGGGCTTCACATGCGAGCAGTAGGAGCAAACGTTACAATGTTGCGGTACGCATCCAGGGTGAGGAAATCATCCAACACAGGCGCTGTGCATTGCTTGGCAAACAACTTGGCCGCCTCCTTGTACCGCCCGTTGGCGAATTTGGCAGGTCCCACCTCCTTCTCGATGCGCACGAGCTCCTCGTCCAACACTCGAGCGAACAACTCCTTCGTCACTCGCATGCCTGGATGCAGCAGCAATCAGGCCCAGCGAGACAAAGACAACAAAGCTTTTTCCGCAACTCTTGAAATAGCTCCACCGGTTTCCTCACAGAGTATAACAAGTTCGGCAGGTCGCACAGCGCAATACAGAGCCGAGTTGAAGATAAAAACAAAGTTCATCTACTACCAGAATTGATGACAAACAAATCCTTCTTCGCAAAAAAGAAGATGCAAATTGATATATACAGTTGGCAATGGACATATCGGGTGAAGATTTACCTGGCACAAGGCCACCATCGAGGACGGCGTTATACTTGATTTGTTGCCAGTTCTGGACGCGGCTGATTTCAGCGGTTGCAGCGTCCTCCATGAGATTGTACAAGGGCACAGATCCTGTTCCTGTCATCCATGCTGCCAGGTACTGAACTCCAACTCTGGTGTTCAATCGAAGCCCGTCTAGGGTTCTCATCCCCTTGGGCATCTGCAGGAGATCTTCGCAGGTCACATTCACGTCTTCACGCTTCACATGTAACTGGTTAGCCTTGGGCATGTTCTGGTCGAACACTTCCAGCACCAGCGGGACGAGACCTGGGTGAGCAGCCCAGGTGCCGTCGTGCCCGGCAAGGACTTCACGCAACTTGTCAGCCTTCACAAGTGCCGCAGCAGCTTCGTTTGCGGCGGGGTTGTCCTTAATCGGAATTTGTGCCGCCTATTGCCATGCCACAATACAAGGACTCCCCATTTTGAGTTGCTCTTCAGAAGGAGATGATAACTATTATATTAACCGAAAGCATTACAAGCCTTATTAATGATCAATGCAAATGAGGGTCGATCACTTACCATGCCGCCCATGGCGTGTACGCCGCGCTTGTGGCAGGTTTGAATCAATAGCTCCGTATAGCTCTTCAAGAAGTGTTGAGTCATACCAACCTGATAAACATGCCGAACTCTTGAGTACTTTATCAACCGAGATCAAAGGTTGTAACATTCTTACCACAATGACCTTGTGCGTGTAGTGGTCTAAAAGGTGGGAGCTAAATTTGATACCTGCACACGATCAGGGAGTAGCCTGTCGGGGTGAGCGCGGACAGTCTTGATGAAGCTGAAGATATAGTCCCAACGTCCGCAGTTAAGCCCTGCGGAGTGCTCGCGGAGCTCGTACAGAATCTCGTGCATCTGAAATACTGCTGGCAATGTCTCAATGAGCACCGTTCCGCGAATGCTGCCGCGAGGCACCCCGCAGACGTCCTCAGCGTGGTCAAAAACCGCATTCCATACTGCAGCTTCCCTAGAGTGCTGCATTTTGGGCAAATAGAAGAAAGGACCGTAGCCACCATGCCTGTAAAGAAAACATCAAAAACCACAATGAAATTTCAAAAACTACCAGTATCCGATTTCGAAAGACTGCAACAAAAATGCCCGAGAGAGCCTCGGAACACGGAGACCTCTCCACTAAACCTAGCAATCCAGAAGCTTCAGTGTCAATCACAGTCAAATCAAGAGAATTACTTCGCTCTGTAGCTGGCGTGGTTGTGGAAGAAGTAAAATCCAAAGTCGATCAAAGCGCCTGTCGCAGGCTCCCCATCGATCTCGATATGCGATTCCTGCAAGTGCCAGCCACGAGGCCGAACCAGAAGCGTAGCCGTCTTACTGTTCAGCTTGTAGGTCCTGTTGCGAACCTTGTCCTCGTAAGTGATAGTCCTGTTCACGGCATCTCTTAGGTTGATTTGCCCGAATATGATGTTGTCCCACGTAGGTGCCAAAGAATCCTCAAAGTCCGCCTGCAAGTAAGAAACCAGTTCATCGTCAGGAAACTAACGAAACATCGAATATTCAGACGTCAAAGCTCAACTCCAATTAGACAAACACAAACTCTTCATATTGCAGTTAACAAACTCTTCATAATGCTGAGAAGTTGGCAGAGACTAACCATGAACATCTTGGCGCCGCAGTTGAGGGCGTTGATAATCATCTTCCGCTCAACAGGGCCAGTGATCTCCACCCGCCGGTCAGCGATGGCGGTTGGGGGGGAGCTGCAGGTCCACTCTCCCTCGCGAATCGCCTTCGTGGCGGGGTCGAAGCTGGGAAGCTCCCCAGCATCATAGCGCGCCTGCTGCTCCTCCCTGCACTTCAAGATATACTTGACCCTCGGCCTGAACTTCCTCTCCAACTCAGCTACAAACTCAAGAGCCTCCCGAGTGAAAATCTTCTCAAATTCCGGCCTCATGGGTCCGCGAATGCGCACTCCCGCGGGGATCGACATCTCCGCGTTCCTGGACCGCTTCTGCGAGGAAGGGTTGTAGATCTCCATGTCTGATGACTAAGAGCCTAACTCTGCACACGTCATTTCACATCCTCAATCAGAAAACAGAACTATCCATGAATTGTCTCCCCAAAATAACCCAATACCCCCAGAACCATGATGTGATGCCAAACTTTCATTCCAACTCTAACGCAAGCATGCGACTGCATCACAAAAACATTTCGCACCTCGTCAAAAACAGAAGCTGGACACAACAAGCTGGACACACAATCGAAACCGGATGGCAGCTTTTCGGCCCGATCGGCGACTACAGCTTCTCCTGTACCAACGTGATGTCTCCAAGACTGCTAGTGTGTGGAGAGTCCCGAATTACTGAGGAGTGCAAGAATCTGGTGCAAGTGATCAAGGAGAGCTGAATGTGTCCGCGATCCCATGAAGAAAATAGTAGACTATTCCCGCGAGGTGCGAAAAAGAAATTGAGGAAAACGGTTGGGATAATCTCCAGAAACGGTGCCAAGTCGGCGCTGACGTGAAGCTAGGAGGAGTAAGTTGCTGAGTGCACTCCACGACGCGGGTCCTCCCAATTCCTTTCGCCCCGCTCCATCTTTTACCCGCAACTTCCCCGACCTAGCTTGCTGACGTGAAATTACCCCGCGTGAAGCTTTCTCACGACCCATTAGCAGCAGACAACGATTTTTATGCAGAAATCCCTTCCAAAACGGCAGTCTGGCACAAAACGAGCATCTCTCCCGAAAACTGAGACGAAGCTTTCTCACCAACTTTAACGTGATTTGGACGATTAGATGATGGTAAATCTAAGAGTTCTCAGGAAGTTCCGCATGTAAGTGATGGGCAAGATCACGAGTGGTGGCCCACCCCTTGAATAAGATACCTCGCACTGAGGACGCAATTCTCGCATCCTACTTCCCGGTGACTCCCTGCGTGAGAGTGAGAGTGTGGGACGGCTCCATCATGTGCCTTGGCCGTCGTGAAGGTGAGTCAGTCGTGACTCAGATGCCTAGCTGGAGCCATTACCCCGTCCACGTCATCGGGTTTCGCCAAGTGGGCTCGTCTTAGGGCCAGCGTGTCCTATGAGACTACGGGACACCCTCCCTTCAAAAAAGAAATGGAGGTCAGATTCATGTTATTTCGGATTTTAAGTAATAATTATGGTTTTATCTCTTGTTGCTCAAAGTGCAATTTTATGGTGTGAAAGCTTTTGGGCAAACAATCAGTATTACAATTATTCAAATAAATTACACTTTTAAAAAAATTGTTCATTCTTGTGTTTAGTGAGTTTTATTTTCTTTGTTTTGTATATGTTGTTTTTAATATTTGAAATTAGCATCTTTATGTATGAATGACATTATATATATATATATATATATATATATATGAATGCAATAAATGCAATAAATGTAATAAATTTAATTTATTATTATTAGTTAAGGCATTGATCATTGGACGTTGGATATTAGGCATAACTCAAGGAGGTCCTAGTCATCCTCTCTACATACCACCTGATTGAGCACTAGCAAAGAAAAATAGTGCAATGCAGTAGATCCAAGGCAATCCATATACTAATGAAGCCACAAAGGACTGTGAGTCACAATGAGCAAATTACATTGATACATGAGGCATGTAGAAGGATGATCCTATCTTTAACTTTTATCTACACTAAGGTGCTTCAAAGGTTTATTACTTTGTAATGCAAATTATTTGATAGAAGTGGATGTAAAAGTTGTAAAAGATGACATAGAGAATCTTAGCAAATTTGTAGTTATTACATGTTTTGTAAGTAGTAAATCTTTAAAATCTATTATAAAAATTGGCTTTTAATATTATAAAGTAAATTTGGTTTTATTCTCATAATTGGTTAATCTTCAAAAAAGGATAGTCAAACAATTATAACTATTTAATCTTTTCAAATTGATATGCAAAATTTGTACTTTCAAAAAATAAATACTAAATTTTGATCTATTTATTACTTTTAAATGTAATATCAAGTGAAAATCTATAAATGGATTTTTTAAAAGAATATATTGAATAAATTTAAGATTATCATCAAAAAAATTACTAAAAAAATTTAATAATCTATTTATAGAATATAATTATAATTCTAATTTATTATATTTTAGCTTTTATATTACTATTAATTCTAATAAAAAATAAGAATCTTCTATTTAAATAATTAATTCTATTACATACAAAAAAAATATTTTAATTGATCATAATCATCTTTTTATTAAATATAAATATTTTTTAACACCACATAAAGTATTAAAGAATATCTTATTTTATTTTTTATTAAAAACTTTAAAAAAATTAAAATAATACTTATTAAATATATGCTAATAATAAAAAATCAAATAATATATGTGAAGATATAAATATATATAATTTTATCACTATATATATCAAGTCTCTTAATAGATACAAAAAACACATTGAATACCAAAATGGATTAGTAGTGAGTTTTTTTTCTATTCAAATTGATTTATTTTAGTACCCATCTAAGTACCAAACACTCTTTTGATTGTTTCTTTACTAAGGGTGAAGCTTTTTTTATTCTTATTAATACCATTCTTGTTAATATCATTCTTATTCTTAATCTTATTTCAAGAGTCTCTATTCTTCTTGTCTTTGGCAATAGCTATTCTAGTTTAATATTATATTATCTTTGAATGATTCTTTACTCCTTTTGAGTGACATAAGAATATTTTGATACTTTGATTGTTTGTGTTTCATGTCTTTGATAATTTAATGAGAATGTTAATTTATTTTTTTTATTTTGTATTTTAAAAGTAAGTGGATTACTCTACTTTTATTTTTGTATTTGAAGGTTGTGAACTATCCACCTTTAAACTACTATTCTTTGCTTTCTAGCCTTGATTTTTTTTCTTAAAGAGAGTGGATTACCTTTTTTTGTGGAAATTTTTATTTGATATTAGATATTGGATATTATCCTCCTCTAATTTGAATTAAAGATTTATTAAGTTACTTAAGGTAGAAGGAAAAATTGTGGATATTATATTTAGCAAAAGTGATAATAGATTTACAACTATTACAGATCTTTAAGAGCTTATCAACACTTTTAGGGTAGAAATTTCATACATAACTAATATCAATCATGGAAGCACTATTCCTACATCTATGGAAGAAGTCTAGATCCTATATTAAAAAGTTATATAATTGAAGGAAGCAAGTAAATAATCCTGACAATCAAATCTAAGAAGTATTGCTTCTACAAGCACGAAAGAAACAAAGATTAGTATGCTTGAGAAATTTGACGGAACAAGATCAAAATTTTAAGGGTTTTTACAACAAGTCAAGTTTTATCTAAAGTTGCTTCTTTTCCAATATCCTAATAGATTTATTCAAGTTTAATTTATAGACAGACTTTTATTTGAAAGTTTTTTTTTTTAATTTGTATCTTTGATAGAAAAAGATTCACAACTTCTTTATGATTTGAATTCATTCTTTAAAATATTTATGGCTATATTTAGAAAAAATAATGAAGAAAAGATAACAAAGATTAAGTTCTTATTTTTATGATAAGGATTACGATCAATCACAATATATACTGCTGAATTCCAAAACCATACTTACAATGTGGAATAAAATGATAAAGCTCTTATCAATCAATTTTGTTATGGATCAAAAGATAATACTAAAGATTTATTTCTAACAATGCCAAAAAAAAATTCATTTGAATATTTTATTGCTTAAGCCGTTGAATGCAATGATCAATTATTTGAAAGACGTAAAGAATATAGATTTGGTTGGAGAGGAACAAGTCAATTAATAATAGCAACTCTTAAGTTTTTAGAAACATATTTAACTAAACCAAAATCAATACAAATTGATATAATATATTTTAAATCTCTCACCAACTAAGAAAAGATTCGATGTCATCAAGAAGGTCTATGCTTATATTGTAGAGAAGCTAAGCACACTGCTCAAAATTGTCGAAAAAAATAATACAACCATAAAATGAGGAACATGATTGCTAGAGAAGATAATGTATCAAAAAACAAATCTTTCCAATAACAATAGGGACCCTTTAGTTGGAATCATATACAAAATCATCTCCTAACAATAAATGCATATTATAATTTAGAGGTTGAACCTAGAGATCATTTCTGAAACTGCTATATATTACCATGAATTACAAGTACACTTGCATTAAAATCCTTGATGGATTATAAGATATTATTATGCAACCTTCAATCTCTAACTCAACTTATAGCTCCGCTATGGCTTCTAGCTGAAATTTGCCCTTCCGCACCACCAATCTTAGTGATAATAATGTAAAACGTCAAAATTAATAGACTATTTTATTATCTTCTAGTATCAACTGCAACATGAGACTTACAATGCCAAAGAGGAATAATTCTAAAATTTCATACGCCATCATTATCATAAGCAATCAAGATATAAAAAACCATGATCATGAATGTGAGTCTCTAATGTTTGAATTTAATTTCATTGTTGAAAGCCTAAGTATTATTAGAAAAGCACAAAATCAGTAGCGTGCCATGCAGCATAATTTTTTAGTCAAACTATCTAAGAGGAAATTATCTAAGAAGAGTTTATACCTTTGAAAGTCTTTCTATATACATAAAAAAATCAAAGATATGTTGTATTAATGAAACTATGCATTTTGTTCTTCATTCTTTGGCAATAGGTTCTACTAGTCCTGAAAGAAATCACCTATGGCCTTGAGCTAATACCTCCATTATTGAAACATCCCATCCAAAGATTTGATCTTCATTGTGGCCTTCAAAATATCCTCCAAATAAGATCTCAAGCTTAAAAGGATTCACCTTTTCAAGCTCAAGCAATATCACTAAAGCTTGAGTATTAGAATCGAGACTTGCATGGTTGGATCTTGCTCCTAATGGCTCTAAGCAAAGTTATACTTGACGTTGAAATGTATCATCTTCACTTTGTTTAATTAAAACCTGTAAAAATTGCATTGATTTGTTCAAAGCTTCCGTAGCAAGTGAATCTTTTGAATCTTATTCTTTCAATGCTTGAAGGTTTGATATGGTGACTAATTTGATTCTACCACTCTATTTATCATCAATATAAGATTTATTCTAATAACAATCTAGTTAATACGGATAGGTAGAAGTAAATAAAAATATATTATATTGATAATATCTTATAGAGAAGCTTCTTAGAAGCTTTATAAACTTGGATTCACCTTTACATATGTCTATAGGTGATTGGTAGGTTAAAATCTTGGCCAACAAGCTAGCTATAAGCTACACATGTTGATAGCTTGTG
This sequence comes from Physcomitrellopsis africana, assembly GCA_036785485.1. Lineage (NCBI taxonomy): Eukaryota > Viridiplantae > Streptophyta > Bryopsida > Funariales > Funariaceae > Physcomitrellopsis > Physcomitrellopsis africana. The sequence goes on along the minus strand of JAWRVF010000058.1, from coordinate 413,273 downwards.
GAACAATTTAGTCATGTATTGCATGTGTTGGTAGCTTGTAGAATAAGTTAAGTACGTGGCAAACATGTAAGAAACTTATCTTACAAATTTGACATGTGTCTTGTAAATTAGACATGTGTTAGAGGTCCTATAGAATACCGCCACATAGTTCTTAGATAGATAATATATATAGACATAAGAGTGAAGCCTTCTTCACTCTTGTCAATTCTTTTCTTACTTTTAATCTAATTCAAGAGTCTTTTCTATTTTCTAATCTTTGGTATTAGCTATTCCAATTTTTTTATAAGGTACATACTTCCTTATTTCTATTTTGTCATCTTCCTTTGATATAGTTTTTGCTAACTTATACATTTATTTCAGTTTGTGTCTTTGATAGATTAACAACAATGAAGATACAATATGAAAACTTTGTCTTTTCTTGATTAAGAGTAGATTACCTCTTTCTCTTAATAAGACATAAGCATATTAGAAGTTGAAGATTATCCACTTCTAAATTGATATTATTTGTAGATTTTTTTTTTTGTTCTTAAATGTTTTATTTTATAGCAAGAATAGACATTTTTTTTCCTTTCTATTGTATTATCATGGCAAAGCTTGTTGAAATGAAGAGCACAATGGCACAAATGCAAGAACAAATAACAGAATTAATACTCGCAATACATCAATTCAATGCACCATTACAAGGAGCAACATGATTAGCAAGAAGTGAAGATATAGAGATGATTAGAGCTACTTCAAGCTATACCACTTCATCTATAATTGAACACCATTCAAGCATCAAAGAACCAAAAAATAGTTTGCCGAAGAAGTTTAATGGCACAAGATTTAAATTTCAAGGATTCATTAGTCAAGTACAATTAGTGATTGAACTTCAACTTCAAAGTTATCTAATTCAAGGATCACAAGTCAAGTTTATTGGAATATTACTTTCAGGTTCTGTTTTATCATGGTTTTCATCATTTCATGAATGACCAATATTCGATAATTTGGAGGTATTTTTAGTGGAGTTTTGATCTATGTATGAAAAACATAATGTAATTTGTATTGCAACCAATAAGATCCATATCTTATGATAAGGCAATTGATTAGTGACATCTTATGCTTTACAATTTTGACAACTAGCAATTGACACCAAGTAAAATGATGCTGCATTTAATAGCCAATTTTTCTATAGATTATAATATGAAGTAAAAAAATTGATGCTCAATTTATCCAATCTTTAGACATTGAGTCAAGCAATTAATTTTGCTATAAAGTGTGACAATTGGCTTTTTGAATTTTAATTTAAAAATCATACAAGAAAGCTCCAACGTTACTATAATACAATGGCAATATCAACGTCTTCTCAATACATATATTTAGAAGTAGAAGAACATGGTACGTTTTAAACCTCTTACTGAATAAAAAAAGATTAGTTGTTGTTAAGAAACATTGTGCTTATATTGTAGAGAATGTAAGCATACTGCTCAACATTGTCTAAAGAAATGACGCTGTCGTAGTAGAGAGAATTTGGCTCAAGAAAGTGCTGGGCTTCTAGCTGCCACTAATTACTCAAGCAAGATCCAAGTATAATAAAAACTCCCAAATTTATATAAAGTCTCCTTCATAGGGCTATTACATCCAATACATAAGCCTTATTTCCTCAAACCTCTCAAAACATAATAAACACTCTAAAACCCTCATTCCCCCGTAGAAAGGGAATTTTTGCCAAACTTCAATAATCCATAACTTTTAATTCAACCATCTAAATCCATTCCAAATTTACATAAAGTACTGATGTATTCTTCACAACTACCACCACAAATTTCAACCATTGATTCATTACCAATCTTTAGATATCGCCAAAACCCTTGCAATAGCTTCAAACCCTTGTTTACAAACACCCGTGTACTAAACTCTTCATATTTCACAATCTAAAAGTCCAAATTCTATGAAACTTTGATGTATAGCTTTTTAGCATAATAATACATCTTCTTGGAAATTTTTAGATAAAAATTTGTCCAAAAACTCAAGATATGGCAAACCTCATCACTATCAATAAAATGGCCTATTTACTACCTTAGAATTCAATCTGTTGTCTTTGACTCCTAATATATCCTTCTTTAAAACTCCAAATGTAGTAATTCTTCCACATCGAATGTAGATCTTAAAACCTTCTCTCTAACCGCACCTTGCAATCTCTAAAAGCTTACATATAACTCCTTCAATATTCAAAAGAGTGATAGTAGGTACAATTTGTACATCCTAACTTCAAGCGCCTACTCCTTGCTCATTTAAACTCCAAATCCCTTGATTTTTATATCAAAATTGTAGCCCAAAAAACAAGCTTTCTAATTCTAGTCTTTGATTTTTGAATCCCTTCCTTGAAGTTGCTAAAACCCTTGTTAAGGTCGCGGGCAGCCTCCTCAAAGTCCATTGGGCATGGTATTCAACCAATAGGGATGAAGTTCTCCATTCCTTGCCTTCATCCGACCATGCCTTGATTTCATCCTTCCCAATTAGTCTCTTACTAGCTTAAATTTTCATCCTTAGGCTCCCACCTTCTCTCAAGGCTTCATACTAAACATTCAGATCTATGTAATTTAAATCCCATAACCAAATTAAGTAAAAATCTAAAATAAATTTTCTTATGCCAACCTCTTTTAATTTACTTTACTAATCATTCTAACACATATCTAAACCTATAAATATATTATGTATTTTAAGTAGATTTTACATATTGTAAGCAATTACAGTACAACAATGCAACTATAAAATGAGGAGTACGGTTGTCAAAGAAGACAATATGTCAGAAAATAAATTTGTCCAGCTATAATAAGGATTGAGCAGTTAGAATCTTATATAATTTCTAATAAAGGTCCTATTCTCTCCTCAAAATCCTTTTCTTATTTTATAATAGATGTTTGTTTCAAACCTAAAAATCACAAAGTCTTTGTCTTATTAGATTCAAGAGCCTCAGTGTGTTTTTTAAATAAATTTTTTATTAAAAATCATAAAATACCTTCAATACAAAAAATTATATCCTTACATATAGAAGTCATAAATGATTGTCCATTATCTTTTGGAGATGTTATTCATAAAATCCTTCCTATAAATGTAACAATAGATAATCATAATAATTGTGTAATCTTTAATATAATTAAAGCTTCCTCTAATCCAATCATTTTAGATTTATCATCGCTAAAAAAATATAATCCTCAAATAGATTGGATTTCTCATAGACTTGATTTTTTTCAAAGTATTAATAAGAGTCATGTTAATCAAATCTCAAGCCATAATTCTAATATAGTAAAATCCATACTTGTAGATGCAAAAGCTTTTTATGAATGTAACAAAAAAAAGATCATCTTTTATTATTTATGCTACATCCATTTTTGATGGTGGAAAGACTTTAAGTGGCATTCTAAGCCAACATCAAGATTATCAAGATGTTTTTGAGAAAAAAAATATGGATATTTTTCTAGAGCATCATCCATAAGATTGCTCAATTGATCTCAAAGAGAGAATTTAGCCTCCATTTGGACTAATCTACAGTTTATCACAAAATAAATTGGTTGAATTTAAGAAATTCATCGATAAGAATTTGGCCAAGAAATTCATCGATAAGAATTTCATATGCCATTCAAAATCTCCAACAAGAGCTCCTATCTTATTTGTAAAGAAAAAAGATGGATCACTACAAATGTGTGTAGATTATTGAGGGTTCAATAAAATTACCATCAAGAATAGATACCCTCTATTTTTGATATTTAAACTTCTTGATCAACTAAATCAAGCTAAGATTTATACAAAAATAGATCTATAAGGAGTATACAACTTGATATACATCAAAGAAAGTAATGAATGGAAGACTCCATTTCAAACAAGATATGGACATTTTGAATAAGGTATGAATATTTCAAATATAATATCATACCTTTTGGACTTATAAATGCACCAGTTGCTTTTCAACATCTTATTAATGATGTTTTTTGTGAGTTTCTTGATGATTTCATTGTCTGCTATTTAGACGTCATTCTGATCTGCTCTAAGAACATAGAAGAAGATGAACTTCATATTTGTCTTGTATTACAAAAACTTAAAGATGCAAGATTATATGCCAAGATGGAAAAGTATGTATTTCACACTATTCAAGTTGATTTCTTAGAATGTATCATTTTGAATGATGGTCTCAAAATGAATCCTAAGAAAGTCCAGACAATCATAGATTGAAAGATTCTAAGAATAATAAGAGATGTGCAATACTTTTTGGGATTTATCAATTACTATAAAATCTTCATCAAGAACTTTTTTCAAGTTGTAGTTCCACTTATATACTTAACTTATAAGGACAAACTTGAGTGGAATAAAGAAGCAGAATCATTGTTTGAGGCTTTAAAGATAGCTTTTATTTTTGCACCAATTTTGTATTGTGTCTACTTTTTCAAGGCATTTTTTTATGGAAATAGATGCATTAGACTTTGTTTTGGATGTGGTATTGTCACAAATGGGAGCTGATGAAAAATTCCACTTAGTAATTTTTCATTCTAAGAAATTTTTAACAATATAGATTAGCTATAAAATCTATAATAAAAAACTTCTTGTATTTGTGGATTCTTTTCAAGAATGGCATTACTATTTAGAAGGTGCTTCTAATCTACTCACCATATATACAGTGTCGTATTACACGTTGTCTCGTTCGGGAATGCACCGGGCACTTGGTTGTAGAAGATAAAGTACTCTTTGCAAATACTCAAGAAACCCTAATAGATTTCACCCATGTATAAGGAATATAATTCGAGCTTCAACTCAAAAGTGTTTAAAAACACTCCTCTTAGTAAAATCAACCTTACATATACCTCAATTACCTCGTTTCCTTTATAATTAAGCAATTTTTATTTTTATTTATAAGCCTAAATCCTAATCAGTGAGCTTTGACAAGCTATAATTTTTAATCTAACTGTCCACTTAATATGAAATTTTGCACACATATGTTGATATAAGCCTTTTATATGCTCAAAAACATTTAGCCCAATCCAACTTACAGATTGCAAGAAAACGTCCAAAAAGCGCACTGATGACACTCGGCCGCCAACTTGAAGATTGATGCAGAAACTCCAGTGGTGATTTCTCCTTCTTTCACTATTAACTTCAGCTCAAACTTGGTGTGTAGCTCAACCTAAAAATCTTCTATCAGTATACCAAAAATTACATTGATCCAATTAGTGGATCTTTAGTTATCACAAAAATCCTATCTAATCCTAAACTGCCAACTTCCGACAACCCTTTGTATCAAAACTCAAATATCTCCTGATTACATTGCTAGATCAATAAAATTTTTTGTATACACTTAGCGCACTCAACAATCCAGACAATATCAAATTTTGAACTATAGATGATTCACAAATTTTACAAATCACTCAACAATGCAAGCTATCATTGTCTTATATAAAAACCCAAATCACCAATACAAACCCTGACTTTGAATAGCGATTGCTAAGTCTTTCAAAATCCTATGGTCACAAGATAAATTCCCTTGGAACGCCTTTCAAGCTAGCTATCCAACCCTACTTGCCGATCTTCAAATGTTGTTGTTCCTTGCCTGCGGCGATCGTTTTTGTCCTTGGAGGTCTGATTTTGACCCTGTCTCATATCTGGTCTTTCCTTGGGTATCAATTCAACTAATTTTAAGGATTTTAAAGTTAAATTCTATCCTCAACTTAATCCTAGTATCAACCATAATAACTATTTTCCTTTTCTATCCTATTCTAATTAACTTATGGCTTTTCAAAATTAGTAATAGAATTTGTATAGCCTAGAAGAAAACTTTAACAACTAACTTTTATCTGTTAGCTATTAAAACAAGAAAATAATCTAAGAGGCTTCTATAATCATTTTCTTAAGTATCTTAAGTTCCTATTGAACTAAGATAATCAAATATTAAATATAAATTACTCTTATTTATACCTTTCACTATATAAACGTGCTGCAACACGACAACGGATCACAAGAATCTCATGTATTTTATGTCAACATACATGTTGAATCATTGCTAGACTTGTTGGAACATGTTTTTGTCAAGATTTGAGTTTATTATCACTTATCGGCTAAGAAAAAAATAAGGTTTGTCCAATGCCCTTTTTAAACATTCTTATCTTGTATCAAAAGAAAGAAATTCAACTTCTGATCAACAAAGAATGATCTTCTTGAAGTTAGAGCAATTTCATCTTTGAGTAATGAAATCAACATTGACTGTTGATTCAAATTTTTTTAAACAAATCTAGTCAAATATGTCTTCAAATCTTCTTGTTTATGAAATTAAAAATAATTCATCTAAATATCATGATACTTCTAAGTTTGAGTGTAAGAATAATCTACTCTATTTTGAGGGACGCTTATATATTCTAGAAGGTATAGCACAACTACATGTTCTAGAAGCTTGTCACAACCTCCCTACACCAGGATATTTTGGATATAATAAGACTTTGGAGCTAATATCAAAAGATTTTTGGTAGCTTCAAATGTAAAAAGCTATTAAAGAGTTTGTACAATTGTGCGACGTTTGTTCAAGATAAAAAATTCCTTGTTATTAATCTTATGGACTTTTCCAACTATTACATGTACGAGAATAATCTTAATCTTCTGTTTCTATGGATTTTATCATAGATCTTTCAATTCAAGTTTATATGATTCTATATTTGTGATTATAGATTATTTCACCAAGATGGCCTATTTTGTACGATATACAAAATCTATTATAAGTGAAGAAATAACTAAACTCTTCTTTGATAATATCAATTGCTATAATAAATTACCAAAAGATATTATATCAAATAGAGGCATGCAATTTGTATTAAGACTTTAGAAAATCCTTTTTAAAATATTCAAGGTGGATATAAAAGTATCTTCAATCTTCCATCCTCAAATTGATGGACAAATGGAATGGATAAATCAAGTTTTAGAACAATATTTGAGATGTACCATCAACTACCATTAAGATGATTGGACAACTCTTTTGCCCTTGGCAAAGTGTGCTTATAATAATTTGATATATTCTTCTATTCAACAAATTCTATTCTTTGTCAATTATGGTTATCATCCATGACTTGATATTTTTGACTTTTTAAAAATTGATAATCCTACAATGGAAGTTTTGGCAAATTACTTTTCAGAGCTACATGCAATAATAAAGACATAATTAAAGGAAGCTCAAGAACCACAAAAAATCAATAGAGATGTCTATTGTAAAGATCAGCCTTAATTTGATGTGGACAATAAGATATGGTTACTTCATCATAATATCAAGACTAATTGTCTTTATGACAAGTTGGATTATTGTAGGCTTGGACCATTTTCAGTTTGAAAATAAATTAATCCAGTTGCCTATGAATTACATCTATCAAAATCTATGAAGATCCATCCTATATTCCACGTATTATTACTTGAGCCATATAAGAGAGTGGATATATAAGGAAAAAGACAAATACCACTGTCTCCTATAGGAGTGAATAATAATAAAGAATTTAAAATAGAAGAGGTCTTAGATTCAAGATGGTGTCAAAATTGGCTAGAATATCTTGTATAGAAGCGCAAATACGATATTAGTGAATGCACATGGAAGCCATTTAGAAATCTAGCAAATACATCAATAAAAGTCAATGTGTTTCATCAACAATATCCGTTAAAATTAAATTGAAGAATTAAGAAAATCTTTGCTATAAAGCAAAGCAAGTTCAATAGAGATTTTATTCTATTTTGTATCATTGTTTTCTATCTCTTTGAACTTGTTTATGCCAAAAATATGTAGAATCAACAACCAATGAATTCAGCTCAAGAGCCATTATTTGTTGACTTATGAAACGAGACATTATGATTATCACAACCTTCAAGATAATAGAATAGAGATAAAGATCTTTAAGAATAACATGTTTTTCCTCGGATTGATGGCTAAATACAATGTGTTTGATATCACAACCTTGGAAGAGACTCCCAGTGTTTGGTAATACTTTTAGAGGTAGGAACTATTCTTGATGGTGTTCCAACTATTTTCTTTGAAGGAAGCTATGAAGGCCTCAACAATAATCAAATAATAAGGTGGTCTTCTTGTCCTAATATGAAATACTATCGATGGCTAAGAAGACCTATCAACTACCTTCAAAGGGAATAAAGATCAAAATATATAACAAATATAATTGGGCACATCTTAGACTTCTTCAACACATAATCATTGCTCCTTGTGGAACTCATCTCTAGAAAGGGGGATAATATTATAAATATAAGGTTTATTCCAATAAATATCTAATTAATATAGATAGATAGAAGTAGGTAAAAATAGGTTATATTGATAATATCTTATAGAGAAGCTTCTTAGAAACTTTATAGACATAGATTCATCTTTATATATGACTAATGGTGATTGGTAGGTTAGAAACTTGGCCAACAAACTAGCCACTTGCTACAAATATTGATAGCTTATGAAACAAGCTAGCCATATGTTGTATGTGTTGGTAGCTTGTAGAACAAGCTAAGTACGTGGCATACATGTAGGAAGCTTATCTTGCAAGTTTGACATATGTCTTGCAAATTAGACACATATTAGAGGTTCTATAGAATGCCGCCATGTAATTCTTAGATAGATAGTATATATAGAGATAAGAGTGAAGCTTTCTTCACTCTTGTCAATTCCTTTCTTGCTTCTGCTTTAGTTAAAGAATCTCTTATATTTTTTAATCTTTGGCAATAGCCATTCTAGTTTCTTCTTGAATATATATATATATATATATATTTCCTTGTTTCTATTTTGTCATCTTTCTTTGACATAATTTTTATTAACTTATATATCTGTTTTAATTTGTATCCTTGATACTATTCCATCTTAAAATAAGTGACTAGATATTGATGAAGGCTTTAGTTTTACTCTCCTCTTCTTATAAATATTCTTTGAATCTAATCTTCAACAAGAAGTTATCATCGAATAAGTTTAGATTTGTGAAGATAGAATCAATGAAATTTTTGTACTTTTGAAGTGCATTGCAGAGATTTTTGGCCGATTTCCATGTGAGCTTGTTAATATCATAGCCCTGCCAATGAACAAGATATTCTAATTTATCATGAATGAAATATCTTTTCAATCTTTTATTCTTCATGGTCATTGATTTCAATATTAAGTGGTGATTGTTGTATTCTTCCTAGAATATGCGACTTTCTATGAGGTTCTAAAAGAGAGATATGAAAAATTGGATGTACCTTCATAGAAGATAGTAATTTTGAGTAATATGCTATTGGATTAGTTTGCTTCTAGATAGAAAATGGTCCTAACCTCTAATAATCCAACTTACTGCATAGCCGCTTGGTCTTGAAAAACTTTCTGTTGTTTTTTGGTGTATTTCATAGATCAAACTTTAGGTGATATTTATAGTTGGAATAAACAATGTTTGTTGAGTTGAAGCATAAATAATATTATTATATACATATTTTATTAATAATAGATATAAGATCCAATTATCTTATTGATAGTTAATGTTGTATTATAAATACTATTCTAAAACTTGGTTAACTTATTTTGTTTGGCCGTCAATTTGACGATGGAAAGTCAAAGAAAGTTTAATGTCTATTTTTAATATTTCAAAAAGATATCTCTAAAACTTAGATATGAACTAGGATCCTCAATCGGATATGATATCATTTGATAGGTTATGATATCAATATATATTATCAAAAAAAATCTTGTTGTTTTTTTATTAGAAGTAGTTTTTTTACAAAGAATGAAATGAGTCATCTTTGTGAGTTGATCAACTACCACAAAGATGTTGTCCAATAAATTGAATGGCAATACATCCATGATGAAATCCATTGAGTTAAAAGACCATGATTATCTTAAAATAAGCAAGGGTCGTAAAAGTCCATAAAAGCAATGTCAAGGATTTTTGGACATTGAGCAGATGTTGCCAGAGAGTACAAAGTCGTTCATCGCCTTTTACATTTGAGACTGCCAAAAATCTCAAGAAATAAATTCTAAAGTTTTATTAAATTCAAAATGACCCGCAATTGGAAAATCATGGCGAGATTGAAGAATTTGTAGTTGTATTGGTCCTTCTGAGATATACAAACATTCTTCAAAGTATAGAAGGTCTTCTTCAAGTTTGAACTTGTCAACATTGTTTTTTAGATGATGCTTGATATCAAGAGCCAAAGCATCATTAGTGGTTGCAGCATGCATCTCATTGATGAAATTAAAATTGATAGGTGCCAATGTAATGGTGGTACAAAGGTGAAATTGCTCCAGCTTCAACAAAGTTGTATATTGTTGATTAAATGTTGCCTTTCTTATCTTTGGTACTAGATTTGATCTCTTTGATAAGGCATTGGATAATCCTTATTGCTTTTTAAGTCGATAAGTGATTACAAAGTTAAATTGAGATAATGACATATTTCATTAAGCTTGGTGGCTATTAAGAACTTAAGCTAACATAAAATATTTGAAGTTCTTGTGATCTATATATATAGTCATAGGATGCATTTCTCCTTTAAAAAAATGACACTATTCTTAAAAAAAATCTATAATAGCAAAAAACTCTTTATTGTGGATTTTATAATTAATTTTAATAATAAATTTTTTTTGAGAATAAAATGCAACAAGATAGAATTTATTGTCTATATCCATTTATAAAAGTATGGCCCCTAGTGCAAAATCCAAAGCATCAGTCTCCATATAAAATACTTTTGTAAAGTTTTGATGCAGCAAGATTGAGGTTGTGATAAACGTTGTCTTGAGATCTTGGAATAATTTTTCCACTTGAGGCCCTATTCTTATTTGTCCTTACATATCAAGACAACGTTTCTTAAATCCTTGACATCATCCAATTGAGTAAGAGGGGCAACAACTTGAGAATAATTTTTGATGAAGATCTGATAGACGTTAGCAAATCCAGGAAAACATTGTATATCTCTCATAGTCTTTGGAATGGCCCATTGCATAACTACCTCTATCTTCTTGGGATCCATGGTCAAATCTTCAATAGATATGATGTATCCCAAAAATTCCATCTTTGATTGATAAAATATATATTTTTCTGATTTGGCATACAAACCTGCATCTTACAGCTTTTATAATACTAACTTGACATGCTCTTTGTGTTCTTCCAAATTTTCTGAGTAGATTAATATATCATCAAAATAAATCACCATAAACTTGTCTAGGAGTTTTAAAAAGATGTTATTTATTAAATGCTAAAAGATAGTGGATGCATTTATTAATGCAAAGAATACAACATTATATTCAAAATATCCATACCTTATCCAAAATGCAATCTTCCATTCATCTCCTTTCTTGATCCATATCAAGTTGTATGCTCTATAAAGATCTATCTTAGTATAGATCTTAGCTTGGCCGAGTTGTTCTAAAAGTCTTGAGATTAATGGTAGTGAGTAATAGTTGTTCATTGCTATATTATTCAATCCTTGATAATCAATGCACATACGCAAGGAACCATCTTTCTTCTTTATAAAAAGTATAGATGCATCTATTAAAGACTTTGAATGCCTAATAAAGTTCTTTGCAAGATTTTTATCAATATAATTTTTTAATATCAAAAATTCATTTTGAGAAAGATTATAGATTGGATCAAAGGTGGTTGTATTTTTTCCTAAAGATCTATAGCACAATTATATGGTCGGTGCTCCAATAATATATCAATATTCTTCTTTTGAAAAATATCTTGAAATTTGCTATCATGCTCTGAAATACTTGCCAATAAACTCATATCTTTTTTAATTGGAGTTATATAAATAACAAACGATGTACTTTCTTTAGCCAATCTTATAAAAGTCCTTACTCTAACAAATAAAGGCTTATCAATTTGTAACTTTTTACAAATTTTTTTTGCAAGGATTTTTATTGAAAATGTTATTCTTTGTAACTTCTAATCTATAAATGGATTATATTTGTCCAACCAAGACAATCCAAGAATAATAGGATTTGAAAGAATCCTAATAATATTAGATACAATTTGGCTTCTATAATCTTTGAATGATACTTCTATAAGCATGATTTTATGGATGATGTCAAGGATGTAAGATAGCGGGTTAGCAAAAAGACAAGAAAGAGATTATAGACAAGAATTAGAATGATTTCAAGAACAAAGAATTGAATAGATAGGAACAATGAACTAGATGATTGATAAGAACAAGAAACTAGATTGATTTGAAGAAACAAGGCAACATTTTGGATTGTTTTAAGACTTGTGTTGGTAAGAATGAGGTGTATCTTGCTCTTGCCTCCTATTTACATTACAAGGCCTATATTCTATTAAATCTTCTAAAAATATCTTAGAATATTTTAAAAAATTGAGGAAGATTTTAGAAGACTAAGATAAGTTCAAGAAGACTAAAGAAAATTTTAGAAGATTTTAAAAGGCTACGGGAGATTTTAGAAGTCTGAAGAAGATTTTAGAAGATTATAGAAGATTATAGAAGATTCTAAAGAAGATTCTGGAAGATTTTGAAAAACTATGGAAGATTTTAGAAGATTATAGAAGATTTTAGAAAACTACGAAAGGTTCTAGAATGTGATGACTTGAAGTATGTCCATGATATCACATCCTTTTTTAGCGACAAGTTCCACAAGGAGCCAAAGAGATTTGATAATCAAATCACATATACAAGAAATCTAAAATTTATTAAAGTAGAGAAGCAACGTATTTTGTCATTTGTTTGTTGGTTATTGATTCAACAGGATCCTTGAAGTAGCATCAATGACCTCCAGATATAATTTTTTTTGTATCAACATCCCATCTAAGAATCTATTCTTTGTTGCGACCTTCAAAATATCCTCCAAACATAATTTTTTGTCTACTTGGAGTCACCCTTCTAACTTTAAGGAGTATTATCAAAGCTCGAGTATTTGAATTAAGATTTTTGTTATAAGGCCATATCTCCAAAGATTCCAAATGAGGCCTTACTTCACATTGGAATACTCATTCTTCACCTTACTTATGTTCTTCAAATCCAATAGATTGTGAAAGTTGTAATGGTTCACCAACCGCTTATATGATAGAAGAATCTTTTGACTCTTATTCTTATAAATTCCTTAAAATATAAAAATTTGATACAGTAACTAATAAATTTCTAGCAAGATCTATTCTATCTTAAAAAAAATAACTATACAAGTGAAGGTCTTTGCATGGCTCTTTCTCTTTTATATTGATCATTTGTTGTTGATAGAAAAACATCATTTAGAAGCTAAGAGATGTTGGTGTCTACAAAAATCTTCAATGGCCATTGAATCTAGGTTTTTTAGAATATTATTGATGAAATTTGTAAACTTTCTCAAGTGCATTCTTAAAATTATCTGAAGGTTCTCATGTTCTTTCATTAATTCTATAGCCCTTCTAATGAATGAAATATTCCAATCGTCCATGTTTTATATACAAATCCAATATTTTATCCACTTTGTATTTCAACTCTTGATTGATTTCAATTAAGATTGGTGGTAGAAGGATTCTTCCAACAATACTTAATTTATAATAAGTTTTTAAAAGCGAGACATGGAAGACTAGATGAATGTGCATACTACTTGATAGTTCAAGATAGAAACTTATTGAATTTACTTGGTGTAGAATTGTAAATGATCCAAGTCTTTGATAGTCTAATTTCTATGATGGTCGATTTGTTTGTATATTTTACTAGTGCAGCTAGATATGATCACCTATTTTGAACTTCAATTGGTTCTTGTAATATATATCTGCATAATCTTTATATCAGTCTTGAGTCATTTGCAGTTGGAATTTTAATTCTTTATGGATGGCCTTCAAGATGGTAGTTTGATTTTGTGTAGTAGGACTTTTCACATCTTCAATTTAAAATGGATCTACTCTAAGATGGTATTCATAGTTTGAGAAGAATGGAATTTTCTTTGTCAAAGAATGTTTGTTATTATTATATGTAAACCTAGCCAATAGTAAGAAGTCCATCCAATCATCTTGTTGGTAATTTATATTGTAACAAAGATACTATTTTAAGATCTGATTCATCCATTATCATGTAGTAATATGACCATTAGGTGAAAGAAGAAAGAAGTGGTTATATTATAGAAAAGCTCAAATTAGAATATTTGAAAAAATTATCTTAGAAAAATAAATAATAGAGAAGGAGGTAAAAAAAATCAAAAGGTATTAATGCTATCTTTTATAGAAGTGACTTCTAATTACTTTGTATAGCCATAAATAATGCAAAACAAAGTAGATTAGAAAAATAAATAATATAAGCATCTTTAGAAAGGAGTTAAAAATAAGTTTTAAAAAAATTTACCACAAATTTCTAAGAGTTGATATTCAAAGAGGGCTGGTTATGAACATAGATTGAAATCAGACCCTGAGGCACAAAATAGCATGCCTATGGCAAATAAAGGACTTTTTGATAGATTGAAGAATGGAATTAGAAAGAAAACTTGAGAGGTTTTGTATGGGATTTAATTTGGAATGATTTGGATCAAAACTGACTTTGTTAGAGCTTTGCAAAGTTAGAGTAGTTTTAGGCGACTTTGGATTTTGTGAATTAAAATAGGATTTATGCTTTGGGCAATTACAAAAGTTTTATAGCAGATCTATAGCTAAAATTTTGTAGATTGGTTGATACTATTGTTGTCAATGTGTGCTACAATTTTGAGCTTAATCTAATGATTTAATTGTAAGTAATTGAGGTTTAAATGGATTAAGGTCTTGAGAATTGGGTTTTGAAGGTCAGTCAGGATTTTGCAGATTTTGAGCAATTTGCTAATTGGATTTGAGTGAAATTTTTGCTTGCAAATAGAAGACTTAATTTCCTATACACATATGAAATTCAAAAGCAATTGAATAGTGAGAACATGAGGTTCAAGCACTAGAATATTAGCATCAAGATTGAAGAAGAAGGCCGGCCGACATCTGAGCAGATTTATAGGTTTTTTTTTTTTTTTTGGGTAAGTTTGATCTTTTTCAAACTTGATGTATTTGTTGTCAACTTAGTTAATAAGGCATGTATAAATTTTCAATTAAGATCAATAGTTTATTTGGTAGTTACTGAGATTCTAAAACTACCTTAAGAATTACTTAGGGCTTGGTTAGGATTCGGTTAGGGTTTAGGATTTGGATTTAGGATTTAATATTTGATTAGGATTTGATTAAGATTTGATTAGGATTTAATATTTGATTAGGATTTAATATTTTATTAGGATTTGATTAGGATTTGATTAGGATTAGGATTTGATTAGGATTTGATTAGGATTAGGATTTGACTAGGATTTGATTTGGATTTAGGATTTAGTGTTTGATTAGGATTTGACTAGGATTTGATTTGGATTTAGGATTTAGTGTTTGATTAGGATTTGACTAAGATTTGATTAGGATTTGGATTTAGGATTTAATATTTGATTAGGATTTTATTAGGATATCATTAAACTTTGATTAAGATTAGGATTTGATTTAAGTTTTAACAAAGATTTGACTCAGGATTTAACAAAGATTTGACTTAGGATTTGACTTAGGATTTAACTTAGGATTTAATTAAGGTTTGATTTAGGATTTAATCAGGATTTGACTTAGGATTTAACCAAGATTTGACTCAGGATTTGATCAAGATTTGACTTAGGATTTAACTAAGATTTGACTTAAGGTTTGATTAGGGTTTGACTTAGGATTTGATCAAGATTTGACTTAAGATTTGACCAAGATTTGACTTAAGATTTGATCAAGGTTTGACTTAGGATTTGACCAAGGTTTGACTTAGGATTTGACCAAGGTTTAACTTAAGATTTGATCAAGGTTTGATTAGGATTTTAAGATTTTTATTTTTAGTATTTTTTAAAATTATTATTTTAAATATATATATATATTTTTATGATTAATATATAATTCATTTATTCTTCTTTTGTAATTTCTTTAAGATTGGATCAAAGCTTGATTAATATTGTTAAGGTTTAATGAAAGTTATTTAAGATTCTATTAGAGTTGTTTAGATCTTGTTGTTGTGTATTTCTTTTTTATCTTCCACAGTCAGATGCTCGGAGCATTTTCAAGCAAGGCTTTACGTATTACAACACTGTTATATTTGACCATTGGTTTGAAGATGATAAGCTAATGAAAGGTTGATTTTAACCTTCAAAAGTTGAAAAAATCCTTTCCAAAAATTTGATATAAATTGCGGTGCTCAATCCAAAATGATGTCATTTAAAAGGTCATGTATTTCATAAATATTATTAATAAAAAGCTTGGCCATTTCTTCTCCAGAATTAATCTTGTTACATGGAATAAAATGTGTCATCTTGGTAAGAGAGTCTACTACCACAAAAATTAAATCTTTTCTATTAGAAATCAGAAGATCTGTAATAAAGTCTATAGATAATAATTGCCATAGCCCCTTAGAAACTGGAAGTGGTTGAAGAAGTCTATATGGTTGGTATCTTAGAACCTTTTCTCAGACACAAATTTTGCATGATTGGATAAATTCTTTCACCAATTTCCACATTTGAGGCCACCAATAATCTCTTGAGATTAATTCCAAGGTCTTATTGAAGCTAAAATGTCCAACTACTGGAAGATCATGTCATGCTTGAAGAATTTGAAGTCTTACAAGGCTTGGAGGAATATACAAGAGATCCTTGAAATATAATAATTCATCCTCAAACTTGAAATTATTGTTTTCTTCCACTTGTACATTTTTTAAATATTATTGAATGTTATCTACAAATAGATTTGTCTTCATTGCTCTCTAGATTTTGTTCTTGAAAGTTGTATTTGTATAAGTAGATATTATTAATGTCTTCAATTGTAAATTGGACGACTTTAATATGACTAATTTTTGTTGATCCAATATAATGTCTTCTATTCTTGGCACAAAGTATGACCATTAAAAAAAGGCATTTGGTTTCCCTTAGAGTTTCCTTGGATGATATATAATCACAAAATCAAACCAAGATAATGACATGCTCTATTGTATTTGACAATGATTCAAAACTCGGGCACTTATAAAATATTATAAGTTTTAATGATTAGTGTATACTATGATCTTGTGCTCAGCCCCCTCCAACAAATGGCGTCATTTTTCAAAAGCATCAACAATTGCTAATAGTTCTTTGTCATGTATCTTATAATTAATCTCTATAGCTGAAAATTTTCAAGAACGGAATGCTACTAGATGTAGTTGACCATTATCATAAGTTTGAGAGAATATAGATCCAAGTGCAAAATCTAACGCATCCATTTTTAAAATAAATGATTTTATTAGATCTACATGGACAAGTATAGGGGATGAAGTGAAGGATTTTTTTTAGCTTCTTGAACACTTCTTCAGTCTTGTTGTTGCAAATAAATTCTTCAGCTTTATTGTTGCAAGTAAAGGTCTTATTTTTTCTTTAGATCTCTTGCCTTGTTTTATAATAGATGTATCTTTAAGACTTAAAAATCACAAAATCTTTATTTTATGAGACTCAAGAGCCTCAACTTATTTCATAGACAAAGATTTTGTCAAAAAATAAGAAATACCTTTAATTAAGAAAATTAAATCATTACACATAGAAGTCATAGATGGCCATTTGTTGTCATCTAGAGATGCTACTTATAAAATTATTTCTTTAGATATAGCAACTAAAAAATATAATAGTATAATAATATTTAATATGATTAGATTTCCTTCTAATCTAATTATTTTAGGATTATTATGATTAAAAAAATATAATCTTCAAATAAATAGAACTTCAAGTAATCTTAAATTTTTTTTGTAGTTTAATCCAAAAATCCATTAATCAAGTAAAAATATATAAGTCTAATATATCCAAACTCTTATTGGTAGGTACAAAAGCTTTCATATATGCGGCAAAAGAAAGATCATCTTTTGATATATATGCCATAATCATTTTCAATGTTAAAAAGACTACAAGTAGTATTTTTGGCCAGTATCAAGATTTTTAAGATATTTTTGAAATGAAGAACATAGATATTCTTTTAAAATATTGACCTTATGATTGTTCAATTGATCTTCAAGAAGGAGATCAACCATCATTTGGACCAATTTATAATTTATTGCAGAATAAGTTGGCTACATTAAAAGAATATATTGACAAGAATTTAGCTAAGAACTTCATATACTATTTAAAATCTCCATTAAAAGCTCCTATCTTATTTATGAAGAAAAAAAGACATTGTTGCAGATGTATATAGATTATTGAGGACTTAATAAGATTATCATCAAAAATATGTATCCTTTATCTTTGATTTCAAGACTTCTAGATCAATTCAATCAAACAAATATTTATGCAAAAATAGATCTGCGAGGAGCATACAATTTGGTCCACATTAAAGAAAGTGATGAATGAAAGACTGCATTTTGAACTAGGTATAGGCATTTTAAATATAATATCATATCTTTTGGACTTACAAATGCATCAGCTATTTTTCAACATCTTATGAATGATATTTTTTGTAAGTTTCTTATTAATTTTATTATTTATTATTTAGATAATATTTTGATCTATTTTAAGAATATAAAAGAATATAAACTTTATATTTGTCGTGTTACAAAAACTTAGAGATACATGATTATATGCCAAGATAAAAAAGTGTATATTTCACATTATTCAAATTGACTTTTTAGGATAGATCAATTTATAATTATCTATAATAGTCTATTAATAGTCTAATAATAGACCTTAAGAAAGTTTAGATAATTATGGATTAAAAAATTTAAAGAATAATAAGAAATGAATAATATTTTTTGAGATTTGTTAATTACTATTAAATCTTTATCAAGAACTTTTTTCAAGGTACAACTTTATTGACACACTTAACTTGTAAAAAAAAACTTGAGTGGATTAAAGAAGTAAAAGCATTATTTGAAGCTTTGAAAATAATTTTTATTTTTACACCAATCTTATGTTGAATTGACTTCTCTAAAGTATTTTTATGGAAACAAATGCATTGGACTTTGCCTTGAGTGCGGTATCATCACAAATGGAAATAGATGACAAACTTCATTTAATAGCTTTTTATTCAAAAATATTTTAACAGCCAAAATTAACTATAAAATCTACAATAAAGAACTTCTTGTAATTGTGGATTCTTTTTAAGAATGGTGTCATTATCTAAAAGGTGCTTTCAATCTAGTCATTGTATATATAGATCACAAGAATTTTAAATATTTCATGTCAATATATATTTTGAATTTTTGTCAAGCTCATTAAAGCATATTTTTATCAAGATTTGAATTTATTATCATTTATTAATCAAAAAAAAAATAAGATTTATTTGATGGGCTTTCTAGATATTCTTATCTAACAGCCAAAAAAACAAATGCAGCTTTTGCTGAATAAAGGATAATTTTATTAAAGTTAGAATAATTTTATCTTTGAGCAATGAAATTAACATTGATTATTGATTCAACTTTTTTCAAGCAAGTCTTATTCAGTATGTCTTTAGATCCTCTTATTTATAATATTAAGAATAATTTATCTAAGTTTCATAATATTTCTAAGTTTAAATTTTAAAATAATTTATTCTATTTTGAGAGACACTTGTATGTTCCAAAAGATGAAGCACGACTACATGCTCTTAAAGCTTGTCACAACTTCTCTACGGTGTTGTGCTGTAATATGTAATATGGTGAAAAACATGAACAAGAATAATTTTTACTTAATATTTGATTATCTTGATTCAATAGGAACTTAAGATATTTAAAAAAATATTTATGAAAGCCGCTTAGATTATTTTCTTTTTTTAATAGCTAATAGATAAAAGTTAGTTATTAAATTTTCCTTCTAGGTTGTAGAAATTCTTTTGTTATTTTTAAAAAGCCATAAGTTAATAAAAATAAGATAGAAGAGATAAATAGTTAATATGGTTGATACTAAGATTAAATTGAAGATAGGATCAAGCTTAAAAATCCTTAGAATAAATTAGATTGATACTTGGGGATTGATTGTGTATGGAACAGGGTCAAAATCAGACCTCTAGCTACAAAATTGGCCACCAAGGGCAAGGTATCAAGTCATTTAGAAATTAGCGATTAAGATTGTAGAATTGGCTTTAAGCTCGTTTCAAAGACATTAAGTTTGTTTTTAGAAGATTTGGAAAGACTTAGCAATTGCTATCTAAAATTAGGCTTATATTGGAAATTAAGTTTTTATGTAATAAAGTGAGGACTAGCACTCTTGGCTATTGTGTGTAATTGAAGTGACATCTATGATTGAAAATTTAATAATATATGATTGATTGAGTGTGATAAGATTAAGTAAAAATTTATAACAATCTAATGATATAATTGAGATTTATTTGATCTTTACTATGAAGAAGTACCAAAAATTGGCAATTTAGGGTTATTTAGGATTTCTATAATATCTAAAGATCTATTAGTTGAACCATGGTGAAATTTGACACAATGTTAGAAGACTTAAAGAAAAAGCTACACACCAATTCTTAGCTAAAGTTAATAGTTGAAAAAGGAGAAATTGCTGCTGAGATATTTCCATCAACTTCCAAGTTGGTGGCCAAGTAACATCAATATGAATTTTGGCTAATTTTTAATAATTTGTATGTTAGATTGGATTGAAATTTTTTGAGCATATAAAAGACTTATATTTGTATTTGTGTGCAAAGTTTCACACCAAGTTGATAGTCAAATTAAGAATTATAGCTTACTAAAGTTCGCTGACTAAGATTAGGACTTGCAAGGAGAAATCTAAGTTACTTAATTGTAACAAGTAACAAAGCAATTAGGTTTTATATGTGGTTGAAGTTACTAGGAAGATTATTTTTAAGCACTTTGTATTGACTTGAGTACTCTTAAATTGAAATTCAAATTATATTCTTCTTGTATGGATAAGACCTATTAAGGGCTCTTAAAAATTTGTGATTTGCCACCTCAATCTCCACAGCCAGGTGCCCAATGCATTTCCAAATAGGACAATATATTGTCGTGAAGTAAATATATATATATATATATATATATATATATATATATATATATATCTTGCTTAATTTTCTTTTTTTTAAAATTTTATTAAGTTCTTTCTTTTTTCTTACCAATCTAAGTTTTTATATAGTTTTGGAAAAAATTTCTCACTTTCTTTCTTTTTCTTTGGCTAAATTTTTATTTTATCTTTAATCTTAACTTTAACTTTAATTTAGCCTTGAAAACTTCTTTTATTTCTTTTACATTTTTTTCAATCTTAGATTTTAATAGATTTAGAATTATATTTATAGATATAAGGAGTTTTGACTTTGAGGTTGAATTTAGGATTTTATTAAGGATAAAAGGAGGTTTGAATGTCAATAGTCGATTGCCATTAATAGTGGTGACTTGGAGGATTAGATTTGGTATTTTTATAACTTTAAACTATTAGATGTTGACTTAGACTTTGAAGACTTTGGCTGCGACTTCTTTGATAAGCTTGGAAGAGAAGAAGACGGGATTTTTTGGCAAGTCTAGAGAGGTATTCAGAGAGAGCTTCTTCTTGGCATGAATTTAGGCAGTGGAAACACATGATTTGGAGCTTAGATGAGAGAGTTATGCTTGTTTGAACTTAGGCTACTAATATGACATCTACTATCACTTTTCTAGATATATTAGGAATTTAAAGATACTAGCAAGAAATCAGAAAATTGGATTAGAAACTAGACTTCAAGCTAAACATTTTTTGTCTAAGAATTGATAGAAAAAAGTCTAGAATGAGTGAGATATGACTCATTAAAACCAGCAAACTAAACTAGGATTTTAAAGAAATTAGATAAATAGAAGGATTTGCTTTAAGCTAGAACTTGAGTTTCAAGATGAATTTGAAATTTATTTTTTGTATACATATCACTCATAATATAATATACAAAAAATAAATTTAATATCTATATAAAAAATAAATTTTAAATTTATCTTGAAACTCAAGTTCTAGCTTAATATATAAATAATATACAAGAAGTTATGTCTAAAATCTCATATCAATTGAGACTTTGATTAAGGATAAATGACAAATTATGTTCTCGGATATCTAGGGTTTTGACTTTTGAAAGTACTTGATAAGGATTTAGTGATACCAATTGATTGGCAACGAATTTAGATTGAAAATTTTGTGTGACCATAATCAAAGATGTAAGTTTCATGCTTCCAAATTTTAAGCTTATTTAAATGGCTAGATCTCAAAATATGAATTTTGAAGTTTCTGGTTTGGATTTGACTTTCAAAAGTACTTGTCAAGGATTTGGTGGTACCAATTATTTGGCAACGAATTTGAATTGGAAATTTTGTGTGATGAAGATCAAAGATGTAAGTTTTATGTTCTTAAATTTTGAGCTTATTTGAATAGTTAGATCTCAAAATATGAATTTTCAAGTTTCTAATTTGGTTTTGGCTTTTAAAATAACCGGCTAATATTTTAGTGATATCTGACAATCAATGATGAATTCATGGCTCAAAAATTTTGTGACAATGATCAAAGGTATGAATTATATTTTACCAAATTTTAAACTTTTTTGAATAATTGGATCTTAAAATATGAATTTTTAAGTTTCCAATTTGGTTTTAGCTTTTAAAATCACTTGCTAATATTTTAGTGATATCTGACAATCAATAATGAATTCATACCTCAAAAGTTTTGTGACAATGATCAAAGGTATGATATTTGTTTTACCAAAATTTGAGCTTATTTAAACAACTAGATCTAAAAATATGAATTTTTAAGTTTCTGGTTTGGTTTTGACTTATAAAATCACTTGCTAATATTTTTATGATATCTAGTGATCGGTAACAAATTCATGGTTGAGAATTTTTGTGAAGATGAGTAAAAAAGTGAATTTTTTATTTCCAAAGTTTGAACTTATTTAAACAGTTGGATCAAGATTTATAAATTTTCAAGCTTCTAGTTTGTTGATTTATTACACATATGATTTTGTAACTACAAAAAGAGAAAATTAAGAAGATTTGTGCATGTTGGATCCAACTTAATTGTAAAGAGGGACCTTGCACCTATCCAAAGCGGACTTTTGCCACGACAACATAATACAAAAATAATAGGACATTTTAGATACAATAAGATTTTAGAACTAATATCAAAAAAAATTTGGTGGCTTCAAATGTGGAAGGTAGTTAAAGAATTTTTGTAATCATGTGATATTTGTTCAAGATCAAAAACTCCTTTTCATTGATCTTATGGACTTTTTGAACCAATAACTATATCATAACAGTCATAATCTTCTGTCTCTATAGATTTTATTATAGATCTATCAATTTTAAGTTTAAATAATTTTATATTTGTAATTGTAGATCATTTTACTAAGATGGTATATTTTGTACTATGTACAAAATCTATCATAGGTGAAAAAATAGTTTAATTCTTCCTTGACAACATCTATTGGTATTATAGATTACTAAGGGATATTATATCAAATAGAGGAATATAATTTGTATTAAAATTTTAAAAAATATTTTTTAAGATATTAAAGGTGGACATAAAATTATCTTTAACCTTCCATCTTTAAATTGATAGAATGAAGAAAAATAAAATTTTAGAGCAATATTTGAAATATACCATCAATTATCATTAAGATGATTAGACAATTCTTTTGCTATTGATAGAATTTGCTTACAATAATTTAATACATTTTTCTATTCAATAATTTTTTTTTTTTTTGCCAATTACGGTTATCATCCATAATTTGATATTTTTGACTTCTCAAAAGCTGATTATTGTATGGCAGAAGACTTGAAAAATCAATTATTAGAGCTACATTCAATAATGAAGGTACAATTAAAAGAAGCTCAAGAATAATAAAAGACCAACGTAGATGTTTATTATAAGAAAAAATCTCAATTCTATATTAGTGACAAGATATGGCTACTTCATTGTAATATCAAGATTATTTGTCTTTGTGACAAGCTAGATTATTAAAAGCTTGGATTATTTCTAATTTGTAAATAAGTCAATCCAGTTGCTTATTGATCACACTTATTGGAATCTATGAAGATTCATCTTATATTCTATGTATTTTTACTTGAGTCATATAAGACAACGGATATATAAAAAAGAAGATAAATGCCACTACTTCCTATAGAAATATATAATAATAAAGAATTTGAGGTGGCGCCAAAATAGATTGGAATATCTTGTATATTGGCATAGATATGATATTAATGAATACACATGGGAGTCATTTAGGAATCTAGTAAATGCATCAATTAAAGTCAACATATTTTATCAATGACATCCATCAAAATTAAAATAAAAAAAACCTTTATTATAAAGCAAAATAGGTTCAATGGATATATTTTGTATCATTGTTTATTGTTTCTTTAAATTTTTAATACTAAAAAGATGAAAAATCAACAATCAACATATTCAGCTTAAGAGCTATTATTTGCTAAGTTACTAGATAAGACATTACAACTGTCACAACCTTCAAGACGATGGGATAGACATGAAGATTCTCAAGAACAACATGTACTTTAAATTGATGGTGAGATATAACATGTTTGATATCACAACCTTGAAAGAGACTTTCAATATTTGGTGATACTTTTAGAGGTAGAAACTACTCTTGATACTATTTCAAATGTTTTCTTTGAAAAAAATTATAAAGGCTTCAACAATGATCAAATATCAGGATAGTCTTCCTGCCTTGGTATAGGATACTATCAATGGCTAAGAAGACCTATCAACTATTTTCAAAGGAAATAAAGATCAAAGTATGTGGCAAATATAATTTGGTGTATCTTAGACTTCTTCAATATGTAATCACCGCTTCTCGTGGAACTTGTCTCTAAAAAAGGGGGTAATGTCATAAATATAAGATTTACTTTAATAGTTATCTAAATAACATAGATAAATAGAAGTAGATAAAAATAAATTAATTTGATAATATCTTATAGAAAAGCTTCCTAGAAGCTTCATAGATACGATTTCATCTTTATTCATATTTATAAGTGATTAATAGATTAGAAACTTGGCCAACAAATTAGCCATATGTCATATATGTTAGTAAGTTGTGGAATAAGCTAATTACATGGCACACATATAAAAAACTTATCTTGTAATTTTGATACGTGTCTTGCAAATTGAACATGTATTGGAGGTCTTATAGAATATTGTCATATAATTTTTAGGTACATAGTGTATATAGAGATAAGAGTGAAGTCTTTTTCACTCTTATCAATGCCTTTCTTATTTCTAGTCTTATTTTAAGAATCTCTATTCTTCTTATCTTTAGCAATTGCCATTTTAGTTTAATATTATATTATCTTTGAGTGAATTTTCATTCCTTTCAAGTGACATAAGGAAATTTTGATACTTTGGTTATTGTATTTTATATAATTGACACATTGTAGAATTATATACTTTTTTCAATATATATCTTTAACACCTTTTAACATGTTTTTTTATTCCCATCTTTGTCTATATCCAATAAACAAGAGTTTATAACTACCAACAATAGAATAATATAAAATACAATTCACTTACTAAGGACAAAAATTTGCTTAGTAGTTTAAGAATTTTTCAATATTAATGTGATTATTAATATTTTTTGTGACCTTGAGTCCTACATTACCTTCTAGTTAGGAAATTATCATGTCAACACATTTTAACATCATAACATACAATATAGTGAGACTTCCTTTGTTTAAAAAAAAAAACAAAAAAAAAACAAAAACCTTATTTTTTATTTTTTTAAATCCTTGTCTTTTTTTGTACATAAAACCTGATATTTAAATTATAATTTTGTAAACAAATTCATTTTTTTATGTCTTTAAATTTTAAAATTTTAAGTCTATATCTAAAACATTCTTTGAAAAGAAGTCCTACTTCTTATAATTGGAACCATAACTATCTAAAAACTAATCCTCACTCTCTAATTTAAACTACTTAGAAAGTTTAAACCTCTAAAAATCTTAAGTACTGCAAATGGATTTGTCTTTATTCTTTTGTTGCCAAATTAGTCCAATATATTCTTTTCAAATTATTTAGATAATTATCTTCACAATCCAAAAATATCTTTTAATAAATGTTCAACTTAAGACGTTCTTTAAGTTCTATCCCACATTAAAGACTCTCTACATATATTGCTATAAATATATCACATATCTTATTTATTTTATTTATTAAATAAATAAATAATCTAATTATTTTTTAAAAATTTAAATCTTATATTAGCTTTTTGTAACCAATTTATAATATTCTTCTCATTAATAAATATAACTTAAATAGCATCTATGCAAGAAAATTTGAAAAATTTTAATAATGTAAGGCATATTTTTTTATTTTGGAAAAAATATTTAAATACAACCATTCAAAAGATAGAGTTAAAAAATAAAGGATATGTATTCTTATCAAATTATTTTTTAAATATTTAATTTCTTTTATTAAATTTCTTTTAATTAGTAGATTTTTTTGGATCATTTTTAGCAACATCTTTATTAGTTCATTTAGAATAGTCAATATATATGTTGTAAATAATTTTTATAAAAGATAGTAACAATACATAGCAATATAAAAAACTTTTTTCATCAATCAAAAATGGATATTGGATGAAGATTAGAATATGAAAAAATATGTAGATGATAAATCATCTTCATACAACAAGGACCTCACAATTATGGAACAAATATAATACAAAGGTCCAAAAGGGCATCTTGACAGTATAGACTATTTTTTCTTTTTCTTTTTTCTTTTTTTTTTAACAATATAATTGAATTTTTGTGGAATAATAATCATGATAGAATTAATTCCTTAGCTCAATTAGATAGATTTTATACTCATTACAAACAATTCTACCAAATCATATCCTTCAATATAAAATTAGAGGTGATGTGATCTAATTACATTGCCTTTTTTATTATTAAAGTTATTTAATTGACTTCATTCTATAGACTCCCTTCTTATTATGGCTTAAATATTTAATTTTTATAACATAAGGATATATAACTCATAATACAAAATTTATAGATTAATTTAAAAGTGTCTACCATTATTATAAAACTTTATAAAATAATCTAATATTACAAAAACTTCTGCAAAATCTAAATACAAAAGGTTAAAGAAAAAGAATATAACTAAAAGAAGGCCCTTGAAACCATACATACCAGACTCTACAATGACCTCCATAATTTGGAACTTTAAAAATTTTACTATTGCTATTAAGATAATCTTTTGGATATAAAATAAATGAATAAAAATAGAAAAAAATAAATATATATATATATATATATATATATATCAGATTTTAAGTAAAGTAAGTATCTTATAAAGACTCATTTTTTTTAAAATTGTTTTAGGAAGTCATAAAAAAAACTTTCTTTGACTAGGATTATTAGTCTTAAAGACAGATGACATAGGTAATTCAATCTTGGATATGTTACAGGTGGTATAAATGATATATGTTTTATTTATTTATTTATTTATTTATTTTATAAAGTTTTATACTCTTTCAAATTAGAATTAATATATAAAGCAAATTTTCTTATTTATTCTAAGAAAATTCATCTTAAAAAAAGAATTTTAATTGAAAATGTTTCTTTTCTGAAAAAAAAATTTATTTTTGATAATAGTACTAGTAAATAACAATGTCTTGGAACTTTATGCAATAAGAAGAGGATTCTTCAAAACCTTCTTCTCTTTCATCCAAAAGAACTTAATGGAATAGGTAGAGGATTCTTCAAAATCTTCTACCCTTTTATTCAAAATGACTGCAATAGATTTATAGTAGATTCTATTCTAAAAGATACATTTTCCAAATTCATAATAAGATGGTCCAATCACTCTATATTTTAAGACATAAGACTTTTTAATTTTCTAAAATTATATATCTATTTTTCTATAAAATATTATAAATTATTTTTAAAAAAAAAGTGCTACAACTACAAATATAAATTATCTAAGAGAACTTAATAATTCAAGATAAATTATTCTTTTTTATTCTACAATGTATTTTTAAAAATATAATCTTTGTTCATAAATCAATTAATAGAAAAAAATTAAAATTAAAAAAATCCAAAATAAAACTTATAGATGCTTAAACTTCATTTTATTAAAGCTTCTAATTGAATATTTTGAAATATTATTCATAGAGCCATAGAAATCTTTGGCTTTGATTCCAAGTTTATTAATATGGCCAAACTCTTATTTTTAAAGATTAGAGCTATAACCAACATTGCTAGAAGTTCTTCAAAGCACTTTCTAATTCTATAAAGGATAAGACAAGGATCTCTTATTATTCTTTAGTTATACTTTGTTATAGAAGAATTTGAAATTTTAATTAAAATGATTATGGTCAATTAAAAAAGATTCAAATTTCTTTTCTTGTTTAATAAAAAAAAACCAAATAATCATCAATCCATATGTTAAAAGCTTGATTTTCTTATTAAAATGAATATAATAAAAGATAGATCTTATTTTAGAAAAATTACTATTTTTACTCTCATCTCAAGACTTTATATTAATTAATCCGAAATTGGTCTTTATTACTTTGTTAGTTAATTTTTTCTATCATTCAAACTTTTTTTTATTACTAAGATTTAAAATTTCACAAATTCAATCAACCAAAAAATCTAGAAAAAAGAACTTATACATATACTAGATGACTAGAACCTTATCTATATTTTCTATAAAATCTAAGGACTAAAATAAGATTTCTAAAGTGCTAAAAGTGATGGCAAACGATTTACATCACAAATTTCTAGATTATATATATATATATATATATATATATATATATATATAATTATTTATTAATTTATTTTTATTTTTTATTTTTTATTTAAAAGTGAATTATTATTAATTAACCATATTCTATGGAAAGCCAATGCCTATCATTTCTACATATCATATATAAAACAATTAAGCACATTATATATCACAATATACAATCTTTTATAATATGGATAGAAGCAATTGCAAAATATAACCTTTAGTATTTAAAATATTTTTTTTAATACTTATCTCTTATAATATATATAAATATTGGCCATAAAATTCTTAGAATAGATCTCTTCTTTTTAAAACTTACAACTTAGAAAATATTTCTCATCAAAATAATAATTTATAGCTTTTATTTTTATTTAAAATATTGCTTAAGCAATAAGGAAGGGATGATGGAGAGTTTTTTCACAACCAAATTAAGGCGCTACAAGGAATTTATATTATATCAAAAAATCAAATATACTTATTTTAAATCCACCTTTAATTAGCCTTAAGTATTTATATAATTTACTAAATAATAAAATATATCATCTTTCCATTTTTTTTGAATTTAGAATTATAAAAAAAAAAACAAGAACCTCAATTATCTAAACCTTCATCTTTTTATAATTTTTGGTCCATTTTACTAATGTGAATAAAAAAAAATAATAATAAAAATATTTTATTTTTTATAATTGCATAAAATAATAAAAATGATAAAAATATTTTATTTAAAATATGCCCTTCTACCATCCATCTAATCACAAAATTTACTCTTTTTGAAATTTTTCTTCAAATAATAGTTACTTTGGAATATAATCAAGACTTAAAATAATCAACTTTAATTTGGTAGATATGGCACAAAGATATATCAATAAATGCATGGAGACAAAACATAAGTCTTGGAATAAATAAAAATTCCTTGATGTGTTTTTCTAAAATTCCAAAAGTTATTATTTATCAATTATAAAAATTCTATAATTACTTAATAAATATGAGACTAAAAAAGTAGCCTTTTTTATTAATGATATTTTTACTAATTTTGCTAAAGACTATGGCCAATCTTTCATTATAATAAGATATTTTTAACAAAGGCATTTTTAAAATTTGAGGTATAATACACTTATAGTCTTTAATTTTTAGTGCTTACTTCTAGACAATTTAGGAGCAATGCAATGCTAAAGTCTTTAGAGAACAAATATGGCCATATGTTAAAATAAAACTTATAGTATTGCAGTGATTTATAAAATGCATCATAGCTTATTAATATAAAAAAATAGAAAAAAGCCACAAATATTTTTTAAGGTTTAGAATTCTTTACAAAATTTACTAAAGTTTAAATTTGAAATAATAAACTAGATATAGTAATACTAGAATATAAAATTTGCTATAATTCTCTATTTTTTAAGGTCTATATTAACTATCTTCTTTTAAAGTCTTAATTTAAATTCTAAAGACTTATATATTATTATTATTATCTATTATCAATAAAAATGAGCTTAATCTTCTTATGTTTAAAAATAAAAATAAAAAAATAATTAGAATCAAGCATATATATGGTACATTTATTTACTTCTTTAAAATCTTTAATAATAATACACTTCAAAGTATAATTTATATTTATATTTGATATATTTTTTTTATAAATTTAAAATAAAATTACATCTTTTGTATTAAATTTATAAAATATTATATCATATTGTATTAAAAAACACTGCTTTCTAAAACAATAATAGAAAATTTGTAAGATATATGATTAAAAAAATTTAAAACTATAAATAACAAAATAAAAAAATATAAAGATGATCTTAGTTTTATCTTTATATACATGTAATTTTTTGAAATATTTTAAAGAAAATACATATTTATTTTTTACTTGAATTTAATAAAAAAAATGATTAGTTATAAAATAAAAATGTAATTTAAAAAAGAGAAGAAATATTTAACAACAAACTTATTGAAAGTCGATTAATGGTTAAGAACAAATAAAAGATAATAAAAATATAAAATAAGAATTTAATTTATATTTTTATAATTATTAATTTAATAATTTATATTATTTATAATATAACTTATAATAAATATTCATATTTTTAGTTAAAATAATATATGTTATTATATTTATATCTAGTTTTATAAAAATATAATAAAAATATAAATTTTATTCATGCATACATACATAGATAATTATAAAATTAATTATAAATTTTTACAATTATTTTAGATTTTAAACTAATATAGTATAATTGAATAAAAGAAAGGATTTTTATACAATTATCATAATTATTATAACATGAAACTTTAATCATGAATATATCTTTTTTATATAATATTTTATAAACACAAATAGAATTAGTAAATTAAAATCATTATATATATAATATTTTAACTAGTGTGAATTGATTTGCAAGCAAAAATTTTAAAAAAAACACACCAAAGGCTAATTTTAAGAATAAATCAAATATTGATGTTATAATCATATATACTAATAACAAAATAGAAGTTTTTGGTCCAAACTTCTAATATTTTTGCTATCCAATCTATTTAATAAAGTTTCTTAGAAAGACTTCTATTAAATCCTTATTAGCCAAGCTACTAAAATAAAATATTAAAAAATAGTATCAAGTAAATTATTATAAAAATTAATTAAAAAACTTTATCAATCAGTTTATTAGATGAAATTTAAAATAAAATTAAAAATTAAAAATAATTTCTTCAAAAATATTTTATTTGATGCTTCTAGTAATTTTTGTGACATTTATAAAGTATCTATTAAAAATTTGAAAGCTTCTTTAAATATATAGAAGTTTATAATTGTGCCAAAGTATCTTTTTTTAATCAATTTTATAAAAATGGAATAAAAAAGATATATTATCAAATAATCCAAATTTATATTATAAACTATTTATTAAATATAATTTAATTTTTCTATGTTATATATGATTTTAAATACTTTAATACTAATAGTAATATCTGATAATTGAAATTAAAATATTATTATTTTAAATTATTATTCTTATAAAATTATAAAATAATAATATTAAAAATAAAAATTATATAATATATATTTTCTTTTATTTCTATTAATTTTAATTTAAACAAGATTTATATAATTTTTAAATATATAATAATATATTTTAAAATATAAATTTATTTTATTTTATTTTTTAAATATATTTTTTTATATTTTATAAAAGATTTAGCTGAATTTTTTATTTTTTTATTTTTTTTTGTATATACAACTGCTTCTTTTGTTAATTAATATCATTTATTATATAAAAAGGATGTTGTAGTGAAAAGTAGGTATAGAAAGCTAGTATATTTATAACATTAGAGAAGCAACAAAGTTAGTCATAACCAATTCCTAACAACTTGATAGGTGTATTTTATATTGCACAATAATCCTATCCATGTAATAGAAAACATTGATTTCATTGGCATGCGCTTATCATTTTTTGAAACCTCCCATTTGTTGAAGCAGCAATATATACTAAATGTTAAAAATCTTCACCTCCTACTATACTCTATAATAGTTCTTTTTAGATAATGTGAAGTTTAAAAAACTATCTTTAGATTATTTTTTTTAAAAAAATATATATTTTATTACAGCTAACTAATGAGCTACTCACAAAGCACTTATTTATTATTTCAAATGTCAATAGATCACCTTTAAGCTACCTACTTGTCCAACCTTATTAATACCTCATATTATTGGAATACCAAAAAGTAACAAGTATTTAGAATAAAAATGTTCTATTATTTGAAAAAGAATATTCTATAATCCTTATATTGATCCTTAAATGTACTATTATAATATATAATTTATATAAATAGAAACATTACCACAAAGATTGTTGTATAATTAAAATATAAGGTATTTATCTTTATTAATTATTAAAAATCAATAAAATTCAATTAATTATTAAAAATCAAATTATATTTATTATTCACCATAAAATAAAGTTGATTCTTAAAATTTTGATTAATTATAGGAAATTATTATTTTTAAAGAAATTAATTATTTAAAAAATATTATATATTGATTTTAAAATTTTTAGTAGTAAAAATTATAAAATCACAAATAAATAAATAATACTTCTTATATCCTTCTAATAATTACAGATATATCGCTTAAATAGAACAAGATTTTTAAACTTTAAAGAATTAAATCATAAGAAATTCACTTTATATTACAAGTAAGGAGGTACAACAAGGCATAAGAACAAGACCAGAAGGTCCAAGCGGAGCCACAAGGATTGCATTGTTGAGATTGATGATCCCCTTTGCTTCAATTCTTATATGTACTATATACAAAGAAGCTCATTAAGGAGTTTTTTTTTAATGCTTGGAAGTGAAGCAAGTCTAAGATCTATCTTTGATAACTTTCTAAAATATCTAAGCCTCCAAGAACCTTCTACGACCATCTAAGATCTTTTAGAATCTTCTAGGACCTTTTGGAACCTTTTTGGAACCTACTAGGACCTATAAGGGCCTTTTTGGAATCATTGGGATTATTTTAGAACCTTTTAGGATCAAATAAAACCTTCTAAAATCTTTTGGTATCTTCTTCTATTATATGCCTATAATCTCACTTCTTTTTTTAGCTATAGATTCTATAAGGAAGAATAGAGTTAAAGTTAATAAAAAGTAACAGAAATCAAAGATGTGTTGCATGGTATCTGCCACATATTCAAGTTGTCTTTTACAAGTCAAAAGATTCATTGGTCTTTATAACTAATAATAGTGATTAATGTCTTCTATTATAGACCAAGCTTAAATTTTTATATCTTTGTTATAAAAATGTCCTTCAAAAATTACTTTAAGGCATTTTTCATGGATATGTTCTACTTCAATGATGATTGCCACAAAGCGGTTGTTAGTTATTCTTTAGTATCTTCTTGATTCAAGCAATTCTTCATCTTGAGGTTGACAAGATGAAATGCTTAGTTGAAATGGCCTACTTGACATGGTATTGTCTTTTTGACTATCCATATTTAATTATGTAAGTTAAATCAGAGACATGTCGCAATCATAAATAGGAATGGAATTACTTTTAGGTTTATTAATTTATATCTATATGAAGATTGAGCTTTGAAACTTTTGGAACTACTTCTACCCCTCTCATAAAAAAATTACAAAGTCTAGAATGCACCGCATTTAGATGTGCTAGATAGAAGTATTATTTAAAATATGTTACTACTTTAGGTCTAGAAAGATGTCATCAATGAAATTCTTATATCTTTTATAGTGCATTAATAAGTTTGAAGTTGGCTCCCATATGCAATCACTAATGTTGTAACCATGTCAATGTACAAAGTATTCCAATTTTCCTTATTTTAGTTTCAAATCAAATATTTCTTCCACCTTAAATTCTTCATGGCTATCTACTTCAATACAAGGCAATGACAATTGTATTCTTCATAATATGTTTGATTTTCTATAAGATTTTAAAAGAGAGATATAAAAAATAAGATATATTTTTATAGATGCTGGTAGTTTCAATCAATAAGCAACAAAGTTAATTTATTTTTTAATAGAAAATGGTCCCAACCTTTAATAGTTCAACTTATCCAATAATTAAGTAGTCTTTATATTACATCAAAACAACCATATTTTATTGCCAACTTGATAGGTTGTTCCTTATTGTACATATCAATTGGCTCTTTACACTGTACTTTAGCTTTTTTTAGTTGAAGTTTCAAAGTAGCTTGGATATCAATTATTTGGGTTGCAAAATTATCTATCATTGGATTTTTAAATCTATCAATAGATACTATATTTAATTTTGAATGATATTCATGATTAGATTAAAATAGAATTTATTCAATAGATGCATAAATTATATTATTGTAGGCAAATTTAGCTAGAGACAAGTAAGATATCTAATTGTCTTGTTGATAATTAATGGTACACCTTAAGTACTACTCCAAGATTTGCTTGACTCTTTTTGTTTGGCTATCAATTTGTAAATGAAATACTAAAGAAAACTTAATGTCTATTCAAAAAATCTCAAAAAATAACTTCTAAAACTTAGACACAAAATGTGGTTCTTGATTTGATATAATATCATTTGATAATTCATAATATTGATAGATATTATCAATAAAGAGTTTGGTTGTTTCCTCACTAATGATGGTTTTTTTGCAAAAGATAAAATATGACATCTTGATAAATTAGTCAAAAATTACATATATGGTATCAAAAGAATTTGATAATAAGAGGTTTTGTAATGAAGTCTATAGAGATAAAAGACCTCAGTTACTTTGGAATTGGTAGCAATTAAAAAAGTCTATATAAACAATTTTGAGGATTTTTTGATCTAAAATATGTGTTATATTAGAAGATAAATTATTTAATAGATTTTTATACTTGAAGCCACCAAAAATCTTTAGAAATAAATTCCAATGCTTTGTTAAATCCAAAATATTTTATAGCTAGAAAATCATATTGTGTTTAAAAAATACAAAGGCATAATGGTTGTTTTAGAATACATAGACATTCTTTTAAGTAGAAGAGATTTTTTTTGTATTGTGGTTTAGCTACCATATAAAAATAATATATATATATATATATATATATATATATAATAATTTATTGCACATTTGAATGAGAGCCATATCAATGGATTTTAGTTGATTACAAAATATAAATAAATTATTACTTTACAAGGAATCTGTTTAAAAGAGCTAAATTGAGATTTATTCAATCTTATTTTTTTAATAGTAACTTTTGAGATTGATTTTAAATTAATAATATATTTTACATATTTAGAATCATCTTTGTTAGACATTGGTGATTCTTAGAATTTTATTTTGTTTCTTTTATTTAATATTTAGGATACATATTACATAAATCTTATTAGAAAAAGAATTAAAAAAGAATCTTGATATCAAAAAGAGTAGTTAGGCCATCCATATGGATGAATGAAGATGGATGATGAAATTTTTTATTTCTATTGGCTAAAAGTCATGCCCAATGGGCTTCAAAGAAGTTGTCTAAGGCCTTATTAGGAATTATGATTATTCTTTTGGGATGATTTGAATATCAAAGGTTAGAATCAGCAAATTTAGGTTTTTTTAATATATTTTTAGTGCAAAAAGTGAGTAAATTGGAATTTTTGTGAAGGAGATATAGGCTCTCAAAGTTAATATGTTAATTTTGTACCTACTGTTATTTTTTGGGGCATAACGTATGCATACGGAAAGCAATGAAGGATTGGCAATCAAAGTTGAAGAAAGCACTTTCTTGGCTACAATATATATATATATATATATATATTTATATATATATATATTTATATATATATATATGATTTGATGAATTCTAAGTTGGAATGAAAGAGGTATTGGAAGTTGAAGTCAATGCTTACAATCTAAGAACAGTGTTATAGAGACACCATTCAAATAGAAATAAACTAGAAATATATCTATGGATAATTCATCTTAAATGTTGGTATTTGTTTTTGATTTGACACATTACAAAATGCAATACCTTTGTGAATTGATAAGAATAAAAATAAAATAAAATGTAGGAAAGAAATAATTCCTATCTAGCTTCACTTGCTATACCAACTTCAAAGATCTGTCTTAGAATTAAAATAGTTGCCATAGTCTTGTAAACTACCTAAAACATGCAATAAAGACATTGACACAAGATGAAGAATAAGGTTGGATAAGGAATATTTAATAGACTTTACTTAAGGCCATTATGGCATGATGCACTAATTCTATTGTGGGCACCAACATTCACATCCATTTTAAGCCACTAACATCCACATTTTATATTATGATTCATATTAAAAATATATTCTTATTTTTTATATTACACATTTTTAATAAAATTAATAAATAAATCAATTTTTCTTGAAATTACTTGAATTCCTACATTGCTGAAGCTCAACAATGTTTCCAAATAAATCAACACGTTTTTATTTCTTTAAAATAATTAATTTTTTTGTATTATTCAAGTTTAACAAACTTAACAAATGAATTGATTTTTATGTATTTATTTATTTATTTATTTGGAAGGAAAATTCTTGTTTTTTTGCTCAAGCTTGATAGTAATCCCAAATTAACTGGAAAACCTTTGTTTTCAAAAAAAATTATTGTACTTTATGTCATCGTCCAATATTCAATTTCATTGTGGCATTCACAAAGACTGAGAAAACTTCATATAAAATCCGACCCTGGTGCATTCAAATCTTGAAAACATGGAATGATAGGAACATGAGATTATTTGAAATCAAACTCCGTGATATCCCTTCCATGCATCGAACTTGGAACACCATTCAACTTAGGGTTTTAAAATTAAAAAATAAAAAGATAAAATAAAAAGTATAAACACAGTCTACTCTAAATGTACTATGTCGGTAAAAGAGCCACCTTTGGAACAAAATCGCCGCATGTCGATACGAGATGCTTGTGAATGGCCGGAAGCGCCCACAAGCCGTGAGGGTCATGCCAAAATGGAGACCCGAACCTTCGATTGCAGCTAGACATTCCAGAGATTGTTGTCGAAACAGGGACAAGTGGATGATCAGTACTTACGTGGTCGGCATTGTCCTTCACATCCAAAAAGAGACACGCAAGGAAATGCAACCTCGACGAGAATGATGTCTGCAGTTTTACATGATGAATAGACTCCACAAGCCAGCGGAACACACATAGCTCGCACATGGAAAACTTCAGAGGATTTTGCTAGTCAGAGCTTTTCACTAAGATTCAGAAGCTAGGGAAAGAAGGGGAAAGATCAACATCCACATATGAGAGAGAGAGAGAGAGAGAGAACTTTGCAAAGTGGAAAGCGTAGAGTGTCCAGTCTGATACAAAGAATGGAGACGCACTGACTGGGAGGGGTGTCTCAGAAAGAATACATAAATAGTCATGTATATTGAAGCCAAGAGATTGCTTCCAGCAAAGAAGTCTCTACTAAGTTAATGTTGAAGGAGACATCTTGTAAGCTTTTAACTACAAATGGAAGTTTACAGTAGATGTTTGTGACAACTGACTTATTCGAGGCTAACGAGATTACCTATACAAGCACTTGTACCTTGCGAAATGATAGAGATTCCAAGTGCACGAGAACCTCCAGCTGCTCCACACTGGAGAATAATTCTGTGACATCTACAAACGACTGTTCAGATGATCCAAACCCACCCGAGAAGCGAGCCTGCACATAGGCCGGTGGCTAGAAAAAGAGTCATGATGATGCCTGCGGTCTCTGCCTCTAGTATAGAGACATTCTTCGGCGCCACGATCATTATAACGCTAGTCAAATAGCCGTTCGAAAGTCCCAGCAAGAATGTTAAAAGAAACACGGGAGCTTCTGTGCGGAAAACTGCTGGTCCGTGTAGAACTGCGTAGAACAAAGGGATAAAGAAGATCCTTCCGAAGCTAGCCCTGACCATAAGGCTTTGATTCTCCACCATATACACGCTGGTGAGCATCTTCCCGGTCAGGTCCGCAATGTTGTAAGTTGCAATGAGCAACACAGGGTACCAGTCCCCAAAGAAGGCTGAATGCACGTCTTCAGAGATATATCCAGGAAAGATGGTCAAGGTAATTACATACAACATTGCCACCGAGATTGCTAACCACTGAATTTGACTCCACACGTGCCAGTAGCTAACAGGTTTAGCAAAATTGGTCAGCTCTGAGTCTACAGTCGTGACGAGGGAAATCTTGGTTGTGTCCATTTTCAAACCCAATTCACTGACGTTGCGAGGTCCACCTGTTGATAGGGTAGATTCCATTGCTCCGATCTTCATGCTGTTGTAATGTAGCATGATAGGCAGCTTATAAACTAAGTTGTAGGAGAAGAGACAGATTAGCAGAAATATACCGGTCACAATGAAGTACACATCCGCACTCAACCTCAACCCTCTGACTGTCTGAGACATTGAGGCCTTAGTTATAACTCGTAGAAGGGATGCGAGCACACCTGTGACATGGAACAACACATTACGATTAAGTGTTTGGGTGAATGCAA
This sequence comes from Physcomitrellopsis africana, assembly GCA_036785485.1. Classification (NCBI taxonomy): domain Eukaryota; kingdom Viridiplantae; phylum Streptophyta; class Bryopsida; order Funariales; family Funariaceae; genus Physcomitrellopsis; species Physcomitrellopsis africana. The sequence goes on along the minus strand of JAWRVF010000058.1, from coordinate 374,626 downwards.
AACCATTTATGGAGCCGCAAGAAGTTGATAGTTTTGCACTATCACCACCAAGAAACTGCGGAGCATATCAGTCTGACAAGAATGACATGCTAGCAGAACATTATTATTTGCCAGCTTCACCGTACAAATCTATTGTAAAAAGAAATAATCGGACAACCTGTATGAACTACGAAACCGGATTCGTCCACAGCGTCTAAACCTGGTGATACTGGGAATTCCAGATCTTCAAAATAGGACTCAGTATTCGCTAACCACTCCAAGCTACACGAATATCTACTCCCGACCTGGTTTCATATGAACTTAATTATCAAAGACGGCATTCCTTCGAACACAACCTCTGCAAACACTAATAATGAGGATAACACCACTCCCCGTAACGTCAATGGCATGTTCTCAGAGAACAATTGCTAGAAACAAATTAACAAAAATCGCGCCTGCAGGAAGAGATTGATTCATACCTGAGGCAGCGGTCCCTGCAAATAAAGCCTGCATGTAGCGCTCTGGAAGCTCGCCCGCTGCTCCCACAAGACTTCCTTGCACTAGAGCATCACAAAGACCAAGCACACACGCTGCTGCGATTGTCATGATATGCGTCGTCTTGGTGCCTTTGCTGCCAGTGATCCACACCTCATCCATAACAGGCACGAATGTGAAAATGGCGAGGAAGACAAACAAGCCAGTGTTGATTCGAAGTCGTGACGAATACTTCTGGCCGTAGAAAGTGAGAATCAGCAGGAAGGTGAAACAAGGGACCATGTAAGCGAGAGAAAACACTCGGTCCACGTGGGAATTTGGGTATAATACATCGAAATAGTCTACAGCACTGATAAACGAATTCCATGGCAGAAGGAAGCCGGCGCCGAGAATGAAGAAAACGATGTACGCTATGTTGTAGTCATCCTTGGGCACCGCCGCGGCCGTCAAGGGTTGGCTCGCTTCCCTGTCTGCTTCCCCATGATCTCCCACCCACCCCATCTTGGCCACTGCAAGCTCCACTTCCTTCTTCGACGAATCAATTTGTGCTGTGTTAGGGTAATCTGTGTTGCATCTATCGATTGTTTCCGGCGGGTCACAATGCTCCACCACAAACCCAAAACGACCTTCACGAAACTGACGCTATCGACCAGCACGAGCACACCCTTGATGTCTCGTCCTCCTCCGATTCAACTACCTGCCCGTTCCACTACCACGCGACAACCTATCACGCTTACAACAAACGAAAAATAAATAATTAAATGAATAAAAACCGTCACCCCTCTTCACAAGAAATCCCCGGCGAAGGAATGTATAGTTCCCTCACTCACATTTTCCAACAACCCATCAACCCAAATCCACGAAATTAAGAATTCCTACAACCAAAAAAGTGAGAACAACGGCGCATCAAACACGCACACTCTTCACAATTTCTTTTGGAAAAACCACCGATTCCGGTCTCAACCCAATTTCTCAGAAACTATGATCCCTAGCCACAATGCCGAGATAACGCAATCCCGCAACAATCGCATCACCTACATGAAACCTAGGAATGGATACCACAACAAATAACGTGCACAACTGATCCTGCCGCTTGCCGTACCCTGCTCGCAATGGCCTTGTGTCTACCCAATCCACGTGAATATCACTCAGCCCCAGAGCATCTTGATTCCTCACACTCCAAGTCCTCCACGACAAACTTGCAGATCACGTCGATCTAACATTCCGGCGCTTTAACCCCAAAGCGCTTCCCAACGCGCTTTGAACTTAAGACCCTCCCTGCTCCTCTTTATCTTCCTATTCTATTTCTTTCCTTTCCTTTCATATTCTGTGAAAACGAACCTAAACTGTTGAATTTCGCCATAAAACTAATCCATTTGTCCATGTCTCTGTTGAAGTTTGGTTGTTAGTTTGCCTGATATCTTTGTCTTCAGCACTTCCTTTTCCATTCTCCCTAGGCCCCGGGCCAGCGGAGAAAAGCTCCAAGGCCTGCTACCCGGTGGCCCCACTTTGGCGCCATGAGAGCTCCAGATTTGCAACCGTGCTACAACTTGGCCCGCAATAGCAAATCCTGTTAATAACACAAATATAGTGGCGTGAAGCAATCGTCCCAATCCAATATCGTGGACTCTTTTGTCCAGATCGGATCAGTGTCGTCGTCTTCTGCTCCTTTTCCTTCTACGAATCTGTGACGAGCATCATATCGTTGGCATCATCTAGTTGATGGGGCGCTAACTCTAACGCGCGATCATCATCTCGTGCGCAGCCATCACAAGCAAGTTCGTCACATGTTGACCTCCTGCTGCACAGCTTATTGTGGTGAGGCCTGACAGAGGAAAGGCCGCTGGTGGGAATCGATCCCTGGTTGGTAAAAATGTTGCGACGCGGCGCCATGTTGGAGTGGCGCGTGCCGCACGTGGCCGGAGCACTTCCTCGTGCAGCTGCCTTTTCGGCCATTCGGAATCGAACCCAGGGTGGGCAGTTGGGAGATGCTTAATTTGAGATGCAAAAAATATTTCACTCTGCCCCCATCCACTTTGGGAGCCCAAGTGTAATAAATAGCCAAAGCCAAGATACAGTACAAGTTACGGAAGAACAGCCTATATAAGAAAATGTATCTAAAAATATTTTTAAAATATTTTTATTAACCTATTTTATTTACTCACCATCGTTCAAGGCCAAACCTACAACCTCCTTCGTCATACATACTTTACATACCACATTGTTGAGACTTTATTGTCCACAGTTAGTGTTCACTTCAAAGGAAAAAAAATAAAATGTATATATATATATATATATATATATATATATTATATTATAAAATAAGCATAATATACATTTCTAAATTACAATTAAACCAATAACATAATAAAACTAATACAATATAATCACTATAATTTTAAAAATAATATTTATTTAATTAATTAAAAAATTCTTATATTTAACATCTAAAGAAATTTTGACTCAATATAAAAGTAAAAGTAAAGGAAAAAAATCCATTGTATTCTAATAAAAAATATTCTATATCAGAATGTACTTACTAATACTTGAATTATCATATATTTACGTCTAATATATAAGAATAAAAAAAATGTATAAGCCATATTCATAGTTCTTTGTATTGGTATCTATTCCTATATACATATTTTTTACTAACTAGAGTTTTTTTTTAATTGAGGTCTTCAACAAGCACATATTTTGTTTTTGTTTTTTTTATTATTTTATATAACTAGCTACTTTTTTCTTCTTAAAAGATATAGGTATTTTGAAAATCTATTAAATTCTAAATTGATCATCTTAGTACTTTAGTTATCTTTCTTCAAAAAATATTTTCACATTTTCCTTTAGTTCTAAGTTCTTTGAGGAGTGGTAAAGCCAAAATTCTTCAAAAGCATAGAAAATCAAAGATCAATTGATATGTTTGTGCCTTTTAAATTTATTAATTAATAAATATTATTATCAATTTTAAATAATATCTATAATTGGTGTAGAAAAGCATTTGTTGAATAGAAACATGAATAATATTATTGTAAGCAAATTCAACAAGTAGCAAATAAGAAGTCCAATTATCTTATTAATAATTCATGGTATACCTTAGATATTGCTTTAGAATTTGATTGAATTCTTTTGTTTGGCCATTGATTTATAGGTCGGATGTTAAAAATAACTTAATATTTACTCAAAAGATTTTAAATAATAATTTTTAAAACTTAGATATAAATTGAGATCTTTTATTTGATATAATATTATCTAATAATCTACAATATTAATAGACATTATTAATAAAGAGTTTGGTCATTTTTTTACTTGTAATTATCTTTTTACAAAGAATGAAATGTGTTATCTTAATAAATTAGTCAAAAATTATAAATATAGTATCAAAAGAATTAGATGGTGAAAGATCTATAATAAAAACTATAGAAATAGAAGACCTAAGTTGTCTTAGAACATATAATAGTTGAAAAAGTCTATATAGACAACATCAATAATTCTTTGATTTGAAATATATATCATATGAAAATATAAATCTATTAATAATCTTTTACATCTTAGATTATTAGAAATCTCAAGAAAAAAGTTTCAACATCTTGTTGAATCAAAAATATCTAATAGTAGGAAAGTCATGATATGCTTGCAAAATACAAAGGCACATTGATCCCTTAGGAATAAATAGATATTCCTTAAAATAAAAGAAATTGTCTTCAAACTTAAATTTACTAGAATCATTTTGAATGTTATTAAGATGTTATTTAACATCAAAGACAAGAAGATTCATAGTCAATATTATATAAATTTGATTAGTGACTAGAATTGAGATAGTAGTTGCTTGAAGATACAATTACTTCAACAATAAGAATATTATTTGTTGTTGGTCATATGTTGCCTCTCCCTCTTTTACTGCAAGATATGATCATTTGGACAAAGCATTTGAGTTGATATTGAAATCAAAACAAAATAGAGACATATTCCACCAAGCTTTGTAACCATTTAAAATATGAGCCAACATGAAATATTTAAGATTCTTGTGATTTGTATATATAATCACTAGATGTAAAGAACCTTTAAGAAAATAACGGTATTCTTTGAAATAATACATAATAGTATAAAAAGTTTTAATAAAATTTGAATGTACTAAGATTGGAGCTATAATAAAAGCCAATTTAAAGTCTTGAAAAGTCTTCTTTGCTTGAGACCTTTTTTCAACTTATCCTTGTATGTTAACCAAGTAAGTGGAGTAATTACTTGAGAATAGCTCTTAATGAATATTCAATAAAAATTAACAAACCTAAGAAAATATTGTATATCTCATATTGTCTTGAAGATTGTCTAATCTTTAATAGCTTGAATCTTCTTTGGATCCATTAATAAATCTTTATTTGATATAATATATCTAAAAAATTCTACCTTTAGTTGGTAGAATACACATTTTTTTCAATTTAATATATAAATCTGCATCTTTTAATTTTTGTGGTACCAATTTTATATATTTTTATATTCTTCAAGAATTTTTGAATAGATCAAAATGTTATTGAGATAACAAACAACAAATTTATCTGAGAATTTTTGGAAGATATCATTCATTAAGTGTTGAAATATAGTTGGTGCATTTATTAGTCGACATGACATAATATTGTATTCAAAATACCTATACCTTGTCCAAAATGTTGTCTTCCATTTGTTCCTTTCTTCAATAGATATTAAATTATAAGCTATACAAAGATCAATCTTTGTGTAGATTTTTGCTTAACTTAGTTGTTTAAGGAGTTTTGATATTAATAATAATAGGTAATAATTTTTTATCATTATTTTATTTAAATTCTAATAATCAATGCACATTTCTTAGGACCTATCTTTCTACTTTATAAAATATATAAGTATTCTAATAATTAATTTTAAATATCAAATAAAATTCTTAAAAAGATTTTCATTAATTTATTTCTGTAAGATTATTAATTCTATTTGTAAAAGATTATATATTGGTATAAATAATAATTGAGCTCTTTTTTATAATTTTATGGCACAATCATATGGTTAATATTCTAGTAATATGTTCATATTTTTCTTTTCAAAAATATTTTTAAAATCTTAATATTGAATTAGAATATCTTATAAAATTTGTTCAATTGAATTTCTTATCAAAGTAGTATACATCACAAATATAATATTATATTTTATTTCTTATATAAAAATAGTAGCTCCAAGAAATAGAGATATAACATATTTTTTTCTTTGGTGTTTTGGTTTTGATGAAATTTTGCAATCAATATCAAGATTTTGCAACTTGAATTAAAACACCAAAGATAATAATTTTGCAATCAATATTAAGACTATGTAACTTAAAGCAAGGAAGTCCAATGATAACAAGATTTGTAGGATATTGAATAATATTGAAGACAATATGCAATATTTAGTCTCTTAATACCACTTGCAATAGTTGTATTTCTTCAATAACAGCCTTTGATATAAATACTTGTCCATCAATGATTTAAATAGGTATAGGATAAATCTTCTTTACTAATACTAAGTTATATTTAATTATAAAATCTTCATCTATAAAACATATTGAGACTTTAATATCCAAAAGGATTTTAATAGAAATCTCACGACTTAGAATTTTTATATATAAAAGAAGTACAAAATAAAATATAGGATCTAAAAGTAAAAAGAGATTTTTTTTGGTAGTTGGAATTTGGTGGTATTTATCCATATAGTTTCTATTATAATTAAACATCCTTATTTTTTTAATTTAGTCAATTTTAGAATTTATGTAACACTTTGTTCTTTGAATCTCTTAAATTTGTTTGGACAATTTGTCACTTTGTAATTAAGCTTTTCACAATAAAAATATAATTTTTTACTAATATCTATTTTTTTCTATTTGTATTAGTAGCTTAAATTGAATTGTATCGATCTGTATAGGTTTAGGGCCTGTTGAATGCTTTTTTTATATTCTTGAAGAAATGGTAATTATATTGTGATACTTATTATTAAAAATTCAATGTCTTTCTTTTTACAATTTAAATAAGCAATTATCACAAGTGATAGCTTAAATTATGAATTCTTTTAAATTGTCAACTTGAGGCATTGTAATCAATAATTTTTTTACATTGTCTCTTAAATTATATCAAAACTAAGTCATAAATACCTTATTATTCCAATCAAGGTCAAGTATAAGCTATTGAAATTTTACAAAATAAATTACACTTGAATGTGATCCTTGTCGCAAATTTTGTATCTTTCTTTTTGCTATTATTTCTCAATCACTATTTCTAAATGTAGCAATAAATCTTTTTATAAAAGCCTCTAGATTATATATTATTAAAAATTATTTTTTGAATAATGGAGCAAATATAAACAAGCACTTTTCAATAAAAAAAATATCTATAAAAGCAACTTAAGTGAATCCGTTGTTGTATTACATGTCGTCTTGTTTGAGAATGCACCGGATACTTGGTTGTAGAAGATACACTTATATATTGTAACTAATCAAAAATCTAACAGTCCTAATATAATCCTAAATAAATTCTAATTGAAATTTAATCAAATCTTAAGAAAATCCTAATCAAATCTTAATCAAATCTTAAATAAATCCTAATAAAATATTAATCAAATCTTAATCAAATTTTAATCAAATCCTAATAAAATCCTAATAAAATCCTAATAAAATCCTAATACAAGTATAAATCAAATCCTAATCAAATTCTAAGTCAAACCTTAATCAAATCTTAAATAAAATCTTAAGTCAAATTTTAAGTCAAAGCTTAGTCAAATCCTAAATCAAGCCCTAAATCAAACCTTAATCAAATCTTAATATCCTAATAAATCCTAATGAATCCCTAATCAAATTTAATAGTAGATTTAAAACCTCAATAATTATCATATTAACCATTGATCTTCATTCAAAATTTGTACATTTTTTAATCTTCTAATTAAAAATAAGCATACAAAATTTGAAGAGAATCAAATATATCTATTAGAAGAAAAAGCTCCTAATTCTTTTGAATATTGGCCACTTTCCTTCTCCAGCCTTAATTTTGATCTTCCAATATCAATATCTCTTTTTTATACTATTCATATATTTTAAAACTTTACAAAATGCTAAAAACTAAATTAACTACCAACTCAAAAAAGAATCATTTCAATCTAATTAGCAAATTGCTTAAAATCACAAAAATCCTCACTGACCCAAAAAAATCCAATTTTTGAGATCATAGCTAATTTAAAATTCAATAATCTTTAATCTAACTATTATATTAAGCTCAAAATCACAAAAAACATTCAATACAACTATATGTACAAATCTACAAATTTTCACCTATAGATCTATTATGAAACTTTCAATATATTCAAAAATGCAAATTCACTTTATTTCTCAATATCTAAAGTTATCCAAATAGAACCCTGAATTTGCATAGCTTTTATAAAATCATTACAAATCCAAAAATCTTAAAGCTAATGTTCAAAAAAGCACAATTGAATTTGCCATCAAATCGTATTTTTTGATCAATAAAAGAAGATCCCATTTGCCATAGGTGTGGTTTTGTACCTTGGAATTTGGTTTTGATCTTAGTTCTTAACAAGCTCTCCTCAAATATCAATCCAAGATTTTCTTAAATAATTTTTACTGAAAACTATCCTTTACTTTGATCTTAAGATGCTTATAGTAGTATTTTTGCTAATCTACCTTGTTTTGTTTTGTTTATGGTCCTAAATAGTAAATAGAAGTATTTTTTTAATAAATAGGCAATATTAATATTAAATATTTTTACTATCTCTCTATTTTTTTTATTTTTTATTTTTATCTATACTTTTTAAAGTAATTTTATAAATTAATCTTTAATTTGGCTTCTCTATAATATACATCTTATTTTGTTCTTTCATCCTATAATTGTGATACAATACAACACCATCTAGATAATAAGAAGAATATAAGTATAAGTACATCCATACTTATTGCACAAAGCCCTGGAAATTGGATCTTACTCCATTAAACTTGTCCAACATACTAGCCTTTGGTTCTTTTGTAATAATTCTTGAAACATCTATAGACGTAATATGTAATACATGTCTAGTACTTGCTTCTCTCAATCAAACAACTTCTTATTGTAAACTATGAATCTCTTATTTAGCGTTTTTAAATATTAAATTAATCTAAGATTCTTTACTTAAATTACAAAAGAATGCACTCTTTTTTTTTAAACTATCTATAAGAGCTCAAAGATTTGAAAGAGTTATTATTTTATTTTCTACTTGTAAAGATATATTATACATGATCTGATCTACTTTTATATTAATAAATAAGATAGATGAGATTTTTTAAGAGAAAAAAATAATAATAATAAATTTTAAAAAAAATTATAGTACTATCTATAACTAAAACCAATTTATTAAAAGGAATGGCATTGAACAATATGAATGTAGATGAGGATAATTTGTAACCTCTAAAATGCTTCAATGCTTTCAAGAAGAGAGGTAGTCCACATTCTATGAAGAAGACAAAGATTTGAAATTAATATTAATAATCTTGACAAAATAGTATATATCAAATCAAAAAACTTATGCAAGATTATACCAAGATAGTATGATATATGAATCTTATTATAAAACAATACAATATAAGAATAAAAATAAGATTAGAAGATCTAAACTAGACCTTAAGACATACATTATTGAGATTGAAGAGCCTCTTAATCTCAACACCTTTATATATTTAGAATTAAGAAGCTTCCAAGTAACTTTTTATAGAAGGCTTTGCCTCCAAGTTATCATAGGATGCTTCTTGAGTGACTTCTTTGTTGCTTTAATATGAAGAAATCCTAAGAATCTTCTCTTGTGACTTCTTAAATTGCTTAGAAATCAAGCAATTTAGAGAAATTCATTTTACAACTTCTTGGAATCTTTTACAATCTTTTATGATCTTCTAAATTCTTTTAGGATCTTTTAAGAAGTTCCAAAATCTTCTAGAACCTTCTAAAATCTTTTTTAGATGGATGTTTGAAACAAATTAAGTTCAAAGAAGGTATAATTTAATAAGTGGTACAATGTGGAAAAATAATAAAATAGTACATATTATCATTGATAATACAATAGAATATTAATTTCGTATTTAAATAATTTTTAATTAAATTCTTATTAGAAAATATGTTATTATAAAATTTATAATATATATATATATATATATATATATATTATAGAAAAAATATATAATATATAATATTTTTATAATAATAGATTTATAAAGCTACAGAATTTAATTATAAGAATATACTTTGATTTTAAAAAAAACATTGATGCTATACTAAATATACTTTACAAAAATTAAAGCTCTACAATTTTTGATCAATAACATTGCAACAAAGCAAGTAATTTTTTAAATTAATTTTGTTATAATCTTAATTTTTATTTCAATTAATTTTAACTAAAATTACAATGATATGTGTATATAAAAGTTTTTACAATGATTTTTTTTGAATCAATAAGTTTAATAGTATAGATACTTATCTTTAAAAATTATATTGTAATATTTATCATATAGACAAAGATTTATTTATTGTAATTCAAAATTCTTATTGATAATAAAATTTTAACATATTTAATAATAAATACTATTTTTATAATTTTTATTATTATAATATTAAAAAATATTTAATAATATATAATATAATTTATTCTTTGATACATCACATCTTTTATTTATACATATTTTAAAAATAGTTTTTAAAAATAATAAAATAGTACATCTAAAAGTCTTATAATAGATTGTTAAATTTTTAATAAATATAATAAAGAACAATAATCCTGAAATATATCTTAATTGATTAAATATTTATTATTTTGGCTAATTTTAAATTTATTAGCATATTAAAAAATAACTATATAATTATAAACATATATGCTTACAATCTTATAAATATATTTAACATGATTGGTAGTACAATAGTATAAGTTAAATATTTTCTCTTAAAGAATAGCATTGATTATTTTTTGATGCTAATTTACTTATTTTTAAATTATAAATAAGCAATATTTAAGCTAAGAGATGAAGTAATAATTTTATTTTTTATTTTTTATTTTTTAATTAATTAAATTTCTTATTATTTTTTAATTAATTATAATTTCAAATTAATTTTATTAATAAAAATAAATATTTTTAAAAATAATAATTATGAATATTTATATTTCTATTATAAATTTAAAATTATTTATAGCTTAAGTAATAAAAATATTATTTTTGTTATGATAGTGTATTATAAAATGGTATTTTTTAAAATAATTTAATATAAAAATTTAAATGGTTTTCATAAATAAGAGGTGTTATAATTAATACATATGTTAAATTTTTTTATATGATAAATTTTAGATAAGTTTAAACTACTATTAGAATAAATATTACATGTTAAATATTTTAACTTTATATATATAAGAAAAAAATACATACATATTTTGGATCTTAAAATTCTTTATATAATAGTTATTTTTTATTAAATTTCTATTTAATTAATTAAGTCACAAGTAAGTATTTTTTTTCTTATATGTAATTTATTTTTAAGTTTTTAAGTTTTTATTTGCGTGTATAGAAACTTTTATATTGTCTATGCAAGAAATTTAAATTTTATTACACATCTTGCATCAATTTGGATAAAAATTGAATATTTAATTTGAATTTTAAATTAAAAAATTAAAAGCCTATAATATCTATAAATTCAATTATAAAATAAAATGACAAGAAATGTGCAATATTCTATGTACAAGGATATTATATTTTATATAACATTGATCATCATAATAATACAAATTACAATAATATGGTTTATTTTTTTTTAGTTCTATTTCATATATTAATTATAAATATTAATAACTCTATTGATCTTTGTAAAAAAGAGAAATATTAATTTAAAAAGAAAGAACATATATTTTTTATTTTTTATTTTTTATTTTAAATGATAATATCTATTTTTATTGTATTAAAATTAACATAAATATATGTACATAATAATAAATATAACAACATATACATATATTTATATGCATTGCTACAAAATTTGTAAGCACATATTATTTTTAATATATTATTATCATTTTATTTTTGATGATATATGAAAAAATTTATTTTTTAAAGAATTTAGTAACTTAAGAAAAACAAACAAACAAACAAATAAACAACAAAAAGAATAAAAATAATCTATAATAAATTTCATATATAATTTTTATTAAATTGATTTATTAAAAAAATAATAATAATTATAAATAATATATATATATATATATATATATATTAAATTTTTTAATATAATAGAGCAAAATTATATAAATAAATATAATAAATTATAGTAATTTTAAAATTTTTCATTCTAATTTAGTGTTGTATTGCATGTTTTTAATAATTTAATATCTTTAAGATGTTTTATATTTTAAAATAATATATTTAATAGAAATATATTATCTTCCAATAATAGTATAAAGAAAATAGGATTGTCAAATATATTAGATGGTACTATCAAGGATACAAGAATATAGAGCAAGAGACTTGAATTAAAAATAGGTTTTAAATAGAAATCAACAAGAACTTGAATTAACCAAATGAGTATACAAACAATATAAAGAAAGGTGAGCTAGAACTCTAAATGATGTGTTGTTGAGATTAAAAAATTCTTTAGCCTTAACTCCCATATATATCCTTGTCTAAGAAGCTTCTTGAGTAGCTTCCATCAAATTAAGAAGCTTCTTGAGTAGCTTCTACCAACTAAGAAACTTCTTGAGGTCCTTCTATCAATTTGGAAGCGTCTCGAGCTACTTTCAGCAATTAGGAAGCTTTTCAATTGAATTTCACTAACTAGAAAATCTCTAGAATGTTCTAAAAAGTTTTATGAGCTTCCAAAATGTATATCTTTAACATCACCCTCTTCTCTAGTGATAAGTTTCAAGAGGAGCTGATACCTTTGAAAATCATTCTATATATGTAGAAAGTCGAGAATATACTGTACTAATGAAGCTATATATTCTATTTTTTGTTCTTAGATAATAGATTCTACTAGTCTTCAAAAAAATTGGCTAGTCTTGAGCTAGTATCTTTGTTGTTGAAACATCCCATCCAAGGATCTGATCTTCATTACAGCCTTTAAAACATCTTCTAAACAAGATCTCAAGCTAAAAAAGATTTAACTTTCCAAGCTCAAGTAATATCATTAAAGCTCAAGCATTAGAATTAAGACTTACATGGTTGGATGTTGCTCTTAATGGCTCCAATTATAATTATATTTGGCGCTGAAATGTATTATCTTCACTTTACTGAATTGAAGGCTATAAAAATTATACTAATTAGTTTGAAGCTTGCATAGCAAGTAAATCTTCTAAATCTTATTTTGCTAAATCTTTCAATATTTAAAAGTTGGATATGGTGGTTGACTTACTTCTACCATTTTATTCTGTCTTGGAATAAACAACTACATATTAATGAAGGCTTTAATTTAACTCTCTTCCTCTTATGAATATTCTTCAAATCTAATCTTCACCAAGAAGTTATCATCAAACATATTTAGATTTATGGGGATAGAGTCGATGAAATTCCTATATCTTTTGAGATGTATTGGCAAGATTTTTAGCCAATTTTCATGTTCGCTCATTGATATCATAGCCATGCCAATAAACAAAATATTCTAATTCATATCATATTTGCCATAAATCTAATACCTTTTTGATCTCGTATTTTTTATAATTTTTTATTTTAATATTAAGCAATGATTATTATACTCTTTTCAAAATATGTGACTTTCTATAAGGCTCTAAAAGAAAGACATAGAAAATTGGATGTACCTTCATAGAAGATGGTAGTTTGAAGCAAAATGCTATTGGATTAATTTGCTTCTAGATGAAAAATGGTCTTAATCTCTGATTGTTCAACTTATTGCATAGCCGCTTGATCTTGATATTACATTGAAAAAACCATATTTTATTTCCAATATGAAAAGTAGGTAGTTGATTTCTAAATTTATCTATAGATGCATTGTAAGTATTTTAAGTTGTTTGCAATTGAAGCTTCAAGGTTGTTTGGTACTATGATAGATACTTTGTAAATCCTTCAATTGTTGGATTATTGTTCTTTGGCATATTCTATAAATCAAGCTTCAAGTGATATCCATAATTGGAATAAAACAATGTTTGTTGAATTGAAGCATAAATGGTATTATTATTTCCAAATTTTGCTAACAATAGATATAAGATTCAATCATCTTATTCATAGTTGATATTGCATTATAAATATTGCTCCAAGATTTGGTTAGCTTGTTCTATTTGGTTGTCAGTTTGAGGATGGAAAGCCAAAGAAAGTTTAATGTCTACATTTAATATTTCAAAAAGACATCTCCAAAACTTAGATATGAATTAGGGTCCTTAATTGGATATAATATCATTTGATAGGTCATCATATTAATATATATTATCAAGAAAGAGCCTTGCCATTTCTTCACTAGAAACAATCTTCTTAGAAAGAATGAAATGAGCCATTTTTGTAAGTTAATCAACCACCACAAGAATGTTGTCCAATAAATTAGATGGCAATAGATTCATGATAAAATCCATTGAGATAGAAGACCATGACTGTCTTGGAATAGGCAAAGGCTGTAACAATCCATAAGGGCGATGTTAAGGATTCTTGGATCTTAAACAAATGTCGCAAGAGACCACAAAGTCCTTCACAACCTTTTATATTTGAGGCCACCGAAAATGTCAAGAAATAAGTTTCACGGTCTTATTAAATCCAAAGTGACTCACAACTAGGAAGTCATGGCAAGATTAAAGAATGTGCAATTGTATTGGTCCTTCTAGAATATACAAATATTCTTCAAACTTAAACTTGTCAATATTTTCATTGAAGTGATGTTTAATATCAAGGACCAAAACATCATTAGTAGTTACACCTCACATCTCATTGAGGAAATTAGAATCAATAGGTATTGATGTAATAGTGGTACAAAGGTGAAATTGCTGCGACTTCAATAAAATTATATATTGTTGATTAAAAGTTGTCTCTCCTGCCTTTGATACAAGATATAATTTCTTTAATAAAATATCAGACAATCTTTGTTGCTTCCTAGGTCAATAAATGATAACAAATTTAAATAAAAATAATGACATATTCTATCGAGCTTAGCAGTGATTAAAAATCTGAGCTAATATAAAGTATTTCAGGTTCTTGTAATCTGTGTATATATTTATAAGATATATTGCTCCTTTCAAAAAATGATGCCATTCTTGAAAAGAATCCTCAATAGCAAAAAGCTCCTTGTCATAGATTTTATTATTAATTTTAACAATAAAATTTTTTTGGAAATAAAATATAACAAGATAGAGTTGATTGTCTATATTCATTTATAAAAATACGGCCCCTAATGCAAAATTTGAAGCATTAATTTCTATAAAGAATACTTTTATAAAGTCTAGATGTATCAAGATTGGAGTTGTGATAAATGCTGTTTTGAGGTCTTGAAATGCCTTCTATACTTGAGGCCTCCATTTCAACTTATTTTTGCATATCAATCAAGTAAGAGCAGTGGCATCTTTAGAGTAATTTTTGATAAAGATCTAATAGAAGTTAGCAAATTCAAGAAAATATTGTATGTCTCTTTTACTCTTTGAGATGGCCAATTATATAACTGCCTCTACTTTCTTGGAATCTATCATCAAATTCTCAATAGATATAATATATTTCAAAAATTCTATCTTTAATTGATGAAATATATAATTTTCTAGCTTGGCATACAAACTTGCGTTGTCATGTTGTAAATCAAAACATAGTCTGAAAAACATAAAAGAATGCATTAAAATAAAAAGATTAAGATTAGAAGAAAGGTTGATAGAAAATTAGTAGTAAGAAGATACAATAAAAATTTATCTTGAAAAGTGAAATTTCTTCAAGTTAGTAAAAAAGAAAAGGTTGAGGAAGTGGAAAAGACATGGACTAAGAGGTCTTTTTGACCAAGAGGATAAAGAAGACCAAGAGGGAGATGACAAGGAAGGGTCGTGAAGAAGAAGGAGGAGAGTTTTTTGGAAGGCATAGGATTTTTTTGATAGGTAGTATATATTTTTGTGTATAGAGGTAGCTTGGAGGGGATTTTAAATGCGAATTTTTGTAGGTTTGTAGTAGACAAGAAAAAGAACTCATAGAAATAATTCTCATGTCTTTTCATTAAGTATCAAGGGAGATATGAGTCATCAAAGTTGCAAGTATTTAAGACTAGGGCAGTGAGGGTTACAAAATTTTGGGCCTTGGTTCTTGGAAACCACTTAGACTTTAGTGGAAAAACTTGTTGGATTTTTGTTTCTTATAGAGTTAATTACTTTGTATCAAAATCTCAAGTCAATATGACCTCTGAGTAAAGAGTTATGAGTAAAATTGTAACTGGTTTGAATAAAAAGAAAAATAGAGTGAAGGCAAGGTTGAGGGTTTGTATAGGCAGTGCATGTGTGTGGATTTTTTTGGATATAAAGGGAGTTAGGAGACGAATTTGAGTGTGAAATTTGATAGACATGATCTATGTAAGTTAAGGAAGAGATGAGTGCAAGCTTGATACTCATTAATCTTATAAATAAAATGTTATGCTCTTTCAAAATGATAGGGGTCTATCTCCAAATTAGTGAAGTTTGAGAGAGCATAACATTGTAATCAGAGTAGTATTTTGAGTAAAATTTGTTGGGATTTGTAGATATATGAGTCTATTAAGTTGTGTAAAAAACTGATTCCTATTGGAGTTATATTCTAGGAGTTATGAGGACAATTGTAGTTGGATCTAGAGTTGTTAGAAGGCAAAATGAAAGAAGAAGGATGGAACCTATAACTCAAGTTTGAAGAAGACTTTTGGAGCAATATTTGGAGGGTGTTTACAACATGAGACAAGCTATAAGTCTACCAAATTTCAGCACTTAGGTCTTCTTTAATAAAGAGCAATGAAGGTGTGAAGCAAAGGGGGTCTAGAATCAAAGGCAGCATAGAGGGATTACTTTGACAACATGGTTCTCTCTAACCACATGAGCTATAATCAAAAGGTTTATGGGGTTTGCTTCTTTACTGCCTTAAGTACCTTGTGTCCAAATTTTACTTCATTTGATGTGATATCCTAGGATTTATGAGCAAAATTGAGGGCGGGTTTCTAAAGGCAGAATATGTTAGGGTTAATAAAGTATGTTTTTATATAAATTCTTCAATTTTATGAACTTTATGAATCTCATCTTGCACTTGAGAAACTAGAGGCAAAAAAGACCCAGTGTTTCTTAGGGCTAAGACTCTCATCATGACAGCGTCTTGTAGCTTTTGTAATACCAACTTTATATGCTCTTCATATTCCTCAAAATCTTTTGAATAGATCAAGATGTTATCAAGATGTCATCAAGATAGATCACTATAAACTTATCTAGATGCTTTCAAAAAATGTCATTCATTAAATATTAAAAGATAGTTGATGCATTTATTAATCCAAAGAGCATGACATTATGTTCAAAATATCCATACCTTGTCCAAAATGCAGTCTATACCAAGTTGTATGCTGTACAAAGATCTATCTTAATATAGATCTTGGCTTGGCCAAATTGTTTCAAAAGTCTTGAGATTAATGGTAGTGGATAACGATTCTTCACTGTTATCTTATTCAATTTCCAATAATCAATGCACATATACAAGGAACCATCTTTTTTCTTCATAAAGAGTATATATGCACCTGTTGAAGATTTTGAATGCCTGATGAAGTTTTTTGTAAGGTTTTTATCAATATAATCCTTCAACACCAAAAGCTCGTTTTGAGATAGATTATAAATTGGGCCAAAAGATGGTTTTGTTCCTTCTTCAAGATTTATTGTACAATTATATGATCAATGCTTTAATAATATATCAATATATATATTTTTTAAAAAACATCTAAAAATTTGCTATATTATTCTAAAATACTTGTCAATGAAATTATATCTTTTTTAGTTGGAATAGTATAAATAAAAAATAATGTATCTTCTTTGGACGATCTTATAAAAGTCTTTGTTCCAACAAATAAAGACTTATCAATGTCTAACTTTTTACAAAGTTCTCTTGTAGGATTTTCTATTAGAAATGGTATTATTTACAATCTCCTATCTATAGATGGATTATACTTTTTCAACCAAGAAAGTCCAAAAATAATAGGATTAGAAAGAATTCTAATAACATTGAACACAATTTGGCTGCTAAGGTCTTCAAACAATACTTCTATAGATATTGTTTCATAGATGATCCTACCAAAGGATAAAGATTGTGCATCTATTATTTCTACATGGACAAGTTTGGATTTCTGTACTAGAGGAATTTTATGAAGTTTAGCAAATGCCTCATCTAAAAAAAAAGCAGATACCTTTGAATTCAACAAGGCGATTATCTGAAGCTTTTGAGGGCTAAAACATAAAAGAATTATAAAGAAATGAGAAAATTGAGTAGAAAGAGAGGAACCTCAATAATTTTGTAATATTGAATTGTCCAGCCGCATGGTCCCTACTATAGTTGAACATCTTTTTTTTTTTGAATGATTACACTCTTGATTTTGGTAATATGTTGATTTTGTTTCTCTGAACAATTGTCAATCTTGTGGCCTTCCTTACTACAATACAAGCATAGATCTTTTTCTATTCAACGCTTTTTTTTTTGTAGACTAAGAAGTTTAAAACGCATTGCATCAAGTTGTATATCTTCTACTTCTAAATGAGAATTCAGAATGCTTGCCGATATAGCAGGAATGTGTCGGATTGCATGTTGTCTTGCTAAAGCCCATGAATGTTAATCTTGACAACGTTGGAATAATTAATTATCACATTTTATAGCTTGGCTAATAGCTTCATTGAGTGATTATGAATTTGAAAGGGATAATAACAAATCCTTCACATCGTCTCTTAATCTCAAATAGAATTGACTCATTAAAGCTCAATTTGTTTCAATTGATGTCATATATTGGTTGTCTAAAATCAAATGCATAAACTGATGCAGAGCGCGCCTTTTGATACAATGTTTAGATCTTGGTTTTTGTCTAATGAGCCTTGTCATGTTTTCCAAATATTTTTACAAATACTTCTACAAAAACTTCAAAGTTGCTTAAAATTGGTGATTTTTTTTCAAACAAGGAAACAAATTATGATAATGTTTGCTCCATAAGTAAGGTACTAACCAATCCAACTTATGATTCTTCTATTGGATAAGTATCATGTTGTAGAATCATTATCAATCAAATTTACTTGACAAATCTTTGGAATTTTGAATGGATGCCATCATATTTCTTTGGAAGACTAACTCGAGGCTCCTTACGTTGCTAAACAAGTGTATAGCTTAGGTATTACTATACCCGCAAGTGCAGAAGTTATAGGTGGATTTAATTTAGGTTGTGGTATTCTAGATGTTGCATTGTTATGAAGTTTTACAACAACTCTTTCAATCTCCGCAGTCCTAGTAGATAGAATAGTAAGAACACTTATAATGGCATCTAACTTAGACTTAGAAGATTTGGTCATAGTAATGTTTTAACCTCCAACCATTTTAAGAGAAAAAAAAAAATGAATCTATAAAAAGATAATATCCGTTTAAAAGAAGGTAATCCGCAATGTCTAAAATACTTTAAGACCTTCAAGAAGAGGGATAATCCATTCTTTCACAAGAGGGATAAAGTTCTAGTATTATAATAAAAAAAATATCAATTTAGAGGAGGATAATCTCCACCCTCTAAAGCATTGATATACCTTCAAGAAAAGAGGTAATCCACTCTCTAATAAGAAGGATCTAACTTCAATATTGAAGGTAAGGGCAATTTCAACAAATTGTAAGGACACAAGAATAGAGAGCAAGAGACTTGAATTAGAAATAGGTTTCAAGAAGAAATCAACAAGAACTTGAATTAACCAGATGAGTACACAAACAATATAAAAAAAAATGAGCTAGAACTCTAAGAGATACATTGTTGAGACTGAAGAATTCTTCAGCCTCAATTCCCATATATATCCCTGTCTAAAAAGCTTCTTGAGCGGCTCTATCAAACTAAAAAACTTCTCAAGTAGCTTTTATCAACTAGGAAGCTTCTTGAGCTCCTTCTACCAACTTGGAAGCTTCTCAACCGACTTTCACTAACTAAAAAACCTCTAGAATGTTTTAGAAGGTTTTGTAAACTTTCAAAGTATATGTCTCTAACAAATATAAGATCTTCTAAGTCTTTTAAAAAAATGATTGTTTTTTTTAAAAAATTATGTTTTGTAAGTAATTTCTTCAAATCAATCACCATTTAAAAGAAGAAATTGTATATGAACATCTTATTATTATTGATTTTTTTCTTCTTATTCTATGATATTTAAAATAATACAACTTCTTTCAATAATTAATTTATATGAATACTTAGTATAATAAAAAAGTATATATTTATATCTAATGAGTCCAATTTTATAATAGAATCTATACTAATAAGAAATTATTATATATATATATATATATATATATATATATAGTAAAAAATAAAAATATTATATAAAAAAATTTTAAAAAATCTTTTTTGATTATTTATTAAATAGATTATTTTTTATTTTTTATTTTTTAAAATTGATGAAGATAATATAAGATAATAATACATTGTGTCCTACATCTATATTTGTATTTATATTTTAACTCTTGGAAACAATTTAAGTGTTAAAAGATTTTAATAAATTTCTAAGTACAAAGATCTATCAACCATGCATTAATTTATTTGTATTATATGCTAGTACAATAGATCTTATGAATGCAACTTTAAATGAGAAGAGCTAAAAAATAAAACATAATATAACAAAATAAAAATCAAAAAAATAATATTAAAAAATTTATAGAGTAGCACTTTATTTATTTTTTAAATTAAGAACCAACACATTATAATAAAAAATAAGTATGAATTAAGAAATATAATATTATGTATATATGTATATATATATATATATATATAAAAGACTTTCCTCCAAGTAAGGGAGTTGTAGAAGGTGGTCATTATAGCCTCCTACATCATCTTATACTACAAACACTTTCTGCTACTATTAGAATCTATTGTAGTATTACAAACATTTGTTATATATTGATTTTTTTATCTCTTTTATGTGAAAATACTGTTTTCTTAAAAAAATAAAAAAATTGAACCATTTGAGGGTTATTCATTTTTAAAATAAGAGTGAAAATGAAGAATAATCAAAATGTTAATAAAATTTGATATCTAAATTACTGGATATCCATATAATGTCTGATTAAGATTCATAGACATAAGATGTTTACATTAAACTTAGTATTCATTGATTCTACTAAATTAAAGCAATGAAATTAGTTTGTCAAAGAAGATAGAAAAAAACATTCATGAATACCTCAAGTGCCACAAGTTGACCCTCATGCATGCTCCTTGTGTTATTCCATAGTTTTCTTCTCTTTACGTGATTAATTATATTCCAGAACACATGTTTTAATAAGGGTGTAATAATTATAAATGTGTAAAAAATACTAGCAAATACACACATATATCTAGATTTTTCATCAAAATTATGGAATAACACGATAATCTTTTCTAATACATATTGCTACACGTTGAAGGCTCTCGGAAACAGCCTCATCTTTTCTTCTCTTATTCAACACCAGAAGCAAAACAGTTGCAACACTTACAGGAATTCTATTGATTACCCAAAATTTGCAACCACTTTCTCTATTTATCCCCCTTATCCAAAAAAACTATTGAAAGTTCCAAAGGAAAAAATAAAGAAAAAAAGGAAATTAAAACATAATTCAGATTAGATCTGAAACTCTGCTAATATGAATGGGTTTCTATGCTCCGATCCTCACCGGCTGAGGCGACAATCTGAAAAATAAAAACGGGGATCCAACGAGTCTGCAACCTTCCTCGGCTCCAGATTCGTAAACGAAGACTACCTTTTGCATTCCATTTAGTCCCGAAACCGATCTCCGAGATCTCAGTAACTGTGAAGAGCAATCAATAGATGCAACTTGCAGAAACACCTGCAGCTTAAAAGCCAGTTGTTGCGATTGTAGTTTTTAACTGAGGGCTTCAAAAGTATCATCTCTCCAGTATTTCAATTACACACCTCCGGGTCTTCAAAATTGGAATCCCCAAATTTCTCCATATCTCCGAAAGTTTAGCATTTCCTTCTCAAGACCTCATTTAAATTCGTTTGGCTAGGAATAACCCCACACTCAAGGCTTGGCTAGTTACCTGCTACTTAGATTGACAGAACAGCAATTTCAACTGCACATTTTAAAATTCTACACACTTTTTATGAATTGCTCACCATGAAGGGATATCTGGTCACCAGCCTATCCGCAGGAGCAGCGTCTTAGGTTGTCTTTATGTCAGCTGCATCTTGAGATACTGGTGTGGGTATCAAGCTCAAAAGCGTCACTTGGGTCTTGTTTCCATAATTGATTCCACGGCCCAGTTGATTGGAGTGTCTCCTTCCTGGAAATGTTTCAATTTAGGTTAGAGATATGCTATTATCATGAAAAAGTCGATTAGTTGGGGAATGCAACATTCGAAGAGGTTTGAGTGTTTTAAAGACAGTATTATGCTGACCTTAATTCCTATTGCAATGGCTGCCCGCGTGCCTAATACTTCTCCCAGTTTCAGAGAGCCGCTCCCATCGCCACCGCTAACGGGTAGAATCACCACCCCTCGGCTGGCACATAAGGCGCCTAGATGAGCTACGAGTGCTTTAGGCTGCACATCTGCTGCCACAATGACTGTCTGCACATGACAGCCTTCTCGTCAATGAAAGCACACATACAAACACAAAGTATCATTCAATTGTTGCAGGTTCTGGTGATGCTTCACAACAACGCGAAAGCAGCAAGATTAGCAAGATAAAGTAATTTCAGACCTGTAATCGTGTGACATTGGAACTTTTAGGGTGCAGCTGCTGATCAAAAGTGCCCAGTTTTGTAACTATGTTATTGACAGTCTTGGAGCGTTTGGGCTGCGATTCTCCTTCTGATGCACCGGGAGGCTTAGCAGGCATCCTTTCCAATGTACGTGTCACGTTGTTAATCCCGACGCAAAGATTGGCCTGTAATCACCACAAATGCTCGCATAATTCAAACGCTTTTTCTAAACGCGCAATGCAAGGAAGAAACGCCTTTATGATGTTCGGCGTTGTATTCGCAGAGGAAAGCTCTAAGGGTTTAACTTTGCGCAGAAAATAACTAAACCCTAAACCCTAAATCCAAAAACCACACAAATTAACACACTAACTATCAACCAATCTACAAGGCAAAATACTGGGCAATGATGTGAACCAGAAGGTAACATTCAGCATTCCAAGCATTGTTCGAGTTCAGTGAAGACTATGATGACTTCAGCACATCAATTTCTTCTAATCCACTTGCGAGTGACGAGAATACCTTCAGCTCCTTTGCGAGACATTTTTTGCTTCCTTCTTTGACTTCGCTGCGGCTTATTTCTCCCGCTTGATTCTCTACCACAATCTCGATGGCACTGTTCCATTTGCAGGGAGAAGATCAGTACGAAGGCTTCAGCCGACCACATTACACAAAATCTCAGTACAATTCGTCGTTCAACAGAGTGGCAATCCTGGCATGGTGATACTGGTTCCTCACAAGAACCCGCGAAGGATTACGATTCTTCAAAACCAACCACGCACAGCCAACATATCATAACCTAAAACAAGGGCACGAGTTTTGAGGACGTAAAAACACAAATGATAGGAGGGGATGAGAAGACTTTGCGAGCTCGCGAAGAAGAAGCTCAAGCTGTTTCCCTGACCACGGCCGCTTAAATCCACCTCCGCCGGCGTTCTCCATCATCAAGCCAATCCCACCCACAAATCGATACACGCAGAATGAACTACACAGCGACTCGGCGACAAGTTGCAATCATCTCATCAAGCATAGTGCGCATGACGAGAAATCTTCTGATTATGCTTTTCACCATTGCTCCTCCACCATGACGAAAATCCTTCGTCGCTGAGGCTCAGACATCAAAGCACTTGTCAGGAATCGAATAAAACAACCCACAAATTGCAGAAAACGAAGCAGAAAACGTCGAATCTGCAGCGTCGCTGCGGTTTGAAGCCAGGCCTCGTTTGAATACGAAAAAGTAAAAGCTGAGTTGGACGATGAAAAAGTGTTGTGGCATAGTGGAGGTGACGAACAACACTTGATGTTCGATTTGTTTTCATCTTAACTCATTCTTTTGTGAAGTAGTTTGTCACATATTTTTAGCATTACTGGGCATTCATAGGGACATTTTTTTATTTTTTTTATTTTTTAAATTACAGAAGGGGTGGTTCAAATTATTTTTTAATAAATTGGG
Source organism: Physcomitrellopsis africana (assembly GCA_036785485.1). Taxonomy (NCBI): domain Eukaryota; kingdom Viridiplantae; phylum Streptophyta; class Bryopsida; order Funariales; family Funariaceae; genus Physcomitrellopsis; species Physcomitrellopsis africana. The sequence continues at coordinate 350,816 of JAWRVF010000058.1, read as the reverse complement.
ACTTCATTGACGTCTCTTTTTTGTATTTAGTAATTCTCTACAATTAAGGATTTTTAAGCAATCAACTATACTAGCTTCTCATTCATATGTATGTATATATATATATATATATATATAATTTTTAAATTTTTTTGAGAATTAAATTTCTTTTACTTTTTAAAAATAAATTGTCTTTGTCAGGTATTTCAAGTGTGTTGTGGACACCTTGTTTATAGCATTCTTTGAATATTTTGTAGTATTCTTTAAGAAACATTCTCTCCTTTTGTTCTTTTAAAATCCTCTGTTTTGTTTTGGTTTGTTTTTTATTTTTATTTTTTCATTTAGATCTTTTTATAAGTGTTTAACCTTGCATACTGTCAAACAAAATTTGAAGTTTCAAATGTTATTTTTAATGCAATTAGTTAATTTTTTATATTAAAAAAAACGTGATTTTGAGCCATAACTTGTAACTTTGAACTACATATTGTTATGTATCAACTATGTTTTATTATTATATTTATTTTTTGAGGAATTTTTTAAAATACATTGTGAAAAGTTAATCAAAAAAATTTGCATCAAATCACCATTTTACCAAAATTTACTTACTAAATGAAATGAGGTCTAAAGTTAAAAGATGCATTGATCAAATTTGGTTTTTAATTGTGTTTCAACTACAAAAGTATCTAATTCAAGTATCTCAAATAAGGTTCATTGAAATTTTCTTCATCAATTTTATATTTTATTATTTTTTATTTTAAATTCTGATTTTCAGATTAAACAGATTTATATTTTATGATAACTTGAATCAATTTTCAATAAAAATTTAATTTCCTTGTCAACTAATAATATTTTACAATTGATAATAAAATAGAAATTATATTTTGTAGGCGTATTAAAAAATTTATAAAAAATTTAGAATTTTGGATCTAATTTATAAATATGGAATACTATTCTAATTAAAAAAAATTGTATTTTTATCATGGAAGACTAAATTATAAGGCTAAAATAAGTCTAAGAAAAATACCAACTTATTTTTTAATCTAAAACCACAACTAAAAAAATAATAAAAATCAAAATAATGCTTAACTAAAATAGAGATTGAATTATTAGATCTTTTTATATTTGAAGTTCAAAATAGATCTATGTTACTAATATTATATACTTATTATATCAAATTATATAATTTTATATCTATAGAATTTATTTTATTATATTATATGTTAATTTTATTTATAAAAAATATTATTTAAATAATTTTTAGATTTTTTTATTTATTAATCTAATATAATGTATGAAATAACTATAAATAGAAATATTTTAGTATCAAGATATGTTATTTGTAAACTTTAATTCTCAAAAATAATATTACATAATTATCACATATTTTTTGGATCTAATTTTATTAAATTTATTTCTTAATTTATTTATTTAAAGTTATTTTTGGTGAATAATCATAATTTTTTTATTATTCTGAAGTCCAATAACCTTGATTTTCTTTTGACAATACATTATTTTTTGAAAAATTCTAACATACATTTAAAACATATATACATATATAAGAAATATTATCAAATAATTAATTCAAGTTGAGATTTATCTTTTATGATAAAATTATTAAACATGATAAAAAAATTAAATATAAAAAATTATATTTATAATTTTATAAATAAATTAAAATAAGTTAGATTTAATATTAAAATATTAATGAATTTAATTTGACTATATTTTTTTTTTGAAGACAAAGCTATCTAATAAAATCTTTTTAGAATTATTTTAATTAGAATTTTATTAAATAGATATTATTTATTATGATATTATTAATTTTATTAAAATAAATTCTATGCTTAAAAAACTTGATGTTTTTAGCAAAATCTTCATATATAAGAAACATATAGCAAATTTAATCTATATAGCAAACAAATAAGATTAATAGTTTGTAACCAAAATATTATATATAACTTATGGTTTTAATAATAAATATTTAATATCAAATAAAATTAGTATATATTCATAAATATTATAATATAAATTAAAATAAATATAAATATAAAAATAACATTAGATCTACTAATTTTTAGAATTTAAAAATAAATTATTGATTTATTATCAAATGCAAAACTATCATTTAAATTTTAAATTAGTGTCACGGATATATAATAGAATAAGGTTCTAAAAAATTCTAAAAGATTCTAGAAGAATCCTAAGAAAATTTTAATAGATCCTAATAATAGATTTTAGTCCCTAATAGATCCTAGTAGATTCAAAGATGATTTCAAAAGGTTCTAAAAGATTCTAGAGAATCTTAGATGATTGTAGAAGATTCTTAGAGCCTTAAATATTTTAAGAAGTTGCCAAAGAAGGATCTTAGGCTTACTTCATTTCCAAGTATTTAAAAAACTCTTTAATAAGCTTTTTTACGCAAAGTATATATAAGAATTAAGGTTAAGAGGATCCTCAATCTTGACAATGTAATTCTTGTCGATCAACTTGAGTCTTTTGGCTTGATTCTTATGCCTTATTGTAGCATTTTGCTTATGATGTAAAGTAAATTTTTTATATTTTAGTTCTTTAAACTTTTGGAGTCTTATTTTATTTGAATAGTATGTCTATAATAGTTTGTTGAAATTAACATAGCACAATATTAGAGCTTGATTTTTTTGAATAGAGAGCGGATTATTCTTCTTCTTGGAAGTATTATAGCATTCTAAAAGTTGGAGATTATCTTCTTATAGACTTATATTATTTTTGATTTTTTGTATTTGTTTTTTCTTATTTCATTTCTATAGTAGGAAGTAAAGAGTTTAATGTGGCAAATTTCAAAAAAATCAAATTAGATCAATTATAAATATTCTTGAAGCACTGAGAACCAAGATAAATATCTTATTTAAGCAAAATAAAGAACTTTATATAACCATACATAATGATCAAAGAGCACAATCATATTAGGAACTATTACAAATTATCTTAAAAATTCTATCATCAATGTCTATTTTATTAGAAGATGTATATATTCAAGATGGCAATTGAATATCAACATCAAAAGAAACAAAAATTAGCCTCTTAGAGAAGTTTGATGGAACTTATTCAAAATTTTGTGGCTTTATAAATCAAATATGATTTATTACTTTATTCCAACTTTAGTAATATTTTACAAAAGCATCTTAAGTTGGTTTGATTAAAACCTTGTTCTTAAATCAAATTTTATCTTGGTATTAGGGACATATATTTTGGAGATTCACAAAACCTTCTAGAATATTCTAGAGATTCTTGAGTTAGTGAAAGTTGGTTGAAAAGCTTCCTAGTTGGTGAAAGTAGCTTGAGAAGCTTTGTAGTTAGTGGAAGGAACTCGAGATGCTTCCAAGTTAGTAGAAAGAGCTCAAGAAGCTTCCTAGTTGATAGAAGTTGCTTGAGAAGCTCTTTAGTTTGATGGAAGCCATTGAAGAAGCACCCTAAACAGGAATATATATGAAAGTCGAGGCTAAAGAGTTCTTCAGTCTCAACAATGCATCTTTTGGAGTTCTAGCTTATTTTTTTTGGTGTTGTTTGTATATTAATCTGGTTAATTCAAGTTTTTATTAGTTTCTTCTTGAAACCTTGTTCTAATTCAAGTCTTTTGTTCTGTATTTTTGGGTCCTTGACAGTTTATTGAGATTGATTTCATCTTCAATATCAAAGTTGGATCCTTCTTGTTAGAGAGTAGATTATTCCTGTGCTTGAAGGTATACTAGTGCTTTAAAAATTGTGGATTATCCTCTTCTGAACTGATATATTTTTTATCACAATATTCAAACTTTATCCCTCTTATAAGAGAGAAGATCACCCTTCTCTTTGAAGGTCTTAAAGTATTTTAGAAGTTACAGATTATCCTCCTCTAAACTAGTATTATCTTTTTATAGATTCATTTCTTCTTTTCCTTAGAATAAATAGAGATCAAATCATTAGTATGATCAAATCTTTGAAATCCAAGTTAGATACTATTATAAGTATTCTTACTACTTTATATACTAGGATTGTAGAGATTAAAAGGGTTGTTATAAAACTTTATAACAATGCAACATCTAGAGTACTACAATCTATATTGTACCCACCTTTAATTTCTACACTTGAAGATATAGTACTATCCATGCTATGCAAAGAAAATCCACCTGTTCAACAATATAAGGAGCCTTGAATTAGTCTTCTGGAGAAATATGATGGTACGCATTTAAAGTTTCGAGGGTTTGTCAACCAAATTCAATTAATAATATTTATTTGACAAAAGAATCAAGGGTTGGATTGATTAGAACCTTATTTAGGAGGCAAGCATTATAATGATTTGCTCTCTTGTTTGAAAAGAGATCACTAATTTTGAATAATTTTGAAGTTTTCATGAAAGCATTTGCAGAAGCATTTGAAAAATATAATAAGGCTTATTAGACAACAACTAAGATTTGAGCATTGCATCAAAAGGTACGCTTTGCATTAATCTATGCATCCAATTTTAGGCAACTAGGATGCAACATCAATTGAGATAAAAAAGCCTTAATGAATTAATTCTATTAGAGATTAAAAGATGATATAAAGGATTTTTTTATTATTACTTTTGGATCCACAATTGCTCAATGAAGCTATTAGCTAAGCTGTAAAATGTGATAACTGATTATTTCAAGGTCGTCAAGATTAATGTTCATAGGCTTCAATAAGACAACATGCAATTTGATATACTCTTGTTACATCAAAAAGCATTTTGAATTCACATACAGAAGTAGAAGATATGCAATTTGATATAATACATTTTAAATCTCTTAGTCCACAAGAAAAAAAGCATTGGATGGAAAAAGGTCTATGCTTATATTGTGGCAAGAAAGTCCATAAGATTGACAATTATTCAAAGAAACAAAATTAATATATCACCAAAACTAGGAATATAATCATTTAGAAAAACAAGTATATTTAATTATAGTAGGGACCATGCGGCTAGACAATTCAATATTATAAAATTATTCAACTTCCTCTCTTTCTGCTCAACTTGCTTATTAATTTATAATTCTTTTGTATTTTGGCCCTCAAAAGTTTCAGACAATTGCCTTGTTGGATTTGGAGGCATTCGCTTGTTTTATAGATGAGGCATTTGTTAAGCTTCATAAAATTCTTCTAATACAAAAGTTCAAATTTGTTCATATAGAAATAATAGATGGATGACCTTTATCCTCTGGTAGTATCATCCTTGAAACCATGCCTATTGAATTATCATTTGAAGATCATAGTAGTAAAATTATATTCAATATTATTAAGACTCCTTCAAATCTTGTTATTCTTAGACTCTCTTAGTTGCAAAAGTATAATCTATCTATAGATTGGAAGTTGTGAAGAATAATTTTTTTGATAGAAATCCTTACAAAAAAACTTCAAAAAAAGTCACGAGTTGGTAAACCTTTATTTGTTGAAACAAATGCTTTTATAAGATTGGACAAAGAAGGTACATCATTTGTTATTTATGTGATTCCAACTAAAAAAGATATAATTTCATTGGCAAGTATTCTAAAGCAGTATAGCAAATTTTAAGATGTTTTTTAGAAAAAAAATATTGATATACTATCAGAGCATCAATCATACAATTGTACCATAGAACTTTAAGAAAGAACGCCACCATCTTTTGATCCAATTTATAATCTTTTTCTAAACGAGTTTTTAGCATTGAACAATTATATTGATAAAAGCCTTGTAAAGAATTTCATCAAGCATTCAAAGTTTCTAATAGGTGCACCTATATTCTTTGTAAAGAAAAATGATGGTTCCTTGCATGTATGCATTGATTATTAGCGATTGAATAAGATAATGGTGAAAAATTATTATTATCAAAGATACAAGAATATAGAATAAGAGACTTGAACTAGAATAAGGTTTCAAGAAGAAATTAACAAAAATTTGAATTAAACAAATGAATACATGAACAACACTAAGAAAGGTGAGTTAAAACTCTAAGAGATACGTTGTCGAGACTAAAGAACTCTTCAGCTTCAACTCCTATATATATATTTCTATCTAGGATGCTTCTTGAGCGGCTTCCATCAAATTAAGAAGCTTCTTGAGCAACTTCTACCAATTAGGAAGCTTCTTGAGCTCCTTCTATTAACTAGGAAACTTCTCAATCAACTTTCACCAACTAAGAAGCTTTTTAATTGACTTTTGCTAATTCAAGAAGCTTCTAAAATATTTTAAAAGATTTTGTGAACCTCCAAAGTGTATGTTTGTAACATCACCTCTTTTTCTAGAGATGAGTTCTAAGAGAAGGTCAATCTTATTATATACATAAAAAATCAAGAATATATTACACTAGTAAAGCTATGTATTCTGTTCTTTATTCTTGGGCAATGGATTCTACTCATCCTCAAAGAAATCGCCTATGGCCTTAAATTAATACCTCCATTATTAAAATATTCCATCCAAGGATTTAATCATCATTGCAGCCTTCAAAACATCCTCTAAATAAGATTTCAAGACTAAAAGGATTTACCTTTCTAACCTCAAGCAATATCACAAAAGCTTAAGTATTAGAATTGAGACTTGCATGGTTAGGTCTTATTCCTAATGGCTCCAAGTAAGGTTGTACTTGGTGCTAAAATATATTGTCCTGACTTTGTGCAATTGAAGGTTGTGAAAACTACATTGATTGGTTCAAAGCTTGCGTGGCAAACAAATCTTTTGAGTCTTGTTCTCTCAATGCTTGAAAGTTTGATATGGTGATTAATTTGCTTCTACCACTTTATTCTATCTTGAAATAGATGACTACATATTGATGAAGGCTTTGATTTAATTCTCCCCCTCTTATGAATATTCTTTGAATTCAATCTTCACTAAATTATCATTGAATACGTTTAGGTTTATACGAATAGAGCTAATGAAATTCATATATCTTTTGAGGGGCATTGGCGAGATTTGCAGCCAATTTCTATAGATATTCATTAATGTTATAGCTTCGCCAATAAATAAGATATTCCAATTTGCTCAATTTTTATCATGAATCAAATATCTTTTCAACCTCGTATTCTTCATAGTCTTCAATTTTGATAATAGACAGCAATTGTTGTATTCTTTCCGGAATATGCGACTTTCTATAAGGTTCTAAAAGAGAGACATAAAAAATTGGATATATCTTCATAAAAGATAATAATTCCAAGCAATATGCCACTAGATTAATTTACTTTTGAATAGAAAATGGTCCTAATCTTTGATAATCTAACTTATTGCATGGCCGCTTAGTCTTAATATTTTGTTGAAGAAGCCATATCTTATTTTTAATATAAAAAATAAGTGATTGATTTCTAAATTTATCTACAGATGTCTTATAAGTATCTTGACCTGCTTGTAATTGAAGCTTTAAGATTGTTTGGTGTTGCAATACTTATTTTGCAAATCCTTCACCCATTGGATTATTATTCTTTGGCATACTCTACAGATTAAGTTTTGGATTATATCCATAATTGGAATAAAATGGTATTTGCAAAATTGAGATATGAACAATATTATTATATATAAATTTTATTAATGTAGATTTTACTAATAGATATTACTAATAGATATTAATTATTGTTCCAAAATTTAATATAAATATAAATTTTGGAATAATATTTATATTAATTTAATATAGATTTTATTAATAGATATTAATTAATATTGCATTATAAATATTACTCCAAAATTTGGTTAACTTGTTGTATTTGGTTGTCAATTTGAAGATGGAAAGCTAAAGAAAGTTTAATATCTATCTTCAATATTTTAAAAAGACATTTTTAAAACTTAGATATGAGCTAGGATCCTCGGTCAGATACAATATCATCTAGTAGGCCATAATATCAATATATATTGTCAAGAAAGAGCCTTGCCGTTTCTTTACTAGATGCAATTTTCTTGCAAGGAATGAAATGAGTCATTTTTGTAAGTTGATCAACCACTAGAAAGATGTTGTCCAATAAATTAGATGGTAGTAGATTTGTGATGAAATCCATTGATAAAGAAGACTATCACCGTCTTAGAATAGGCAAGGATTGTAAGAGTCTATAAAAGCGATGTTGAAGATTTTTGGACCTTGAACAGATATCGCAAGAGAACACAAAGTCCTTCACTCCCTTCCACATCTGAGACCACTAAAAATCTTGAGAAATAAGTTCCAAGGTCTTATTAAATCCAAAGTTATCTGTAGTTGAAAAATCATAGGGATATTGAAGAACGCACAATCGTATTAGTCCTTCTGAGATATACAAATGTTCTTCAAAGTATAAGAAGTCTTCCTCAAGTTTGAACTTATCAATATTTTCTTTCAAGTGATGCTTGACATCAAGAGCCAAAGTATTATTAGTCGTTGCAATTTGCACCTCATTGAGGAAACTAGAATCAATAGGCACCAATGTAATAATGGCGCAAAGGCAAAATTTCTTTGGTTTCAAAAAAGTTGTATATTGTTGATTAAATGCTGCCTCATCTATCCTTGATACAAGATATGATCTCTTCAATAGAGCATCAGACAATCTTTGTTGCTTCTCTAATAGATAAGTGATAACAAAGTCAAATTAAGATAGTGATATATTCCATCAAGTTTGGCGGTGATTAAGAATCTAAGCTAATATAAAATATTTTAAGTTCTTAGGATCTGTATATACAATCACAAGATGCATTGCTCTTTCAAAAAAATGACACCATTCTTGAAAAGAATCCACAATAGCAAAAAAATCTTTATTGTAGATTTTATAATTAATTTCAGCAATAGAGAATTTTTAAGAATAAAATATAACATGATGGATTTTATTTTCTATATCTATTTGTAAAAATACTACCTCTAATGCAAAATCCAAAGTATCAGTCTCTATGCAGAATACCTTTGTAAAGTCTAGATGCACTAGTATTGAGGTTGTAGTAAATGCCATCTTAAGGTCTTAGAATGCCTTCTCCGCTTGAGGCTTCTATTGTAACTTATCCTTACGTGTTAATTGAGTAAGAGGGGTAGCAACTTGAGAGTAATTTTTGATGAATATCCATTAGAAGTCAACAAATTCAAAAAAATATTGTATGTCTCTTAGAATCTTTGAAATAATCCATTGCATAACCACTTCTATCTTCTTGGGATCCATTGCCAAATCTTCAATAGATACAATGTATCCCAAAAATTCCATCTTAGGTTGATGAAATACACATTTCTCTAATTTGGCATACAAACATGTATCTTATAATTTTTATAATACCAATTTGACATGCCCCTCATGTATCTCCAGATTTTTTGAATAAATCAAGATGTCATCAAGATAGATCACTATGAACTTGTCCAAGTACTCTTGAAAGATGCCATTTATTAAATGCTAAAAGATAGCGGTGTCATATTGTAATTGCTTACAGTATGTAAAATCTATTCAAAATGCATAATATGTTTATAGATTTAGATATGTGTTAGAATGATTAGTAAAGTAAATTAAAGGGGATTGATGTAAGAAAATTTATTTTAGATTTTTACTTAGTTTGGTTATGGGATTTAAATTACATAGATCTAAATGTTTAGTATGAAGCCTTGAGAGAAGGTGGGAGCCTAAAGATGAAAATTTAAGCTAGTAGGAGGCTAATTGGGAGGGATGAAATCAAGGCATGGTCGGATGAAGGCAAGGAATGGAGAACTTCATCCCTATTGGTTGAATACCATGCACAATGGGCTTTGAGGAGGCTGCCCGCGACCTTAACAAGGGTTTTGGCAACTTCAAGGAAGGGATTCAAAAATCAGAGACTAAAATTAGAAAGTTTGTTTTTTGGGCTACAATTTTGGTATAAAAATCGAGGGATTTGGAGTTTTAATGAGGGAGGAGTAGGCGCTTGAAGTTAGGATGTACAAATTGTATCTACTATCACTCTTTTGAATATTGAAGGAGTTGTATGTAAGCTTTTGGAGATCTCAAGGTGCAGTTAGAGAGAAGGTTTTAAGATCTACATCTAGTGTGGACAAATTACTACATTTGGAGTTTTGAAGAAGGAGATATTAGGAGTCAAAAACAGCAATTCGAATTCCAAGGTAGTAAGTAGGCCGTTTTGTTGATAGTGATGGGATTTGCCATATCTTGAGTTTCTAGACGAATTTTTGTCTAAAAATTTCCAAGAAGATGTATTATTATGCTAAAAAGCTGTGCATCAAAGTTTCATAGAATTTGGACTTTTAGATTGTGAGATATAAAGAGTTTAGTACACGGGTGTTTGTAAACAAGGGTTTGAAGCTACTGCTAGGATTTTGGCGATATCTAAAGATTGGTAATGAATCAATGGTTGAAATTTGTGGTGGTAGTTTTGAAGAATATATCAATACTTTATGTAAATTTGGAGTAGATTTAGACGATTGGATTAAAAGTTATGGGTTATTGAAGTTTGGCAAAAATTCCCTTTCTATGGAGAAATGAGGGTTTTAAAGCATTTGTTATGTTTTGAGAGGTTTGAAGAAATAAGGCTTATGTATTGGGTGTAATAGCCCTATGAAGGAGACTTTATATAAATTTGGGAGTTTTTATTATACTTGGATCTTGCTTAAGTAATTAGTGGCAGCTAAAAGCCCAGCGCTTTCTTGAGGCAAATTTTCTCTACCACGACAGTGGGTGCATTTGTTAGTCCAAAGAATATGACATTATATTCAAAATATCCATACCTTGTTCAAAATGCGGGCTTCTATTTATCTCCCCCCTTGATTCATACAAAGTTATATACTCCATGAAGATCTATCTTAGTATAGATCTTCGTTTAGCCAAATTGTTCCAAAAGTTCTGAGATTAATGGTAGTGGATAACAATTCTTCACTGATATCTCATTCAATCCCTGATAATCAATGCACATATGCAAGGACCATCCTTCTTTTTTATAAAAAGTATAGATGTACTTGTTGAAGACTTTGAATGTTTGATAAAGTTCTTTGTAAGATTTTCATCAATATAATCTTTCAATATTAAAAGTTCATTTTGAGAAAGATTATAGATTGGGCCAAAAGGTGGTTGCATTCTTTTCTGAAGATCTATAGTACAATCATATGGTTGGTGCTCCGGCAATATATCAGCATTCTTCTTTTCAAATACATCTTAAAATTTATTGTACTGCTTTGAAATACTTGCCGATGAAGTCATATCTTCTTTAATTAGAGTTGCATAAATAAAAAATGGTGTACTTTCTTTAGCTAATCTTATAAAAGCCCTTGTTCCAACAAATAAAGGTTTATCAATTTGTAATTTTTTACAAATTTTTTTTGCAGGGATCTTTATCAGAAATATTACTCTTTGCAATCTCCAATCTATAGATGGATTATATTTTTTCAACTAAGACAGTCTAAGAATAATAGGATTTGAAAGAATCATAATAATGTTGAACATAATTTAGTTTCTATAATCTTTGAATGACACTTCTATAAGCATGGTTTCATAGATGACACTATCAGAAAATAAACATTGTCCATCTATTACTTCTACATAAATAGGTTTGGATTTCTATATTAGTGAAATTTTATAAAGTTTAGCAAATGTCTCATCTATGAAATTGGTAGACGTCCTTGAATCCAACAAAGTAGTCGTTTCAAGCTTCTAAAGGCCAAAATACAAAAAAACTATAAAATAATGAGTAGGTTGAACAAAAAGAGAAGAACCTGAATAGTTTTATAATATTAGATTGTCCATTTGCACGGTCTCTACTGTGACTGAACATTATTATTTTCCTGAACAATTGTACTCCTGATTTTAGTAATGTGTTGATTTTATTTTTTTAAGCAATTATCAACCTTATGGCCTTTTTTACCACAATACACACATAGACCTTCTTCCATCCAATGCTTCTTTTCTTGTGGACTGAGAGGTTTAAATTGTATTGCATCAAGTTATATATCTTCTATTTTTTAGTATAAATTCAAAATATTTGTCAATATAGCAGGGATATATTGGATTACATATTGCCTTGTTAAAACCCATGAATATTGATCTTGTTGGCATTGAAATAATCAATTATTACATTTTACGGCTTGGCTAATGGCTTTCTTGAGCAATTATAGATCCAGAAGCAACAATAATAAATCTTTCATATCATCTCTTAATTCTCAATAAAATTGACTCATTAAAGCTTCTTTATCCCAATTGATGTCACATGCTAATTGCTTAAAATTGGATGCATAGATTGACATAGAGCATGTCTCTTGACATAGTGTTTGGATCTTAGTTGTTGCCCAACAAGCCTTGTTATGTTTTCCAAATGCTTCTATGAAAACTTCAAAGTTGTTCAAAATTGGCGATCTTTTTGCAAACAAAAGAAGAAACCATAATAATGCTTGCCTCGTAAGTAAGGTGCCAATCAATTTAACTTGTGATTCTTTTATTGGATAAGTATCAGATTGTATGGCCGTTATTAATTGAATTTGGTTGATAAATCCTCGAAACTTTGAACGCATACTATCATATTTCTCTAGAAGACTAATTCAAGGCTCTTTATATCATTGAATAGGTAGATTTTTTTGATGTAGCATAGATAATATTGCATCCTCAAGTATAGAAGTTGGAAGTGGATGCAATTTAGATTTTGACACTCTAGATGTTGCATCATTACAAAGTTTTGCAACAACCCCTTCAATCTCCACAGTCTTAGCAAATAAAGTAATAAAAGCATTTATAATAGCATCTAACTTGGACTCCAAAGATTCAACCATATTAATATCTTGACTTCTAACTATTCTAAAAGAAAAAAAAAATGAATCTATGAGAAGACAATATCAATTTAGAGGATGGTAATCTACAACCTTTAAAATACTTTAAGACTTTCAAGGAGAGGGGTGATCCACTCTCTCACAAGAAGGATAAAACTCTAATATTGTGATGAAGAAAATATCAGTTTAGAGGAGGATAATCCACAATCTTTAAAGCGTTGATATACCTTTGAGTAGAAGGATAATCTTCCTTCTAATAAGAAGGATCCAACTTTGATATTGAAGATGAGGATAGTCTTGAAAAATTGGCAAAGACACAAGAATATAAAGCAAGAGACTTTAACTAGCATAAGGTTTCAAGAAGAAATTAACAAGAATTCAAATTAAACAGGTGAGTGTATAAACAATATTAAGAAAGGTGAGCTAGAACTTCAAGAGATGCATTGTCAAGATTAAAGAACTCTTTAGCCTTGACCTCTATATATAATCTTATCTAGGACACTTCTTGAGCGGCTTCCATCAAACTAACAAGCTTCTTGAGCAACTTCTACCAACTAGGAAGCTTCTTGAGTTCCTTCTACTAACTAAGAAACTTTCTAATTGACTTTTAGTAACTAAGAAGCTTCTCAATTGACTTTTGTTAATTCAAGAAGCTTTTAGAATGTTCTAGAAGGTTTTGTGAACCTTCAAAGTCTATATCCCTAATAGTTATCTATTACCATTAATTTCAAGACTTTTGAAATAACTTAGCCAAGTCAAGATCTATATCAAGATAGATCTTTGTGATACATACAACTTAGTATACATCAAAGATGGAGACAAATAGAAGATTGTATTTTAAACAAGGTATGGATATTTTAAATATAATGTCATATCTTTTAGATTAACAAATATATTAGCTATCTTTCAACATTTAATAAATGATATCTTTTGAGTGCATTTAAACAAGTTCATGGTAATCTATCTTAATGACATCTTGATCTATTTAAAAGATTTGGAGGAACACAAGGGACATGTAAAGTTGATATTACAAAAGCTATGAGATACAAATTTCTATGCCAAGTTAAAAAAATATGTATTTCATCAATTTAAAATAGAATTTTTAAAATATATCATATCTACCAAGGATTTGATGATGGATCCTAAGAAAGTAGAGGCAGTTATGCAATGGGCCATTTTGAAGACTATGAGAGACGTACAATATTTTCTTGGATTTATTAATTTCTATCAAATCTTTATAAAAAATTATTCTCAAGTTATCACTCTTTTTTCTTGATTGACATGCCAAGATAAGTTGGAATGAGGGCCTTAAGTGGAGAAGGCATTCCGAGATCTCAAGACGGCATTTACTACAATCTTAATCTTAATACATCTATACTTTATAAAAGAATTCTACATAGAAACTGATATTTTGGATTTTGCACTAGAAGCCATACTTTCAAAAATGGATATAAACAATAAATTTCATCTTATTGTATTTTATTCACAAAAATTTTTTGCCACCAAAATTAATTATGAAATCCATAATAAGGAGCTTCTTACTTTTATAGATTTTTTTCAAGAATGGCATCATTTTTTTGAAGGAGCAATGCATCTTGTGATTGTATATATAGATTACAAGAATCTAAAATATTTTATGGTAACTCGTATTCTTAATTGCCGTCAAGCTCAATAGAATATGTCATTATCTTGATTTAATTTTGTTATCACTTATTGACTTAGAAAGCAACAAGGATTGTTTGATGCTTTATTAAAGAGATCATATCTTGTATTAAAGATAGAAGAAGAAATATTTGATCAACAATATTATATTCTGTTGAAGTTGAAGCAATTTCACCTTTGCATTATTATTACATTGACATCTATTGATTCTAGTTTTCTCAATGAGGTGCATGTTATAACCACTAATGATGCTTTGGCCCTTAATATTAAATATTGCCTAAAAAATAATATTGACAAGTTTAAGCTTGAGGAAGACCTTCTATACTTTGAAGAACTTTTGTATATCCCAGAAGGACCAACACAACTATGCATTTTTCAATCTCACCATGACTTTCCAACTATAAGTCATTTTGGATTTAATAAGACCTTAGAACTTATTTTCTAAGATTTTTGGTGGCTTCAAATATAAAAGGTGATGAAGGAATTTGTGGTCTTATGCAACATTTGTTTAAGGTCCAAAAATCCATGACATTGTCGTTATGGACTCTTACAATCTTTGCATGTTCTAAGACAATTATGGTCTTCTATCTCAATAGATTTTATCACGGATCTATTACCATCCAATTTATTATACAGCATCCTTGTGGTAGTTGATTGACTTATAAAGATGGCTCATTTCATTTCTTGTAAGAAGATTATTTCTAATGAAGAAATAATAAGGCTCTTTTTTGACAATATATATTGATGTCATAGCCTACGAAATGATATTGTATCCGATCAAGGATCCCAATTTATATTTAAGTTTTGGGGATGTCTTTTTGAAATATTAAAGATAGACATTAAACTTTCTTTGGCTTTTGATCTTCAAATTGATAGCTAAACAGAACAAATTAATCAAATTTTAGAATAGTATTTATGATGGAGTATCAACTATTAACAAGATGATTGGATCTTATATCTATTGTTAGTGGAGTTTGTATATAATAATATTGTTCATGCCTCAATTCAGCAAACATTATTTTATTCCAACTATGAATATTATCCAAAGCTTAATCTATGGAATATGCCAAAGAACAACAACCCAATAGCTGAAGGATTTGCAAAGCATCTATTACAACACTAAAAAATTTTGAAGCTTCAATTGCAAGCAGCTTAAGATGCTTATAAAACATCTATAGATAAATTCAAAAATCAACTGCTTGCTTTTCATATTAGAAATAAAGTATGACTTCTTTGACAAAATATCAAGACCAAGTGGCCATGCAATATGTTAGACTATTGGAGATTAGGACCATTTTCTACTCAAAAGAAAATTAATTTAGTAGCATATCACTTAGAATTACCATCTTCTATGAAGATACATCTAATTTTTTATGACTCTCTTTTAAAATCTTATAAAAAGTTCCATATTCTGGAAAGAATACAATAATTGTCGCCTAATATTGAAATCAAAAATCATGAATAATATAAGGTTGAAAAGATATTTGATTCATGGCAAAGGTGGGGCAAATTGGAATATCTTGTTTATTGATAGGGCTATAATATTAATGAGTGCACATAGGAACTGGCCAAAAATCTTATTAATGTGCTTCAAAAGATATAAGAATTTCATCAACTCAATTTCCATAAACCTAAATATATTTGATGATAATTTCTTAGTAAAAATTAGATTCAAAGAATATTCATAAAAAAGAAAGAGTTAAATTAAAGCCTTTATCAATGTATAGTCATCTGTTCCAAAATAGAATAAAGTGGTAGAAGCAAGTCAGCCACCATGTCAAATCTTCAAGTGTGGAAAGAATAATATTCAAAAGATTTACTTGCTATACAAGCTTCGAATGAACCAATGCAATTTTTATAGCTTTTAATTGAACAAAGTGAATACAATTCTTTTCAATGCCAAATACGACCTTGGTTGGAGTCATTAAGAGCAAGATCTAACTATACAAGTCTCAATTCTAATGCTCAAGCTTTAATGATACTACTTGAGCTTGGAAAAGTAAATCCTTCTAAGCTTGAGATCTTATTTAGAGGATGTTTTAAAGGCCACAATGAAGATCAGATCTTTAGATGGGATGTTTCAATAACAAAGATACTAGCTTAAAGCTATAGTCAATTTCTTCGAGGACTAGTAGAGTCTATTGTCCAAGAATAAAAAAATAGAATATATAGCTTTATTAGTATAGCATATTTTTAATTTTTTAGATAGATAAAAAGCTCAAAAAGCTTCCAAGTTGGTAGAAGGAGCTCGAAAAGCTTCTAAGTTGGTAGAAGGAGCTCGAAAAGCTTCCCAATTGATAGAAGCTATTTGAAGAGCTTCTTAGTTTGATAGAAGCTATTCAAGAAGCGTCCTAAACAGGAATATATATAGGAGTCAAGGCTGAAAAATTCTTTAATCTTGACAACGCATCTCTTGGAATTCTAGCTCACATTTTTTGGTATTGTTTATGTACTCATCTGATTAATTCAAGTTCTTGTTGGTTTCTTCTTGAAACCTTGTTTTAGTTCAAGTCTCTTGCTCTATATTCTCATGTCTTTGACACTTAGTTTGTTCCATTGTTTGAAAAGAATTCATTCATATTGAATAATTTTGAAATATTTTTAACAACATTTATAGAAGCTTTTAGAAAACATAATAAGATTTATTCTGCTACAATTAAAATCCAAGTCTTTTAATAGAAAACACATTTTGTATTTGTTTATGCTTTAAAATTTTCTAATTAGCTTATAATATCAATTAAAATAAAGACATACTAATAAATTAGTTTGATTGGATATTACAAGATAATATAAAGGATTTATTACTATCTATATTCAATCCTCAAAATCTTAGTGAAGCCATCAATTAAGCTATAAAGTACAATAATCAGTTATTTGAATATCAAAAAGATAAACATCTATTGCTTGCCTCACAACTTTATACCAATTACTTGGCATCTTCTATATCTCTCAATTCTAGCAAATATTTAGAAATAAACAGCTCATTTATAATCTATGTGCTTTCTATCTTTTCTTCTTTTTGGCCTTATTTAATAGTTTTTATATGCTCATCTACTCTATTTTTAGATATTTATTCTTCTCCCTATGAAAAAATATTTCTTTGATTTCATCATTTTTTTTTTTTTTTATATTTCATAATATGATATTGATAGGAAGAAAGTTATAGATAGATATTTTAGTGTGGATTGAAGATGTAATCGAAGCTATGTACTATAGGAGTAAAAAAGCTCGGACATTTTGATAAGTTTTGTGGTTATTAATGACTTATGATTTATATAGAAGTAACAGTAGTCTCTAGTATGGAGTGAGATGTGTTTTAGTGAAGAATAGGGTGATTTTAGAATAGATGTATAGTATAATATATGTATAGTAGAGGTGCTAATAAATAATGTGGTGTAATAAGTTCTAGCAAGAATTGGAGTTAAAAGGGGAAGTTAAGCAAGTTTTTGGATTTCTCCAAAAATCCACATTTGATTTGTCTATCTTATTGCTTAGCGATTGAGATTTTTTCAAGACCTATAAAATAAAGTGGATTATTGTAGCAAAACTTTTGGATTAAGGTAGATAAAGCCAATAGTGGTGAAATTGAAAATATGAAAAAATGTTAGCATAAGATAGTAGAATATATTATTTTGTATTTGCTTCTGAAGATGGACAATTATAGCATGTGAAGGTGGCTATAGAAGAAACAACATAGAGTGGCATAT
This sequence comes from Physcomitrellopsis africana, assembly GCA_036785485.1. Taxonomy (NCBI): domain Eukaryota; kingdom Viridiplantae; phylum Streptophyta; class Bryopsida; order Funariales; family Funariaceae; genus Physcomitrellopsis; species Physcomitrellopsis africana. The sequence goes on along the minus strand of JAWRVF010000058.1, from coordinate 332,792 downwards.
CTTAAAAAGCATGTATTTTATTTGTAAGGTTTGATTAATTTTTCATTTAAAATTATACAAGGTAGCCATGGTGAAATGAATCATCATTCACAAGATAGGCTCAATCAAAAAGAGAGGCTTAGATTTATCTAAGAATTTTATAGAAATTATCTATTGAAATATTTAGCTATTATCAATAAAATGCAATAATTGTATAAAGAGAGGATAGAATATATATATATATATATATATATATATATATATGAGACATTGGTTATGTAGAAAGAACTAATGAGATATTTAGAAGATTATACATCTTTGGAATATACAGAGTTTTTAGACATCTCTACAACTATAAGATATTGGAAAGTTGGTTCTACTTATAATAATACCAAATTGTAGGACTAATCATATAAAATGACATTTAAAGAGACTTCTAATAAAAGACTTTATCTATCTAACTTTGAATAAGATAGATATATAAATATATTGCAGACAAATATTATCTTTAAAATAATTTTAATCTCAAATTTTTGCCATGTAATATATAAAATAATTAAAACAATACTTTGTAATTGTTCTATTATATACTTGATTATTAGAAGTACAACATTATTTTGTTACAATTCTTTTATATGTATTTATTTTAATATCAAACATATTATAGATCTCAATATGTTTAATTAATTTTTAAGTTTGATTGATAATAACTATTGATTAACAAGTGTTGAAATACAAAAAAAAAATAGGAAGGAGAAATTGGCATTACATCCATGTTGAAGTCAAAATTGGAAAGAAATAAGCATGTAATGAGTATTGCTGCTTTTAACTTACCAAAGTCATGTAAGATATTTTTGTGCAATTTTTTAAAAGAAAGTATTATATTCTACAATTAATAAATTTATAGATTAGAATTTTAGATAAAATTATTTATATTTATATTTAAATATGAGTTTTTAATTCAAAATTTAGGATTTTAAAATTTTCAAGGCAAATTTTTTCTATTTTATAAATATTGGAATTATAAAAGATTAATGTATGTTTGTATTTTTTAAAGAATGACCTTCAAAATTTGTAATCAAAAATATCAATATATAAATTTGAGCATGTACATATTACCTAATTTATTTATAATATGAAACCTTCTTTTAAATTTCAATCAAGAATTAAAATCATGTTTGGATTAGAATACTTGGATCATAAAAGATATTTAGTCATTACTTAAGAATTCTATATTACATTCAAAAGAAATTCATTTATAAAATAATTTAAAGAAGATAATTTGATGATAATTCTAAATTATCAAGATATTGAACTATAACTCATGGTAATTATGCCATTTGTTTGCATATATAAAGTTTGAGGTTTGATTATTGTTTATATTATATAGAAAATAATACATATTTAAATTTTAAAAAATCTTAAAGATTGTAATCATTTATTTTTTAAATATTATTTAAATAATATCACTTATTTATCTATAATATATTGATATTGTTGTTTGATTAATGTAGCAATTTAACATCAATGGTTTGTAATATGTAGTAAAAATAACTATCCAGAAGCAACTGGAATATATTTTTCATGAAGAAAAAAAAATCTTTTCATCTTAAATATAGTATATTCAAATAGATTTTCCTTCTAAAAATATTCAAGGACAAATCAATAAGATAGAAGTATTTTTAATGCATTCCAAATTATTCATGCTTTCAATTTGGAACATGGATAGACAAGATGAGTTTCATATCTTTTATGATCTTGTCATCTCTAATTTAAGTGATGTTGGAAATATAAGATTTTTTATTTTGACATGTATACTTGCAATAAAAAAATATATTAAAAAGAATTCTAAATACATCAAATAGGAAATTCCATATTAGTTACGTTTTGTATCATTTAATATAAGAATATTTATAATTCAAAAACCACATGTAACTAAAGTATTTACTTATATAGATTATTTCTAAAAGTCTATCAATATTAAATGACAAGTAGAGAATATTTTAATAAATTTTTAAAACATATTTAAAAAATCATTTGAATTCTCTTCTAAAGTATATTTTGTAACAAGTTATTCTATCAAAATGATAAAACCATTAATAAACCTTCTTTTAAATGGTTGTGAATCATCAAATTGATTCATTAGTTATTTTAGGATAAAAGAATACATTTAGAGTACCAAAATTACAATTGTGAAGTAAAGATGTATTTAAAAGATGATAAATGAAGGAGAATAATATTAGTAGAGAAGAAATAGAATCTTCTATATATAATCTAGATTTCTATATAAAGATTATATATACTTTTGGATTATTTTTAAGAAATATTTTTTATACTATTATCATTGCTTCCAATATAAAGATCCAATATTGATATATTTTATACAAGGTTTTTTTCTTCATATAAATGTATAATGGCTAATTTTTATTTTATTATAAAAATGGTTATTTTACTTATGTATATGTATATTGACTAGCTTATATTATAATAAGAATTAAGTTTATTCCATATATTTATTATTTTTTTATTTCTCTTTCTTCTTCATAAATAAATATTGGAGGTGGATTTTAAGAGAAAATTAGACTTGAATCCTACATTTTGTTTGGAAAAGAATTTGATGACTTTTATAAAAAAATGGCATAGAAGTTCCAGTAGAATATAGTGTCTATGTGATATATAATAAAAATATTGATGATTACATTCATATTATGATGCAATCTACCAAAGACTTTGCCAAAAGAATCTAAGTCAAAGACTGCTTATCAATGGCTAATAAATTTTTTGAAAGGCCAAGATATTAAGGATGTGTTTGACTTACAAAGGATTGTATATACCAAAGGAAGCAATGGATTTGTATGGTTATACAAAAAATATGTTAATAAAGGATATAAAAAAGAAATATTGTAATTGAGTCTAATCATTTTTTCAAACTAGGTATAGTATATTGATAATATAGAACTAGTGAAATACATAAGTAGTATGTGGTTGTAATATTATTTTAAGCAAGATTAATTGTGAATCATTCTTTAATGAGCCATTGATAAAATAAAGTTGTTTTAACTAAGGAGATGTTTTATAAATACATGGATATAAATTAAGAAATGATTAGTTATTACCATACATAATTTATTTAGCTTAAATAAAGAAATTTTATTATAATAAAGATATATTATATGGTATACAATCTATTGCAATTGTTCTAATTTAGAATTAGACATCCTAAAATATAGAAGAATTTTAAGACTAGCTAAAGTTATTTATGATTGTATAATATAATCTCTTGTGATTAATTGAAGATTCCATTTAAAATACAAATCTTAAATGATTTTTTATTAAAAATGGATTAGGAATATAATTTTATTATTATTTTATATATTTTTTTATGTAATTGTAATACATGGCATGTGTTTGAAATGAGGGATATATTACAAGTCATACTAATATGCTAAATGTAGGTCCAAAGTCTATCTACAAGGGAATTACAATAGCAAGAAGGGTTAAATAATCTTGGTGCCTGATATTTAAAACATAAGTTTGGTTTGGATACTAATATAATTGATTTATGTGCTAATATAAATTTGATTGCATATGCTTAATAAATTAAATCTTCTATATTTTAGTGTAGTTTTTTAATAATAAAATAGGCTTCTAATTAAATCTTCCTATAAGAACAAATTGACACTAATGGCTAAAGATATAACTGCTTATACTCTATTATATGATTCACTTCTTAATTCAATTTTTGTAGATTCAAGGTATATATAAAAAATAAAAAATTTATTATATTACTAATTTAATATATTTGGAAAAATCTATGCCATTTATTGAAATTTTTTATATTCAAAATTTGCTATTGAAATGTAATTTAATAAAAAAAAATTAGAATCAAAGTTGTACCAAATTTGCTTTCAATGTAGTAACTTTGATTGAATTTTAATATAGATTTTTCAATTAATATTGAGTTTGTTGACAAGCTTGTTTATCTTTTTTGCTATTTTCAATAGTTTGTTTGTCATGGATTTAGTTGCTTCTTATTTGAAGGACCGCAACTTTTTTCTTATAATTAGCTTCTACCTTTTGTATTGGCTTATCATCAAAGATATTTAATATATCTAAAATTATAGTTGTTCCATTGTTAGAGTACCGCTTTAAATATTTTAAGTACATCTATAAAATTGATAGTGAATATTTGAAGTTAGATACTTTGATATCATATTACCTATTTTTTTTCCTCATGCTATTATTTTTTTATCCTTGTTGATTCCTATTATCAATCTCTTTGGATACTAGGTTAATTTCTTGGTGCTTGGAAAAAAAAAATGCATGGTAATGAAAAAATATCAAAAAATATCATAATACTTAGGTTCTTTTATTATATGGCATCTATTACTAAAGCAAGATAGTGTCAATCAATTCAATATCAATGTTGAGTGTTATATACATCTTGGATGTTTTTTTGTTGGTAGAAAAATATTGAGTGAGCTTAGGCCTTTTTATCCAATTCATGATGGTTTCTATTTACTATGCAATCCATATTCATGGAATAAAGGTAATAACATGAGTTCTTTTAATATCAATTTTTATATTTATATGATTGGATTGTATTCCTTTCTAGCTAAATATAATAGATTACTGTCTACAATTTTGTGGCAATTTTAAAGAATATCATTTTATTAGTTTTGAATTTTTTTTATTTCCTTAAAGATCAAAGAATATAGCAATTTATATCAATTTAAAGCACCTTTTTTGATTTTTTTTTTTTGGATCAAGATTCTTGGTTATTTTAAAAGGATAATTAATTTTTAAGATATTAACCAATTTTATTGACATCTTATTTTTGGATTTTTATACAATTTCCAACATATTATTCATATAATTTCTAATTAGAGTAGGATTTTTTTTATTCAAAGAAATCAGTGATTACAAGAGTAGTGACAAGCAAATTAATTTTGTACATGCTTTGTTATTCTTTATATTCAATAGTTTTTAGGTCTAAATCTCTAATTTTAATTTGTCTGTATGTTTATTGAAATTGGTCCTATAATTTTGTATAAGATAAAAAAAAACCTACATAATATATAGGATTTTTATTCCTACTAAAGCAATTCAATCCTATAATTTCTAAGTCAAGTTGTTAGAATAGCTATCATAATTTTTATCTAGAGTATGTTAGCAGATTTTTATTTGTGCTTGATGCCATATCTTCTTGTATTGGTTGTGATATTTTAGTTCAAGATTCTTATATTTTCTTGCTTTATTTATTTGAGCAATATTCTCAATCTTTATCAAGCAAGTTTTATGTTTTAGGAGAAAGTTATGCAAGTAATGAAGTTTCTTATAACATTTAGATGTTCTAATTAAAATCAAATGATGTATAGTGATTGAAATACTTTTACTTGTGGTTTCTATTTTCTAAACTTTAATTGATTGATGAAATAGTAAAAGATTGCATGATATTTTTTGTATATATTCTAATATAATTGAAAGAAGGATCATACTAGAAAAATACTCTAAGAATGCTTATATAGGTTTATATAACCTTTTATTGATGAAAAATGGGTTATGCAAGTCACTATGTTTTCCAATTGGTTACTTCTTTTTTGAAAGACAACAAAGTTGATTCTAACAAGATGACAAACTTGCAAGGGATGGTTGTATATATATTCAATTTTTATGTTTTTCATCAATACCTTAATATTTGCGGCTACAATAATATTATAATAAATATATGAATATTATTAATAAAGAACTAATAAGTTTTTAAAATAATATATTTTTATTAAAAACTTCATTTATCATATTTTGTCAAATTTTAAGCTATTTTACTTAGATCCAAGTATGTCTAAAAGCTAAAACAAAAGATAATTGGCTGGATGTTACTTCTTAGCTGTTTATTTTTATTTTCACAATAAAAAATACTTTTATTTGCATTAAGTATTTAAGATACTTCTCACTTATACTAAGTATTTATTTATTGTAAGGCAGCATCAACATAGATGAAAGTTATGTTGATATTTGGATGTTTTTTCACATTCAAGTTGAAATAAGCCATTTTAGCAAGGAGGTGACGTACTTACTAATACAATGTCAACATAAATAAATAGCATACGCAATATATTACTTGCTATTATATTTCACACTTGAGATGTTACTATGTTTGAGGAAGCAATATGCTTAATCAATTGATTCGATGATATCTTCTTATTTTTTTATTCAGAAGCTTTTATACAAGATTATTATTTTAATTGATAAAAATTAAAAGATAAATAAATACTTGATTATAGAATTTTTTGAACTAACAAATTATTTTAATTGGTTGGCACTTAAGCCACATACAATTTGATAGACTCTCCACTAGACCTTTGTAGACAGATTCATATAATCTATGTTAGTATTATTTTTTTGTTTCTCCTAATATTCTTGTATCTTGTCTATATATTTTGAATATTTTGTATAAAAATATGGAATCAATTTTATTTAAATATGTAAGACTTGAAAGCAAAAATTCATGTTACTAAGATATCAAGTAGTTGGATAATTTACACTTTTTTATTAAATTAAAAGTAACATTTAATTTTAAAATACTATAATTTTTATTCTTATTTTTTTTTTATCTTTGTAATATATTATATCATTTAGCTTTGGTGATTCATCAAGTATATCCTTGTAATGATTTGCTTAATATGTGGCAGATAGAAGTATATTTAAATAGACCAAAAGTGCAAGAAACTTTGCATGTTAATACTATCCAATTTCTTTGGTGGTGGATTTACTGCATATTATCTTTGTTACAATTTGGTATTTTTTTATGGCTTGTTTTTGCTACACATCCTTAGAGTTTCATATAATTGGTTTATTAGCAAGAAATTAGGTCAGATATCAATTATTGATGGTATGATGGATTTTTGTTGCAGTGACATTATGGATTACTCTTATGAGGACCTTTTGTTAAGTATCTTTCTCCTTTATCACACTCTATTAAAGTCTGGTATTGAAATATTGGTACTTAAATACCACATTTCATTCCTTTGTAATATCACAAATAAATTGCATGAAAGAACCTTGTTGGTTCTTACATTCATAGAAATGCTTTGCTTTTGTGCAAGCCGTGTTTATGTGCCAATAACCTCATTTTGATCTGATGAGCTCTAATTGTTAAATTCTTTAATCTTTTATGTTAATATTTTAATATATTTTCTATAAAAAAAATAATTATTATGAATTTTTATAATATAAATTATCTTTTTTGAAGCATTAATCACTTATTTTATTTAATAAATTTACACAATTAAATATATCCTTAGAAACATCTTTTTAAAAATCTTAATTTTATTATATATATATATATATATATATATATATATACATATATATATATAGACTTGTATGGTTTTTAAATATTAATATAAATTTCTTGATAATTTTGATCATAGATTATATTGCAATATGAAATAAAAAAATTATAATTATTGCCATTGTTTTGAAAAATGTAGTAAAATAAATCATCCTTCTAAAAATAAGTTTGTGAACAAAGTTTGTAAATAAAGTCAATAAACATATTAATAAATCAATCAATTTGATAACAATACATAATTACTTGATATTTTATATACCACATCTTTGAAAACTTTACCTATATCTACACAATTATAAAAATACATCTAATTTTTTTTGCAAAAATTTGATTGTTTATCAAATATTGATAATTTTCATAAACAAAAATCAAGAATTTATTTTACACATGAATATGCAGAAGGAACAAATAATATATATATATATATATATATATATATATACATATTTATACACTTTCATCTACTTTAAAAAGTAAAAATAATAAAAAAGACTTTAATATTTATGTTTTGAATGCTCTCTTTTATAAAGAATATTCTACCTCTATAGTTGATCCCTTGTTTGATGAGTAACAGCTAGCAATTAGGACACATCATTATCCGCTTGCTACTTTTACATCTAGTGTCCATATATTGTTGTCCTTGTGGTTGTAGTGGATGTGGCCGTGGTTTGTTTGCAAGCTCAATTCCACTTCACAAGTCTCCTATTCCTTCTCAACAACTTGTTACTTAGATCTATCATTTGTACCATATATCTTTCCATCTTTTCTACTTAAAACCTCTTTCTTATTTGTGTATTCCAAATTTTTCTTCTTTCTTTTTTTTATTTTGAATTTGATCTAACACTATATATTGAGTGTATTAAATTATTAAAAAAAAAAAAATCCTAATTATATTTTTTAGATTATTAAAGTTAACAAACTTATTAAATGGCTTTTCAAATCTTTTATATTTAAAAGAATTATATTTATCAAAATACTCAAGCTTCAAAATTTTGCCAAATAATTTAAAAAATATTTCTTCTTTGTAGAAACTCAACTTGTTAAGTTTGTCAAACTTAATAAAATTGTCAAATGAATTAGAAAATATTTTACCTTTAAAAAAACTATATTTTTTATATTATTTAAGGTTAATAAGTCTGCCAAATAAATTAGAAAATTTAAAAAACTTAACAAAATTTTTAAATTAATTAGAATTTTTTTTTTTCATTAAAAATATTTGATTTATTAAATTGCTTTAGCTTAATAAGCTTGTCTAATGATTTTATAATTTTTTTTCTTTAAAAACATTAAACTTATCATCTTGTTATAATTTGGCAAGATTGCCAAATGAATTAGCAAATCTTTCTTCTCTAAAAAGATTTGATTTATCAAGCTGCTTAAGCTTGATAAGTTTGCCAAAAGATTTGACATGTCTTTTTTCTTTAAAAATATTTAATTTTTTATTTTGTATAAGCTTGGCAAACTTGCCAAATGAATTGTTAAATCTTTCTTTTTTGAAAGAATTTGATTTATAAGGTTAATCAAGCTTGATAAGTTTTTTTTAAAAATCAATTAATATTTTATCTTTAATAAGATTAAAATTGTCATCTTGTTCAAGCTTGATAAGTTTGTCAAATAAATTTATAAATCTTTCTTCTTTAAGAATATTTAATTTTTCATCTTATTAAAATTTAGTAAATTTACCAAATAATTTGGCAAATCTTTCTTCATTGAGAGAACTTAGTTTATCAAGTTTTTTAAGCTTAAGAAGCTTTTCAAATGAGTTTACAAAGTTTTTTTTAATAAAAAAAATCTCAATTTGTCATCTTGCTTAAGCTTGATAAATTTTCCAAATAAGCTGGGAAATCTTCTTTCTTTGAAAAAACTTAATTTATCATGTTCAAACTTAAGAAGCTTGTCAAATGAATTGACATAGGTTTCTTCTTTGAAGACTCTTAATTTGACATCTGGCTTAAGTTTGGTAAGTTTGATAAATAAATTAATAAATCATTATTTTAAAAAATATATATTTTTTATTAAGTTAATTAAGCTTAGTATATTTTCTAAATAATTTGATACATATTTTATTATTAAATATATTTGGTTTTTAAATTTGGTTAAATTAAATAATATTATCAAATGATTTGAAAAAACTTTTATTTTTATAAAATCTAAAATTATCCAATAATTGAAGCTTAAAAAGCTTTTAAATTGAAATGACAAATCTTTCATCTTTAAAGATATTTTAATTATTAGAATCTTTATACTTTACATGCTTGCTAAATAAGTTGGCAAAACTTCTTTTTTAAATGAACTTAATTTATGGCATTGTATAACTTCCAAAATTGCTCGCTAGTTGTTTTTTTGTCAAATTGCATACAATTAATATTAGAGGGATGAATTTTTCCTAATAGCATAGGTATAATTCTAATAAAAAATATTTATAAAGTTTTTATATATAATTCTTATTTTTTAAGGTGTTAAATTTATCTTAACAATTTATTAATAAATGAGTGAGAAATATACTTATAGAAGAAGAATTATAGTTTATTTAGAGGATTTTGGTCCTAATAGTATGAATTATTGTCATTACAATGATGGAAAGAGCCTTTTGTCATATCTACTTCATTTTCAACCATCACATTTAAAATCATATCCATATTTATTAATCCTTGCTTATACCCCTTCATACCATGGCTATGCCTACAAAGCCTTGTTGACCTCCTTTCACACCATGTCTATATCCCAAAATTCTTATTCATCTCCTTTCATACTATATCTATATTCCAAAATTTTAATTCACCTCTCTTAAGTCGTGGCCATATCCAAAAATTCTTGCTTATTTTCCTTAAGCCTTGGCCATGGCTATTTAGTTGACTTGCACCACCTCAATTTTATTCCCAACAATTTGATTAGATATAATTAGCAGTTACAATCTATCAAGGCATTGTTAGTTATTTTTGGTTGCCTCTGCTTCTTTCAAGCAACCTTCCAATATCAAAATGTGGATGTAGGATTTCAATTGTCAATGATATGACTACCTTTAGAATCAATAGATAAGCAGCAATTCTACACTTGTCAGTGGTAGATCCACTTATGATAATCTACTCAATGTTTTTTTTTATTATTATAATTATTGTTACTCGCTTTATTGTTTTCCATCAACCCTTCTAATTATTATGAATTATTTTGTGATCTTACTATCGTTACTTGTTTTATTGTTGTCATCAATTCTTTTGGTTGATGTGAATTCTAAGTTATCCTTATAATCACTACTTGGCTTGTTATTGCCGATTGATTTTTTTAATCAATGTGAATTTTTGGTGATTATTGTTGATGTTGCTTGCCTTATTGCTGCCGCTGATCTTTTTAGTCAATATGAATTTTTTATTACTCCTACTATTGCTACTTGCCTTATTGTCCTATTAACTTTTCCAATCAATACAATTCTATCTTGGTTGTTGCCTTGTTATGATCCTACCTTGTTGTTGCTTGTCTATAATTTAGATTTGACTTTAACAACTATGTTCTTACCTTCTTGCTATGCACAATAATATTTTGGCCAATGTGACATTATTGTCCTTTCTTATTGTTGTTTGTTGCATCTATTGACCATTCTAGTTCTACATGATTTTTTTTTCTTTGTTGTTTTATTATATTCTTGTATTGTGATTGTTAATCCTTCATTTCAATATAATCTTCTTCCTTGTTGTTGTTATATCATATTCTTCTCTTGTATTGTGGCTATTAATTCTTCAATTTGATATAATCTTTCCTTAATGCTATTGTGCTATGTTATTGTACCATAATGATATATCTATCCACATCCTGGTGTCAAGGAAGTGATTTCCTTCTATGCCATTGCTGCCATGTATTACCAATATACCACTTAAGTAGAATCAAATTCTAAAAGTTCAAAGAATTAAAATAGAAGAGATTCACTTCATATTATAAGCAAGGAGCTATAATAAGATACAAGAACAAGACTAGAAGGCCCAAGTTGAGCCATAAGGATTGTATTGTTAAGACTAAGGATTCCTTCAACCTCAACTTCTGTATATATTAGGTACAAGGAAGCTTCTTGAAGAATTTTTTTGATGCTTGGAGGTAAAGTAAGTCTAAGATCCTTCTATAATCATAGAAGATTCTTTAGAATCTTATAGGATCTTTTAAAACTTTCTTAAAATCTATTAGAATCTAATAAGATATTTTTAAAACCATAAAAAATCTTCTAAAATCTTTTAAGATTAAATAAAATCTTTTAGAATCTTCTAAAACCTTCTTCTAGTGCATGTCTCTGATATCTCTTCTCTTTTTAGCTCCAAGTTCTAAAAAGAGGGATAGAATTGAAGTTAATCAAAGATAAAAGAAATCAACAATGTGTTGCATTATATCTTCTATATATTCAAGCTGTTTTTTATAAGTCAAACAATACATCAATCCTTGTAATCAACAATAGTGACCAATGCCTTCTATCATAGACCAAGCTTAAATTTTTGTATCTTTGTTGAAAAAATGCCCTTTAAAAATTGCTTCAAGGCATCTTTCATAGATAGGTTCTACTTTGATGATGATTGCCTTAGAATGGCTATTAGGTATTCTTTTGCATCTTTTTGATTCAAGTGGTCTTTTTATTTTGAACTTAATAATATAAAATTCTTAGTTGAGATTATCTAATTAACATGATTTTTTTTTTCTTAACTATCCATATCTAAATATGTAAGCTAAATCAAAGATATTATTATACTATAATACAGCTATAGAATAAAAGAATAAAAGAAGATATATATTATAGAGAAGCATAATTAAAGACTAAATTAAAAAATTATTTTAAAAAATAGAGAGGTAATAAAAATATTTAATGTTAATATTATCTTTTTATAAAAAAGACTTCTACTTATTTTATAGGACTATAAGTAAGACAAAATAAGATAGATTAATAAAAATACTAATATAAATATCTTAAGATTAAAATAAAAGATAGTTTCTAATAGAAATTATTTGAAAAAATCTTAGATTGATACTCAAGAAGGGCCAGTTGTGAACCAAGGTCAAAACTAAATCCTAAGATACAAAACCATGTGCCTACAATAAATAAGAAGTTCTTTTATTGATTGAAAAGTGGAATTATAAAGCAGACTTGATAAGATTTTTTTGAGCATTGATTTTAAGGATTTTGAATTTATAGTGACTTTGTAAGAGCTATATAAAGTCATGGTTCTTTTCGGGTGACTCTAGATATTAAGAAATAAAGTGGATTTGTATTTTTGAGTATATTAAGAGTTATATAATAGATATATAAGTATAAATTTATGAATTTGTGAATATAATTGTGATAAATATCTATTATAAATTTGAGCTTAATCCAATAGTTAAATCAAAGGTTATTAGAGTTTAAGTGAGCTAGGATCTCAAAAATTGGATTTTAAGGGTTAGTAAGGGTTTTTGTGATTTTGAGCAATCTGCTAGTTAGATTAGAATGATTCTTTTTTAAACTAGTAATTAACTTAGCTTTCAACACTTTTACAAAAATTTAGAATATACAAATAATGCAAAAAAGAGATATTAATGCTGGAAGATTAATATCTAGGTTAGAGAAGGCAAGCAACCAACACCCGAGAGGATTAAGAGCTTTTTCTTTCAATTAGTAAGTTCAAATTCCTTCAAATTTTTTATAGTTATTTTTAACTAATATATCAAAAAATGTAAATTTTTTGAATAAAGATTGATACTTAATTTAATAATTATTGAGATTTCAAATGTGCAATTGGATTTGACTTAGGATTTCATTAACATTTTATTAGGATTTTATTAAGATTTGATTAGAATTTATTTAGAATTTGGTTAAAATTCAATTGAAATTTCTTTAAAATTTCTTTATTATTCTTTTAAAATTTTATTAGGATTTTTAAAGATTCAATTGAGATTTATTTAGAATTTTATTAGGATTGTTAGGTTTTTGGTTAGTTGCAATACAAGTTTATATTCTACAGTCAAGTGCTCAATGTATTCTTAAATAAGACAATAAATAATATGATAATATGTCATAATTTGAAGATAGAATAGAATTATTTCTAAGTTTGTTAAATTATATGTATATAAGGATTAAATTCTAAAACTTTTGAAACTACTACCACCCCTCTTACAAAAAATTGCTAAGTCTAAAATATACCATATTTGATTATACCAAATAGAAGTATTACTTAATATGTGTTGCCACTTTAGATCTAGAAGGATGTTGTAGATGAAATTCTTATATCTTGTACAACGCATTAAATAAATTTAAAATTGGCTTCTATGAGTCTTTATTAATGTTATAAACATGCTAATATAAAAAGTACTCTAGCTATCCTTACTTTAGCCTCAAATCAAGTATTTATTCCACCTCAAATTTTTCATGGCTATTTATTCTAATACAAGGTAGTGGTAGCTGAATTCTTTCTAATATGCTTTATTTTTTGTAAGAGTTTTTAAAAAATGTGTAAAAAATAGGATGTACTTTCATAGATGTTAGTAATTTCAATTGGTAAGTAATAAAAAAAAAATTAATAGAAAATAATTTCAATTTTAATAGTCCAACTTGTCAAATGGTTGAATAGTCTTCATATTGCATCAAAGCAACCACACTTTATTGCCAACTTAAAATGGAGCTTATTCTTTTTAATACATATTAGTTGATTCTTTGAAGCATACTTGAGTTTCTTCTAGTTGAAGTTTTAAGATAATTTAGATATCAACAATTCAGCTTATAAAGTTATTTTTTATTAGATTTTTTGATCTATGAACAAATAATATGTCTAATTTTGGATAATAACCATGATTAGAATAAAATAGAGTTTGTTGAATAGATGTATGAACTATATTGTTACAAGGATATTTGGCTAGAGATAAGTAAAATATCTAATTGTCTTATTGGTAATTAATGATATATCTTAAGTATTACTCTAAGATTTGATTGACTTCCTATGTTTAGTTATTAACTTGTAGATAAAATGTTGAAGAAAGCTTGATATCTATTTGAAAAATTTGAAAAAGTGACTTTTAAAACTTAAATATAAATTATAATCTTTAATCTAGTATAATATTATTTGATAATCTATAATATCAATAAACATTATCAATAAAGAATTTGGTTTTTTTTTCACTAATAATGGTCTTTTTATAAAAAATAAAATCTAACATCTTGATAAATAAGTTAAAAACTACATATATAATATCAAAAGAATTTAATGGTAGAAGATCTGTAATAAAGCCAATAGAAATAAAAGACTACAATTGTTTTGGAATTAGTAGAAATTAAAGAAGTCTGTATAGGCAATATCAAGGATTCTTTGATCTAAAACATGTATTACATAAGAGGAAAAGTTTTTTTACAACTTTTTTTTATATGAGACTACCAAAAAAATTTAGAAATAAGTTTTGATGTCTTGTTGAATGCAAAATATTGTGTAGTTAGAAAGTCATGATGTGTTTGAAGAAAAAAAAGATACAATGGCTCTTCTATGATAAAAAAATATCCTTCAAAATAGAAGAGACCATCTTCAAACTTGAATTTATTTAAATCATTATAGATATTGCTAAAATAATATTTAATATAAAAAATAAGAAGATTTGTAATTAAGGTTGTATAAACTTAATCAAAAAAATTAAAAATCCATTGAAATTGATATGAAAATTGCTCAAACACAAAATTTCTTAGGTTTCAAGTACATTATCTATTATTGATCATATGCAGCCTCTCTTTCTTTTGGTGCAAGATAAGATTGTCATAATAAAGTATTTAATAATTTTTATTGCTTTATGAATTGATATGTGATGTTGAAATCAAAACATGATAGAGACATGCTTTAATAAGCTTGAGAATAATTTAAAACACAAGTTGATATGAAATATTTAATGTTTTTATTATTTATATATACAATCACTAGATGTGAAGCACCTTCAAGCAAATGGCTCCATTCCTAGAAAGAATCCACAATAATAAGAATTTTTTTATTATAGATCTTATAAATAATTTATTAAATCTAAAATTTCTTAAAATAGAATATATGTACAAATAAATTATAATAAGATTACTCTCAATGCAAAGTCTAAGGCATTGATTTTTATAAAAATGACTTAAAAAAGTCTAGATGAATTAAGATAGGAGCTATGGTGAATATTGTCTTCAAGCATTCAAAGTCTTTTTCAACTTTTGATTTCTATTTAAACTTATCCTTGCATATCAATTATATAAATGGAGTGACTATCTAAAAATAATTATTAATGAAGATCCTATAAAAATTTATAAATCTAAAGAAGCTTTAAATGTCAGATTCTTATATTACATGTTGTCTTATTTGGAAATACACTAGGCACCTAGCTATAGAAAGTAAAGTTATATTTTGCAAGTATCTAAGAAATTCTAATAGATTTTAACTATTTAAATATAAGTAATTTGAATTTTGATGCAAAAAGCTTAGAGCCAATATAAAGTTCTTAAAAACATTCTTCTTAATAACCTTAACAATCACAAATCTAATTTTTTAAAATACTTTTATCTCTTTGTACCATTCAATTTGTTTTTCAAATTCTAATCCTAAGTAGTAAGCTTCAACAAGCTCTAATTCTTAATCTAATTATTCAATTGGTATAAAAATTTGCTCAATAGTGTTACTATAAATCTTCTATATGCTCAAGAAGTTTTAATCCAATTTAACTTATAAATTATGAAAAAATATTGTAAAACCATATTGCTATCTCTTGGCTTCCACCTTGAAAGTTGGTAATGAACTTTGAATAGCAATTTTTCTTTCTCCAATTATTAACTTCTACTCAAGATTTGTGTAGAACTTGGCCTTTAAGTCTTCTAATACTATACCAAATTTCACCTTGCTCCATGAACATCTCACTTCTCATACTCCAAGAAGTGTCAGATATTCCTTCTATATCTCTACATAGGATCTATCCCTATATTCATATTAGCATTAGTTCATAAATGTTGATGTTTAAGGTTTTAAAGAAAAACTAAAAAATCTCCATGAATCTATTCTACTATTGAGTCATTCTATAATCTAAAGCTAAAATTATTTATACCTAAAAGATTGTATGCTAATAGTTATATATCTTTTTATATTTTTTCTTCCTCTTATAAAATAAAAGATTTACTATTTATAGCTATCTTATGATAAATTTTCTTTCTTATTATTTGATCTTAATAAAACTACTTTTTTTTTTACTACCTAAGGCGGCTTAACTGCCTTATCTAATTAAGCACATGTTAAATATAAGGGCACCTAACCACCTCTTTGTTCATACTAATTATTTTTAAGTTCTTCCTTTCTAATCCATTTACATTAGGTCTTTTCTTAATCATTCTTTATTTTATTTAATAATGATCTTTTATATGTTAAAGATAAATAAAAATATTAAGAATTTAATGTGTAATCCAATGTTAATATTCCAACTAATAAATCTTTAGATATTGCAAAAATCATAAACAATTTCAAATTGCCAACTTCTAATATCTCTTTGTATTAATGATTGAATATCTTTCAATTGCACTATTAGATTAATATAAAATTTTATGCATACTTAGCACATCTAATTAGCTAGATATTTACAAATGATTGAATATCTTCCAACTACATTGCTAGATTAACATAAAATTTTACATACACTTAGTACATCCAATCAACTAGACACTAACAAATATTGAACTATAGATGTTGCACCAATTATACAAACTAGCTAAAAATAATAGCCCTGATTATATTACATAAGTCCTAAATCACCAATACAAATCCTAATTTTAAACAACAATTGTAAAGTCATTTCAAAACCTATAAAAATAGACCTTATACTTTTGAAACAAGCTTGAAGTTAGCTCTGTGATCCAACTCGTTAATATTGTATTATAACTCGGCTATAGGATAAAAGAACAAAAAAAGACTTATATTATAGAGAAGCTTAGTTAAAGACTAAATTATAAAATTACTTTTAAAAATATAGATAAATAAATAAAAAATAAAAAAATAATAAAAATATTAATATTTAATATTAATATAGTCTTTTTATAAAAAAAGCTTCTATTTATTTTGTATGGCCATAAACAAGATAAGACAAGATAAGATAGATTAGCAAAAATACTACTATGGGCATCTTAAGAGTAGTTTCTAATAAAAATTATCTAAAAAAGTTTTAGATTGATATCCAGAAAGGGCCGATTATAAACTAGGATCAAAACTAGACCCTAGGATATGAAATCATGCACCTATGGCAGATGGGAATTTTTTTGGTTGATTAAAGAATGGGATTTGAGAGCAAACTTTAGAAGATTTTATTGAGCATTGGTTTTAAGTGATTTGGATAGACATTGACTTTATAAGAGCTTTGCAAAGTTAGGGTTGATTTAGGTGGCTCTAGTTTTTATAAAATAAAAAGGAGTTTATATTTTTTAGCACTTTGGAAGTTTGGTTATAGATTTACAAGTGAAATTTTGTAGATTTTTGATTATAGTTGTATTGAGTGTATGCTATAAGTTTAAACTTGATCTAATAGTTTGATTTAAGGTTATTGAAGTTCAAATGGATTGAAGTTTCAAAAATTTGGTTTTGAGGGTCATTAAGGATTTCTAAGATATCTAGCCATTTATTAATTGGATTGAGGTAAAAATTATTTATATGGATGGTAGACTTGATTTTTTACTTGTGTATAAATTTTAAAAGTAATTAAATAGTAAAAAAAGAAAATATTAGTGTTAGAAGATTAGCATTAAGGTTAGAGAAGGAGGCCAACCTACATCCAAGCAGAGTTCTAGGCTTATTTTCTATTTGGTGAGTTGAATCTTTTTCAAAATTTTTGTACATGTTTTCAACTTAATTTTTAAAAGGTGTGCAAATTTTGAGTTGAAATCAATGATTCAATTGTTAGCTATTGAGGTTTCAATCTACTATAGGATTGTTAGGATTTAATTAGGATTTGATTATGATTTGATTATGATTTGATTATGATTTGACTTAGAATTTGACTTAGTATTTGATTTAAGATTTGACTTAAGATTTGATTTAGAATTTTGAACTATTGTTTGATTTAAAATTTGATTAAAATTTGATTTAAGATTTTAAATTAGGATTTAATTTAGAATTTGAATAAGATTTGATTTAAAATTTGATTATGGTTTGATTATACTTGATTATGATTTGATTAAGATTTTATTAGAATTTGATTACGGTTGTATTAGGATTTATTTAAAATTTGATCAAAATTTAATTAGAATTTATTAGAATTATATTAAAGTTATTAAATTTTTGGTTAATTATAACATATAAATGTATCTTCTACAACCAAGTCCTAGTACATTTTCAAACAAGACAATATATAATATAACACTGATCTCCAAAAATCTCCCATACTTTGTCCTAAGTAACTATTTTAGTGGTTGGAGGTTTGATTTCAATCTTGATCCACAAATAGTCATCTCTTCAATATCAATCTAATCTATCTTAGGAATTTTTTAGTATGATTCTACCTTCAATTTCACACTAGAATTGACCATATTAATTATTTATCTAACTTACTTCATTTTTATCATTTTATGGCCTTTCTAAGATATTAAAAGAATATTTATAGTCTAAAAGGTAAAATTACTAATCAACCTTTAATTTACTAGCTATTAAAACAAAAAAATAATTTAAGAAGCTTTTATAAAAGTTTTATTAAATGCCTAGAATTATTATTGAATCAAGATGATAAAATATGAACCATAATATCATTTTTTTTCATATTTTTATCATATAGTCATATTACAATACGACAATGTATCAATTTTGGAATTATCCAGTTGTCAATGGTCTTAATCTTCTTTGGATCGATCATTAAGCCTTCATTTGAAATGAAATAATCAAAGAATTTTATTCCGGGCTCATGAAATATGTATTTCTCTAATTTGGCATATAGTCCAATATCTAGTAATTTTTATAAGATAAGGCAAACATATCATTTATGCTCTTTTAGAGTCTTAGAATAAATCAAGATATTGTCTAAATGATATATAACAATATCATCAAGGAATTCAAAAAATATATTATTTATCAAAAGTTGAAAAATAGCTAGTGCATTTGTAAGGCTAAAAGATATAATATTGTATTTAAATTGTCCATATTTTGTATAAAAAATAATCTTCTATTGGTCCCTTTCTTTGATGTTTATTAGATTATAAGTTCCATAGAGATCTATTTTAATATAGATCTAAGCTTGATTCAATTGGTCAAGGAGCTCAAATATTAATAGCAAAAGATAATAATTTTTTATTATTACTTTGTTGAAACTATGGTAGTCAACACACATCTGTAGAGATCTATCTTTTTTCTTCATAAAGAGTATAGGTGCACTAGTAGAAGATTTTGAATGCCAAATAAATTTTTTAAATTAAATTCTCATCAATATACTCTCTTAATATTATAAGCTTATTTTGTAATAAGTTATAAATTGGATCAAAAGGTGATTGTATGCCATTTTGAAGATAAATAATACAATCATATGGACAATATTCTAGCAAGATATCCATGTTTTTCTTTTCAAGTACATCTTTAAAATCTTTTTATTCTTTTAAAAGAATTGTTGGAATATTTGCTACTTTAAATGTTAAAATTTTATAAATAACAAAAGAAGTGCCCTTCTTAATTGCTCTTATAAAAGTTCTAGCTCTTATAAACACATGCTTTATGATTTTAGATCTACAAAGTATATTGTATTTTCTATCAAATTTAATAATAATAAGCTGTAATATTCTATAAAATTTTATTTTATGAAATATTCAATCTATATGTAGATTATATCTTTTAAGCTAAGAAAGTCTTAAAATGATGGGATTAAAGGACTTAATGATATTAAATATAACTTAATTATTATGATTTTTTGATATTACTTCTAATCAATTGGTTTTATAAATAACATCTTTAAAGGATAAAAGTTGACCATCTATATCCTCTACATGAATGGCCTTGGATTTCTTGATTATAGAAATTTTATAGATTTTTAAAAATTCTAAGTCAGTAAAGCAAATAGTGTCACGGATATAAGATTTACTTCAATAATTATCTAATTAATATAAACCAATAGAAGTAGGTAAAATAAATTGATTTGATACTATCTCATAGAAAAGCTTCTTAGAAGCTACATAGACGCGGAATCACCTTTATACATGTCTATAGGTGATTGGTAGGTTAGAAACTTGGTCAATAAGCTAGCCACATGGCGCACATGTTGGTAGCTTGTGGAACAAGCTAGCCATGTGTCACACATGTTGGTAGCTTGCGAAACAAGTCAAGTACGTGGCGCACATGTCAAAAACTTGTCGTACAAGTTTGACACGTGTCTTGCAAATTAGACATGTGTAGGAGGTCCTATAGAATATTGCCACATAACTCTTAGTTAGATAGTATTTATAGAGGCAAGAGTGAAGCCTTCTTTACTCTTGTCAACTCTTTTCTTGCTTCTAGTCCAGATTCAAGAGTCTATAGTTTTCTTGTCTTGTGACAATAGCCATTCTAGTTCCTTTTAATATACATACTTTCTTACTTCTATTTTGTTATTCTTCTTAATAGAAGTTTTATATATTTATTTGCTTTCATCGAGTTCTTGTCCTTGACAAATAGAGACTCTTAAATCTATTAAAGTAAGGATTTTGAATTTTTGGCATCCAAATACATTGGTATGATAAAGTAATAAGAAGGGTTAGATAATAATATAGGATCTTTTTTTATTTGTGGAATAGAAGAATCTAATTATTCAGCACCTATTATAGTTGAACACTCTTATTTTTTTACAAAGTATCTAGTGATGTGGCCGTATTCCTTATTTGATATGTATATCAATGCTTTTTGTGGCAATTATTAGCCTTGTGGCCAAATTTTCTATAATACAAATATAAGCCATATTCTTTTTTATGCTTCTTCTCTTACTCTAAAAGAAATATGAAGCTAATTGCATCAATCAACATATCTTTTACTTCCAAATATTTGATAGATTTGGAAGATATAGAAGATGTTGAATAATTGATATAAAATTGTGGTACAAGAAGTAAAAGTTTTTTTGTCAATATTGAAATAACAAGTTATTATATTTTATAACTTGATTAATGGTTTTATTAAGAATTTGAAGATTAGACATATATAATAATAAATCCTTTACACTGTCTTGTAATTTTGAATAAAACTAAATTATCAACATGTCTTCGCCTTGATTGATAGCATATGCTAATTGTCAAAGTTTTGAAGCATATATAGATGCAAAATATGTTATCTATTGAAGGGCTTGGATTTTAATTGTGGCAAAACAAATCTTATCATATTTTCTAAAAGCTTCTATAAATGTCACCAATAATATTTCAAAATTATACAACATAGAAGAAATTTCTTCAAACAATAGAACAAATCAAGACAAAATTTGACTTAAAAATAAATTTTTAATTAGAACAATATAAGATGCCTCTATAAAATATCCTTGAGGTTGAAGTAAAATAATAAGCTGTATTTGATTTATAAAGTTACAAAACTTTGATCAAATTCCATCAAACTTTTTTAAGAGACTAATTCTTGATTCTTTTGATATTGACATTAAATTACTATCTTAAATATATACATCTTTTAATAAAATAGATGTTAGTGATGGAATTTTTAAGATGACTTATGTTAATAGCTAAGATAGTTTTGTTCTTTGACTATTATGCATAGTCATGTAAAGTTCTTCATTTTGATTTTTAATGCTTCAAAAGTATTTATAACTAAATCCAATCTAGCTTCTTTAAAATCTGCTATATTAAACTCTTCACTTCTTGCCATAGAAATTAAACAAGAAGAAATAGATACAAAAAATCAAGAACAATATTAGTCTAGAAGAAAGTAATCCATAAACTCTAAAGCAGTATAGTACTTTCAAGAAGATGGATAATTTGCTTTCTATCCAAAAAGACCAAGCTTTGATATTGTACTATGTTAGTCTTAACAAACTATTATGGACACACCAT
This sequence comes from Physcomitrellopsis africana, assembly GCA_036785485.1. Lineage (NCBI taxonomy): Eukaryota > Viridiplantae > Streptophyta > Bryopsida > Funariales > Funariaceae > Physcomitrellopsis > Physcomitrellopsis africana. The sequence continues at coordinate 310,473 of JAWRVF010000058.1, read as the reverse complement.
TCAAGTAGAATAAGACTTCAAAAGTCCAAAGAACTGAAATAGAAGAAATTCACTTCATATCATAAATAAAGAGCTATAATGAGATACAAAAATAAGACTAAAAGATTTAAGTTGAGCCACAAGGATTGTATTGTCAAAACTAAAGATTCCCTCAACCTCAACTTTTATATATATTAGATGCAAGGAAGCTCTTTTAAGAGTTTTCCTAATATTTGGGAGTGAAGTAAGCTTAAGATCCTTCTATAACCATCTAAGATTCTCTAGAACCTTTTAGAAACTTTTAGAACCTTTTTGAAACCTACTAGGACCTATTAAGGCTTTTTTAGAACCATCAAGAATCTTTTAGGATCAAGTAGAATTTTTTAAAACCTTCTGGATTAAAAAAAATCTTCTAGTGTCTTTTAGAATCTTCTTCCATTGTATGTCTATAACACCTTATATTGTGCTTGCTGATATCTGATATCATATTATATAAAAATTAACTTGAAAATTTATTAGGTATTTGGCTATGGAAGAATTTGTTCTTGTCTTGAAGTTGGATTTATAATCCAAAATAATATATAAGGTGTTCAGAAACTATTTTTTTAGCAATCTTGAATAATTTAAGTAAGCTTTCAATTATCTTAAGTATATTCTATTAATCTTTTAAAAATTCTAAATATATCTTATTATATTCTAATTAATTTCAAATAAATTTTAAATAATCTTTAATAATCCTAATTAAATCTTAAAAAAATCTTAACCAATCCAAGAAAATTTTAAAGAAATCCTAATCAATTTTAAAGAAATATTTTAAAAAATGATAGAAATTCTAAATAAATCCTAAATAAATCCTAATTTAATCTTAATCAAATTCTAAATAAATTCTAATAAATCCTAATAGAACCTTAGTCATATCCTAATAAAATCTTAAAGAAATATTGATGAAATTCTAAGTAAATTCTAACAAATCTTAATAAAATTTTATAGATATTCCAAATAAATCCTAATCAAATCTTAATCAATCCAAATCAATCCTAATCAAATCTTATAACAAATTTAAAATCTCAATAATTATTAAATTAACTATTAATCTTGATTCAAAAATTTTATTCTTTTTAGTCTATTAGTTGATAATAAGCATATAAAATAACTTTGATTTTTGATTTTTGACCCCAACTTTATATAGCTCTAACAAAATCATTACAAATTCAAAAACCTTAAAATTAATACTGAAAAAAACCTTATTAAATTTGTCTCCCAACTCCACTCTCTAATCAATAAAATAATCTTTTATATGCCTTTGGCACATGGTTATGTATACTAGGATCTGATTTTGACTATGATTCATAACTAGTCTTCTTTAGATATCATTTTATAATTTTTTTAAGTAATTTTTATTGAAAGCTATTCTTTATTTTTATTTAAAGATTCTTATAATATTATTTTTGCTATTCTACCTTGTTTTATCTTATTTTTGGTCCTACAAAGGAAATAAAAGTCTTTTTTATAAAAAAGGTAGCAAAGGCACAATTTTTCAACTTCTTTTTATCTTTTGCCTATGATTTCTAAAGGAATTTTGTTAAAAAGTATTTAATTAAGTTCCTCTATAATATAGGTCTTCTTTTGCTCTTTCACCTTATAAGCATTTCACCTTATAATACAATACCGGCTATTGACAATGTAATCTTTTTCATGTGCCATTATGATGTGCCATTGACCACCATATTATTGGTGTGAACTTCTCTTTGTTAGTAGTTGTATCAACATCCATTCGACCATTAGTTTACTTGGTTGTTTCAAAGATGCTTGTGTGATCAGCTTGGCATCCTTCTCTAAGTGATTGAAATTGTAGTTAAAATCTTGGAATTAATAGTTATGGATATTGGATGTGTAGATTGAAATTTTGAATTTGTAATACTAAATGTGCTTCTATAAGGTAGAAATCCATACTTAGGCTGAATTAGAAGGTGGATATAAGTGACACCATGAAAATCATCTATGGTAATTTACTTGATAAATCTACATGTAGATTAAGAACAACTATATTATCAAAATAATAATTAAAAAGAAAATAAATGATAGATAAAAGATAAAGAAAAATAAATAAATATCAACTATTAATTAATTAATGATAATATAAAAATAATAGAATAAAATATAAACATAATAGAATAATGGATGTAATAGTGAATTACAAAATAACTTATTAAATAATACATATAGGTAGTTAATTAAAATAAATAATAGTTAAATCTATTAAAATAATCTAAATCCTTAATACAAATATAATTTCTTCAAATCCATCCAATTAACATAGAATTAACTATAAATATAAGATAAATTATTATCTTATTAAAAATAGTATTATTTTATCTCATATAAACGGCATATTTGCCAAGAGCTAATTCTAAAAGTCTTAGTGATTGTTAAGAAGGTAATTTGTAGGTAAGTACTTTTTATTTTTTCTTCATTTTATTTGTTTTATTTTATCTTTTTATTTCTTTTTTTTAATATATATATATATATTTTTAAATATTTTTTTATCTTTTATCTTTTTTTTTTCTTTTATATTTTTTTTATTATTATTATCTTTTATCTTTATCTTTTGATATGGTTTTTTTTTTTTTTTTTTTTTAATTTTCTATTTTTTTAAAAAAAAATCTTTTATTTTTATTTTTATTTTTATTTTATCTTTTATTACTATCTTTTATATTTTTATTGGTAAGTACTTAGACTTAAGCTTCAATTGTAAACATATTAGAGAAAAGTTGAAGATTTACTTAAGACAACTTGAGAAGCTATTAGGTGGAGGTAGGTCAACTTAGAAATTCGAAGAAGAAGCAATTAGAATAAGCCATCCAACTTTCTTGCAATAATAAAAAAAAATATTTAGAGATTAAGTAAAAAATATAGTCTATAAACTATTTTAATTTTAATATCTAATTTGACATCCTTTTAATTCAAAGCTTTACAAACTTGAGTTAAAAATTTGAATCTTAGATTTGCAATTAAATAGAAGGAAGATTTCTAATTCCAAATTAAATTCTTTGTTAACAACTAACAAGTTTGCTAGAGATGTAGTTTAGTAAATTCTTCCTTCATAGTAGTATGAAATTATTTGTAAATTTTTTTTTAATACAATAAACTTTATTGTTAACCATTGTAATGGATAATTGTCTAACTACTCAGTTGTGAAGGAAGAAGAAAGAGAGATGATTTCCCATAGTTGTGGTGGCAAAATTTTCTTTACAATGGATTGATTAGGATTATTCTCATATAAGATTTTACCATATAGCAAGACAATCTTTTACAGTATTATATTACATGTCTTGTTTGAAAATGCACCAGATATTTAATTGTGGAAGATAAAGTTATATTTTATAACTAATCAAGAATCTAACAACCTTAATGAAATCCTAAATAAATCCTAATTGAATCTAAAATAATTCCTAATCAAATCCTAAAGAAATCTCAAAGAAACTCTAAAGAAATCACAAAGAATCTTTAAAAAATTCTAATAAATCTTTAAAAAATCTTAATTGAATCTTAATAAAATTCTAAGTAAACTCTAATAGTATTAATTAAATTCTAATAATTTAAATCAAACTCTAATTAAATCCTTAAAAAATCCTACTAAAATCTTTAAAAAATCTTAAATAATTCCTAATCAAATCTTAATCAAATTCTAACCAATTTTAATCAAATTCTATAGCAAATTTAAATCCTTTATAATTATCATATTAACCATTGATCTTGATTTAAATTTTATATACTTTTCAATCTCTTAGTCAAAAATAAATATATAAAATTTGAAGAAAATTAAATTTAAAAATTAGAAAAAAAAGCACCTAATTAGCTCAAGTATATGTCATCCTCCTTCTTTAACCTTGATACTAATTTTCCAATGATAAAATCTCTTTTTTTTCACCATTTAATTACTTTCAAAAAATTTTAGAATGTTCAAAATAAAGTCAACTATCAACTCACAAAAAAATCACTTCAATTCAATTAGAAAATTGCTCAAATTTATAGAAATACTCACTAATTCTCAAAATCCAATTTTCAAGATCCTTATCTACTTAAATTTTAATAACCTTTAATCTAATCATCCAAGTTTAAATTTATAAAAAAAATAAACCATAATTATATGTATAAATCTATAAAAATTTAATTATAGTATTATTATAAAAAAAATACAATTTTCTAAAATATAAATCCCTTTTTATTTCATAAAATCCAAAATCATCCAAAAAACTATAACTTTGCAAAGCTTTTATAAAGTTATTATCATATGCATGCAATTTTATGCCTTAGAATCAAGTTAAGACTCTAATTCACAACCAATCTTCTCTAGATATTATACTATGGTTTATTAAGAAAGTTTTTGCTAAAAGCTACTCTTTACTTTCATTTAAAGATTCTTATAATATTATTTTTACTAATCTATCTTGTTTTACCTTGTTTTTGGCCTTACAAAGTAAATAGAAGTCTTTTTATAAAAAAATGCAACAAAGATATAATTTTAAAGTTGTAATGATAGAATAATCTATATGCAACCTCCAATATAATTAAGTAGATCAAAGTTAGTTCCTTCACATAACAATATAAATTAATTATAACTTTTAAGTATATTAATTAAAAAGAAAAAAGAGATTTTTTAAACCAATCAAATAGATATAAATTTATCTCATTAATGGGATCTTAGAATTGAAAAGAATAATTATAAGATGCCAATTTAACCTATAGAATCAATTAGTACTATTCTAGATTTATCTACCTTCCTAAGTGAATTCGAATTAATTCTAAAACCATCTCCAAAAGTAGGATTTAGGCTTTACTTATCACCTTAGAGTTTGACCTATTTAAAAATATATATAATTCTTTTTAAGAAAAGTACTTCTGATCATATCAACATAGCAAAACACTCCATCAATTCCTTAGTCAGACCACAGGGTCTTTCTATCATTGTACCAGATAGATTAGAAGTAAATAGTATATCCTCCAATCTCTCCAAATTCTATGGAACCAAAACAAAAAATTCATCCTATCATATGGAATGATACATGAAAACCTTAATCAATTGCCTATTCACCAACTCTACATATTACCTAATTTGGTTCCCTGCTATCTTGCATGATGAGGCATATGAGTAGTATAGGAACCAATTAAAAAGGATCTTTAGTACATGGGACATGGGAACAAGCAAAATCTTCTTTATGATAGTAAAATTGCTAATGATTATGAGCAATTTATTCATTCCTTGTAGTAGTTATCCATCCGTATGAACTGTGTCCTCAAAAGCTTGTTTATCTTCCTTGTTAAGAGCTTTGTATCCATAATTATAATAATTAGGGGTTTATTTTACGTCTAAACCATTTGGGAAGCTGATAGAGTTTGAGAAGTGTTTCGCACCCGATGCTTGCTGTACTATCAGACCGAGGTGATAGTGCCAGAATCCAAGGATTATCTAAGCAATAGTTGGTATATTAGCAGAAAGTTCTACGTATCTTGTTCGAGTGGTATGGAAGTTGGATGCTGTGCTTTTACGTACGTCCGTTTACAGATTCAAAAGCTTGTAGTTTGTCAAGCTTGTGTAGACTTATTGTTGATTTTTGTTTTTAAAATTCATTTTATCGGTTGGTGCAAATTGACAGTTACCAGATCACAAGAGTTCTCGGTCTTGAGCGAAAGACCTGCATAAGGAAGGGCAGGTAGTGATAAACTACTTGGTTTTGGAAGCAGGTAAGGGATGCCTAGATCATTATCCAGGTCGAGGTCTCCACCTCGCAAGGGGCGACACCGGGCGTCTGCACGATCACCGTCGCTTGTGAAACACCGTCACAGCACGAAACGGCGGAGGGAGTCCCATAGAAGCCGATCACCAGTGCATCATGGTCACAGCAGGTGTGTTACAGTGAGCAAACACTGTGCTCCGCAAGCTATTGTTGTTGGGCTAGAATGTAGCCATGAGAGTCCGAGTGCTGTCAGATAGTCACGAGTATCATGTACGCGTATAATTGATGAGGAAAAAAGAAGAGAGAAAAAGAAAACAGAGTGAGAATGAGGTGGGGACAGACGTGCTCGGAAGGGATGATGATCATGATGTTCATGGAAGAAGGGGGTTTTCATGCTGTTGGTGCCTAGAGAAAAGCTGGAGGGCTTTATGGAAGGTCCTCGTTTCAGGAATCTTCCAATCGTTTCTGATGTACCGCCGCCCTCTCCCTCTGGTAACCATAGAGGTGCCTGCCAACTTGTGTTGCATTCTACATCGGCGCGCATTGTCACATGTAGATCAATAATTTTCCGAGTAGGTCTTGTTGTTTAAGGATTATGCCGCAGAGTGTGTGTACAAGTAGAATCCGGGTGTATTATTCCGATTCCTCAAGACTTAATATAATTTTCCTACTCGGGGAAATATCACTGGTTTGAGATGGAAATTAGCACAGTAATGTCTTCGCAACCTGTTCTTCATCTAGATGCAGGAATTTAGTTTCCTGGCAATTGGATAAATGCACTACAATTTAGATCCAAAGTAGGCCAAAGTGCAGCATTACAAGGATTAATTGCAATGAGACAAGATAGAGAAGAAGGCATATTAGCTTACATCTGCCATTTTGAACTAGTTTGTTCAAAGTTTGTGAAAGACATGCTCAATAATGACATCCTTAAATAATTTTTTATTTAGGACTTTTGCAAAAATTCAATCTTTAGGGATATCTTTGATAGACATCCAACCATCCTAATAGAAGCCAAGGCCCCAATAAGATAACTAGAAGCCATAGATTACAACAAGTTGTAAAGAAAGGAAGACAAATCCATCTCTTCTTTTATTCCTATCCGCTTTAAGGATGAAAAATTTGAAGCAATTCTTCTTGCCCTTGCATATAACCATTCCAATCCCTCCCATTCAACATAAGAAGTTTTTTCTATCTCTATAGTAGTGAAACCATCTCCTTCTATATTGGCATTACCTCTCCTAATCAAACAAATGATATGATTAGTTAGAAACCAAAATCCTAGTCTTCTTCCACCATTAGTGGAATTTGGAAGGCAGGCTTTCAACTTATAATATATTGGTTGTAGGCAATTATAACACACAACGTAGTTTTGTTATACTTTCTTATTGCAAAACTAGCACTTGTGAGGTCAATAAGCTTATGTGCCTCTCTATAAAATCCAAAATCTTTTTGGTCCTAGTTATGATCAACAAAGATACTTTTTAGCTAATCAAGACTCTAAAAAAGATAATTTAGACCAAGATCAAATGTTCATGCCTTTTGTAGAAGATGTCATTGATTTGATGAATGTTGAGTAGAAAATTGAATAGAAAGCAATAATTATAGAGGCAACCATCTTGTAGAAGATCGGATAGGATAATCTTGTTACTACTACCTCTTGAAAATTATATACATCAAACTTATGACAATTATAGAGGTGCTAAATAATCTCCATCTAGAAGTACATTGAGACTACTTAACTTGTACTACAATTATGATAATAATAGAAAAAATTACAATCTATCTAATGGACTTTAAATCAATTCTTATTATATTTTTTTGAACTAAAATCAAAATCAAAATTAAGGTGCAATCCTTCAATATTAACTACTAAGCAATCAAGGTTTTCAAGATGTTAGATTTATAGCCTAAAATAATGAAAAAATAATAGGAAATTAAATCCCTAATCTTTTAATAAATAACCAACTTATATATCTTGAGTCAAATTTAATAATCTACAAGAAACTCTAATCCAAGATATAAAAATTCTTTGTAAGGCCAGCCTTAGCAATCATGACTAGATCCAACATAGCTACCATGCCAAATATCTTAGATGAAGAAGAAACCATGATAGAAAGCTTTTCTTGATTCTTAGATTTAGAAAAGGTACATCAAGAAATCATTAAAGCTACCAAGGAAATAATGGAGGAGCCTTTAGAATTTGAATGTATATTAAAAGAATTATTCTTCCAATCAAGAAGTATAGAAGGAGAAGTAAAAACCAATCTAGTCAAAAAAAAGTTGAAAAGGTCCTTAGATCTTAGAGTTTGAAAAGATACAACTATCCAAAGCTACATAAAAATCCATCTAAAGATTATATGACTTATGGGCAGATTTAGGTAAGTTTAAGACAAATTTTACCTCTAATTCAACTACTAGAATAGTTATCAAGAATAAGAAGAATGCTTAAGATTAGAATATCAATTCAAAGTAGAGAGAAGCCTAAGATAAAAATATTGGCTAGGTTATAACCTTGTAAAAAATTAATAAAAGTAAAAGTAATAGAAGTAGAGGCCTCTATTATGGATAAAATCCTTTCTAATACTCTAATAGATGTACAAAGAGGCTTGAATGTCATGCTATTCTAAATAGTAGAAAAGTTAGATTTAAGTGTGACAAGCCTCTTAAACTTTGTAATCAACATAGCAAATCAAAGTCCAACCATTCTTTTAGGTCAAATCAAGAATTATAAAACATACATTAAAAGTAAAGAATATATTTTCAGCTTCTATGTTATTCAAATGCATATAGCTAAGGATTCCTTTCTCTTATTGCTAGGTTGTCCTTAGTTAAGAGCCTTTAGTGTATTAGTCAATTGAGATGGCAAAAAATCCTATATTAATTTTGGATCTAAAATAACCAAACTAAAATTGCCACCAAATCTAACTAAGATAATTTAAATCCAAATCCAACCTATTTATCTAATGAAGAATTGTCTATATTGATTCAAAATATCTAAAATGATCATTTCTTTCTTCCCTTAATCAATAGTTTCTTAAACAAGATAGCTTACCATAAATTGTATACATTTATAGATGGTTATTTTGGTTATAACCAAATAGTTATATCTCCTAAAGATTGTTATAAAATATCTTTTATTATATTATAAAATACCTTTATATTTTTAAAAATGAATACCTTTGCAATGTACCTTCTGCCTTTTAAACCCTCTCATTGCCGTTGTGTCGTGTTCTTGTGCCATCGTTCTGTGCCCGCCGACACGCCAGCGTCGATGACGTGATCTCCTCCCATGCCGTTGCTGCTGTGTACTGCCTTGTGCTGCGCCCGTCGACCAGCCTGTTACCGACGTGATCTTCTTCCGTGTTGATGCTGTGTACCCGCCTCGTTGCTGTGCCCATCGATACCCAGGCGTCGATGACGTGATCTCCTCCCGTGTTGTTGCTGTTGTGTACTGCCTCGTGCTGCGCCCGTCGACGAAATGATCTCCTTCTTGTGCCATTGCGCTGCGCCGTCGACTACCCTGTTACCGGCGTGATCTTCTCCTTGTTGGTTGCTATATTGACGTCCATTCCGCCATCAGTCCGCTTGGTGGTCTCAGGGATGCTCGTGTGATCAGCCCAGCATCCTCCTCCGAGCGGTTGAAAATGTAGTTGAAGTCTCGAGATCAGCACTTATGGATGTTGGATGTGTGGATTGAAATTCTGAATTTGTGATAACACGTGCTTCTATGAGGATGCTAAGGTGGTGTAGTTGGGACTCTATTGAGTAGGAAATTCACACTTAGGCTGAACTAGAGGGTGGGCATAGCACATAATTGACACAGTGAAAATCACCTATGGTAATTTACTTGGTAAACCCACATGTGAATCAAGAGTGACTAAATTAATAAAACAATAATTAAAAATGAAACAAATAATGGGTAAAAGATAAACAAAAAAGAAATGAAGAATCAACCATTAATTAGTTAATGACAATGCAAAGATAATAGGATAAAATACAAGCACAATTGGATAATGGATGTAATAGTGAATTACAAATAACTTACTAAATAGTATCCATAGGTAGTTAATTAAAATAAACAATAGTTAAATTTATTAAATTAACCTAGAACCTTGATACAAATATAATTTCTTAAAATCTATACAATTAATCAAGGATTAATTATAAATGTGAAGTACCATTCCAATAGAGGTGGCATTATTTTACTTCACATTCTTTATGCTTCAAAAACTTATAAATTTACTTATCAATTCTTTCTTCTTTGTAAAAATTAAATTTATTAGTTTTGTCAAGTTTGATAAGTTTGTGAATAAAATTGGAAGTTCTTTCTTGTTACCAAATAAACTAACTTTAAAAATATAAATAAAAATTATAATTTTTTTAAAATTTAAGAATATTTCTAAATACCTTATTATACAAATTGATAAAAAAAAATTGAATGGTTTTATATTAATTAGACTTAGTAATATTTTTAATTTTATTGAAAAGTCACAATTAATAAAATTAAATATGAATAATTATTCAATCCTAAGATTTTATCAAATTAATTTAAAACTCCACTTCTTTGATATATTTTTATTTATCATATTTCCTAAGCTCAAAATTATCATAAAAAAATTATTTATAGATAAGATGTATCTAATATTTGTAGATTAGAAAGCTTAAAAAATTAGAAAGTATAATGTAGAAATTTAAAACAAAAGATAATAATTCTGTGCATCATAATATTCTTATTTTTATTTTAATAATTAATGTTTTATATTAAAATCTGTATACAATTAAATAAAATGATAAAAGAATAAAATTTATTTTATCAGAAATAAATCTATAATTTTAATATTTATATGTATATTTTGTTTTAGATATTTTAGTGCAATAAATATATATATATATATATATATATATATATATATATTGGAGCTAAATGGTAGACCTCAACCAGTGATAAACTTCAAAGAAAAACCAACAATGATTTTTAACCAAGACCAATTGTGAAGCTTTAATTTTTTAATTTTTTAATTTTTTTTTTAAATATTATTAAATGAAATATCAAGTAAAAAATTTAAAATGGTCATTTTTATACATTGTTAGGATGAAGAAAATAAATATTAGTAAGGATTGCATCTTGTTTGGTACTTAGAAAATTAGCAAAAGTTGAAGCAAACGAATGATTTGGTCCTTCAAAATCTTCAACATTGTAATAACAACTAATATCAAAATGTGCATGACCTCATGGTAATTGAAAGTTGAGGCATGAATAAATATTACTATTATATAGTCTACTTTCTATACATACTTGAGTATGTAATAGACATGCTTTTAGTACATCCATTATTTCTTCTTGCAAAGAGATCCAAATTACATCTTGGTAAAGTTAAGGCATTTGCATTATAAGAGATTACTAATAGATACTAAATAGGTATTATTTGCATTAGAGACAAGAGTAAAGATAGCTCCATATCTTAGATATAGAATTTTTGTAATTCTAATAATATGGAACCTATTTATATATATTGTATTCTTCTATTATTTCTTATATTTTTTAATAGGCATGAGAGAATTATAAAGTATGTTCTTAGAATAGCAAGTAGACTTATAGATATTGAGATTCAATAGAATTTTAAATTAAAAATATAAAATAAAGAAATTAATAGTAAATTAAAAATAAATAAATAAAATAAAATAAAATAATATGATAAAATAATCTTCTATTATTACAAGTAAAATCTAATATTTATTAAAGATATAAATTCAAAAAGAACTTTGAAAAGATAATATATTCATGTGTTATTAAAAAAAGAAAAGATAAGCAAAAAAGAAATAAATATAAATTAAAAAAGATAATATAATAATTATTGCCAAATACAAAGAAACTTAAAAAATTTGAATCAAGATTAAAATAATAGATTTAGTTTGTATTTAAAAGATATTTTCAAAGTTTCTTGAGGAAGATATTATTTATCTAATCTATTTCCATCAACTTCTATTAACTTCTATTTATTTAAATATTATAGATATCCATTATATTATCTCATTTTTTAAAGTCAAATTGTATAAAAAATTGTTAAGTTGTTTCATAAGTTGATAAAGCCTAAGATCTATTAAATAGTATTAGTAACAAACTTTGATCTATATTATCTACAACAATGGTTAATTGGTTCTTTTAGCCATCAATAGCATTCTGTTCTAAGACGAGTAGACCACATAGTTATTTGATGATTGTTGAGGCATTTACAATTATCTTCATATACTATATTCTAAATGCCATTAAGTGTAATATTTTTCAAGAATATGAATTTAGATAAAATTTAAAAAATATTTATATTATTAAAGAAGAAAAAAATTAAGCAAAGAAAAAATAGATATAAGATAAAAAATAATTAAAATAACTATTGTCAAATAATTTTAAAAAAAATAGAAAAAATAAAAAACTAAGGAATCTTGAACTAAAAATATAATATAAAAAGGGCATTGATAAGATTGAAGATAGTCTTACTTTTGCTTCTATATATATTAGCTACTAAGAAGGCCTAATGGAAGCTTGTTAAAGACCATAAAGCTTGTGGATTAAGCTTTAAGTTATAAGTTGCCTCCAACACAATTTTTTTTAAATAAAAAACTTATATGGTAAGTTTCAGTAACTACATGGCATATCTATAGGCATGTAAATATTTGATTTGTATTTATGATACTTTCTTGAAGTTCCTTAAAGAAGAACAAGTTTCACAAAGAGAAATTAAATTGTTTCATATATTGATAAAATCCAAGATTCACTAAATTATTATAGGAACAAATTATAATCTATATTTTGCACAGAGGTGGTTGATAGGTCTCTTGAGCCATTAATAATATCTCATACCAAGCTAAGAAAACCATCCAATTATTTGATCATTATTAACATCTTTATAACTACGTTCAAATAATATATTTTATATACTATCATATATAATATTTACCTCCAATAGTATTATTAGTTATCAAGAGTCTCTTCAAAGATTGCAGTACAATATATCTTATCGTCTATTTAAGAAAGAACATGTCTCTCTTGAGAATCCTCATTTTAATTTTGACATTATAAAGATTGAAATAATCTAAGTATTTCATTTAACAATTCTAAAAATAATAATTTAAAAAATAAATTTATAAACTGTTGGTTCTTTATATTGCAACAAAGTTTTAAGAATTAATTCTTAAATTTTTTTACTCTTGATTTATACCATATTATTTTTAATAATTCCTTCTTAATTTTAATAGATTTTTTTAATTTAAAAAATAAAAATAAATTATGATATATTTGTAAGATTTATAGATGGCTCCTATATATATTTATTAATTTAATATATGTACCAATTTACAAGATATTCTAATTTATGTTGTGTCTCTTTAATTCTAAGACTTCTTTTATTTAAAATATGATGTTTTAGTGCCATAATATTATCTACACAATGTTGTGAATAAATTTTGTAGTTTTAATTTCAAAATTACAACAAGCTGCTAAAGCTAAAGTGTAAAACTTATCTATTACAAGTTCTATAGATGTCTCTTTAACATAATCCTTCTATCTAAGGATGGATATTTTAAAGAGATAGTTAATAAGTAATTGATCATTAGCAACCACAACAATTATAGAGTTTTTTGCAATAAAGATCTTGCAAATCTTCTTAGCTATGTATTAGTATATAATATCTATAAATTCTTTGTAAGCATTTTTAGAAATAAAATATAAAAATAATATAAATAAATATAGATATAAGACATGTCCAAGATGGTAGAATGAATATGCAATATGTAAGCAAGACATATAATAAGGCAAATTGGAAGGACGTAATAAACTTTGCATTTTATAGTAGATTTATCAAATAGAGTTTCTTCAACTTGAAATAAGAATAAGGTGATGCTAGTCTTTTCTATACTATTGTGTATTCTCAAATTTTTCAATCTATAATTGTAAGAGTTTTTGGGACATTAGAAATAACCAACCTAAAATAACATCCAAATTGTCTAGCCAAAATCATTTTAGATGTTAAAAGTCTATGTTATAAATCAAGCATGGTTATTATAGAACTTGTCTACACCATTTATGATGTAATTGGACATTAAGAGTATTTTAGAGAATAGTAAGGTAGAACAAAAATAAAAATGCTTATATTCTATTATTTTATTTATGAAACCAAAAAAATAATAGAATATAATAATATGGATCTCTAAACATTAACAAATTACAAAGACTTGAAAAGTAGCAATTTGTTTTTCTTTGTAATGTGTAAGTGCTAAACAAATAAAATAATATGAAATTATATCATTATTCTTGTCTTGAATAAACTTGAAGGTCTATTGATTATGCCATAACAAACTTGTTTCAGTGATAATAAGGCATTGTACTATGATGCAAAGTGGATATGGATGCACTGGAAATACTACGTGAGCCTTCAACCTTCGTCACTCCCCCAAAAATTCTAGAGAGCTTGGTACATTTGCACACACAACCAGCACCCATAGGTTGGCATGGCTTTTTATATCAAATGTAGTCATTTGATAAAAGGATCTACACGAATTTCTTAAATTGGTTTTACTCACTTCTTCTTTTTTTATCAGTACTCGTGTAACGAGAGTTTATACAGCTGAAGCATATTTATGAACCTGTAGTGTCGTAAGATTCAAGCATTCTCTTCTGTGGTGAACGTTCGTTTTCTAGGGAAACAAAGAAAGTGGTCTAACCTTCCGAAAAGGCAAATTTCGATCCATGTACAGCAAGGAATCAGGACTTCGAAGTATCTCTAGCTCCTGTGAGTGGCCTCGCTGAATTCGAGTAGTGAAAGAAATGGGTTTTAGCACGATCTTCTTCATGGTCTGAATCATGAGCACGTGTTTTATGATTTGTGGCTGCTCACAGTGGTCTCGCCAGTATGACAAGATGTTTGTACATTACACCAACCTGTGCACAAAACAACTGACACTCACACTCTGATTATCCTTCTCGCTTTGTCCTGCAATTTTGTGCACAGATCATTCGAGCCCTCGTCACATGATCGGTAAAATTTGGTGGTTGACCAGCTTGTTTATAGTGGGCCCCACTTTTGAAATGTCTCGTCCAGCTCAAGTTTATAAGGTACGTCGTTATATCTCCAGTTGTATGCCCGATCAAGCAGCCAAAGCACTTTCTACTAGGATTATGTGTTTTTCATCGATAAAAACATGTGACTTTTTTCTATAGAAAATGGAAGTGTAGAGCTGGCTGTTCTACCATGTTTGTACAAGTCGTATACTGGCCTGTGCATTGCAGGTAGAGAACATCATTTCTTGTAGCAAGATTTGATGTTTGTTGCACATTGATTTACTGACAGATTTATATATATATATATATATATATATCTGTTCATTTCTATACTTACTGGAGTTCTCGATCAGGGGAAGAGTTTATCCATCTATTCGTCGTTGTTGGGGTACTTTTCTGAGAAATCCAGATATATTGGTTGAGTCATCAAGGAAGATACAGTGAGGAACAACCCTTTTGAAGAAGAATATCTCAACCATTCGGAGACTGGAAAATCCCTTCCCCCTCGTGTCTCGAAGCTTTCGGTCACAAATGGTTTTTGACGAATTTCTAGACAAAATCCTTAATTCTGAAATAGTTCTCAGCAATAAATCACTTTGAGACAATCAGCTGGTGTCGATGATCTAAAACCCATTTGTGATCTAAAATTCAGAATCTTCAAAATCAAATGGGGTGGGTGGTGCTCATCCCAATCGTCGTATTAATGATGCTGTTAGATTTGAGCACATATGTAAAAGATGCTTACGAAATTGATTTGTTAAGTAGTTTAAAAAGTATTTGATTATCATATGTTTTGATTCAAAACAGTTTATTACGTTTTCAATTACTTATTGATTTTAACTTATTTAAAATATTATTAATAAACATGTTTTATAATCTCAATTTTAAATTTTAAATTTTTTTTAAAGAAAATTATATTAAATATCTAAAGTTGTTTAAACCTAACAAACTTGCCATATAAATTGGATAATTTTTTTTAAAAGTAGAATTAGCAATTTTTTTAAGATCACTTGATTTGAAAATTAGAAATAAATTTTAAAATATATAGGTGGCTATTATTTTAAAATATTTTAACATATAATTTTTAAAATAATAACTTAGAGCTAATGAATCTATATTAGTCCTAAATTCAACTCAAAATCTCCTATTATCTATATAAAATCAAAAAGCTATCTCACCACTTTATTTGATTTTTTTTTAGAAAAATAAAATTTTAAAATCTTATTACACTTTATACTTTATATTAAGTTCAATTTTTTTTTTTTTTGATCATTGTAGAATAAATAGATAATTTTGGTAATAGAATACAGATTAAATATTGATAAATTGGATGATTAATCCATTGGCTAGCCAATATAGGTGGTAAATAGAAAAATTAGTTAGAAAAGCAATTAAGGCAGGATAGATGATTGTTGGTATTTCGGTTTTTATTATAAAGAGAAGAAGGAAGAAGAAATGAAAGCTAGACTGTGAGAGTCGAGAGCCGAGGTTAGCTTGGTGCTACCTCTTTTATTTGTTTTATTTTTTTTTGTGATAATACTATGGTTGAAAGATTGGAATTCATTCTGATTATTGAACAATGAAAATTAAGAATATCGTAATGAAATAGAAATTAGATTTATATGTGATTGAGTAAGAAACTAAATTTGTTGATGGTTGAGTTTTGTATAGCGGATTAGAAGCCAAAGACTAAATATATTAATGTAGTTTGATTATGAGTGATGATGGTGTGTCGTATTGGCTATAAGAATTGAACAATGAAAGAAAATATTGAAGAGATGATTAGTTTTGAAATGTATTCTTTGTGAAAATTTATTTCCAGTGATTGAAATATGGAGCAATTATATACATTCTATTAAAAAAATACAATATTACATGATGTTATGAGATTAGAGAAAGACAGGAGAATAAAATAGGAGATTTATGATAGACAGGATTACAAAAGTTTGTACTTGGCTGCAAAGAAGTAGGAAGTTGAAGAGATTAAAGTCGTTTTGGAATATTTTAGGTGTTCATTAAATTCAGCCAATCAAAAATAATTAATTGTGTGACTTTAATAAGTGTATCTCTTATAAATAGTCTTTTTTCAAATTTAAATCCCTTCTTATAGATTTATTTCAATTAGATTAATCTGAAATAAGTAAAATAAAATAATATTTTTGGCACTGTTGCTAGGAATCAATAATTCTATTGAGTGTTAGAAACTAGTTGTAGTCTGTTTGAGATTGGTTATTGAATGGAGTTATTATTTAATCAGAGTTAACTTGAAATTAGAGTTATATGAGTGGTATCAAATGGCGCTAGAAATTACTTCTAGCAATTTACGATGATGGATTTATGGTTAATAAAAATGATATCATTGTCTTGAGAAAGACTTGACAGTTGAAGGGCAGACAAGATAGAGTACAAGTGAGGAATTTGTTACGAGAAGAACAAAAATAAGCTTGTTAGAGGAAGCATAGATAGAGTTGGATAAAGCCATGGTTGTATGCATGTCGACATATACAAGCATATCTAGTACAAGACATACCTTTGATATTCTATTCATATATACTATTGAATAAATTATCAAAGGTACTTACAGAAAATCTCCAAAACAGTTTGGTGTATCACGTGAGCCTATCATCGGGAAGTGATGGAAGCATAGAAAAATTGGATACTCCATTGGATACTTTTTTAATATCGGCTACGGAAAGGATAACTAAGAAAAGTAACTTGCATCCTAAGGACCAGACAAGGAGAATATTGGAATTTCCAATGACAGCAGAGGATCCGGCAATACCAATTGTAGTTCAAATAGGAGCAATAGGAGATTGCACAACTAGCAAAGCACCTTTACCTACTTTTAGTAGATGGCCAAGTATTGACGTAGATCAACATTTGTCTCAATTTCTAACTACCTATATAGCCAATAATAGTAAAATGGAAGATATATGATTAAGATGGTTATCAACAACCTCAAAAGATATAGTATTTGAATGATATAATTGCCAATCTGTGGATCAACTTTCAAATTGGGTAGCATTAAAAAACATATTTTTAATCCATTTTTGACCAATTAGATTTAAAGATTGGTAAAGAGAAAGATTGATAAATAGTAGAATGATTCTAGGCAAAACAATCAAATCTTATTATGGCCATGTGGTGGACGTACTCTATAAGTGGCAAAACAATCAAATGCTAGAGTCTTTTGTGTTGTCTATATTGATTAATGGATTGCACCTGCCTAAGCTAAAAATGTTTGTAAAAGAGGCTCAACTGGCTATATTGATAGAGTCTCTTAATTAGACCAAGGTGAGAGAGGAATGCCATTATGATCAATTTTTAATTGAGGGAGCTACTATCATTCATGCTTAAGGAGATTATCTACTCTCAATATAGAATAGAACTGTAGATAGTTATCCCAGATCGATTGCTATAGGTACAAATTCAAGTGCTAACATACAAGGAATAATCAATGTTGCATCATTGTAAGCCATACCACCATCAACAGCAATTCTATATTTCCAATTCCCTCCTTATTAATAGCCACCGATGGCTACAACAGATTTGTCTATGTTTTCAGCCTCAAAGGATTTGAATGAAAATTTGTTATTAAATCTGACTAAGAAAATGGAAGAATTGGCAATCCATATAGCTAAAGATAAAAAAAAGCAACAGAAGCCGACTAATACTAGGTCCAATGTTTGATATAGTAATTGTAAGGACCAAGGTCATTTGATATCCGAATATTCTTCATCACCACAAATGATTGTGCAATGTACATTCTGCGAAGGAAAGCACTCAACCATAAATTATTGGAATTTGTGGAAGCAACAATAGTTTGGTAATTAGACCATGATTCAATTAACACTGTGGAACATTAACTAAGTCCAAATAGGATATATATTTCGTTGGAATAGAAATCGATCAAATAAGCTAAATAGAAACTTCAATAAATTTTCAAATACAACTTATAACTACGCATTTGGATTAAACTCTTAAGACTTTATGAAGGATCCGCTAGAATTTTTTCAATATCCTCTAATACAATCTATCAATTTGCTACCGGTAGTCCCAACTTGTCAACTGGTCAATCATTTATCAATCCAACTTGGAACATACCTAACCAATTTATACCAGTAGAAACATCGAATATGCCAGATGGTATAGGACAAAGACCACTTCATTGTTATCATTATAGACAATTAGAATATTATGCTAGTGAATGTCCCAATCCAAAAGCTAGTAATGATTATGCCCCAATTTGTAGAAATTGTAAGCAATCTAAGTACACTTACCAGCAATGCAATGCTCCATTTAATTTCAATAATCGAGATCACAATAATCGAGATCACAAAATACAGTTGAATAATCTTACAGAGGATAAAAGTCGAGTTCAACAAGAATCACTAATGCATTGGATTGAAGTGGTCAAAGTAGTAATAACACAAGGCCAATAAAAAGGAAATGACTCAATTAGATGGATAGAAGAGCCAGCAATGGAAGAAGACTACAATCTAGTATTGAAAAATGATAATCTGATAAGAATTCCAATATTGACTCCAAATTCAATTCAACACACTAATCCTACAACTAGTACTAATATGGTGGTTCAGTCAAAGCTCATTCCAGGTTTAGCTAATCCAATATTGACAAGGTCCCATAATACTTCATATCCAATAAATAATTTCTTGGTGGAGGAAATACTAGGGAAAGAACAATCAGCAATATCAACTTTTGTACCAATGAGACGTGAGTTGCTACCTCCAAGTACAAAATTGAAATCAATGAAAAAAAAAAAGGGGGCATTGAAAATTGCTTCTAATATGGAACCTTATGATATTTTGAAAGATTTAGACAAAATCCAGCCTTCAATTTCAATGAAGTAACTTTTAATAGTAGCACCAAAATATTGATTTACATTAAATTCATCATTAATAACATATAGGCAAAGTAATAAAAAAATTCGTGAGGTCAATTTGAACCCTCATCCATATGCATTAACTATTGATGTATTAATTGATGGAATAATGATTTCTAAAGTCCAAGTGGATGGTGGCTCTAGCATGAATTTGATGAATGCAGATATAGTGAAAGCTTTGGATTTAGTAGCATTATTGCCTATCATGTTGATATTGAGAATAGCTAATTATAGCCGAGTGAAACCAATAGGCATTTTACAAAGTATTCAAACTATCATTGCTAGCATTGAATAAAAAATTTATTATATTATTTTTTGATTACAAATTTTAACTTCATCTTATCCAATTTTATTGGAATAACCATGGCTATATCAAGCCAAAGTGTGAAATAATTGGGATTGTGGTACTCTCGCAATTGGAAAGAGAATGGATAAGATTGTGTTGTAAATGTACTTAATATATTATGATGGAGAATCTCAAATTTTAGGATCTAAGATTACCACTGAAAACGAGGGTTGTTTGGATGAGGAAGAAGACGTATTTAAGGAACAAGTGTCATCCGGAGCAGTTCAATCCCAATCTAAGTAGAACAGGGTGATTTATTAGTATGGAGGAGTAGAAGAATATTTAATTTATCAAGAAGATACCAATAATTATGATCATGCTATTGCGAAATAAATGAATAATTATGCTGTTCACCAAGTCAATGCAATCGATCCTGACTTGAATAATACAAATTTATTAGATTATATGAAAAATTTAGAGCAAGAGGGGGAAATAGAACAGGAAGATGCAGATGAATCCTTGTGCCAAATTGTTAACTTGGGAATAAATGCCATCCCTCAGAATATCAAAATTTCCAAAGGTATTAAAGATTTGAAACTGACACATTGCAAGGAGTTTTTTATTCAACATAAATCTACTTTTGCTTGGACTTATGTTGATTTGAAAAGTATTCTTGCCAAAGTCTATGAGTATCATATTATTTTGCAGGATGATGCTAAACCTAGTCATCAAAGGCAACATCACTTTAATTCAAAATATTCTCTCATGGTAAAAGAAGAATTAGATAAACTTTTAGATGTGGACTTTATATATCTAATATCGTATAGTAAATGGATTTCACCAATTGTGATGGTACCAAAGAAGAATGGAAAAATTTGAATTTGTCAAGACTTTTAAAAATTGAATGCAACTATTAAAAAGGATTATTTTCTGTTACCATTTACACACAATATATTGGACTCAGTGGCCGGACATGAATGTTATTCATTTTTAGATGGATTTTTGGAGTATAATCAAGTTAAAATTGTCAAAGAGGATCAATTAAAGACTACTTTTATTACAAACTAAGAGATATTTGCTTATAAAGTTATGCCATTTGGATTATATAATGCCCTTGCTACATTTTAAAGAGTGATGATTCAAGCATTTTAAGACTATTTATGGTTGTTTGTAGAAATATTTTTAGATAATTTTTATAATTTCAGTACAATTTATAACCATTTAGAATATCTAGGCAAATATTTGGAATAATATAATAAATATAGCATATTATTAAATTCGGAAAAATATCAATTTGGTATACTATCTGGAAAGCTTTTAGGACATATAGTTTCTGTAGCTGGTATTGCCATTGACTCAAATAAAATTAAATATAAATTGGCTTTGCCAAAATTAGAGACGATATCAGGTGTTTGTAATTTTATAAGCCATGTCAGCTACTATAGGTATTTTATTCATTCCTTTGCTTCAATATGTCTACCTTTAACAAATCTTTTAAAAAAACTACCATCGGATGGTTCTAGTCCAATATAGACTAAAGAATGTAGAATTGTGTTTTAGGAATTGAAACACAAATTGGTTTCTGCACCCATGTTGATTGCGCCATGTTGGACAAAATCATTTCATGTTTATGTTGATGCATCCAATGTTGCTACTAGATCCGTGCTAAGTCAAAAAGATGAAAAGGATTTTGATCATCCTATATATTATACCAATCATCAATTGATTGCAATTGAACAAAATTATACAACAACAAAGTAAGAAGCATTGGACATGATTTATTTTATCCAGAAATATTGGCATTATCTACTTAGATATCCATTTGTCTTTCATATTGACTATGACACTCTTAAATATATGATTAATAAATCTCAGTTGAGTGGATGAATTGCCCAATGGATGTTGTTTCTTGAAGAATTTAATTTTACTATTAATGTGCATCTTGGAAAAATACATGCTGATGCCAATCATCTATCTGTCAAGGACAAGAACTCGATGAAAGCAAATAATATATGGAACTTCTATTAAAAAGTATAACAAAATAGAAGTAAGGAAGTATGTATATTAAAAGAAACTAGAATGGCTATTGCCACAAGACAAGAAAACTATAGACTCTCAAAACTGGACTAGAAACAAGAAAGGAGTTGATAAGAATGAAGAAGGCTTCATTCTTATCTCTATAAATACTATCTAACAAAGAGCTACATGGCGGTATTCTATAGGACCTCCTACATGTGTCTAATTTACAAGACACATGTAAAACTCACACGATAAGTTTTCCACTTCTACGCCACATATTTGGCTTGTTCCGCAAGCTATCAACATGTGTGCCATGTGGCTAGTTTTTTGACTAAGTTTCTAACCTACCAATCACCTATAGACATATACAAAGGTGATTCCGTCTCTATAAAGCTTCTAAGAAGCTACTCTTTCAGATATTATCAAATCAACTTAATTTACCTACTTCTATTGGTCTATATTAATTAGATAATTATTGGAGTAAATCTTATGTCTGTAACACTATCCTAATTATCTAATATATTAGGCAATGAATATATTAATGATGCGCTCTCTAATACGGAGTTATTTGTCATGGATATAATTTCATCAAAATATAGTAATTGATTTAATATTTGACATTCTAGACATTTCCACCTACTTATAGCAAGAAATTTAAGCGCCATCTGATTTTGAAAAGCGCTCCATATATTATGATTGGTGATGCTTTCTATAAAGAAGGGAAGGATAGAATATTACATTGTTGTATATTTCAAAGTGAAGTACATCCCATATTGGATGGATGTCACCTAGATAGTTACAGTGGACACTTTATTGGTGATAATACTACTCAAAAAGCTTTAATAGCTGGTTATTGGTAGCCAATAATGTTTTCAGATGCACATCAATATGTATGTCATTGTGATCCCTATCAACATATTGGTCAAACTACTATGACTTTAGCTATGCTATTAATTCCAATTTTGGCACAAGCACCTTTTGAAAAATGGGATATTGATTTTGTAGGATCCATTGCAGTAGCATCGAGATATGGATAAAACCGGTTTATCTTAATAGCCACAAACTATGTAACAAAATGGGTAGAGGCAATTGCAATGAAGATGGATAGTGCTATATCATAGCAACCTTTTTATATGAGAATATTATCACTAGGTTTGAATGTCTCAAAAAATTGGTTAGTGATCAAGGAACCCATTTTATTAATTATATAATTGCAGCCTTGATTGATAAATATGAGATCAAGCATAGGAAAACAATTCCATATCATCCTAAGACCAATGGATAAATTGAAAAGACCAATAATATTCTGTGTAAAATTTTAATTAAAATAATATCTGGTGCGGGTATAGATTGGTATACTAAATTCTTTATTACATTGTGGGCATATTATATTGCGTATAAAATAACTACTAATGTAATATTATTTTAATTGTTGTATGGCCAAGAAGCCATTCTACCAGTCGAATAGGAAGTTTAGAGCTTGAGAATTGCATTGGATGCATCTTGGAAACAAGGCATCCTTCTAATATCGATTAGTATAATTGAAAAAATTGGATGAAGTTTGAGCTATGGCTCTTTTGACTATAGAAGCTAGATAGCATCAATAAAAGAGTTGTTATGATAGTTAATTAATTTCTAAATTTTTTATGTCCAATAATTTAGTACTGCTTTATAATAGCCAATTTCAAAAAAAAATCGATAAATTTCAAATTTGTTGGTATGGATCCTATCATGTCATTGAAGGTTTTCCTAATGGATTAGTGTAATTGGAGGACTTTTAAAATATTCAATTTATTATCTATATAAATGGTAATAGATTACGGATTTATTATATATAAACTTAGGATGGATTTAAATTAGAAGAGAGAGAAGACAATGAACTATTGGTGAATTTTAGGGCTATTCTATACTGATAGGCATTATAGATAGTAAAGCGGCTGATGTTGAGTTATGAGTGGAAGTAATGATTAGTAGTACCAATTAAAAATGGCATTAGGTTAATCACAATGTGCATCTTCTTGGTTGGACTTATAATTTAAGGCTAGGAGAGGGGCACTATTTAGAAACAACTTTGCTTGCTTATTATTTTATATTTCTAAGTGAATTTTAGCAAGAAGAATGAGGATTATGCAGTAGCAATAGAAAGAATGAAGCAAATTATGGAGAAAGACGAAAGGCAGAGAAATGTGAGGGCACGGCTAACTAGAAAAAGGCAATTGTAATTTGTAATTGTAACTAATATAGAGCCGATATAATTGAATACTTATTGATCTCTAAAGAAGCAAAGAGAATTTAGAATTGTGCACTTGTATGAATTTTTACAAAAGTCTGAGAATTTGCCGCCAATTGATGTTAAGGTGGTAGAGGAATATGAGAAGAATTATTATCCAAATGAAGGTTCTAGTTTAGTGAATAGGAAGATTATTGGAATTGATGAGGTCGGTCTGCAAAAGGTATTATATCTTTCAATTTGTGAGATATTGGTGGGAGGTGAAGTATTGATAGATTTCAAGCTAGGAAATTACTTTAAGTCTGGGGTGGTAGCATTTGAATAAAATCAAGGTTGGCAGACGCCAGAGGCACTTACACTGGAGCTTGGAGAATGAATGCGGTTTGTGCAGAAGCAGCTCGGTTTTAATCGGCATATGACTTATATGTCAATGTAATTGTTATTTGCTGCTATAGGTTTGATGGAGGGAATGCTATTCAATTGGACAGCATTTGTGGTGACAAGAATTCATGCCAAGTCAGAATCTAAGTAGAAGGTGGAGCAGCAATAGCAATGGTTGAGTGCCCAAGATGATTGAATTTTATAATTGGAATGTAAGATTCAGGAATTACGAGCTTATAATGAAGAATTTACATCCCAATTAAAAAACGATCCAATGGAAGATATCAAGAATACAGAGAATGAATTATTTCCAAAAATTATACTAGTACACAAAGTTCAGACAGATCCATTAGTTTTGCAAGTTGATGAGCTTACTATCATGGAGAATAAGTAAATTTTGGTGGAACCAATAGTTACAATTATATTTGCAAGGGCACTGCACAATTAAGAGTGGAGTTATGTAAAATAAATAGATAATTTTAGTAATAGAATATAGATTAAATATTGATAAATTAGATGATTAATCTATTGGCTAGCCAATATAGGCGGTAAAATAGAGAAATTAGTTGAAAAAACAATTAAGGTAGGATAGATGATGGTTGATATCTCGATTTTTACTATAAAGAGAAGAGGGAAGAAGAAATGAAAGCCGAATAGTGTGAGTCGAGAATGAAGAGTCGAGATAAGCTTGGTACTACGTCTTTTCTTTGTTATATTTTTATTTTGTGATAATACTATAATTGAAAGATTGGAATTCATTCTGATTGTTGAACAATAAAAACTAAAAGTATTGTAATAAAATAAAAATTAGATTTATATGTAGTTGAATAAAAAATTGAATTTATTAATGGTTGAGTTCTGTATATCAGATTGGAAGCCAAAGATTGAATATATTAATATAGTTTAATTGTGAGTGATGATATTATGCCGTATTGGTTGTGAGAGTTGAATAATGAAAGAAAAATATTGAAGAAATGATTAATTTTGGAATATGTTCTTAGTAAAAATTTATTTCCAGTGATTGGAATATGGAGCAATTATATACATTCTATTAAGACAATGCAATATTACATGATATTGTTATGAAATTGGAGAAAGACATGAGAATAAAATAAGAGATTTATGAGAGACATGATTACAAAATTTTATACTTGAGTACAAAGAAGTAAGAAGTTAAAGAGATTGAAGTTGTTTTGGAGTGTTTCAAGTGTTCATTAAATTCAGCCAATTAGAAATGGTTAATTGTGTGATCCTAATAAGTGTATCTCTTACAAATAGTCTTTTTTCAAGTTTGAATCTCCCCCTATATATGTTTATTTCAATTAGATTAATCTGAAATAAGTAAAACGAAATAACAATCATCAATCTCTGGTCTCTTGTTAAAAAATATTACATGCTCTAATTTTCAATTTGCTTAAAATTTCACAATTTTAGTTAAACATGACTTAAATTTGATTTTAAAGAAGTTTTTTCTTTTTCTATCTTCTCAACATATTTTTTTATTTAACTTCAAATTGTAATATCTTATAAGAATTATTGATTTTTATATTAGATTTTTAAAAAGTAATTATAACAAAACTCTTATAAAGAATTTAAGGATTTGAAGTTAAATTATGATAATGTTGCAAATAGATTGTTGTTATAGTTTAGATGTAGATCAAGTTGGACTTTCCTAATTTGGCCCTCATTCTTTGTAACTCCTTTGTGAAGTTGTATGTCACTATATTTGGCATATCTATTATATCTTTGTTTGACATTTTATTTTATTTTTTATTTTTTTGTTTTGCATATTTGTAATAAGCAGGGTGGATGATTCAACAATCTTACTTAAAAAATCCATATCAGCACAAAAGAATCTGATTATTTCCTACTATTACAAACAAAAGATGTATCTTTTCTTTTCTTTTTGAGAGTTTAATGTCAGCCATTTCTTTTATTTGTGGTGCTCTATCGTAAGCATGTGATCTTCACAATAATTAAATTGTGTTGAAGAGTTTATGGCCATTTATAGAAATGGGCTTACTTAGAGGAAGTCATTACAAAAGTCATTAATAACCACCCTTCAATGCATCATAAGAAACACGTTTACTACGATTAGAATTCTCTAATATATACAAATTGAATATGAATAAGTCTTCGAAATCAAAGTTGTCAATTCTACGTGATAATCACTTTTAGACAATCAACTTGTGTGGATGATCTAAAACTCATTTGTGATGGGACTTGAATATTGAGAAAGAGCTCATCACACTACGGTTAAGACTCTCTTTGAAACTATCACCGTAACCGCAAACCTTTGACAAAACAAGTATGGCAGTCAAGTTGCAGTTGCATCGATACAAACTTTCCATCCAAGAAAAAAAAAACATGAAAATATATATATATATATATATATATATAAACAACAACAACAACAACGAATTGACCCCGAGTTTCTGCACACATAATAATCAAGCAATGTCACGGACCATGGCGACATGATTCGAATGATACATTTTTAAAAATGCACTGAAAACTAAGACGAACAATCTCCAATCATATACCCAATTCAATTTCACAAGGAACTTGGCACCCAAGTCCCCGAGGCTGGTTGCAAGACACTGACATCGGGCTAGAGGAGAAGCGTCATCAAGGAACTGGTGTGGTTCTTATAGTTTCAGACGACTTTGTGTATTTCCACCTCTCTCTCTCTCTCTCTCTCCCTCCTCTTCACTTAGATCTGTCAAAGGCCATGCCCTCTAAGCATACTTTTATACGACTCTCGGAGCAACTGTGGGTTTTGATGAGCTTTGTTGGTTTTTTTTTGTTTGTTTTCATGATCACGATGCAGCTGGTAAGCCATGGCTTGGCTTCCGACGGTGTTTATTGCTTGTGGTGTTCGCTTTGATTCTTAAGTTCGGACCTTTGTTGGTTGAATTAGGTGGTCGAGGATTTGATCCTCTGGGAGGGAGTGAGAGAGAGCGCTGGTATGAAGCGGGCGGGCGGGGAGTTGAAGGGAAGCAATTCGGACCTTCTTGGGAACGTCCCCGAGGAAACCGCCATATCCGACTACGTGTAAGCTTAGATTGTTACACACCATGCCCATTTCATGACAAGTACCCACTTCCACCCTCTCGGACTCATTCTGGAATCCCCTTGTTCTCCACTTAGCAAATTCACCGGAGATGATTGTGTTGTTGCTAGCCCACCACTGATTAGAAGCAAACCTTACCCCAGCTTCGGTGTCCTGAATTGTTCCCAATTCCCCACGATGCTAGGATTTGCAGTTCTATCCTCCGTTTTGTAGTGTGGCTGAAACCTGACAGTGAATTCATCTTGTCTAATGCTTTCAGGACTGCGAGTGATGCGTTCCAAGATGACGATATCATGCTCAACAAGGAAGGAATCCGGTTTATGTCGCAGACCCAGATATCCACAGTAAGTAACTACATCTCTCCTGCCATATCCTATTCTTCTTATTCCATGTTTTTCTCAGAATTTGACGCAATTTCATGGTGAGCTCCTTGATGCTTAAGTTGTATCTTCGTTGCATACTTGTTCAAGGCATGCGCCGGATATTTTTGTCTTTGTTTGGATTTGCAATCAACAGTTTCTGTCTGATCGAACTGTCGTCAAGTGGGCAATTGATGAGATAATATGTATTGATTCTACCGATAGCAACGATGTCAGCTAAATTGTTGGGCCTAATTATTCGTTTCAGAAGAATTTGTGTTTGGTATGCAGGGGTTGTAGGAAAACCCATTGCCAACGTGTTATTTAGCTGCGACGCTATGCTCCTATCCAAACTAAGTTCTAGTGTTGGTGTGTGTCTGTGTGTGTGTGTGCGCAGCCGGCTGCTGATGGAAATATTTCTCTTTCAGATTTGGAGACAGTGAAAGTGTTGGCATATAAGGCAAAACATTTTGTGCAGCTGGTCAGGCATAAATGGACTAACGAAACGTACGCTCTGAAGGTGATCTTCTCGGTGTGGCTCAGAGAGTCTGTCCAGTCTTATGCTTGAATTGCAAGCATATGATAGATAGATAGATAGATAGATAGATAGACGCAAATCGTAGCAAGTCATTAAACTTTCTCGTCTTCGTAAATTACACCCGGCGATGGTGGGTTGCAGGTGATCCCTATGCACAGTGAAGAACTACATGTAAGCAGATCGTGCAAGAACTGAAAGCCAACCATGAATCGCAATCCCCACATGTTGTAATCTGCTACGATGCGTTTTATTACAATGGGTCTATATCCATTGTTCTGGAGTATATGGATGGGGGTTCTCTTGCCGGCATCATGAAGGAACTGGAACCAAAGTGTGTCCCGGAGCCAAACTTGGCGGTTGTATGCAAGCAAGTATGTGACCTAATAGCAGCACCTATTCCGACTCTTGTTTTCTGCTTCAAGGTTTTCACGTGGAATCTATCTAGAAAATGGAAACTTGCCTGAGCAAGTTACTTTGTTAAGAAGGCTTTGCAAGGGCTCATGTACCTTCACCAAATTCGGCACATAATTCACGGAGATATCAAACTTTCAAACCTCCATACAAACCACAAGGGCGAGGTGAAGATCTCGGAATTTGGTGTTAGCTCCTTCCTGGCCAACTCAACGACTCGGGAGAAGACGTTCGTGAGTACCCTTGTTTACAAGTCGGTAAGTGGTCCTTAACCCAGTTTTTCTTCTAATTGTTTACTGCTTAATCTGGTGCTTATTTTGCATGAGTTCAGAAGTCAGTAAGCGACGTAAAACTTAACACTAGGGCTTGACAATGTGGCTACAATTAATTGCAAAATCGTCCTGTAAAGGTACTGAATCTTCTCTTCAATACCATCTCCGGTTACCTCATTCACTAGGAATCCAGTTACCTTCACTGAAATGCTTAATAATGCCAGGCAGAGCAAATTCTAGGCAAAGCCTACGGGTTTGACAGTGATATATGGAGCTTAGGGTTGACGCGTTTAGAGTGTGCACTTGGCAACTACCCTTACCAGCCACCAAGGAATGAGGAAGTATGGTACAACATATTTAATCTTTGTGAAGCTATTGTTGGTCAGCCTGCCCCTGTTGCTCCTGCGGACCAATTCTCCCCAGAACTTTGTTCTTTCATTTCAGGTTGGTAAGCTAGTGGATTCAGTTAGCGCGTTCTTAGTTTTCTTGCATACAGCTTAGTCGGTGCTTTCTTTGTACCAGATTGCCATTTTTTCGCTAACATTTATTGCAGACTTGGTTACTGATTGAGAAACCTCTTACTTATGCTTTGGCAGCTTGCAGAAAGATCCTCAGTGCCGACCTACGGCAACAGAATTATTGGTTCATGCTCTTACCGACTATCAAATCTGCAACTTAACGTAGCTTCAGTTTCATTAATTATTTCTCTAGCTGGGCATTTTGCTGACACGGCTACTTCGGTGGTGCTGCAGAACCACCCATTCGTGAATAAGTATAGCGAGGAGGAACATGGATTGGCCAAATTGCTACCTCCGCCGCTGCCGCTTGCCTAGATCGCAGTTGCTAACAAAAGTGGGACGAAGCCGATGTGGACATTTGTGACTATGGTATTAGCCTTGCTTTTGTAAAGATCCATGGAAAGCTCAGATAGGCTGAAGTTAGCCATGGCAGTGCTGGTGGTGTTGTTGATGAAGCTGCGAAAGCGTTTTTTAATGTATAAACCACTCCACTTGGTGTGAACGGTGCTGCTTGCAATGCAGGTGTGAACGGTGTTCAAACCCACTCACTGCATTATTTTTCTTTTTCACACCGCTTCTGGGTAAAAGTTCCAGTGGCATCCAAGGTCGTGAAGCAAGTTCACTTATATCGTTGAAGCGACAGTACACTGGATCACCAGTATAATTGGCGATGACTCTCTCCATTTTCTCACCCTGGAAATACATGAGCAGCTGGCGCAGCAGTTTCAATGCAACTTTAAGTCACATTCACCTATCCTATGCATTGGAAACTCAATTCCATGCACTGTGGTTGACACTCGCTCGGAAGAGACTAGACAAATACTTTTGTCAACTGGATTCATGTAAACCTGCGATCGTGCATCTGATGAATTATAGGCATAACAATAACAGGTTGTAAACACAAGAAGCATCTAGAAAGAAGAGGTCCCTGCACTTTTATGTTGATGATAAATGAGGGCCATCTCAAAGTGAGAAAGTAAACAATCTTAATTCGGGTAATCGTTTCCAATCACAGAAGCTAAGATTTCCTTGTATAAGTGTAATATTATCCACGATCAACTTAGACTACGTTGTGAAAATCGCAACTATTGAAAAAATAGGGAGACCCCTTGGCTCCAGGCCAAGTGACTGCCGCGGTGTTGCAGTGTTCATTCAGCATGTCTCAGCAGCCCAGGTGAAAAGTCATGAACTGAGCAACTTGCATCATCATCGATATGAGACACGTAGCCTTACATGTCAGTAAAGAGTATGTAACAGAAATGTGCAACTCGGTAGTTTGAAGATCGTGCCATGGCTGCGATGCAACGTTACGGCTATCCACTAAGGCAAAGTCTTCATGGTTGAGAGGAAGCATTCCACCAAGTTCAGGTTAATTGGAATTATCGGGCCATGACATTTAATACCAACGTAAGTCACGGCAAATTGAATTTCAAGAATGATCATCTTGCACCTAGAAAACCCCGGTGTTTTAAATTGAAAGCTGTGCCTTTCTACAGTAGAATACTAATGCCTTCAGGTAATCGAGGTGCACTGCAGTCCCCAAAGTCGTGAATCCTGCCAGATCTCCGGGAACGCGATCTGATGAGGGTAATACAGATCTGATGATTAGAAACAAAAATTAAATACAGCACCAAAGCTGTCACTGGTCAAAGGACAAGGTGGACGAAGCATCAATATCTAGTTCCTCAGAGCGTCAAGGGTCATGAATTGTCCATTAGTCTCATTTTGTCAGGAGTCAATTCCAACACAACACTGTTCCAGAACTCAGCACCAAAACGCAAATCGCAGGGTGTGTAAACTAAAGGATACATACCCATTTGCTTAATTTTGTTTTAAAGCGTTGAGTTACCCGATCCATGGCTCAATTGTATCAAAACATGACCATAAAGTGTTCGACTGAAATATGAATGTCTACTCGTAGACGCAGTAAGCTATGTTGCTGCATATTAGTACATGGTAGTAGATTAAAAAAACTTTCTACGATTCTTATGACATTCTTCATGCTGTTAATATGGCTAATATCTGTTCCTTAGCAGAAGTTTGTCTTCTACACAATGAAGTCCTTGCTGTTCATGGCTGCAACCAGTGACTTCATTTCCACTGTTTCCTGGTGTTGCATTCACAGAACGTACATGAAACCGATTGAAACATGAAATTTGCTTTGGAAAGTTGTATACATTAAATGCACTTTCACCTTCAATACAAATCACACAGGTATGTCGTAAATACTTACTACTTCAATCCAGTGCTCACATGTGAATCATGATGAATGCGAAAATTATATAATCAAATCCTTCCCGTAAACAATGCTACAACAACCACATCAGTAGGATTTTCATTCTACTGAACATATGCGATATTTTCTTAATGTGCTCCACAAAACCCCCTGAATAGTACTCACTGAAATCCTTCACTACATTCCTAGACAGACAGTAAACAATCTATACAGCTCCTCCTGCGCGTCTTCCAGCTCCTCCGAACACTCAGCAACGCCACAATTCAAAACAAACATGGCCGATCTACGCCTCTACAACTCGCAGCAACTACAGCACTAACTCAACGACTGTAAGTTAAAAATCTGACGACGTTGAACCTCCGGAAGAAACACACGACATGGTCTATGGGCATTCAAACAAGGCGGTAAGAACGTGATGTTTTTTCAAGCAGTGTACATGTACTCAGATCCGTATTGATACAAATTCCTGAGGAAATACTTGTGAACCTGACAACGGGAAGATCGGTCGCTTCCAGTCCAGGGCTCGTTCTTCCTCTTCCTCTCGTCAGGTCTCGTCTGGTTCTGGCGCTGCGTCTTGTCAGTCCGGCATCTGCAAGAGTTCATGTGCCTCTCGCCATCGCCACCAACAAGACCAGCGCGAGCTGGTGGGTTCCATTGAAAGAGCCTGCGACCAACCACCATACTTTGCTGCCTCCAGACACACTCGCAGTCACGCTGCTCTTGCAAGTAAGTCATCATCCATTAGGGCTCGCCTTTCATCCATCTCTCTGGATGTATTTTCCTGGATTGGTCCGGAAAATCATTCATCCATCCCTTTTCCTCAGGTTTTCGCACTGAGTCACCGACATTGAAGTAGTTCTCAAGCCCCTACGCTTCTATTTTTTAATTTTTACCTTGGCACCACCATGGTTGGCTCTTTTTTTGCTTCCAAACAAATGGTAACACCGTCTCCTTGATGGGAACATCAATGAGGACAATCACCTCTCAAGCTTGTACCTAAGGAGGATATATTGTGGATGAATATTTATAGTGGAGGTTAAGTTGATTCAAGGAATTGGTAGCTTTAGATTCTTTGGTTTGTCATGTTGGCTTGTGTGTTCACAAGTGATGAGATTGGATATGGATATTTTATATTAAAAAAATAAGAAAGAAAAACAAAAACACACTTGGTGCATAATAAAATAAAAATAAAGAAAAATGGGATCACCACAAATATCTAAAATTGATCTCAAGACTTCATTTATTATAATGTACTTATCTATCTAATATTTTATAATTTCTTAGTTATATTCTTTCTTCTTAAAATTTAAATTATATATATATATATATATATATATATACATATACATATATAACTTTGCTCTAATATTATTTTATAAATGATTGTCTACCAAGTGACATTTATTGTTATGTATAAATTTACCTACTATTTTATCAAAGGATGTGGTTATTAGCTCCCACTTTTATTGTAACATCATTCAAAGAAAGTAATGAATAATGTCCATTAAACACTAAGTATATAGTATCTAAAGTACACTAAGTAGATGATGATTATAAATCAAAATATGATATCCATACTCTCCCTTAGTAAAACTTATTTCTTCTTGGGATGTTAAAAACATGAAGAATTGTAGATTTTGTGCAAAACTATCATCCTCTTAAGTAAAGAAGGTATTTAAGAGTAGAGTGTATTTTATTATATAAATAAGCAATAAACCACTTAGATTTTTTAAAGCTTTATTTCATTAAATTTTTATTAAACTTTAAATTTTATTTTTATAGAATTATTTTTAAAAATTATAGAAATATAATTGTATTTAAATATAAAAAAATTAATTAAATTATTAAATTTTATATAATGACTTCATTATTATTATGAGTATTTTTATTTTTTTAATTATATTTTTAGTCATTAAATTCTTTTTCAAAAAAACAATCAAAGATCAAATATATGATTAAATTTGTATAAAATATATTTTGTGTATATTCATTAATTAAATTAAATTTTTGCAAGAGTAAGAATAAAACTGATCTTTATTTTACACATAAAATTTGTAAGAGTAACAACTTTAAAATTTTAAAAGAAATTTGAATAGATATTTAGAAGCTAAAATTATCTAAATTTCTTGATAAGTCAAATTTAATCTAAGTTATTTTGATTTTAAATATATTGCATGAATTATATTTATATATGTATCATTTTTAAAAATAAAACTTGCCAACAAATTTTTTTAAAAATAATTTTTTATTAATAATTTAAAGATATTATAAAATATTTTTAAAAATAAAATAAAATTTATAAAGATTAAAATAATTATTTATATTTAAAAAATATTAGAATATTGAAAATTTAAGTTGTTTAAAATGAATTCTAATATATAAAATTAAGATAAAAAATTAATATTGTAAAATACCAGCAATACAAATTGAGTAAAAAATCAATTTGTGCTTTTTTAAATTACCAAATTATAAAATTTTGATTATTTTTTAATTCACTCATAATATATATTTTTATTAATTATAAAAAATAAAAAATAAAAATAAAAAATAAATAAAATATAAAAAATAAGATGGCAAGATGAAAGATTTTAATAATTTTATATATATATATATATATATATATATATATAGCTTTCAAGGCTAAAACTATTTACAAAAGTTGGTATTATATTATTTAAAATTTAGAGATGACAACTGTTAAAAGTTACCAACTAAGATATAAAGAGAAGTTTTTCTAAAATAATTTGTAGTATCTTATTTCAACTAGAAATTTTAAAGAATTTTTTTATTTATTTTTAAAATATATTAAAAATATTTAAATCAAAAACATAAATCTTTAATATTATGTAAAGCTCTCATGTTTAAATATTAGTACATTAGTTACAAAAATGTATTGGTTGGTAACCTCTATAGAAAATAATATTAGAATTATATTGGCACCAATTGTTATTAAAAGATTGTCTTCCCTATGTAGGCCTTTTTTTTATTTAGATTTCTATATAATAATTAATTCTAGCTTGGATTTGATGCAATAAGATTTTGTAATTTGTACCAATTAGAATTTTTATTATATCTCTTTAATATAATAGAAATAATTTGACAAAAATATTTGTATTAGATAATTGTTGTTGGGATTTTTAATTCTTTTTAAAATATTTTTTATTTTTTATTTTAATTATTTTTAATTAGATTAATTTATTAATTTGTTTGATATACTTAATTTTTATTATAATTTTTGTTGTATTAAATTCTATTCTATGACTTTATTTTATATTTCTTTTCATAAAATTATAATTTATTTGGTAGAATAGAAGTAAAGAACAATCTACCACTAAATGATTGTGTTCTTTGTAATTGGTATACCAAATATTAATCCACTTGTTCCTAGAAAGATATTTATTTTTGCCAAAATAACTTAAGTGATTTCTTAGTCCACCAAGTTGTTTAGATTGTTTTAAAAATCAATGGATGTACAATAGAAAAAATAATAATAAAAAGAATAATAATAATAAACTTGTACTATAAGAATATTATCAAGAAGGAGAGCATAGGCAATAAGTATGTTGCTTCTAAATTTATTTGAAGTTTGTCTCTTCTATTATTCCAAATAAGTTTGTCTCTTCTATTATTCGTCTATTATGCATTTTAATCACACAAGGCTACTTTATAGATTTTTTTTATAATGTACTTTTTCATAGTTTAGCTCTCTTGTAAATTCCTTGAAACATCTATGCTCAAATTTCTTATATGTAGGTTTTTAACTAAAAAAGAACTAATCTTACAAATAATTTTAACATGACTTTATCAAATCCATATTTTATTTGCAAATCTGAAACAAAATCTTCCATTTGATTGTAATAAGAATCAACTATTTTTTCTATATTTATATAGAAGTTAGTCAATTATTTATTAATTTGGTTTTTCTAAGACATTAGTCTAAAAATACTAACAAAAATATTTAAGTTCTTACCATATATAAAAACCACTGAAATCTTTAGAAATAATTAGAAACAATCTTAACCAATGGGATCTTTGCATATTTCTTAAAACAAAATATCAAATTAATTAATTGTATTAGTCTTTAACCAAATTTTTTTTGGAATTGTCTCTTTCAAAGCAATATCAAATATAAGATTGGTTTTTTTAACCAATGTTGGGTATTAGCCAATGGTAATTAATTTAAACATACAGAGACTAGATTGTAGTCAATTGGTCAATTATTGTATGTATTAGTAATTTAATAGTATAACCAATTTGAAAGTATTGGTTTTTTAAGAATGTATTGAGCAAAAGAAATATTAAAGTGCTATTATGGTATTTTTTTAAGAATAAGGTTGTTGATTAAATACACACTTACACCTAAAAATAAAAATAAAGAAATGCAAATATTATTCTTCAATCTATACTCTTGTTTTGGAACCCAATGTTCTTATTTTATTATCTTTAAAAATTCTATCAATAAGGAGTAAGTCTTTTTTATCTTTATAAAGATTGTTTAATCTCTTTCTTTAACATATATATTGCCTTCATCTCTTACATTCATTATTAATGAATCAATCTCCCTTAGCTTTTATTTGGCTAAATACCTAATTGGAAGAAAAAATTAAGTTCTAATAATTTAATCATCTTTTCTTTGTATCCATGTATAAGAATTAAATCTTTTTTATATTTTTCTCTAAACTTTGGTTTTAGTTTTTTAATTTTTTTTAATTTTTTTTTATATATAAACACCGTTCTAATTACTCAATTGGTTGTACATTAGTACCAATTATATACTTTTTATTTTTTATTTTTTTATTTTTTTCCTTCTTGTGGCAACTTCTATTATAGAAAAAATATAATAAAACTATATTTCAATTAATGAATCATTTCCACACAACTTATGTCTTTGATCAACTATTATGTATTATTAATAGTAAAACTTCCAAAACAGATTGTAATCAAATTAAGAATTAGTAAAAACATATTATGGACTAATAGATATCAACCAACAAATACACTAATTTAATGCCATATGTAGATTTTAATTCATTTTTATTATAAATTAGAAAATCTCAAATAAACATAAGATTAGATTATAATCCTATACAAAATAAATATAAATTTATAGATATTTGATAATTAATATTTATAGATATGAATTTGAATAATTCTATTCAAAAAATATATAAATACTTCTAGTTTATATTTATTTTGAGTAGAGAATAAATAATATTTATAGATACTAAATAAATACTAAATATTATTTGTTTCACTTGCAAAAATTAGTAAACAAATGCTTTGCAAGTGAAACAAATATTATTTAATATTTGAAAATAGTATAAAAAATTTTAATTTTTTTAAAATCTACATTATTTTAAAATAAACCAAAGTGACGTCACTCATGACACCTCTTGAGTTTAACCTAGTTGCCCAAGCAGCTTTGATATCTGATCAAGTCAAAAAAAATTCATAAAGTAAAATGAAATCATTAAAGGTGGCAGTTAAGAGTGTGGGTGGAGGGTAGAAGGAGGGGCCAATCGTGGAACTTCCATCTAAGGATAAACCCACCTGGCCCCATCAGGTCCTGGGTCCTTTTCTGTGGCCCACAAGCCTTCTGGCAGCCTCATCCACTTCCACGGACTCTTATTGGAGAAACCCCCCTGATCTGCCAAGTGGCGCAAGAACTAAGAGCAATATTCGACGTGGCAAGCACTCTTACACCACTAGCTGCCCTGCACTCAAAACGACAGAGCTGGCGACAGTTGCTGCACGGACGTAGGGGGTGGTAACGTAGGTCGGAAATGGATGATGCTCTGACGACGAACATGAGCTCATGAGTCCATCTCTGACATCAGAGCTGCTGCGGTCATGGGCTCGGGAGAGGGTCCTTTGGGATTAAGCTACTTCGTATTCAAATTCTCCCTCAAAAGAATACCCTGTCGAATCCCACTTGAAACCCTAAAATTTAAAAAAAAAATAAAAAATGCTGCTGAGGACCAAAAAAAACTGATACTTCGTTTGGGTTTTACAGCAAGTTGCAACAGTTTCTTAAGTGACTAAACTACATTTTCTTTAAGTATTTTAATAGAAATTTTTGAACTAAGCCACAGCCCATTAATTTGGCTTCGGACCACATCGAAGAAGGCTGCATACATACCTTATTATATACCCCTCATCTGCATGATACGAGAGGGAGCTCTATTCCCTTCTAACAGAGGACCTCAATGATTACATTTATGAATAGGGTTCCGGATGTTTTGAGTGCGGAGCGGAGGGGGAAGCTTGGGGAATTCAAGCTGCTCTGACCTACCCACGGACAAATTGAAATGATGCGAGGAGTGCGTTTAGACCAACTTGGGAGGCCGAATTCTTTGCTCATTATGACTTCGAGCAAGTAAGCAAGCAATCAAGCAAGCCAACAACGAAGGAAGGATCTCGTTCTTGGATGGAGGGAGGGAGGAGGCGGAGAGGATTTGGGTCTAGTAGCAGCCAAGATCGGCAATTGCTGTTTTCAATTGGACCGCATCTGAGGATTTCTATTCCCGGTGGAAGTCAGAGTCATCGACCCGTCCCCGGCAGCCACTCACTCACTCGGCCTCATCACTTGGGTTGGCATCTAGCCACTCTCTGCCAGAGCTATAGCTTCCCACGGCCGCTCGCCAAGTTTTACGCTGGCACACGCAGGAAAATGGAAGGGGCCCCGACTTCCTTTTAAAAGCAGCAGCTCTGCAAGTCTGAGAATTTCCCCGTAAAAACATGTCACATAATGGAGGAGTTGCCAAAACATTGATCCTCTCGAACGGACGTCGGAAGCGGCAGGAGTCACATGGTGAGCACATTGAATGGGAGAGCAAGGGGTTAGAGACGAATTGGGGGCAAGAATATGCATGTGTTTAGAACGGGGCATTAGCAGTCTCCACATGAGCAGTGTGGGCTGGCGTAAATAGCGTAGCTGGCATTGAGCTGACTCGCATCGCCACTCTTTCCCTACTAATGCGACTTCAGTAGAGTCAGTTCAGATTCCTTCTGCACCGTGCAGTAGAATCATTCACGGGTTTTTTACCAACCCAGCTGGAGAATTCAGTGCTTACAATTCTTTTTAAATATTCTTCTGCCTTCCTGTTAAATCCTGGTAGTCTACTGGTACCGGTCTGTTACAACTGGAATTCGATGTCCAGTGACACTACGGGCTGGGATGAAAGTTTGGTCATCTTGACAACTATAACATCAACTAAATGGAGGAGAATCGTTTTCCGCGCACAAAACAGATTCCTAGGGATTGGAATTGGGAAAATTTGGTTGGGGACTTTAGACGATCGATTTTCAAACGAACGTGGGGATTGTGGGGGCCTCATAAGCTGGGAACAATATCTCAGTCTTCGGCATGCTGAAATTTGGAACGCAGGCTGTGGTAAAGCTGCCGAATGGGCCAACAAGGAGGCAAGGAGAGGGGTGGCACATGGGAGATTTCAGCCGAGATACTCCTAGACAACCATCTGGCTCTGTGCTAGTCTATACCAGCAGTGGTATTCTAACTTCCTCAAGCACAGCCGAACTAGGAACCCTACTTTAGAAAGCTTACAATTGCAGCACCCTCCCTTCTCTAGGAACCCGCCAGATTGCCAGGGGTTTCGCTCCCTCCCCCCGGGAGGGGGAGAAGTAAATAGGCACCTCCCGCTGAAGCGGTGCTGGAGGATACCCGGCGTCGGCTGCAATCTAACTCATCCTCGCAGAAAATCAAGGGCTGACAATCTGCGCCTTTCTCTGAAATCCAAAGTATCTTAACCTAGCTAAGGTCGCAGTTGAAACTACGCGTGTAGCAGCCAGGAAAATGAAAACAAAAACCCCGTGAAACACTTACAAAAATCAACTCCGAGAAAAGAAAGAAATACACAACACTGCTGCTACTTCCCATTTCTGGTCGTCAGATTTTCTGTGCGAGAGATAATCTTAATGGGTACTGTATGGATCAGTCAGCGGCTCACGAACTCAATGACTATGCTTTCCATCTCCCCTGTTTTGCGACCAAGCTGCTGTTTATCTTCGGAATGTGTGCCATAGTGGCACCTTTCATTCCATGGTCCCATTAGAAGCTTCGCTTTGGAATACTTTGACTCGCGTCTTCCTCGAAGGAATGAACAAATTTCGCACAATCCTTCGAGTTATTCCAAGTTCATGGGATAAATAGACACCTTTGTGAAGCCATATTAGATCACTCTTCTTCACCGTCAAGTTTGAACCCTACTGTTATTCTCAACTTCCACATCAGTGGGTACTGAGACTGAGATTTGTACTTGGAAACTGTAACGAAAATTAAGCTCGCAGGGAAAGAAGGTAGAATAGAGAAAGAAAGGAGAGGTAAAATTTTAAAATATAAATAAATAAATAAATAACGAGATGCACGTGATCAAGGTTGGTCTATTGGGTTCATTGATTGCACAAATCTGAAGGAAGCAACAAGTTGACGAAAGGCAACCAAAAAAATACGGAAACTGACGAGATTTGTGTCTAAAGAACTTTTGAACCCACGATATTGTGAGGTGAGTGAGAGAGACACAGAGAGCCGATTGTTGTAATCCAACCCATCGAGCTATACTGCTAAATGGTTTTATTCCAGCTGATGACAAGCACCAATGCAGCCCTAATCAATGCAGGAAACGCTTCTCGTGTGAACCATACGAGACACCACAAATCCAAGAGCGCGAAAGATGACGGGGCAGACAAGCTTCAGCCCCGCGCCCTAATCCATATCAGCACGTAAAAGGGCCACCCCTTCCCCGTTCCCATCCCAAAACCAACATTAGTGGGGGCTACGCTATTCAACCTCACGTGGTAATCCCTGGTGTCAATCATGCTGGTGGTGGTGCTTAGTGTCAAAGCCAATGGCCGCACATGTTCTCTGCCGCAACCAGGCTGTTTTCCCGGACTCCGTTCGCTCCATCCGCCGGGCGTGGCTACTCACGGGATCCTCGACGTTCACATGGGAGTTCCCTAGGGGAAGCGCTGCTTAGAACCAGGGACGAGACCATGCGGGATCAATAAAGAATCTTAAACTCGAGCCACGTGAAGGTGGTGGTATCATAGGGGCTTCTTTTAACTGAAGGGTGAGTGTGTTATTCAGATTATCCCTGTCCAGACCAGTCATGTCTCTCCCTCATAAAGCTGACCACTCTCTCCGGTTTTACCCAGCTCTCTCTCTATCTCTCTCTTCACAGCTAATTATTTGCTCCATGCAGTAAATTAGCTCTCATTGAATGAAGTCGGGGTGTGGGGTACAAATATATAAAACATATAATGAATGTGCGTAAGAATCTGGCTTTTTTAATTCAGACTCGGACATCATCGGGGCGGATTTTGGCAAGGAATGAGCATTAGTTTGAGGTGCTCCACACTTCAGGGTTATGTCATTACTTGTTAGTTATTAGTATTTAATTTCTAAGTTTCCGGCACCCTCTTCCTCGGGTTTTATTAACAACTTTGTGTCCGTGTGCATATGCGTTACTATTTAATAAAGAACGAGGAACGGTCCGCGTTGGGATTTAAATTAGATATATGGTGATGATACTCTGCCTGTACAACGCATACCCCTGTTTGAGTAAAACTGGTAAATCTTCCTGCTGCCCCTCCCTCCTCCCTGAATTCTCCTCCTCTGCCCGGATGAGAGGCAGTGGGCGGGGCTTCTCTGTCATAAAGGGGACTTTTCTTCAAGAGGGAGAGGGGGTTGGGTGGTGTTTGTGTTTGTACCTATTTGATGAAGGCATTCCATCCAAGCAGAATTCAAGAGTATGGGACAACACATTAAAAAAAGTTACAAGGCCACAACACATATACACACACAACATGCATGTGAATAAAGTAACCAAGAGGTTAAAAACAATATTTTAATGTGTGTGTATATATATATATATATAGAGAGAGAGAGAGAGAGAGAGAGAGAGCTAGGGAAGGGAGGATACCTTAGATTGAATAAAGGTACAGGGGATGTAGGAGAAAAAGTTTTGAGTTGGAGGGGGTTCACGAATTTCAATACACTCTCTCGCACACTCTGGCCACAACCAAATAAAAGGGCGTGCCACGGAGTAAGAGCACCCCCTCCCCTCCAC
The DNA here is from genome assembly GCA_036785485.1 of Physcomitrellopsis africana. Classification (NCBI taxonomy): domain Eukaryota; kingdom Viridiplantae; phylum Streptophyta; class Bryopsida; order Funariales; family Funariaceae; genus Physcomitrellopsis; species Physcomitrellopsis africana. The sequence continues at coordinate 268,387 of JAWRVF010000058.1, read as the reverse complement.
TACTCTCTCTGATACCCTGCTATGCCATCATGCACTTACGATACCCGCGCGATTCGGGAGGCGAGCAGCAGGGCGTGGGTCTTAGCGATCGCTGAACCCGAGGAGCAGGAGCCCGAGCAGGAGCACCAGACCCGACAAGGGACCGGTAGCGGAAGCAAGAGGGAGGGGCTTTGAGCTTGGTGGGTTGGACTGTCTTGAGGGGGGGAGGATGTCTGCTGGCTACGTGCGCAGAAGGGTAGGACGGCAAAGTACACAGTAAAAATTAAATAAGCTGAATGGCGTGGGAGCAGACGAGTGAGAGAGACAGCGAGGTTAAAGTAAAATAAAAACACCGGAAGAGGAAAGTAACCACATGAGATAAAAAAGTAAAACGTGAAAGGGGGTTATTCAACGTGAGGGGGAGGGGAGGGATTCGGCTGTGAGTGGGCAAAGGGGACGGAGCTTTGCCTGATTTAGGAGGAGGGCCGTGTGGCTGCACTTAGAAACGGAAGGAGGTCGAGCGGGGTGGTGGCAAGTGGAGGAGGCTATTGTTGTATGAGCTCTTTGCGCTGCTTCTCTTCATGATCACGCGCTTTGCTGCAGCGTGGAGCCCCACTGAACCCCTGGGGCCAGTACCGTTCGTCCTTGTCAGGCAATGCGGGGCGGAAAGTAAGCAGCAAATTCTTCGCGAGTTTCCAGGCCCATTTGATTTTTGGTGCCACCCTTCGTCTTCGGTATTAGGAGCAGAGCAGCAGCAGCAGCCAGCGATGGGCTGAGTTGAAGGGATTCGTAAGAGAGGTGGCGGACTCAGTGTAGCAGTCATTCAGTCGGTCCTTCTTCAGTCAGTCCCTCCGCCCGTCCGTCCGCGTGCCCGTGCGAGTGAAGCGAGAGTGCATTTCTGTGTGGCGAGGAACCTTTGTGTAATGCTTTTTCATGACGGTGAAGCAGAAGAATTTTCCCCTTTGGTTATAGAGAGTAGCAGGAGAGGTTGAGCATGTGCTTAATGCTGTCTTTCGCACTGTAATCTCGTTGACGCTGCCGATCTTCTGCATAGGTGCAGCGTGGTACATGTGGTATATATATATCAGTCTGTCTTCTTGACTTAAAGAAGAGCTTAAAAGCTGCCCTCGTTTGAAGGTTCAATATAAATCGAACCGAAGTCACGTTTTGCAGTTACACTTGGAATAGTTTTGCTGACGTTGCAGCTTAACCAATTTTAAATAAAAAGGACAACAGTTGCTCTTGAATTCTGTGCTCCAAGCATTCTTCAGGGAGGTTGGGAATGCATGTTGTCGTAAACAATTGAAAAGAAAAAAAACAGGAGAAAGATATAGAGGTGCGGAAGCGTGCGTTGTAGTGTACATGAATGAGGAGAAGCCTGTGCGCTGAAGTGCATGTGGTCTGAGGTAGAGTGGAACTCACTTGAAGTAGGTGGTGTAGAGTACAGGAATCGGAGCATAGAAGTTCCACATGCTTGTTTCGAATCCGATTAAGTACAGTCGTACAAGAAATCAAACCAAGCAATGCTGGCCGAGTACTGAAAAGCTCGTCCGAGCGTGTTGAGTGGGAAGTTAGTGGCATTGCGAAGTACACAAGGAAACAGGTTAGTGCTGTGGAAAGGTTCTCGTTGGCTTAACGACAATGGTTTCTCCTTACATTGTTGCGGGCCCCTTCGAATCGTACGGACTTCCGGAGGTAGACAAGCCTTCTATGCCGGAGGTCTTCCACATTGATGATCTGCTGGACTTCAGTTGCGACGACATCGGGGGTCCCATATTGGGAGGTCATTTGCCACTGTCTGGAGTGACGACTGAGAGCTCTACGAATGGTGGTGAGACAAGTATTTCATCTTCACCTAATGAAGCTAAGAACGAGACACTAGAGCCCGCTTTGGAGGACATTGAAGTCAAGACAGACCTTTGCGTGCCAGTAAGTGTCAATTTTCCGTGCTCATGCACATACCTGAATGCCAGTCGTTGTGTGATAATAATGTAATTAACCCTGAAAGAATTTCTTGGTTCTCCGCGGGTTCCTATTTCACTTTACGGAATGGCTGATGTCACATTGAGTGTCAATGTGCACGGGGCAGCATTGAATACATGGCAATGAGACGTTAGTATTCAAAAGGACATATTCAGAGCATCTAGAAACGTGGGATTTCCTTCAACCTTTAGTCTCGCATTGCTTCAGAGGCTTATGACGGGGAAGCTTTGGAACGAACGTCGGAATTGTCAACATTTTTAAAGACGATTACAGCATTATCAATGTACATTATGTGATGTGCTCCTAATTTTGACTTAGCCTGGAATGAACCTCAGCAGGAGCTGTAACATTGTGGCCGAAAATTTCACCTAAAGAGGACTACCGAGTTCTTGGATACTGTCAGAAGCAGTTGAATCAAAGTACTTGACACATTCGCAGCCAAATGCTTGAGTTGGAACTCAACATGCATTGCTCGTGTTTGTGCAGTGTGATGACCTTGCCGACCTCGAGTGGCTTTCATCGTTTGTGGAAGACTCGTTTACGGTGGTTAACACACCAGAGGTGTTCTCAACATATGGCGGATTCCCGTCCGCAGTAGGCAATGGCGACCGAACACCCACCATGGAACTGTGTGATTCGTACCAGCCCTATCAGAAACTAAGCCCTACTTCAGTCTTGGAGACCAGTGCAACTTCTTCTGAACTCACTTCACCAGATTACAGGGATGTATCCGTGCCTGGGAGAGCACGAAGCAAAAGGTCAAGGACCGGCGCAAAGATATGGACATCAAGAATTCTACCCACCTGCTCCTCTGTGAATAGCCTCGAGTCAATGGGAGCCGACTTGTACGCCATGTCTTACACTCCGATTGTGTCGTCGGCAGATGGCTGTGGCGACAGTACGGTGGATGCTGTTGAGCTAGACGATGAGCATTCGCAAGGCTCCAAGCGGTACAAGGTGACGAATGATGGCCACAGCCAGAGTGAAAACAAGGACAACGTCAGCGTAAACGTTCACAGTAATGCCAGCAAAGGGAGGAAGAAAAATCAAGACAATTCGCAGCCGTGGCGGTGCATGCATTGCCAAACCCAGCGCACACCGCAGTGGAGGACAGGTCCCATGGGACCCAAGACATTGTGCAATGCTTGCGGGGTGCGGTACAAGTCGGGAAGGCTGCTTCCGGAGTACCGACCTGCGGGGTCTCCCACTTACGTGGCGTCGAAGCACTCTCATTCGCACAAGAAGGTGCTGGAAATGAGGCGAGAGCGAGAGTTGCGGATTCAGCAGCCGGGAGGGCATGGGGTGCTGCAGCAGCAGCAGTCCATGCACGGGGCAACACCGTTGCGCGAGAAGACGAACAACCAGAAGGAGGCGGGAGCGAAGAGCTCGAGTGGGGAGCACGTGAAATCGGAGTACGGAGGAGGCTATGGATCGAAGAACCTGGAGACAATGCAGAAGTGTTTCTCGAAGCCGATGGAGTTGCCTCGGCCTGGGAAGCCTGAGATGGTGAATTACGCGAGCAAGGCATCGGGGCTGGAGTTTTCGAAGTGTTTGACGAGCCCGACAGCGGTGCTTGGGTCTCGGTTGGAGTTCGGGTTGGATGACAACAGCATGAGGGAGATGAGGGGATTGTAATGCCCTAGTAGGACAACGATTTGGAAATTCAATAAAAAATACGCCGAAGAGGGAGAAGATGAAGAAAAAGCAGCAAAAAAAGACAAGACTAAGCCGGGTGAATATATACTCTTTTGAGGACCTTTATGAAGAGACTTGTACATGGGAGATAGTAAGTGATACTGAAAGTGGCTTAGGATATCAAAGATGTCAGATGATCGATTTATACCCCCTACTAGTGATAGCCCTCCCCCTCCCCCTGATTTTTTTAGTACTACGAACAATACAAACTGGAGCGGCATGAGTGTACTTGGTTAGTGGCTAGCTCGTTGTGGAATTCACAATGGTTTTTGTAGATGCCAAATTCATTAAGGCATTCCTTGGTCAATGCCTCCGTAGCAGCAGTAGACACCAACGTCAAATGAAATCCATGATTTTGGGTCTATAATTCTTTTTAAAAACACACACGCACACACAGCGCAGGTTGTTGTAATTTTATTCTATTTTGGCTCCCTTTTGCTTGCAGAGAAGGTTGACAAAAGCGAGGTGGAGATTGTGTATGCTACAATTTCAATATGGAAATGTTTTCCTTCAAGATTTTACTGGTTTTTGGAGAGAATAGATTGTTGGCAGTGGATGCCTGAATCTGCTGAGCACATGTGTGAGCTTCCTCTAATGATTGATCTCATGTGGCAGTGGCTGAAAGCAAGGCAATTGCCACTAAGTCGTGGAATGCAACATTCCCTACAGCTTCAATTCCAAGTTGTGCATGGAAGAAGCCTTGCCTTGCATGATCATCTGTGCCCTAATTCCAATCCAACAAAACCTTTACATTGTGCAATTTCAATCAAAGCAGTACCCTCAATGTTGTGCTGAAATTGTGGTGGAAGCAAACCTTGAATGCAATGGCTTAATACAACGTCCAGATTTTGGTGTTGGAAGATTAGCAGATGCAGTGTATGTACATGCAACTTCCACCTGATTTGGTAAAACTTTTGAGAAAATTTGTATGTGTTGATGCTAATGTAGTTAAAGTACATGTTACCATCTGTTGCCATGGGTAGAGAGGTTGTTGTGGTGAACTTTCATTTAAATTAATATAGTTTTTAATTAATTAGGTACATAAATCTTGAGCTTACTGTATGTGATGTGGTTGCAGAGTCACTGTTTGCCACCACAAGCAACAAGCATGCTATGACATATTTTTAATGTTGTTGTTGGTTTTTATTCTTATTTTTAAAAAATAAATTTAAAATTGAGTTTGGTAAAAGTGATGTGATTGTTTAGCTACTATTTTTTGGCAAGCTTGCTGTGACATATTTCCAAGTTATGATTTTATTATATTATTATCATTATTATTATTACTTTGATCTAAATAAAAATAATAAATAATAAAGTTTTCCAAATTTAAGTTATTGCAAAGCAATTCTCAATGATGCTAAGCAATACTGTTGATGTAGCAAAATTTTGATTATTTATATTATTATTATTATAACATTATTTATTTGTAATTCTTTATTATAATAGAATTTAATTAGGTAACAAAGTTATTACTTTGGATTTTTTTGTGTAATATATTGTTTTACCAATATGTACCATACATGCATATTTGGTATATATATATCTTAAGATTGGTCTATAACAATAAACAAGCACCTTCATTAGCCTACTGATCAATAGATAAATTGGATCCTTTGTTGCAATTTATTTTTACAAGTGTTATTATAGCCAACACTCAATCTATAGAAATAAGGTCACATAATTTTTGCTTAAAAATATCTCATGCTCTGTTTTCTTGTCTACCGACAATTATTTTGTCAAAATTTTAACAAGCATTTCTTCATAACCGTATTTATTTCAACACAATCCATTATAGACACACTTTATGTAACATGATTTGTAATTTTTCTTGTATTAAGTTTTAAATGACAATTAATATGTGTTTGTTGTGTATGTGTGTATATATGTATGTTAATATATGTATAATCAATCCAATTCTATACATATGATTTTTTTGTTTCTTTTTATTTTTTAATATTAATCTGTAATATCTTAAACTTTAATATGCATAGTTTTATTCATTATACAATTTATTACTAAATCAATGTTTTTAGGATGTTTCATTAATATAATAAATTTCAAATTACCATTATTAAATTGTGATAGCATTTTCATTTTATTTATTTATTTGTAAGATAAATAGATGCTAGTTACATATTTAGACACAAATTCAAGTATCTAATAAAATAATAAATATTAAAAAAAACCATAAAATTTTAAAATTAGAAAACACATCCATTTCATATTTAAACTTTATTAATTTAATATTTTATTGTTCTGATAGTTTCATTTATTATTAAGAAATTACTTAACCATATTTTTTCTGTTATTAAGATTTATTTTCTTGAAGTTAATTATAAATGAGTATTTCAGACTTTGAAAATCAATGTAATTGTCAAAGGAATATAATTTAGAGCCTTTATTTTATTTGTAAATATATAGGATCTATATTTCATAATAATTATGATATGTATAAAAAGCCTTTTGAAAAACTCCAATTTAACACAGCATGAAGTAAAGGGATTTTTTAAACTGAGTAGCAATTTCAAAATTAACAAGATTATTGGGATATGTAGATATGAAATACTTTTGGTATGTTAAAGAACTATATACTATTTTTTAGTTTTATTTTAGAGTATAAAAAATCATTGAAATTATTAATACTGATTATACAAAACTTAATAATAAATTCAAATAATAGCTTGATTTTCTCATACATGCCCTTCTAATGTAGGACATTTCATCAAAATATAGAATATTGTCCTACCTAATTGCCCTTCTAGTTTAGGATGGCAGCAAATAGTTATTGAGTTTTAAATGCAAGGTTGCCCCTCTAGCATGCACAAGAATTGAAACCTTTTTCCATGTTCTTTTTTAGTGTCCTATATTAGAAAATCTGTGTCCTATATTACTTAATATAGGACAAGTAGGACAATGTCCTATATTAGATGGGCTTGTATATAGAGTTCATTTGTTTTTTTAATTTGATTGTTGGTGCATAGTTTTACTTTCTATATATATAAATATAAAGTTTGAGTAACAGTCGAAACATATAATCAGGATTGGTTTATAATGTTTTAATTACTTTGAATATCTAGTATAACCAATCAATTACGTGAGCACAAACAAACAAACTACAGACTTACACAGCCTTTATTCTTTCAATGGATTCTTCAATGTTGGCCCTTTGCAGCAATCTAGAAAGTGGAGGAGGCTTGCAGATTCATGTTCTGGTCGAACGCTTCGCCGCTGTCACAGCTGCGGTGCGTCGAGTCCAAGAACAAACGATTCTCCTTCGAGCCTTACTTACCGCAACAAGAGACTCAAACAATCGGATAGATTAGGAATGGATCATCTTTGCCGGTGGATTGAACAAGTTCTTCCTGACAGAGACTAAAGCAGGAGCTGGTGCTGATGAAACCAAGGAGTTGCGGGCGATATCGTGATGTCGATGTCGATGTTAATTCTGACGCAGTTTTAATGTCTTGGCTGCTATGTGAATGGGCATTGAATCAGCTATACAGTGTGGACATACTTTGATTGGTGGTGACACTCCGGAAGTTGTGACACGACTTCTACGACCCGCCGAATTGTGTATCAGAGATTGTTAAAAACGGTAGCGGGACTGTTAGCAGACCTGCAACGACTCCGTTCGAGATTGCTGAGGATGGAGTGAACCTGGAAATGTTGTGGGTGTGGATTTGGTGGTGACCTGGGGTGGACAATCTCGTTGCGGGTGGAGAATGTGGTAAAGACCTTGAGGTGAGAAATCTTGGCCTGCTCAGACCAGATTGTGGTTAAGTGCGTTGAACCGAGACCACACAGAGCGTGACACGGTCGGCAGTGTGGGACGGGTCCCAATAAAATGCGGCATAGGGAAGGCTCAACAGCTCGGCAACGGCGCCGTCCTTGTTGTGATACTGTGAAGAGCTTGACCTCGCTCTTAAAACCGTAATGCATTAACTGTAAACTGAGATGAACATGCAATAGTTTGCAATGTCGGCGAAGAGATGAAATCTGGACGAGTAACCCGAGATGCTGCTATTGTGAGCACGCGGCTATCGTGTAGGCAATTGGTGAGTTGTTTAAAATACTGTAAGAACAAATGCAAATAGGTGGATATCTTGAACTATAGTAACTCTTGAAAAAACTAAAAATGGAATATTAGGTCTTACAGAAATATTTTAAAGAAAACTCCATGAATATATATATATATATATATATATATATATTTGGCATGGTTGTCAAACAAGTAATTAAAAAAAGATGGGCAATAATTGTCACTTAATTAATTGAAAATTTTGTAGTATCATATGGGATTATTTGATATTATTAGAAAAATATATTATTTAATTAGATTTAAATTTTAAAAATAGTTTTAAAATATAAAATTAACTTTATAATATGTTTTTTCAAAGAGATATAGTACATATATTGATTGAAAACTTGGAACATAGTAGAGATTTTGATTCTATAAAAATTATAGATAAATAAATTCTTTTATTGTTATTATGAATGTGTATATTTGTATGTAAATGCACATCAAATTTATAAAAATCAACCATAAATAAATATATATATTTTTAAAAAAGATTAATAATAAAGTTTTTTATACATATTATTTTTCAAAGATTCAAAATCATATTCTATAATGATAAATTTATGAAAAAATAAAAATTAATTATCTCCATTAAAATTTATTATTTTCTTAATTTATATAAAATATAAATATAAATTTAATTATAATTTTATTTTTGATATGCTAACTATATTTTTATAATTTTAAATAAATATATGATTGTATATTATTTAAAACATGTTATTACGAAGTTATAAAGTATTGCATGTTTATCTTTGAGAAAGATTTTGGAGTAACCTCAAAGCTTTGTGACTTTTTAATAAAAGCATACAAAAAATATTTTACAATTTGTGTTATTACAAAGTTGGAATGTTAAAAAATTCATCATCTAGAAGTATAAATTAGAATTTAAAGGGCACTAAAGTAGTGACTAGAAGTAGAAAAGTAGTTGGATTTCTTGAAGAGATCTAAATATTTCAAATAAAAATAGCTTTAAAGTTATTATATATATATATATATATATATATATATATAATGTATAAAAAAAATACATAAAGAAAAGAAAAAAATATCAGTAATATGTAGAATAAAATAATATTTAATATTTAATATTTTAAAAAAAATCTAAAGAATGTGTAGATAGACATTCAAATTAAAAGAATACATTCTAGAAGTCTATTAGTGCAATTAGAAGAGGATCACCTGGTTCAATTAAATGATGTTATAGAGAAGATTGGTATTCTTATATATTTTCACATAATACTATAAAGTATCTTAGAGATCTTGTAGCACTAAAACTTGTATAAAGACCTTAATGCTATTCATATTCATAATATCAATGGTATTAAAAAGGTGTATTTGTCTACCAATACTTTTAAAAAGATACAATTGAAGTTAGAAGTATATTAAAAAAGAGACGTTTTTCTTTTTTCTTTTTTTTTCTTTATTTTGTCATCTTAAAAGTAATTAATTGAAAATATAAAATTACTAAAGTTGAAAAATTGTAGTATAATTTTTATTTTAAAGTCACTTCTCAAAACTTCATCAATATTTTTTTAATACTAATTTATATTTGCAATATGATTGTAGAATTAGTATTCTACAAATTAACTTTAATATATGTCCTAGCATGCTTAAGATGTCATATTTCAAACACTTTTAGTTATTTTATTTAAAATTAGAAATAGACTTTTAAGTTTTTAAAGTTTTACAATAGCACCACTTTATTGTTTCCTGATTATAATAGATAAGGTTATTACTTTGTAATATATATTTTTAAGAGATTGTATAATTTTATTTGATTAAAATTTTATCAATAATATTTAGTTGGCTTATTCTATTAAGCTAGAAAAACCAATTTTTTTGTGATTAAATTCGAGAATAATTTAATATAATCTTTAAAATTTCAATTAAATAGAAATATTATTTTTTTAAAAAAAAAAATAATAATAATAATAATAATAATAAATTTAATATACTCATATTAGTCCTTATAATGTAGTTTTGGTATAAACCAATATTATATAATTATTTTAGAGAATTTTTGCAATGTGCTATAAGATTATATATATATATATATATATATATATATATAACATTATTGAATTAATTACAAATATTATATTTTTTTTAAATATCTATTTTTTAAAATCAAAGATATTTTTTGTTTTTTAAATTATTAAATTTTAAAAGCTTTTTTAATTATTTTTTTAAAATTATATTTTTTTAGTTATTTTTGTTATATAATAAAAAATTAATATATTTCATAGATATTAAGAGATCACTCATTTACTTGATTTTTACAAATTATATACTTAAAGCCTCAACTAACATATTCAAGAATAGGAATAGAATTATCACTTTAAGAAATAGAATTACTTTGTTGTAAGCTTGATTGCTCATTTATATATCCGCCTTTACTTTATATAAGGTAGTAATATCATTCTTGTATAATTTTCTTTATATATATATATATATATATATATATATATGTATAAAATACTTTGAAACATGAGATGTTTCAAGATATTTTAAAATATTTCTCAAATGTTGCACCAAAAATTTCTTTGGTTGTAACTCCCACCTAATCTGTGGAACAATAATGCACTTTAGAATATTTAATCCACTATTAATTTTAAAAATAATGATTTAAGTTGGTGATATTCTTAAAATAATTCTTCCTTTCTAATATGCCATTTTAAAGATGACCACAAAAGAATAAAAAATAGTTGCTCGATCACTAAGAATGGTAAGTAATAGAATAAAGACTCCACCAAAAATGATTAGGCTTGCAATAGACTATTGCCATTGAGAAACCTTAAATAAATGTAAAAGATTAGTCTCTAGTCTTGAACAAACTAGTCACTAAAATTACAAATTTGGTGTTGGAAATGAGAAATAAATCAATAAACTGATTTCTGGAAGATAAGTTCAGTGTTTGTGCAACATGTATGGACATCATCTGAATATTAACTTGGTTTTTTTGTTTCCTAGCGCACCAAATTGACGACCGGGAAACCGGTAACAAAGCAATTACAACCGGATGCGATGTGTTTTCCCAGTGCGCGGGCAGCGCGGGTAGAACCGATTCTGTTGTCGGCGCGGCTGGGGTGTCGCGGTTTGGACCGACGATGGACACTATTCCGTCAATGGCGTCGACGCCACCTCCCGTTAGCGACGCCGCCAATCCTCACTCTGCCCTGCACGATCCACCACGGGGAGGTGCCGGCCCGTGAGCTCAACCACGACTCGGTGCGTTGGAGGAGCTCCGCATGGAAGGGAGAAACGTAAGCTGCAGAGCTTCTGAGCTCGGATATGGTGGTGCATTTGCGGAAGGAGCGTGGCCATGGCCAGTGGTTGTTGTTGATATTTTTTTTAATCAGCATCTGGAAAAGGAGATGCATGTGAGGAAGGTACTGCCATAACAATTTCGAGCTGCATTGTTTTAGTGCTGCGCGTGGGGGATTGATGTCAATGCCAACTTTGAGGTTTCACGAGATTTGGTAGGAATCAGGTTTAGAACAGGGTAGAGTGGTTCTGTTAGCGTGATCCGGTGAGAGATCGGTGTTGAGCAAGGGAGAGCGAGCTTTTGCGAAGACATTGGAGTGGTTTTTATTTTTAATTAGATGGAATGTGTCGCATTGAGCGGAGCGCAGCCCGAGTCGTCATTCGTGACATTTCTGTGAACCGCGGAGGAAAAAAATTCTTTAGGTCGTGGGAGTATTTGAATATTATTCATTGCAGCGGGAAATCTTTGTTGTGCAGACAACGTTGGAGTAGCACGATTAGAGCATTTGTCTGATGTTTTGGCAATATATGTCACAAGCTTCTGAAAGGTTTGATTTATCGTCTTTCTGACAGGATGGTGAGGATAAACCTGAAAGCGAGCTCCTGATCTAACCTGTCTCGAGATGAATCACGGAGAATTTGGTTTTTTGTATACGATGACGAAGTGTTTGGCATTGAAGATAGGTTTCAGAGATGGCTCCCGACCCAGCCATCGCTATCCAAGCAGAACGACGCACACCACACGGTCATTGCCGTCTGCAGCAACTAGCTGCTCACAAACACAATGTGCCCGTAGGGAAGATCACAGTGGTCACGGCCATGAAGATGAAACAAGTGCAGGTCGGAATCAAGCTTTGTAACATTGACATACTCGACACGCGCCTCACACTCATCTGCGGCATCAGTTACGACATTAAACTCCTCCGCCAGGCCTCAGTAGACTCCGTTCGTGTCGTAATCACACTCGCCGAGAGCCATGAAGCCGATGAAATTGAGGAGCTCGCGGTTATCCTCATCAGAAAAATCTTGTCAAGGTAGTGGACGCAGCCAATTTCAAGGGCCACATTGTCATGGAGATCCACGATGTTGAGAACGAACTTTAGGCCAAGCAAGTCAGCGGCGATTAGATGCAGACCACGGTGGCCAAGGATGTGATCACTCTCCTCACGGTCTGATGCGCTCGCCTGCTGGGCCTAGCACAAGTCTGGCCAGACTTCTTTAGGGCACGAAAAAGCCGAGTTGTAAATCACAAGGTGGCCAGAGTTGGACGAGATGCGCTTCGTCGATGTGTTAATTCCACAGGGAATGGCATCCGGGAAGCGAATGAAGGTCACCGCGATCGTGCTAAACCCCGTCGACGATCACATCCTTGTCGAAAGCGACTAGATGTTTGTTGATGCGGCAGATCACGATTTCTGTGCCCCGTCCACCATCCTCCTGGAAATGCCCATGTGCAGGCTGCGTACGCCCAAGGTCACCCAAGCGAAGGCAGTGAAGAAAATTTTGTCCTGCGGATGGCAACCCAACATGAGGTATGCTCTCGACTCTATCGCAGATGTTGTAGCGGGGCTCGGAGCTTTGCGTTTTCAGCGAGGTGCTTGGGAGTAGCAGGAGAGGCGTCGTGGTTGAGGAAATTGAACTATTACACGGGGAAGGAGGATTTGGAAGCGTTATCCCTGGAGACATTTGTCTCTATTGTGCTTGTCGCAGACGGTGAGATCCCTTCTGACGATGAGCAGGAGTCGCTGTCGAAGCTGATCATACTCAAGAGCGTCTATACTACCCGCATACCACACAGCTAAGCGAGTGCAATTCAGATGCTATCAGCAGTGAACTGCAAACCTTTGACGAGTCCAGCACGTATCCGCGCAGCTGATCTTCGTAAGCGAGGTGCTGAATGCGCAGACGAAAGAATCAATTGACCAAACGGAAAACCACCATTCCTAGGAGCGGGAGATTTGCAATGAAGTTTTGAGCATGGCCTTGGCGATGGCGGCTGAGGGACACACGCATAGGGGGCGTTCTTGACGAGCTCTTCGCTTAAGAGGGAAACGAAATGTTCATGTGGCCTGCTGAAATATATCTTGATTATGAGAAGCTCAGCTTCTACGACACCATGGTGCGCGGGCGGCAGCGCGAGAAGGTTTTGATCGGCTTTCATTATGGTGTTCAAGTACAATTCGGTGATGTATCTCCTCGATAAGGTAGTTCGGAAGTAATCGTTTCACGACAGCGTCATCGTGCTCGTGGAGCGGCAATGATCTACGTAGCTCTCCTTGCCGTCGTAAGCCTCAATCTCAAGATCTCTGGACTTTTCTTGAATTCTTTGCAATCCTATCTGCAAGTCTTTCAAACCTTCATCATCGCTATCTGCAAGTGTTTCAAACCTTCATCATCGTCTTCTGAAAGCTTAAACCTTACACCGTATAGCCTCATACTCCATCTTGAAGATCCATGACAAATCTCCTGTGTGGCATGGAGAGATTTCAACTCCCCACTGGAAGTCGCAATTGTAAGTAGAACAATTTTCGTATTTGAAACTACTGAAAAGAAAACCCCTCCAAAGGCTGAGTTTCTGCTTACTAGTTGAGCTCCTGATTTGTTTACACATTTGCGATGGTAATGGTTCATTTGTTGTTGGGTAAACAAAATTTATGTTAATTATTTACCCGTAATAGCCACTACCCCAGCATTGATGCAAATCCCAATGTTGTGCATGACTGCATTCTTCATGAGGTAGTGGCTAGATCTTGTATTTCACAGCTGCAGGCGAGGAAAATTAGAGAAGACGCCGCTAATGCAAGGATTCATTTATTTTTACTCTTCCGTTTCTGTCGTCGTACTTGCCAACAGCAAGAATGAGTTGTTGAAGAGAAACATGGCTTTCGTACCCTTTCTTTGTGCTACATTACTCGGAAAATATGAAGAATGGTGATACAGACAGCGCAATGATGCATCGTTTGATTTGGTGAGTGAGGAAAAATCAGGAGATTACCACTTCAACAGTCTGGCAAATTAGTGGACATGGAGAAGACATGCTCGGAGGAAGTAGGAAAAAGAAAATATCCTGTCGATACTCATCAAATGCTGTTGCGTCAACACAAGTGGCTACCTTGTTTCATTTGGTGGGACGGATGGAACTTATGCTAAACTTGGAACTAGTAAGCAAAAGTTCTCTAACCATGACAATCAATCGAGCATATTCACAGTGTCGGTTCCTTGAGGAACCCCCTGCCTGGTTGATTGGCATCAGTGCACGCTCTTGGTGTGGCGTGAACTGTAGAATCTGACAACCTGTTCATTGAGCCCCCGTCTTCTTAGATTTACACTTATTATTGGGCACCTCCTGGGGCACATCTGCACACACGTCCTTTCCCCAGGTCGCCATCTACCTCACCGTCTTAAGGTTCAGGGTTTTAAAATACTAGACCCACACGGTCGAAAGGGTTTCTTTTCAGCTGCAGTGGAGTTGAGATGTCAAGCTCAAGTGCGCTGCCCGTAGATTGTCACTTGTTATTCCTCAGCGCCAAGAAGTACTTGGAGATTCCTTACACTTCGGAAAAGTTAATGGTCACTGCAGAAAATTCGTGTATCTCTGACAGTTCGATGTTCTGACCTCTTGAAGTTACTGATGAACTCCAGGAACGCGACACGTTCGGAAGGGTTTCCAGAAATATAGTGCTGACCTAGTTTTCCTTCCTCCTCCAACCTCTCGCAACTCTGTCCAGTTTATCGACCACACTCTGGAGTAAACCTAATTTGTGAGTGATAATTCTCCTGCTTATCAGAAATTACTATGAATAACAGCTTGGTTAATTAATCCCTCTCAAATTCCTCATCTGGCATGAAATTCAACTAAGTCGTGAAAGAGAGAGAGAGAGAGAGAGAGAGAGAGAGAAAAATAAAATAAAACAAAAGCTGTTTGCCATCTTTAAGAGAAGTTGAACATTTCGTCTCATAAAAGAGCTTCGCCGATTCTTTGCTGGGTCAGGTGCCAGCTAAGCGAAATGAGAATCCTGCCATGGGAAGCATTGAACTTGCACAACAGTAACTGAATGCAGATGATTGCAGGCAATCAATTTTATTTTAGAGTATTTTTTTAATTTGTTTGCCCTGGGGCCCCCAGTTCGAGTGAACTAAATGAGGAGTGTGCTTTGACGCCGAATAGTCGGTACCGTCTACGACACCGACAATCGCCTGCAACACCAACTTCCCATGTACAAATACTCAAGTCCAGCCCCATGTACGCATCTATGCTGGCACTATTCACACCTGCAGCAAATAAGTTGGCCACACCAGATTTTTCCCCTCTGGAGAGCCTCAGTGAAATCATCATTTGCAGGAGTCTGACAGGATTGTCATGACATGTCATGGTGAGGGGGACGGTGTTAAAAAAACTGACAATGAAGCCCATGATGTGAAGAAACCTATTGTAGTGTGGCAGGACAATAGAGCTCCTACAGCCCTCGGATGATTGCTACAGAACTCAAGCAGTAAAAAAAACAAAAAACAAAAAACTTTGAGCTTGCTCTTGCTGTTCTCCAACACTTCCTGAAGTGGGGGGTACAAAGCCCTGTCTCTCTCTCTCACATATCTACAGCCAACCTTGGCAATACATTCACTAGCTGTATTAGATCTTTAGCAAGCTGAAGGTGGTGGGAAACTATCAGATTAAAGTGGCTGTTTGGCATTGTGGGGATGTGGTAACACTTTGATCAATTGATCTACAACAGATATCTCTTTGGTCATGGCTTGTGAAAATCTTTGTGCCATCATGCAAGCATTTCAGTCTTTACTTGTTTATTCATGTATATATATATATATATATATATACACATATACATATTTATTGATTGCAACCAATTTTATTCTTGCTTTCAACCTGAAGTACAGGGCCCACCACCTAGACTCAGTTTGTGTACTGGTACCCACATTATTGACCAGACAAGGCCTGGGTTCCAATTCATTGAAAAAAAAGAGTGAGAGGGACTGCAAAAGACAGAATTTTGAGAGATGCTGTATATGTGGGGCTCAATACCAGTTTTTTTTATTTTTTTTATGTTTTAAATATATATTTGTATTCATGTTCAATCTTGTGAGATCAGCCCAGTCCCTAGCTTTTTCCAAATGATGTTTTTTCATGGAGGTTGTGCAAGGGAACCATGGAACAGAAAAAAGAACCCAAAGCCTCTTGAATTATGCAACAATGAGGAGGGGGTCCCTTTGTCGAGAATTCCCTGCCACATACAAAGGGATTGTTTTATGAGGCCTTTAACAATAACAAAAACAAAAACAAATAGAATAAAATGGTGATACAGTGATGGTTTTTTAAAGCACCATGCCATGTAAAATGATTAGAAGATGAGGAGTTATATTACATAGTTGTTTGCCACAGCTAGATGCCATGTTGGGCATATAACTTCTCCACTACTTCAAGCTTCAGAACACATCATGGCATGCCATGGATTATGCAGCAAGTCTCAGACATTACAATAGTGTTTCAATTATGTACATGTATACATTTATATACATACATATATACATGCATGTGTAAGTGGGGACTCCATAAGTCTGAAAGAACACAAGTCTGAACACTCTCATAAAAAAACCTGATTTGTACAGGCTTTTTTCAGATTTTTAATAGATTGCCTCCAAAATGGTTAGATATGCAAGGTAGAGTTTGCTGTGAAAGTGAAAGAGAGAGGGAAGCTGAGCATTCTTCATGTGCTGAGCCACCTGAAGCAACAGGGTGAAGTGATACAGCAGAACAGTTATAAGCTTTGACTCATTATTGGGATTATCCAACATGATACTAAATAATGGAGCCTGAACTTGGGACCACAACCCAGTCCTGCCTCCACCAATCGATTAAATTGCCAACTGGAGCCGCTCATTATTCCACAGGCAGGGAAAAGAAGAGGAAGTGAGCAACTCACCCAGAGCAGCAGGCCAGGATTGTCCAATTTCATTATTGGGTTTCAAAGGGCAGGGGGCCCAAGGAAGGGAGCCTTATGGGGACTGGCAACACACCCGACCCGTCCCGACTTGAATGGATGGAACCAGAGCCCCCTCCTTCTGCACCCTGACAATAAATCTCCTCGCTGCGTTTCATTCAAGTCTCAGTCGGCCGACCCAGGTCGAGGAATCGGCACCCACCGCCCGTCGTAACACACTTTGCTTCTTACAATTAAGCTGGGTCGAATGCAGCTATCAGACCGACAGCCTGCAGCCTTGTGAAAGAAACCAGTCAGAGTATCATAAAGGAAAGAACTTGATGCATTGGCCGAGTCTCTGCCCACATGAAGTACATGTTTGCGTTGTGTTGGTACTGGTGTCGGAGATGGGGGTGGGCCTCGCCCGATTCTGTGCACATGAGCGTGCCCAGGAGAGAACATGAGCGGAGCAGGAGACTGTAAGAATGCCCATAAGAGCACATCATCAGTCTAGTGGAGAAGGAACAGACTGCCAGGTCGCCACGAGAACTGTAGTGAAGTGGGCTTAGAGGCGTTGAATCTCAGGAAACAGAGACAAACACGAGATTCCACGTGCTGACTCATGGTCAACTACTCCAGGTCTTACTCTTTTAACACTAGAAGCACAAGGTGGGTTTCAGATTGAGTGTGGCTGGAACACTCACCTCGTGCATGATAGACTGTTCTTGGATAAGAAACGTGCCCCAAAAATCTTGCGCAAGTGTTAAGTATCAGAAAAAGAATGTCTCAAAACGGACCAGACGAGAGAATGGACCGTAGAGGCGCTGCGAAGGGAATACGCCGAGAATCCGACGGTAAACTTAAAAGAATGGTTAACATTGAATCTGTGTGGGTAACATCATACACATATCCGCCTCAATTGCAACATCAAAGTATGCAAGAGGAAGGAGCAAATAAATTACAATCAGCACTTTCAAAAGTATAGACCCAAAATCACGAATTCATTTGACGTTGGTGTCTGCTGCTGCTACAAAGGCATTGACAGAGAAATGCCTCCTGTACCTATCATCTACAAGACATTGTGAATTCCACAACGAAGTACACTCCTGCCGTTCCGTTCAGTATGTTCCTTCTAGCAAAATCAAGGGGGGAGTGGGGCTGGGGGGCGGCACTAGTACGGGGTTCTGGATCTCCTAAGCCACTTGCTGTGCCTCTTACTATTTCCCATGTACAAAGTCTCTTCATAAGGTCCCCAAAAGAATATATTCACCCGACTTAGTTTTTTTTTGAGTTTCCAAATCGTTGTCCTACTAGGGCATTACAATCCCCTCATCTCCCTCATGCTGTTGTCATCCAACCCGAACTCCAACCGAGACCCAAGCACCGCTGTCGGGCTCGTCAAACACTTCGAAAACTCCAGCCCCGATGCCTTGCTCGCGTAATTCACCATCTCAGGCTTCCCAGGCCGAGGCAACTCCATCGGCTTCGAGAAACACTTCTGCATTGTCTCCAGGTTCTTCGATCCATAGCCTCCTCCGTACTCCGATTTCACGTGCTCCCCACTCGAGCTCTTCGCTCCCGCCTCCTTCTGGTTGTTCGTCTTCTCGCGCAACGGTGTTGCCCCGTGCATGGACTGCTGCTGCTGCAGCACCCCATGCCCTCCCGGCTGCTGAATCCGCAACTCTCGCTCTCGCCTCATTTCCAGCACCTTCTTGTGCGAATGAGAGTGCTTCGACGCCACGTAAGTGGGAGACCCCGCAGGTCGGTACTCCGGAAGCAGCCTTCCCGACTTGTACCGCACCCCGCAAGCATTGCACAATGTCTTGGGTCCCATGGGACCTGTCCTCCACTGCGGTGTGCGCTGGGTTTGGCAATGCATGCACCGCCATGGCTGCGAATTGTCTTGATTTTTCTTCCTCCCTTTGCTGGCATTACTGTGAACGTTTACGGTCACGTTGTTCTTGCTTTCATTCGGACCATTACCGTCGTTCTTCAGCTTACAACGCTTAGAGCCTTGTGAGTCCTCGTCCTCTTGCTCAATGCCACCCACCGTACTATCGCCAGAACCATCCTCTGACATAATTGGCGAGTAGGACATCGCGTTCGAGTTGGCTCCCATCGACTCGAGGCTATTCACAGAGGAGCTGGTGGGTAGAATTCTTGATGTCCAAACCTTGGCACCTGTCCTTGACCTTTTGCTTCGTGCTCTCCCAGGTACGGATACATCCAGGTAATCGGATCCAGTGAGTTCAGACGAAGTAGCACTAGTCTCCAAGACTGAGGTCGGGCTTGATTTCTGATACGGCTTGTAGTCGTTGCATATTTTCGCGATTGGTGTCCGCTCGGTGTTACTTACTTGAGAGCAGAAGCCATCGTATGCTGAAAAAACCTCTGGTGCGTCGACCACGGTGAAAGAATCTTCCACGAACGATGACAGCCACTCAAGGTCGGCGAGATCATCACACTGCACAAAAATTAGAAAACATATTTATTATTAGCTCAAAAAATACCGGTGTGAAAAATTTAGGCATCGAGGGCAAAGAAACGCGTCCGTCCTCGAGTACACATTATCATTCTCAGAAGCGCATCAATGCTCTTTCAGTACTCATGTTTCCATGAAAAGAAATGCACAAATCCTATCCAATTCGAATGCTGTGTGAGACAATTTCAAATTTTAAAACATGCAACACAATTGAAGGATCTAAGAAGAGCCCCGTCCTATCTGAGAGTCATTCAAATTCTAATATGCAAGTTGCAGACAGTTGACATTGCACTGTAACATTTCGAAATCACGTATAAATTATAATACTGGTCATTATGTGACAACGAAAGTGCTCTTAATACTGCACTCTACCAACAATGATGGGATACAATTGCTTGAAATTAATAGAAAAAAAAACAAAAACAGAGGTTCGGCATTTACATAATGCGGGTCAAGGACTACAGAAACTAGAATAAGGCTTTTGATGAAATAATTGAGATGCACAGCAACATTGCTTTGATTAACTGTAGCTAAACACCGAAGTCAAGCTTTCAAATAAAGATGTGACGTCGACTTCATAAAATTTTCGAACTGAAATTCTACCATGACTCATCTCAGACAACACGTACTAGAATACCAATTCACAGACAACACGCGGCGAGCCATGTTCGAAAAGTGAAACAAATACTCGCGAGGTCTACCAGGAAGAGGACGAGAGATTGAGGAAAAAGCTAAAATAAAATAAAATAAAATATATCAAAGATATGTTCCGTCGTAACTAGACAACTCGCATTAAAGCATGCGCAAGAGCACTAAATTTTGATACTTACTGGCACGCAGAGGTCTGTCTTCACTTCCATGCCCTCCAGAGACGTATCTACAAGCTCGCTTTTCACTTCCACTGATGAAGAAATGCTTGTCTCGCTTCCATTCGCGGAGCTCTCGTCCGTCACGCCAGAGAGCTGCATCTCTCCTCCAACTATGGGACCTCCAATCTCCTCACAACTAAAGTCCAACAGGTCATCAATATGGAAGACCTCTGGCAGAGCCGGCTTGTCTACCTCCGGAAGAAGAATGCCGTAGGAACCAGCAAGAACATACGGAGCTACCATTTTCGCGGCACCAACGGTGTTAGTTCCTTCCGACTTCCGTGGTACTGAAAACTTAGAAATCAATGAGCTCAAGTCGGCTGCTCAGCAGCTTATAGTCGAAAACTTGGCCAGCATTATTTGATTTATTTCTCCAGCGCGATACGCTTCTGCGGTCTACCTTCCTCCAGCTGCTTCAAGTGAGAGTCGAAGAGCAAATTTCGAAACTACAAAACAGAGACTGTCTCACTTTCTCTCAATGGTTTCTTCTCATTTCCCGACACAACAATGCCTCTTACTTCAACTCGGCGCCTCGTCAATTTCAACAAAAAGATGCGTCTACAACCCTGTCAAACGGCTGGAAATCTCAATTTCAACGATAACTCTCTACCGCACTGTTTGATTTATTTTCTTTCTTCCGGATTGCATGTATTATGAAATTGTAAAGAACTCAATTTTTTCAAGTTCAGGTGCAAAATGTGAAGTTCGTGTAGTAATGATGAGACCTCGTGTGAGCTGAGGTATTGGTTCGAAAAATTCCGATAAAACCAGGAGGACGCAAAAACTCACGGACCTTTGGTATATTTGAGTGGAGAGGAAAAAGAGTGTAGGAAGAAGTACTACAATACAAGTGTGCTGCAGCTTGATGGCAGGCGAGGAAAAGAAGAATGCGGGAGAGCAGCAAGTACATGCTAGAGCTCGGACAGGTGTGAAATCGCGTCAGGATGTGCGAGCACACGACGATGATTTCCTATTCCGTCCTTCAACACACTCCAAATCTCCTCACACATAACACTACTGTTCCCCCTTGCTGCTCCTTTTTTCTTTGCCTCGAGGCGTTACACAGCTCCACTCTTCTCCTTGCCAACGCGCACTCAAACATAGACTCTCTCACTCTCACTCACCCTTCCTACACTCCTCCCCGTCACCTTTCCCACTGCCTTCACACTTTCCCTTTCGCCGCACCTATACTCTACAAACATCCTCCAAAAACCACTCGAATTGCCAAAAAAACTGGCGATCAATTTCCTGCTTATTTTTTTCGCTCTGCATGCTCTGACAAGCGCAACGAGACTCGACACCACTCGTCGGACAGGAATGGTGGCCCCAGGACTCTGCTGCAAAGCGCGTGATCATGAATCCGAAAGAACGCCGAGAGCTCTATAACTATTGCAAGCACCTCTCTGCTAGCGCATCGATTTCCCACCTCGCCCTGTTACCAACTGCCGAGAAGAGCCTGCCAAATCCGGCAACGCACCACGCCTTCCAGCTAACAGCCAACTAGAGCCCGGAAAAGCTTCACGAACCTTTTCCCATCCCTGCCTCCTTTTTGCCCCTTCTCCCCGCCCTCCTTTTTCTTTTACCTTTCAGGTACCTTTTTATTTCCTAGGCCTCCGTCGGCCTCCCTTCATACGTGGCCGACAACATCGTTGATTGACGGAAGCTTGAGAAAGAGGCAAGGATTAAGATGGTTGATACCCGGTAAGTGGTTCCTACCTCCCCCTTGCTGCTTCGCGGAATTATTTCGGGGAGGGGATGATTCACATTAGGCTAGCATGCACACGGACGAGCGCCGACCACGAAGGGTTGATACCCGGAGAGAGGAAATAGGGAACTGGACACACCCGGTTGGTGAAGCGATAACACACCGTCTTCTATAATAGGTTCGGTCCATGGCGAGGCGCTAATGTGATAGGAGGGCTGCCATTCCTCCCCTGATTTGGGGTCATTTGTTGGTAAACTCTTTATGAAATCATGTTGTTGTTGAGTGGGACCCAAGGAAGCATTCCGTCATCAATGAAAATCATGAAGAAATCTTGTCTAGAAACATCTCTCTCATTCAAAGCTTAAACTTACCCAACAATTTAGCCGAATGTTTTGAAAAAATAAATTTATAGTAAATATATATTAATAATATTATATATATGTATATATATATATATATATATATATTCACCCACACATAGATCCTATTCTTGCTTCTCTTTGGGTCAAAAAAACTTTTAAATAAACTAAAAACTAAAAATTGCTTGCAAACCACCATATATTTTTTTACAGGGTATTGTTCTTCTTCCTTCTTCTCAAAAGGTGAATGTGAACAATATTGGGTGGATGCTCATACACGCCATGGAATCATCCCTATGAGGAGTAGAAGGGTACACTTTTGTGAAATTTCTTTGGTGTTGAGTGATGTCACTTCCTCCATCAAGTTCTAGGTTAATGTCCTTGTCAAAAGAATGACATTCGTTTGCGTGATAAACTTCAACCCAAAAACATTCCACTCAGTCACTCATTCATGCCTTTGTGGAGGCAAGGAGGAGACGTATTCTGTAACAATTTCATCATCAGTGCCCAATGATCAAATCAGTAAGATACGTACATTCGTCATCGTTCATCCAACATCGGCTAATTTAGCCGAAGTGCCCGAAATCTCCACTAACCACTGACAAATTTAACTGAATCGAGCGCAGATAAGCTTCAGCGAAGCGGTGGGCAAGTTTTAGAGGCTAAGAGGGGACACGGAAGATCCACCAGCGCAACGACAGAACGAGGCGATGGGTTCAAATCGCAACCCTCTGCGACGGCTTGACACCCGTGCGAAGTAATGTCGTCGTGGGAACGTCGAGGAGTGCGCTAATCTGGAGTCGCCACGGTGTGCACATTTCTTTAAATGAACCCTAAGCTGTCTAGATTTGTTCACTCAAGCCCGTGCTCTTCCATGTTGGGCAAAACCCCAAGCTGTCCGACGCCCCAAGCCAACAACGGTACAACACCATCTCAGGAATTCTCTAAGATCGGAAGTATGAACGAGGGGTGTGAGAAAGAAGGCGAATCGTGCAGCCAGCAGTGGGCTATTTTCTTCTTCTTTATTTCTTCAATCTTTCTTCTTCCACTTATTTCTCAAGTGTTGTGAGGAAAAGCCCTAAAAACTGATTGGAGGCGGCAGGTAATACGAATTGTTTACTCCCAGGAGAGCCAATTTGCTCGAGCCAGCTGAAAAGGCCTCAAGAACCCGACGTGGGGCGCAGAAGCGGGGGGGCTATTGAGAGAGACTTGGATATTTGGGTTTTCTTGGAAAGAAAAAAAAGCAAAAAAAAAATAGGGCTTGGGGCTTCAGCAGTCAGTTTTTCACATGGACACATGGGCACGTCCAGGTTCTCAGTGTATATGCCACCGCCTGCGCCAGTGGTGCCAGACATGTGCACCGGGAACGGTATGGAACGCAGATGAAACACATTCAGGCGGAGAGACAGAAATGAACTAAGTGAGAGAGAATGATGGAGAAAGTAAAAATAACACACATGGGCTTGGCAGGGCAGCTCAAGAAATAAGCCAGAAAACATGCGCCTCTGACAAATCGCCACTCAATCAGCTGGCCAGCCTCCCTCTCCGCTTAAGAGTTTTAGCAAGAAGCTCATGATACTTCGGCCCCTATTTTGGGCCAAATCCACGACAACTAAGTAGAGTTTAGCGGAGTTAAGTGGCCAGTTACCGGGCCTAATCACGCCATTTCAGACGGGGTACGTCTTAACGGCAGACACAGCACCACAGCTCTCAGATTCTTCTACTTCCAGAGATCCCCTCTTTCATTCGTTCATTCTCCGACAGATATTCGTTACTTTTAATGAAAAGTTTAGTTATATAAGGGATAGTGGATGAGGTTCATCATTTAGGCTGGCAGAGCAGCACGGAGCAGTCTGCGGTTCCTGCACGTCACATCCAAACTGATTGAGAATGATTGAACTTGTCCAGGCTCCTCCTGCCACTGATGGTATGGATGATACTCAGACTCCTCGATGTACAGAATATTTCCTCTCTCCCTAGTTAACCCCAGCCTCGCCCCGTGAGCCTCAGCTCCGTCAACGTACAAAGCCAGAGCTGCCCCTTTTTCATCCCAATCATAACGTTATTCATTCATCCGATGCCCCCTTGTTTCTCTTTACCATTACCACAACTGTACTCGGGGTTATGAGTCCTCACTGTTTAAAACATTTTCTGATGTGTTTTTATGAAAAAGTTTAATATGGTGATGCTTTCATGTTATTGTGATTTTCATGAATTTCATTTCATTAAAAAACTACAGATACATTCAAAAATTGAACTATGTAATTGAATGTTGATTCCAAATGAGGATTCATATTTCCATCTACAACTTCTATTGGTGTGATGTATAAATCTATTTTTGTCCAAATTCCTTTCGACAATGTGTCACGGACATATACATAGTTACTTATATGATCAGATAGAACTAGATAAAAGAAGGTAAAAGCAGGTTAATTCCATAATATCTTTAGAGAAACTTCCTAGAAACTTCATAGACGCTGCTTTGACTTTATAAGTGTCCATAGTAGACTTTTGGATTAGAAACTTGGTCAATAAGTTAGCCACATGTCGCACATGTTGGTAGCTTGAAGACCAAGCTAAATACGTGGCGAACATGTAGGAAACTTGCCCTGCAAGTTCGACACGTGTCTTGCAACTTGGACACGTGTCTTGTAAATTGGACACGTGTTGGAGGTCCTATAGAACGTCGCCACTTAGCTCTTAGGTAGATAGTATAAATAGAGACAAGAGTGAAGCCTTCTTCACTCTTGTCAACTCCTTTCTTATTTCCAGTCTAGTTCAAGGGTCTCTAGTTTTCTTGTCTTTTGGCATTAGCCATTCCAGTTTCTTTTTAATATATATACTTCTTTATATTTATTTCTTTGAGAGAGGTTTCACTTGTTTATTTGACTTCATCCAGTTATTGTCCTTGACACAATGTCATCTAATAAGAATAATAGTTTAAATTTTAAATTCAAAGGGTTAATTATTTTTTCCCTTTTTTCAAGACTTAGATTCATTGAAAGACTCAATATTTGTTCATGTCAAAATCACACAGAGAATAAATTTTTAAAAGGTTTTCAATATAATAGAACCATGTTTCCACAAGAGTTCAAATTGTAGGGAATGGCTGAAGAGCGAAGATGTTGAATTTGAATATTTTGTGTGAGTGGGTGAAAGATTAATTTGTGCATTTGTATAAAAATAAAATAAAAATATATAAACATCAATAAAGCATTTTTTGCACACATCAGAATACAAAAATTTACATTATTTTGACTTGATTTGATCCAATTATTTGTTTGTTTATTTCCTTAAAAACACATTTATTTGAATCCACCTTATATGAATATACAAATTGAGTAAAATAAAACTAATAAAAAGTAATATAATGCATGTTTTTCTAGCTTACACTATTAAAGATTTAATGATAAGAATAATGAGAAGAAACCATTGTACTTAATACACAACTTTGAATTATGAACTATTCAAATTTTAAAAATCAGCTTGCAAATCAAAATATACTATGTAATTAAATATTATATAATAATCCATACATACATACATGTGCGTGTATTGATGGTAGAATGTAAGATATTGGTAAAACAATCAAATTTGTATGAAGACATATATCAAATTTTATGCAAAGCCAGTCTGAAATTTCATCATATGCATTGTACCATGCTTTTATACCATTCAGGACATGATTCAAATTATACTACAAATGTTTTTTTTTTTTTTTGTAAATTTTTTTCATTACATTATTTAATTTTAATTAATTTAATAGCATTGTTATAAGTGTGTGGAAAAAATATTAGATGAATTTAAAAGTTATTCTAAAATATGCATATTGTCATCTTTATAGACTAAATTGCACAACCACAATATCTTTACATGGAAATCATGTAGATGATGATTCAAACATGAGATGAATTGTGAAGTGTACTTGAATTGATAAGGGTGATTCAAGTTCTCATTTTAAACACAATCCAAGTCAAAATTTTATTGTGGATTAATATTTAACATTTATTTACAATAAAAGTTAATTTTTGTACTCGTTTTTAGTTTTGCCATTAGTAATCCATCAAATAGCAAAGGTTAATAGACAACATTTGAGGGGGCTCAACACAATATGACATGTTTAAACATGCTTTGACTTTTAGAACATGCATGCACAAAAAAATCAAATGTGCAAAACATGTTAAATCTTGGGTTTAAGTTGAATTCATTATCTAGTAACTCTTGTATTTCATTTTTTTTTATTTTTTTTTTTAAGCATTCAAAGTTCCATGGGTTTTAGTATTACTATTTCTTTCTTTCTTAATTTATTGAATATGTATGTAAAGGTATTTAGTTTTATACTGAACATTCATATTATTTTTGCACCCCATGTTAAATATAAAAATATATTACTCTGTATCTCAAGATCAAGTAAATGATTGCAACAGCTTTCATCACAAAAAAACTAACTAATATCTGCATATGTGTATAGTTGCAACCATACATGTGTATTTTGAAACTCTTATTTTTAAAGTTGTAAAAATAAATTTACTGAGATTTGGAAAAATTAGTTGTTAAAATATAAATCACTTTTATTAAAGAAAGAAAAAAGAAAAAGAAAAAAAGTTTTATAACTAATGCGCCATAACATTAAAAGTTAATCAAAGTAAACTAAAAATGTGTTATAGATTTTTCATTAGATGTCAAAACTCACAAATCACAACAATTTTTCAAGTGTTTCAAAGTTTAACTGCAAATTGTTAAGATATTTTTTTAGTAAATATTAGGTGTGATTTACAAAAAAATAATATATATACACACACACCTGTGGTATTCCTTATTATGTAAAAATTTCCATTTGATTCAATCCCAATTATTTAACACTACCGTGGCTTCAGTACATGCATATAAAATATAAATATTGGTATCCAAGATGACACTTAATTGAAATGCATTTCTATGATACAAAAATTAGACAATATCTTATTCCCATTTTTACTTTTACAAGAACAAGTGATCACAATAACTTATTTACCAAATAGTTTTTTACAATGGAACAAATTCTTTCAAAAGAATAAATTTTCTTGAGTGATATTTTACAAAACAATACAATCTAATTTAATCCAACCTCAAAACCCTAGAATCCTGCTGCGTTCCCGTTCACTTCGCGCTCCCTTCCACCCACGTTGCGGAGAACAGGAAATCATGTGTTGCATGAGAGCTCGGCGAACCACATCCCGTTCCCATCATTTCCTTCCAACAAGAACATAACTCCTGGGGCACCACGTCGGGAACGCTGTACTGGTCCCCCACAGAACGTTACGATGTCCGAATTGTTGGGAACGCCGAAAGCGAGCACTGGAACGGCGGTTGACGACAGTTGGAGAACTTCACGGTCGTATATTGAAAATGGAGCACGTCGCACGATCCCCACACGATGCCCCTCCACGTGGACCCCCTACTTCAGACGTGGCAGCCGACCTGGCTTTAGCTGGACGCGGTGCTTAGATGTCCCACAGAGGCATTTTCGGATATTATTCCGGATATCAACATTGCTTTGTTACCTACTAGAGTTTACACTGTAAATACTCCTATTTAGTGTTGGCATTAAAAGCATATGTTTTTTTTGCCTTTGAAATTCCTTCTTAAATATTTCTTTCAATGTCATTTTTAATTATTATACGAACTTGTTATTTTTTAAGTGAATTGACATTTACAGATTCCAGATATGTATGTTATCTTGTGTGTGTGTGTGTTTATATATGTATAAACAATAATGATTCAATCCTAAAAAAATTATTTTCTGTTTAACAAACAAAATTTCAATGACAAAATTAAGATGCTTTCAAAAAGAATCATCTGCATACTTGATATAGTTTAATCCAACCAATCATATTAATCATTTGAAAAACCCATTAATCATATTTGCAGTGTTTGTTAAAAAAATTATTTACACCATCAATGCAATAATGGTATAAACTAAAAAAATAAGAAATAAAATTATACGACTTGTTATTCTTTGCAAGGTATTTATTTCCTTCATTTTTCAACTCAAAGACATGCACCTGGGAAAAAATGTGTTTTTTAAATTTAAACAGTCCATCAAATTGTAAATAATCAAAGTCTTTTATATTAGTCAGTATTACTTTATTTTTATTTTTTTTACTTCAAGTTGCAAGAAACACTTATTGTTTATGAACGAAAATGAAGATTAATTACTTACAAAAATGTGGAATAATGTAAATACTATTCACTTTTCACATCCATATAGTAAGAATGCATGAATTTTGCATAAAAAAAAGTAATACATTGACAAATAGATGACATGAATATAAAAAAAATTTACTGACCAAAGGTATTTTTTATTTTTTGCCAACTAGAATATTAATTTCAGTTCACTAAAGACGTTTTAAAGTGGAAGAGTAATAACCAATGCTTGCACAGAATTCAAAAGGAACATCTCAAAATTTTGATAGAGAGAATATTCCTAAAAGCAAATACTGTTTTCATATGTATAAATGTTTTTTTTTTATTCATCAATATTTGTCATAGGAAGTGATAAATCGATTTACTCTTTTATGAATTGATAATACAAAAGAACACTCATTTCCAATAAATAAGCATCCTCTGATATTAAGTTTAGTTCAGAGAATGGTATCAAATATCTGAAGGAATGAATATATATATATATATGTATATATATATATAAGAGAACATATAAAAGACATGCATGATATTTTGTACATTTCAGTATTTTATAAGTTAAAAGCTACTAAGAATTTACAAACATTCTGGATGAATATGAATGTACACACTTACTTATATTTATATGTTTATATATATCTATATGTATATACACCACAAACAAGTAGATTCTCTGCATTAACAATTCCACCATGTTAGTATTCTTTATTTGAATATAAGAAACTTTGGTGACATGATTATAGTTATATATATATATATATATATATATTATACTTACTTCCCAACAAAAATTTTGGATCGATGCATGCTAATGAAAATAACTTGGTACAAAGAGACACCTCTTCTGATATATATATATATAGAGAGAGAGAGAGAGAGAGAGAGATTTTGAGCTTTTAGTAAAAATGTATCCATATGATGGAACGTGTAACTAATCAAATTCATGCTGTACTTGCTTAGGAAAAATAAATAAAAGTACAAGATATATAATCAAATACATAACATTTCTTTTATGCTTTTTTAGATGTTTGAATATAACATCTCTGCACACTATTTAACCCATAATGAGGAATTATATGTGAATATATATATTTGAATTAATGATATTAAAATTTACCCTCATTAAAATACTGACATTGGCTCAATTGTTTATAGTTAACAAAAACTCTTTCTAGGAACTGTTGTCAATTTCAACACCTAGATAAAGTTATAGTTTGAATCTACTGATTTATAGTGTTATTTTAAGAATGCATGCAAAAATAAAATTGATTAAATAATAATAAAACTGATAAATATTTTTGAGTTTCATCTTCATGTTTAGTTAAGATTATTCAATTACAAGCTTGTATCCTGAGGCTAGCAAAGTTTGTTGATCTTACATCAAGTTTCACCTCAATTTTTACATGTACTGACTCATTTACAACCATGTGAATTGATAAAATGACAAGTAATTGATTAACAGATATTGCATTAGATGTCTTTCAAAACTTGTATATGTTTGATTAACACAACAAAGGATTGTTATGCACAATTACATCATTGCCTTAACAAATGTCTATTAAGGTAGTATGTTAAAAGTTTGATAATATTTTGTTTATAAAAGTTAAAATGCTTAACAAAAACACGACTAGAATCTAGGAGTCCATATATGTATGAAATGCTAAACTGGATTTTTGAAACCCAATGCAATTAAGACTGATTCACAACTATGCAGGTTATTAATATTGAATGTAGTGAGATTTTTTAATATCAAACATTAAAGATGATTGCATTATGAATAATTTTTAATACTGGAATTCCTCAACCAATAGAATTTCGTCAAACAATCGTCATGGTAATGTTTTGAAATATAAAATAAATGATATACATGGATTGATCTGAATGTAATTTATTGGAAACAAAAAATAAGTAGTTTCACTTTGAAACGACTTTACATCTTTTTCTGGACAAATAACATTCAATCAAATGAGACAAGAAAATAAACAAATAATGTGTTTCAGAACAAGGCTTTGAGCATCACAAAAGCTTGAATAGTTAGCTTCTACAGTGTACATTAATCATCACTTTGATTTATAAATATAATTTTTCCTATATGATATGATAACAAGTGACTTGTTTGTCATTTCATAAATAAATCATTGGCATGAGGAATTAGAAATAATCAATTTATCATGGTTTGAATTTAAAAACTATAGAATAGCAATGAAATGATTTTTTCATGACATTCTGATAAAGTAACATTAAAAAAATTTGTAGAATGTACTATATAAGAGTTTACATGACATTGGCTACACCTTTACATCCTTGTAACAAATTTTTGATGATGTTACAATGCAAAAATTCTAAAATACATTAAATTAGTGACAAGTTTGTGTGCATGTTTTTGTTTGTTTGTTTGTTTGTTTGTTTGTTGTTTTAGAGCACAAATAGATTGATGATGCATGTGATAATAAGTATTTGAGCAGAAACCTACAATTGCATATGTAATTGAAGACTTCAAGTAAAAAATGTATTATTTTGATTCACAATGTTGGGTTTACACAAGGCACAGTATTTAAATTTTTTAAACAACCACTAAGTTTTAAGTTAAAAATTAATTTATTATCATGATGCTCCTTACATTATATATAATTACTTGATGTTTCACTACTAATTGCATATTTCATTGCTTGTAGTACAATTAGCTAAAACAAAAGGAATTGTTTCTTTTTTATATTTATTCTACCACCAAATGAATATATACATATTATTCTGAATTTCACAATACTTAAAATATACAAAAATGACATTACCCACTTTTCCTTTTTGTTCTGTTTCATAATTCAAGTTGCAGGTAGTATGAATTGAGTTAATTTAATTAGTCATCAACTGTTATTTTCAAGAATAAATAAGAATAGCATGGATGTGCAATCAATAGTAAATATAATCTGACAATGTGTAGAAGTTTGACAATACAATACTAATTGTTCAATCATAGTCATTGCAATGGAATGAGTAGTGGCTGACTATTGTAGGCTACAAACATGTGGAACAGCTCAACAAATCAATAAAAGTGTTCATAATATAGATGAATCTTAGTGAACAAGTAAGACTAAATGAACTTATAATACTTAATTGTTTTTTC
Source organism: Physcomitrellopsis africana (assembly GCA_036785485.1). Lineage (NCBI taxonomy): Eukaryota > Viridiplantae > Streptophyta > Bryopsida > Funariales > Funariaceae > Physcomitrellopsis > Physcomitrellopsis africana. Next base: position 236,730 of record JAWRVF010000058.1, on the reverse strand, counting down.
ATTTATTTTGGTGGATGTCGAACCAGTGTTTTGATGTTACCAGAAATTTTAAAAAAAAAACTTCAAGCAATTGGATATTTCTCTTGATATATATATATATATATATATATATTCATACATACACACATATTTTAAAGACTTATTATTAGTACAATAATTGAGAGTTCAAATTGAAACTTTACACTATTACCAGAGGTTTTGAAAATAACCTTTTGAGAACCAAGAATCTTACAAAATTGGTGTGTGGAAATCATTTTCCAAATCATGTCATGGTAAAGGGTAGTTTTCTACACTAATTCCTATATGATGACAAAGTAAAAATCACATGATTTACATTGACTTGCTTAAAGGTAATGCTTGATGTCCTTAATAACAAAGCTTGTGAGTGAAATAGAATATTTTTGGCAACACAGTCATAGTTGAACTGTGTGTGCTTTAGCATATTTTGTTTATATAAAACACAAAATAATAGTACTGATTATTTATACTCTCTATGCTTTAAAACTTTAATCTTAAATATGAACATGTAGAAAAACGAAGTAATATTAGCGTAAGTCTTTTGTAGACGTATTAATTTTATACAAATTTAATGATAGACAATCTTATATTAGATGATATTCTATACCAAATTTTATTTTACTTTATTTAAAGCAAATATTTCCACGAAATCCTTCCATGATGTCTTTCACTTAGAAATTTCACTTAGCATGGTTTGGTTTAGTTTAGCCTAAAATCACACCAAACCAAGAATAAATTGTCTAAACCAAAACCAACCCATGGAAGTAGAACAAACATTTAAAACAATGATTATAACCAATTTTACAACTCTTACTAAATCAGTTTGAAATTGGTTTGAACTTTGTTAGAACCAAACTAAACCTAAACATAACCAATTTTGATCTTCCACACGAAATCATCTAGTTTGATTTGGTTTTGTGATTTGTGCGGTTTGAACCAACCTGTATTGGACTCTATTTTTGCTCCTCATTATTTTATTTCTTTCTATGTTTCATTAGTTTTTCTTTTGATTTCTTTATTTTTTATGTATCAATTACAATCCATAAGTTGCATTAGCTTATTGTTATGTAAATGTGAGGTTGTATAACAAAGTAAAACTATAGATAATAATTTTTCAAAATATGTATATATATATATATATATATATTATAGAAGTACAATGTTTAATTTTATGACTTAATGAAATTATAGTGCATTGCAATTGATTAGATTTGATACTTAAGAATTTTATTCCATTTCTTACTTCTTTAAAAATAGAAAGTGTATCTATGTGTAATTTTTTGTTAAAAGAATTAATAATTTTGGTTCATCTACTTGTCATCTTTTACTAATACATTTCACCTATAACCATAATAAGTATAAAAGAAACAAAAATAAAAAAATAAAAAAAATGTTAATAAATATTTGTTAAATAAATAAATAAATATTTAACTCTTAAAGTATGTTTTAAATCTCGAAAATTATAATAGTAGTAATTTAAAAAGCATGACTTGACAACAAACTCAAATATCATGGCTTATGCTTATGTCTGTTTCATTTTTTTTCCTTTTTTCTTTTTTAAGTATTTATTTACAAATATCATCATACATGTTCTACATTCTTTAATTGATAATCAGAAATGCAGATTTCATGTATTCCTTAATGCATGAATTAGAATAGAGACTCTCCAACTTTTATTTATGTTTTTATAATCTTCATAACAGGTACAAAAATAAAGACACATTTATGAGATTAATGTAAACTAATATAATAATAATACAATGACAATCCACATGACAATACCATTATAATTGTATAGACTCTTGGTTTTTTTTTTTAAATCTTTTACTTGATCCACAACTAATGCAATAATACATATATCTTGTTGATTATTATTATTATTGTTATTATTGGTAGTATTGGTAAAGTCCAAAATTGTAAAAAACACAAACCACTATTTATCTACAATATCAGAAGGGAACAGATGTATTTATATATTTATGTATTTGAAATTGAGAGAGGAAGAGGACAAGAGACACATGATCCAAGTGGATTATTTAAGCAGGTAGATGGGGCCCAAATATAGATTGACACGTGGCTGATCATTTTTACTTCAATGTTTACATCGTTGATAACCAATTGGACTCAAATACCCAAATTTCCCACTATATTTGTGATATTACTTCATCCAATCCTATTGTATTTCATTTTTGCAAATGGGCCTCACTATTCAATTCAAACACAAAAAAAATAGGTGAATGATCACATTGCCATTTATTTCCTTGTTTACCACGTTGCAACCGCGTCGAAGGAAAGGGTGAGAAGGGTCTAGGCCAATGGGATGTGAGGACCGCCAAGCTCTAGTCCACGCAAGCAAACAAAGTGAGGCGATGCATGTGAATCCAATTAGACGGTGAGAGAGGAAAAAACAAGGGATCGACTAGACTCGTAGAGGGGTATGGAGCCCAGGTGGGCAGCTTCCAACTCAGCCTCAACTTGGCCACCTAGGATCAACTCCCCCTATGAAGGCAGTTAAAATGCTCACCTAAAAGCCTCCAAAGCCGATGAGTCCCAATTAAAACCGCCACATGGGCAATGTGGAAAGGAGTTCACTGTTGATGATGCTGGATGAATAAGTAATTTTCTTTTTAAAATGAATAAATATTCATCCACGTGCTACAAACAAAGCCTCTGGAATTGGACCTAGTGAGTTGGCCTGGAATCATGGCAAGCCCCATTACGAAGGCTGACTGCCCACTGCCCATGCATGTGCTTGGGTGATTAGGAAGTCCCATGACTTGGTTATAGGAGACTGGGTTGCCTATACCCGAATCCATCCTGGTCGACTTGGAAACTGGTCGTTTTTCATCCACCTTGTCCAACCAGACACACCGTCAACATTCACAAAGATACCAAAGTAATTCATTTTGGTAGCGACAGTTTTTCAAAGTGATTCCCTATCAATTTGAATGCACTTCATCCGTATATTAATACCGTTCGTCCAATTTTACACATATTATGTTTTCAATGTTTGCTACGTCTTTCCATGAATACTACCATTTGGGAGACATCAAGTTTGTTATGTTTATGAAAATTACCTAAAAAAATAACAATGATAATAAATGATGCCATGCAGAATGATAGTTATTATTATATTCATACACACTTTTTTAAATATATATATATATATATATATATATATAGTACTGTGTGTGTGAAGGAGGAGGTAGAATAATACAATGTGCAAAATTTGTACAATTCTTATTAATTTGTTGCACCTGCATGTATATTTATTTATCTTTTGTTTCAAGAGACAATCTTATTTGTACAATTCTTATTAATTTTGTTTCAAGAAACAATCTTAAAATAAACAGTGAACAGTACATGCATATATAATGAATACCATTCATGAAAAAATAATACATATATATATATATATATATATATACAGAGATACTCGTACACACGATAAGATTGTCTCTTGAAACAAAAGATAAATAAATATACAATCATGCAATTGAACAAGAATATGATCTTAATGAACAATTATTGGAGGAGAACTGTTAGTTGACTTTGAGTGTTTATCAATAATTCTGTATAAACACTTATACTATGTTCACGTTTCTAAAATCTATTTACCGAACCCTATTATTATTATTATTATTATTATTTTCCACACTAGTAGGCTTCTGTTTCTCTTGAACCCAACAACTCCCTTTCAATCCATCCTTTACGGCCATCTACACATCTAATGAAAAAAGATCAATTAAAAAAATGCTTGCAAAGTTTGAAATTTTGGCTCGTCTATAAGCACAGTTAATGCCATCTTTGAACATTCAAGTTACTTGTTCCAAGTTTAGGAATAGACTGAATTATGTGCTAAGTGTAAATATGGACCTAGGATGACTCATTACCACACCTTCATTAATTGATTGGTGAAGCATACAACATACCTGCCGACTCACTTCACATCCCAAAAGACTTTGTCACATCCACTCCCCCATTCTTCCTTCCATTTCATCTTCTTTCAAAATACACATTCATCCACTCCCACATTTCACCTTACTTCATCTTTGTTCTTTACGGATGGATGATAACAACCTAGTAATTAAGCTCCATTTTCTCTCTTCAGAGAGGAATCATCCATACATCCATTCATTTAACAGTGTATCACGTCTTTTCTGTTAAGTCCACGCATTCAAACACTCCAAAACAAATATGGAAAGAGAATATATGTAGATATGTATATTATTAGAAGTTGTAGAGTAGCCAATTAGACATTATCACATTAATAAGTGAACCCGGGTTCCCTCTAATTTTTGAGTTAATTCATGGTCTTGTCCACCAAGTCATAAAGAACAACCTACAAAACCCCCACCAACAAAACCCACTATCCCACATGGTCAGCTAAACCTACAATTTAGTTGCTTCTCTATCCACAATCTTTGACCTTTTAATGAAGAAGAATGCAATGGTATTATTGATGAGAGCTCATGACCTTCAGGGTTTCACAGCAAACAAGGTAGTTGGAACTCACTTTAAAGCGTTCTCAGGCTTTTTGGTACTTTTTAAGGAACAAATGAATAAATTATTCATCGAGTTCGGTAATTCATCCTAAAGGTGTGCAGTCAGAAATGTTGAACTTGGTTTGTTCCCAATTGGGTTCTATTGGTTCGCAGAAGGCAAGGCATTGGCAATGAAAATCGCCTTGCAGATAGAGGCCCCACCCCCTACAAAAAGTTGACGAAGAACAGAAAAGGTAGTGACTAGATCAAACTTTTTCTGTGACTTCCTCTTTATTCGCCCAGTCATACACAGCTGGAGGGACCACGTGGAACAAGAAAATGCTCTGTTCAGGGGCATGCCCAGTTGGATCCACTTGCACAAACCACCTCACAAGTCCAATGGGTGGTCTCCAGCTGGGCCTTCGACGCGTCTCATTGGTTCGACAACAAGTCCAACTAGGACAATTAGCAAGTACTCTTCTTCATGGCCATGACTTATTCTCAGTTTATAATTTGGGGTTCCTCTACGAAATGCCCATGATTGAGGTAGTTCCAGTCGACTTTTTCCATATGGAAATTCCATTGGATGTTACTTTTACTTTTTCCTACTGTAATATCTACATGTTCTCTTTTAGACAAATCATTAGCTCAATTTTTGAAATCTGCACTGTATCACAACATTCAAAAAGCTCCTTCATAAACATGCCTAGTTAAAAAAACAAAATCACTCTTTTCTTAAAAGAAGAATTTGTTTTCTCTAAGCTTTTAAATTATTTCTTACTATAAAAAGAAGTATTTTAATAAAATGGTGAATAATTGGTGCATTGAAATTCAATTTCTGTACATGTATGTATACATGTAAGTATTTTTATATGTTGGTGAGTAAATTAACCCTTTGTTGAAATGATGATTCATGGTCTTGACATCCCATAGTCAAACCCTGAACAATTTTGACATAGTTACAATCAAAAAACTCTTCACCCAGAATCATACAACACTAGAAATTGACCAACAACACTAGAGATGATTGTCAAGGGAAGGTCAATGAATTTTAGCCTCAACTTGCTTGTATGCATAGAAAATACAAGGTAGTCAAATCAACAACATGGGCAACACCATGACTTGGATTGTTGTGGGGCACAAACTTGGACTTGAACTTAATATATATATATATATATGGGCTTATAGGGAACATGTTAAGGTGTCGTTACTACATACTCAACCTTCAAAAAGAAAGAATTGTCAATTTATTAATATTTCTTTGATTATAATCCCTATTCAGAGCAATTGTGTGACAAGCTTAGATTGTCCAAGTATAGGGGTCAACTCTCTTATTTTCTTGTCACTCTAATCCAATAAGGAAAATGAATTGGACTTCAAAAATCAAGTGTGTGTGGGTATTAGAGTTTAAGAATCCTCTTTTTCTCCATATTCTACTCCAAGGTGTATTAGGCTTTGGATTAGTTGGAGCTAGTCTATGCATGGACCCCCCACATAAGTGGTTGTCTACCCATACTATCAATAAAAAAGAAACAAATAAATGAATAAATAAATAAATAAACTTCTTGCATTCATTCACTGTGTGTGGAGACCAAAGTTTGACTTTACAAAGGACCATTTTCAGTATGTTCTTAACTGTCTGAAACTCAATGGACTCCTCAATCATGCAATGTTCAATTTTTTTCCATTACCACCATAAGAAGTATCTATCAACTTGCCTTCAATCTCTGTATATCACTCCATGTGCACCATTTAGAGTTTGGCAAATTTAAGTAGGGCATGTTTTGAAAACCACAAGCTGCTTCTGGCATCAACTAGATACCAACAACATGAAAATAAAAAATTATAAAAACTAACTGACAAAATGACAAAAAGATGAAAGAAGGAAAAAAAGAGATGGTAGCTTGTGGATGAAAAAGAAGATGGCAACAAATTTCATCTTTTGGAAAGGAAGACAAAATGGACCTGGGAACAAGCTTTGTCTCAGGAAAAGGAGTGGCCCACACAAAGTGATTTGAACTTGGAAGGGCAAACAGAAAGTTAAACATGGGTGGAGCTCATCTGAAGCCCTAATCGTTGCAAGTCAATACATTCAAAGCATGAGGGCGGCAGTAACAAACCCACAAAAGCCCCACATTCATTAGGGCATTGTTGATTGGTTCTTTTCAGTGTAAGAAAGAGGGACAAGATTATTAGGGTTTTTGAGATGGACACTCCGTCGACGAACTCTGTTGAAGAGAATAATCGAATTGGATGAATGTTCCTCGCTTTGTCCCCGTTTAGAAAAGACTTGCAGAAGGAAGACGAGGAAGAAGACGACGACGACGACGAGGAAGACGAATCAGGTTTGCAGTAGGCTAAGTGATGGACAATGCAATCCTCACACGATTGCGCTGAGTCTGACTTGGACGAATTCAAAACAGGCGGTCCCCATCTCCAGCGAGAGGGGGAAGAAGATGCCTGGAGGACTTGAAGTAGGCCGAGGTGTGGGGTGAAACACAGGGGAAAAGAAGAAAAGAGCTCGGACCCAGTCCTATGGGGCTCCGGATTTCTTCCCTCTCCAAACAAACGGCCAGCGCGAGGGATGCCGAACTGCTCGATTTCTTCACGTCTCTGCTCCGAGGGTTTAGGGTTTGATCTGCGCACCGAAGGGTGGTGGGGGGAGTAGGTTCCATTTACGCCTGGAGGAATTTGTCTCCGTAGGTCCTCGAGTCAAGCCAGAATCTATGCCAGTTCCTCCTCCCCCATAACTGTAATGCCCTGCTAACTCGAGAAGCGTGCCAGAAAGTAGCTTTTGTAAATTAGCTCTTAGTTTGTTAATGCAAACTTCCTGGAAGGAAATGGACGACGTCTCCGCAGTATTCTTCGACTATGGTTGCCTCCTGGGCTTCGTTTTGCGTGAAAGAGGATTTCACGGCCATGTAGTTGGCTTGCGAATGCGTCGACCATGTGGTAGTATGGAGCCACCAGACTTTCAGTTCCACTGTATGGTGTTCGATCACTCACCATGGAAGTAAACCCCTTTTTACTTAGATTCAGATTCTTCTGACAAACACAACACAAGGCCTGAGTTGCTGAAATCAATTTCAAGGATGTCTTTATATAAATATTAATGAATTTTCCACAAGACATGACACCTGCATACAGAGAGCTCCAGTCCTGTTCAGATGACAATGACATGTGCCTCCTTTTTCAGGGTACCCTTCTCTCAATGAATTATTATTGGTGCTTGATGCAAAATCAGCTCAATCAGCATTGCAAATTGAAGATTGAGGGGCATCATGCATGCCCTAAAGATTGTCACATCCCTACCAAATGAGTTCCTTTCTTTGATAGAGCAATGTAAGATAATATCAGTACCGTACTTCCAATAACTTTGTCATCAGCTTGGGTGACCCTTTGCTGCGCTGTGAGTTTCAGATTGTATGACATTGATAACTCAACAGGAGGCTGGTTCAAAATGCAACGAGATGCCTACAGGAAACCAGCTCTTGCTTTTCAAACTCGTGTACTCAAGACCCGGTTCATAATATGGTCTGGGTGTGAAGTATACTTTGAGAGCGTCCGATTTTAAAGTTTCTTCAATAGAAATATAATAACAGTATTGTAAGGTTGGAACTAGGCAAAAAAGAAAGTTCTGCAAATTGAACATTAAAACACAATTACAATCCTAAACCGGTTGCCGAGCTCCCGGAGCTGCAAGCTGCCGTCCTGATATTAGGATGGAAGACCATGCCACCCATGTCATGAAGAACATGATACAAATACAGAACCACGTTTCAACAAACATACCAAAGAAACTGATTCTAACCTTTCTGTATTCTGCAACCTAACTCTCGACCAAATGTGTAGCTCAAGAAACAGCAGCTGCAGAGCTGAATTTCTTGTCGGTAACTTAACAAGGTCCACACCCTCGGCGCCTCTCTAACTCAAAAAGCCCTGCGAAGCGCTGGGAATATAGCATAAAACTGTGCTTTCTGTTAGTATGCGAGTGGTTACGGCACTCACAGCCTTGATGGAGTTAGTGTGCATAATTGAAGAGGAAAAGTGGATTTCTGCAGTACAATGCTGCTACTGGCTACGACGGTGGCACAAAAGTTCATGGGCAGATATCCATTACCTCAACATGATCTCAATCTTATTAGATCTATCTTCACAGAACATGTCTTCGTCATTAGGACAACGCCCTAGAACAAATTCTTCATCTGTGAACTCAGAGCGAAGCACTAAGAGAGGCTCTTGCAAATATGTAAGTTTTCTGCGCGGGTAAATTTTACTGTTTAACCTGCAAAAACGAAAGAAACAGAAAAGCGTGAGACGAATGCTCATTCACCCAGCTTCAGAAAGCCAAGCATCAAACGATTGCATAAGTTTTGAGCTGTCTAATTCCACTGAGAAGATTTCAGGCCCATTACGTCAAAAATCTTAATTGAAAACCAAAGGAGGGGTCACGAGACATAAAATTTGAGCACATTCTGCCTACAAAATTGGCAGAGCTGTCACTGAACTAGGCCAATATTTCTGTGATGCTCTTGAAATTACGGCTTCAGAATTTCTTACAAAAAGACAAAAAAGTTATCATGCAATTGTATTTGAGCGTCTTTCTGAACAAGTGATGTCTGGACTCGAGTGTTTACCTGAGAGTACAAGAAAGTTCCGAAAATTGCAATAGCAGCACCAAAGGCATTGATGGGCAAGACTTTTGTGTGAAAGATGATGATGGAGGACACAATAACAGTGACACGCTTCATGGTGTTACCGATGCTAAATGTGAGAGGAGAAATCTCGTTCAATGACATGTACGACACTTGATTGTACAAGTGATAAAACACACTCTGTGCCACGACCCACCTGCATATCAATAATCGTCAGCTCAAGTACTCAAACATCAGCAGGATGCCCTCGCAACAATGCTGACATATCTACAGAAAACATGAAATATATTTCAGATCTTTAGTGTACATTAAACCTTTAAGAAACTGCAAAAATGACTCTTTAATATCTGTCGCATCAAACATAGATCAGTTGATATAGATGAAGGTTTTCAACTTCCCAAGTAGGAGATTTCAAAAGGTGGAATAAGGACTTCACCATAAAATTTGATTGCCATGGGCAAGTCGCGCTGCCTGCCAACCAGTTGTCCAAGCCTTGGGGCCCTCCACAGCAAAAGCAAAAGGTGTCAAGAATACGAGCGACATAATGCTGAGGCATGCGTAGTAGTTCATCCCCCCCACATTCTTGCCCTTGGACATTCCCTTCTTTGAAAAAATGTTACGGAATACAAAGGCAATGTTGGAGATCATAGCCCCCGCAAATCCTGTCAACCGGCAAAAATATAAACCAGCGATTACTATCCAGAAGGTACTCCATATATTTGCAACCTAAAGAATTGATCCGTGAAGCAGCCAAAGCAGCATAATAAAGCACGGAAATGAAACAAGATATAAGCAAGAGAGGAAACCTGTCAAGTTAAAGTTCAATTCTGTCGCGGCAGCTAAGCCACATCCACCTATAATTGGCAGGAGAGAGAGATACACTGGCAGAGGAAAGTTCTCTCCGAAAACCAGTTTCTGGATGATTACACTAAATGCAGGTTCAGAACTTTTGATGATGTGTGTGAAAGATACTGCAACCTTCGACATGCTCACTGTCGCTGCCACATGACCAATTGTATGTGCTAGCGCTACCTGCATCGTACACCGATTCAGTAATAAATTCAACCATGCTCATAGACATATCTCCAAACGTTTTATCCAGCAAAATAATTAGAACAGAAACCTTTCATGACTGTCGTCACCTCAATTGTGTCAACAAGTATGGTCATGCGCTCACAGCTCATTACTTGAACCAATTGCAGAAATGCACGTACAGAAACAATCAAAACAGATGTAACAAAGGAGTTTGACACTCTAGCGCATACCGGGGCAAGGCTCTTCCAGAAGTCTGCATCCACCTCAGGTGGGTCCACAATCTTCAGAGCCCACGAAATAAGCATAATCGCTGAACCAGCTGCTAGTGACAGTGTGGATGTCAACCAAGGCATAGGATACGCGTTCAACACCTTCTTGTTGTAGATGTTGAACACAACATTTAAACCCCACCAGACGGCAAAATAGATCCCAATTTTCAATCTGTGTGCTGCATCAGACTTGGCCACCGCAGCTTTATTAACCTTCGGAGTTTCGTCGGAATGAGCATCTGACGAGTCTGCACCAGCGGCTTGTGCAGAAATTCGCAAAACGGGTGACTTATTTACAAGTGCTCCCTTCTTATTAATAGGTGCTAGACGCAACGACAGACCACTCAAAAAAGGGCTGGAGCTCAAGCTGCTTGAAGAAACTGATGTTTTGAGAAATGTTTTGGTCGATGCAACCCGCGCATTGTGGGTGCTGACGTGAGAAAACACACTCTGCAAATGAGCAACGGGTGGGACCGAGGAGCCGCCGATGTGGCACCGCACAAAATCAGAGCTGCTTGTAGAGACCATGCTGGATAAAGTAAGTGAATTCATGACGATGGACTTTGGCCTGTACAGGCTAGCTTAGGCTAACTTCCTCCTCCTTGTTGATGTGTTTTCTTCTCTACAGAGGAGGTCTGTGGACATTACCAAGCATAGAGATAAGTCACATTTCGAAATGGCAATACATTAACCATTTCCTGTCCAAGAACTGAAGTGGTCCTGTCATTCGATTGTAGTGTGTCACTAGAAATTCCCATTACATTCTGATGGTCCACAATGCACCCAAGATCTCGTAGTTCTACGTGGAAATCAAGAACTCCAACAATGACAGACAGGAAGACTCCGCAATGCACATCAGTTTTAAACCAGACTGCCAGAATCCAACACAAACATTAGTGGATGATGTTCTTTTGCAGAGGGTAGGCTTCTATATTTTTCGAAAGTCACAATTTTCAACGAAGAAAACCACATTAGAATTTGAAGAGCGTAAGACAGGTAAATTTACAAAAAATATTCTTCACATGCTTTTTCATTTCCGATGCTCTAAGAAAACGGCCAAATTCCCGATAGCGAATCCGCTCTTTCACACATGAAGATACTCACAAAAATTCATCACATTGAAAGAACCCGCTGAAAGGAATTCAATGCCATGGTCAATCGAACAGAGGCTGTCCCGAACCATTCAGTGATTTCAAAGTTCAAATGAATAGAATGATTCCACTTTCATCGATGAGTTTGTTTGTGCGTTATTGAACGCGACTGAACAAGCTCAGGAGAAAAACAAATAAAACATAACCCACGCACAGAGACCATAGAAAAAACAACACCAGTTTGAAACTCCTGAATGTGTACATTCATTCATACTGACATTGAATAATACTGACGAGTTCTCGCGAGTTCAAGTTCCGCTTCCATCAGTCACGCCACTCCTAAAAGTCATTCCTGAGCTAAATTATACACTCAGACGACGTGGACCAATCTCCACAGTTCAATTGCATCACGAAGGCGTAAATCTGTTGCCAACTCATCGAACGCAACGTGCAGCGAAGTCGATCACTGAAACCCTCCGCCTCCAATTCCTCACACAGCCACGAACTACACCGAAAATGGCAACTGACCCATAACCTATCGATTCACGATCATCCCTCCTCAACAAAAAATAAAACTTCAACAACAACAACAACAACACTCAGCAACGCACCGATGGGCCTCGAAATTCCGAACCCACCACACCTCCTTCATCAACAAACTGTCGCACACCACGAACATCACCTCCGAGTTCAGGACTGAACCCAGTTGCAGCAAAACCACGACGACAACGCCACGGAACTCCCTGTCAGTCACCGATCCATGAAAGCCCCCACAAAACCTTCCAAAGCCTGAAAAAACTCACCAGACCACCAATTCTCCTGAGGTAAACTGCCGCCTGATCGAATTTAGGAGCGGTTTCTTCTACGGCGAATGCACGCAAACGAGAATTAAAGGTCGTGTCGAAGAGTGCAGTAATTGATGAACGATCGATGACGAGCTCGCAGGTCTCCCAAGTGGCCGCATGCACAACGGCTCAAGTACACTGTGAATAGTTGCCTCTGGTATCGGGCAGCGGGCAGAGAACAGCACGATAATTTCGAAGATTCTCCAGGATTCTGTTTTATATACATTTTTTTATTTGGGGGCACCTGCCCTTGCCAGAGAACTTTGCCCATTTCGAAGTCTAGGGTGCCTCTAGGGTTGCCCCTTCGGCCCGGAGGCTAACTCTCATTACTGTTACTATTCGCAGTGTGAACGGGGTCTATTTCCCGGTGCTAATTTAAGGCCAGGAGTGGGGTTTTCACACTACGAACTCCGGAACTCTTTTCACACTGCGACGATGGTTCAAATTATTATTTTAAATTTATTGTTTTCTCCTTTATTCATTCAAAAGGGTGCGATCAGTCAAAATTAATCATAATACTTTGTATTTCCTGCGTAAATATACCGATAGTCTTAACTTCCAGAAGATAAATTTTTCAAAAGAACGTTATACCATATTATTTTGCTACAAGAGCAATTTAATTCTTGAAAGTGAATTTCACACATGAATCTCAATAGTTTACTGTTGTTTTCCATGCTTTAAAAAAATATATATCAACATGATTACTTGTAAACATTGATGTTTGGAAATAGAAGTTTCATATTCTTGTAATTACAAACATTTCATTTCATATAGTACAATTTTTTTTATTGCTTTTATTCACTATATATTTGTTAGGTTCTTTGGCTAAAATTGAGGGTGTTGGTTTTGAGAATTTTGATTGTCCAAAAGCTATTGATAGGATACTTGTGTATATATATATATAGATATATATATATTATTACGTAGAATTACTATAATTTTTAGTAAATATTTTTAACAAATTCTTTCTATAGGTATAAAAAGAAAATAACAATATATTATTGGTATATCTATTAAATATTTAATTTTTAGTTAAAATATCAAAGTGTATAATTATTTTAAATATATATATATATATATATATATATATATATATTTACATGCTTATAAAAAATCAAAAAATCATAAGAGATCATTTGAATTTTTTTAAAATTTTTTTATCTTTAAATTTTATTTTATTTTATAAAATAAATTATATTTAGATAAATCTCAAGTTGTTGATCATTTTAAACATTGATTTTAATGAAAAAATTGAGATAGTTCAAGCATAATAGATCCATTAAAAATATAAAATTATTTTATCAAGTCATAAAAATGTAAATCTAACTTTAGAAGCTTTAGTTGAAGCCATTTATGTTTGATTTTAAATTGAAGAAACATATATAATGAATATTTACTAGATTCATGAATTTTATTAGTGCAAAATAATAATAATAATAATAGCACTAACAATAATTTGGCTCTTTTAATCTTTCTTGGAGATTTGTGTATTTTTCTTAGAAAAAAATACAACTACATTGAATGAATATCCAAAAAATAACTTAAATTATTAATGTCTTATAAAATAGCTCAACTAAAGTTATTTAAATAACTTTAAAATTTAGAATATAAGTTAAATAATATTTGTGAAAAAATTTGTAATGTTTCTTAGTTGGTTGTTATAAGACATAAAGATTGTGCTATCAAAATAATATTATTAATAGAATACCATAAGAGACAATTGACTTTTCTTCTAAGGATAAAGTTGTTTCCATCTTCAACCAAAAATGCTTTCAAATTCCAATAACAACAATTTCTAATAAAAACTTACATTTGCAAATGACCACTAATAAATCTCAAGTTCAATCATTACAAAATGTGAATATAAACCTTTAAATGTTAATATTTATGCATGGCCAATTTTATGTAGCCCTATCCCAATGCAGGTCTCCACATCCTTGTCAATATGCATTAGAATAGAGTTATTGTGTTGTGCATCTTCACAATTTTTGGATAATCTTTAACATTTTTGTGTTTTGCAATGTTTGATTGTTATTTGAATCTTGCAAGAGTGCTCTGTTTCAACTACAAGACTTGATCTGGCAAGCACACCAATTTGGATTTGTAATCAACATTTTCCGATGGAGTGGTGTGAAATTAGGGTTTCATCTTTCGACAGCTGTGTCGGAGGTTCCTTGAGCTGGTGTCGAAATTCGTGGTTATCCGGATGATGGGTTATGCTGTTGGGCGAATACACCAGCAGCATCAACCTCGTCTCGTGGGTTAATTTTGTCTTCAGTTGACCAAAGACTTCTCTCAATCGAATGAAGAACGTGATCTGAATCTTAGAATTTGATGCAAGTGCTTCTGTAGAGCACCGATTTGATCATTTGAAGCAGCCTGTGGGAAAGAAGTCTGCGAAGTGTGTGTGGAGCAGAGCATTATTTCCGTCTGCCGCTCTCGTTGCAGTCTGGGCCACTGTCGTATTAGACCCCAACCATGATCTGGAGGGTTCTTCTAGCCCTAAGAATCACATGACAAGCACTGCAATTTTGAAGGACCAACGGAGCACGTCGAAGGATTCGTAGTTTTCCACGATTTTTGGTCGAAACGAGACCATGGTCTTTGGGAAGAGTGTGCACGATGATTAAGATTTATTTTGTTTTATTTTACTTTTTAATAATTTTTTATCTTTGGCTAGTTCTGAAATCATGCACCATTTATTTTGCTGCTGAAAGACATCACATTTCAAATTATTTTTGTCCCAAATTGCAACTATTATTCATTAAGTCTAGTATTTATTGTGGTAATCAAGTATCATTGTAAAAGAATTTGGGAGGTTTTTATATTTATGGGAGTAGATGAATGGTCACAACTTTTAAACCCTTTGATTTGTTGAAATTGAGAAGTCATATTTAATTGGCTTTATATTTAAGAAAATCAGCCCAAACATCATGAGAGGAAAAGATGAGGTGGAATGAATGTTTTTCTTACATCGCATGAATAATGGTAAGCTTTGAATTTTGCTATGCCTTAAATTTTGCAATAGACCCACCTAAAAAGGTAATTTTTACAAAATTTGAAAAGAAGTGTCAAAAAATGCTAAAAATAAACATTAAAAAATATCTTAATAAATATATATTACAATTGTTACAGTCAAGATTTGAATTGACATATTTAAATTTATAATTAAAAAATAACTTGATTCATTTCATAGTCTCTTTCACTTTACACAAAAATCAAAGTTTTCAAAGTAGAATGTCTTGTATCATGATCTTTCAAAGTGAACTTCTATGCATAAAGAATCCCTTACTCATGAAAGCATGATGCTATGCCCATCTTTAATGTCATGATAGATCTTTAATACATTGTCATAGATCTAATATGTATAACTAAGACTGAAAATTACATTCATGCAGATTGCCATGAGAAAGCAGATTGAGTTGTGCATGGTGAACTTTCACTTCATGTAAAGGTTTGCAGGAACGTAAGTTTGAACTAAAAGTTCACTTCATTCATCTCTATCCATAGCAGGTTCTGCTACAGCTAAGCACATGGTATCTGTATGACTCGGATTGTTCGTATGATTCGTAATGTCAACAGGCATAAATGCATACCGAAGCAACAGTTATTTCAATGCACAAGTCTTTGGACATAGCTACTGGGGTTATTTTCTTTTTTCCTGTTTTTACTGTGAAAGACTGAACTGTGAGGGCACCTCTGCAATGCGAGTTGAGTACCCGCTTCACGGAGGAGCTTTTGTGCAATGGAGTAACACTCTGCCTCTTTCCAATTTACGAGACCACGTGCTTTACCTAACAGGGGTTTCAATGTCACGTTAATGTTTCAAAACCAAAGCATCAAAACAAGCATACCAGGTTCAGCCTGGTCTAGACGTCATCTAAAAGTCGTATAAAACAAGTTCTTTTATGTCCAGAAACCCTTACCAATCCTCCCTAGGGACTTCAGAAAGTAGGATTTAGCAAGGATTCATTCCTTACCACTTGTATTTACCCATTGCAGACTTGGAACCTACCAGATCTAACACTGTAGTGAGGGAATCACTATATCTTGCAGCAAATTCGACAGATTTTGTTTGAGTACGTTTCCTACGATTCTGTTCTCAACCAGCTAGATAAGATTGCCGAATATGCATCCTTGCAGATCGGGCAGGTAACACTCACATGGATGATTAAATGCAGGCATCGTCCATAACAAAATATAATGACATTCACACCACTTCTACACACAACGGCATCGCATAGCCTACTTCTTGTCACTGCCTCCTTCCAAAGCACTGAATATATCGGTCCTTGTCACAATACCTGACCACAAAGGAAGCACATAAGTTTTGAGGATAAAATGGAATATAGAGTTTCACTTTTTCACAAAATATATCTCATTGTAGAACTAAGAGCTAGGGTGCCACCACCCCTTGAAACTCACAAAACGCTCAACGCAGCAACCATCTTCAATGCAGCAAGAAGCAACCACCAAAGCAAATGAAAGGTTTTTCCGTGGTTTAAGCTGAAACCCACCAACAACTTGGTTGGAGTCGTTCACAATAGGAATACGATGAATCTTGTTCTTCAGCATCAAAATTGCAGCGTCTGGAACAACCACGCACAGCTTTGAGTGCTACATAATGTAGGAACTTTTCACTACTGTAAATGTATATGTGCGTATATACGTCAGACCTAGAAGTACGCCAATGCAAATAGAGGAATTCATTCGCAAGAAGTTCCGACAGACAAAAGTGAGGAATGTTCCAAAAATGACTTGTGTTTTGCCGTTGTGAATGAATACTCGCAATGAGAGGTTAATAAAAGAGCTAGAGAGCCTTTCCAGTGGTTGAATCGACTTACCAGAAACGATCTTATTAGCAGACAAAGTGATTGCGGGAGAGCTCATCACCTCTTTTACTTTAGCTTTCAACTGTTGCCAACATGAAGACATATCCAAAAGAGAAAAAGGATAAGAAAATTAGTTAATTGTAATGAACACTTTGCTTCTAACACCAAACAGGAAGATGAAGTACCGCATTATGATACAGACTATCTGAGAAAGCGACTGAATAAGTCATAGATGAAGAATAGAATGCTTACACTAGATGCTTTTGTTCGGTCCTTCTTCGAAAGCACTCCAACACATCTGTGATCCGCGTCGACGACAGGAACACCTGTAATATCAGCAAAATAGTGGTCGATCTCTTCGAGAGCTTGCTCTGGAGACGCTGTAAAGATGGTCTTCGACATCACATCGGCCAGGTGTGTGGACGGCTGCGCCTGAAGCCAAGACAGTTTAATACCATTAAAAGGGATTTAACAGCAGTGAAGTTTACTGCCACTGCTAGCGGGCCACGAAGAGCTCCAGTTAAAAGCCGCATTACACTGGCAAAAACTTTGACGCTTCACCAGAATGCCACGATAGGAACAAATACGTAACAATTCCACAAGCCTGCACCAACAATGTGCATCATAGGACATGCACAGCAAGAAACTCTGCCTAGAGATGATTACAGAACATAACCATCGCACAGGCAGACACCGAAACGAAAGACACAACAAAGCCACGCATGAATTATCAAGCAGAAACAAAGACCAGCAACAAGCACAATTAACCCCCAAATTAACTCGATCACCACCCACCAACAGCACCCCAAAAAGATCAAACAAATACACGACACTTCTTAACGTTTAGAGGCGCGCCCACAACATGAAACACAAAAAGAGAAACACATTATTAAGCCCCCGATCCTCCAAACAGAATTAGGTCCCCCCCAGAAGACGAACCTCGGGCTTGAACAGAACATCTTCGTAGTACTTGGACAAATCCTCATAGTTTAACAAGGAAAAATTCTCTGCCCACTCGCCAGACGGCAGGACATCCCCCTTCACTCCGGCCTCCTTCACGTCCACGTCTACTCGCTCCCCGGCTCGAACGCAGCCAACTCCCTTCACCCTCAACCTCAGCGTCTGCAGCCCCTTCCTCGGCATCGCCTGAACCGAGCTAGAGCTCCAAATACTGGACCATTTTGAGCTCTGCAGATCGCAAACGAAAGCGAGAGGGGGAGGGAAGGCGATGGAGTGAGCGGCGGTGGCCATGGTGGATAATTTCGGTGCGATCGGCGTGCGGGAAGTGGGAGATAGAGAGGTATGGGGCAAAGCCGGACGCTGAAATGCGAATTTGCTGTTTTGTACTGCCGGACTCACGGGCGGAGAAGCCACTGAAATACCCGAGGATGAATAAATGCAACTACGACGGATGATTTAGAGGATGAATTATGTCCAATTCGCAGATATGCATATACACCCGTACACGTGTAGTTTGGGTGTGTGTTTGGCACTGTGTGAGCGTCTGGAGACCCATTACAGCGTGGCAGGGTATCTCGATTTGGAACGCTGATGTGGACACGGAGGACGGAGTGCTGATTAAGGACACAAAACAACCCATATCGGAATTTTCACATGAATTTGGGCAAGTAAGTTTGCAGTTTTGGTCAACAGTTTTGAGAAGTCCCTACGAGGTGCAGAATACATGTTCTGATCCATTACAAAAACGCTTACATACATCTGCAGAACTTTCTTGTAAAGAGGGACATCGTTGTAAAAGGGGACATTTAACGATAATTGGATAATGGCTCACCATTGATGTCACCCTCGTTCAATTGATGATTGACTAGAATCTTGATGGCATCTCTCTGACTGGGCCCGACCAGGTTACGTGCTTTGGGGTAGGCGTTCATGAGAAAATCAATCCACGACAACCATGACAATATCAATGAAACAACGATATGGAACCGCAAGTATACGAAATAGTGACGGATAAAGATTCGCTTCTCAACAATGATTACGAATTTACAAGTTTACAATAAAATGGCAATTCTTGTTCATGTGGTGTTGCATGTTTGTACACAGTAACAGATCGGAATGCATAGAAAAGGAAATGATTCACAAATTGCTGACGGTCAACATTCAGCATAAGCTTTGTTCGCACAAGTACTTGTACTGGAATGTGAATCAAACTACCAAACACAAAAAGCTTCTCATAGCTGACGAGATAATTTATATCTGCACTTATGTACGTTGCAACTAACGAATGGGATACTTGCCCTTGAGCATGCCAAACAACTGATCCAAAACCCGGGGACCGTCCTCGCGGATTCCAGAGTGGAGGTACTCATTCGTCACCCAAAGCCTGATATCTTGAATCTGGGCTGCAGTTTCCTCCGAAAGGGTAACGTTCACATACAAGTCCTCATAATAAATAGCTGCGGCAACGGGTACCTGTACACATGGCATAGGAGCTTAATGTTAGAACGCTAGATAGAAACAACATAAATATGAAGATAAACAATTTTGACAATAAATAGAACGATACAAAGAACAACCATCACAGGATTTCTGTTATGAAACCATCATTTTCTATTTACTAACCTTGTTCTCGTTCAATTGCTTCTTGTTGTATAAAGGAGGCCAATCAGACGCTTCAGCTATGATGTTAGCAGCTTCTTTCAATGGACGCAAGGCTGCCATTTCATCGAACATCCATGGGAAGATCATCTGGTCAAGTTTAAGATGAGTGCAATAGTCAGAAAGATCCGTAGGAAATTTCTGTAAAGAAATAATCTTTGCGGAGCTTGTTGGATCCTGAACAAGCTTGTGCAACGTAGGCATAATTCGAGTGATGCCAGCGTCCTAGACTTACCTCCCCAGTAAAGAGGACTTGCGTACTGTTTGATGCAGCATTCACAGCATCGAACTGGTCTCCCAATTCCTCACGAACACGGTGTGCAGCCCAATTGGAAGCAGCACCCTTTGAGAAATCAAGTGTATGAAGGCATCAGATCTCGAGATATTGAAGAACATTGGTGATGTAGAGTATAAAATATGAGAAGCTTCATTTGTAAACATCAACTATCCCGCTTGCAATCTCACGCTGCAAACTAAGTGTGATTGTCATGACAACCACCTAAAACTGCATGAAAGATCAATCTACATCAATCCTGCGGAATGCAGAAAATTATATAGCATGTCTAAATATATCGATCCTTCAATAGCTGCATATTCTTCTTCAGCCTCTAAATATATCAAAAGAGAGATACTGAAGTACCACGTAACGGACCGATATACAGACAACAACAAAACAATAAAAGGTGGGCCAACATACCTGGCAATAAATAGACTCGTGCATAATCGCGTACAGTGGGTTTGTATCGAAGTCAAACCAATCGTCAACCTGCACCATTTCATGGCTAGTCATCAATCCTACATGCTCAAATCTGCTTGATACACAGTTAACAACCAAGCAGGATAGCGCCATTCAAATGTGTAAAATCTGGAAACCCGAAAATTAGAAGAAATTCACTTGAGCAAGTCTCCGTAGCTTGAGCCAAAAAATAGTGTCCGAGTATGCTTTTTGCTCAGGGATGAAAACATACAGCACGAAGGAAGTTGTAGCTAAGTGATTTCTTTGCTCCAGGGACAAGAATTGGATCCCATGCCCGTTCAAAGCTGCAAACAGAGACAAACGTCAACAGACAATTCCAATTTTTCACAAACTCTAAGAAGCATTCCTCATTGGAGAGGTTTGCTGTGCTCAGTACACTTGATGTACTATGTAGTTTATCACTTCTATGATAAGCTACCTTAAAGAATGATAGCATATCCAATCAGAAAACTAGCAGAAACCTACAACTGATACAATTAGCGCAGAAAGACCTGGTCCAGCATACAGATGAGCGAAGATTATTGGGTGAAAATGCCTCTACATACTTCAAAGTGAGGAGCAAACATGACTTACAGATAATGTAGGCGTTCAAAGCCTCCAGCTGAACCCAACCCTGACAACCCAAGGAGCTGAAGCCCACGAGGTGTCAAGAATCCTCCAGAAGGCAATGGTACCTGCAGAAATACAAACGCTGAGGCCAAGATTCATAGAAGATTTGCATACAAAGGACTTCACTAGCTAAAATAGGCATGCCTACTCTTCAAGTGTTCCTTTTCTAATAATTTGTGTTTTTGACTCAAATTTGTCTGTTGAAACTTCGTTCTTTCTGTAGAGGTTAGGAAATATTAGCATTTACCTCATTCATTTTGTACGCTAGCAAGGCAAGTAAATACCAAGCAGAAGACCTACGTTGTCGTATCAAAAAATGTCTCAGGATTGTCATTCAAGAACCAGAGCGAAGATCGCAATACACTCACCCCTCCTCCCTCACACTGCGCCAGATGAAGAACAACTGATCTCACAACCTCTGCATCTCCAGGGAACCGCTTGTAAAACTTCGCATTCTGGATTGCCACTCTCTTGTAGCATGCACGGTATACTGTCTCTGCTGTACACCCATCATCTATAGGCGGCAGCCCACCAGTAAGTAACACATGGTGTAGACCATGAGGTGCCATGCTCAAGTAGGTCACGGCACAAAAGCCCCCATAACTCTGAAAAGGTCCCACGCCGCATTGCATCAGAACTTTCTATTTAGTCTACACAATCACATTCTGATGCATCCAAGATCATGGATGACAAGCTGAAGGACCAAGTCACACAGATGGAGACTGCGAAAACCAAAAACGAACAAGAAACGAAACGAAACGAAACAAAGCGGATTAAAACTAAAGAAAAGTGGCAATTTCTAACAAGGTGAATTTCTAACCTGCCCAAGAACAGACCAAGGCTCGCCGTCTGGAACTAGATAGCTTCGGACTATTTCAGCATCTTTGACAATACTATCAGCACGGAAATTCCGAAGAAAAGCAGCTTGTTGCTTTGGTGATTCAAACTGAGAAAGAGCAGTTGTAGTCAGGGGTGACGAGAGACCTGTCCCCCGCTGTACAATAATACAATAGTTAATTGAACAAATTTCCACCAGTAAAGAACGAAGTTTTACAGGTTTTTCAATTAAAGAAATAGGTTGCAGGAGCAAACAGATAATTTCTGAACAATGATCCATCGAATTCAAATCGAATACTAAATTGGTGCACCAACTTTGGGTAAGATTGTCAGATTCATGCATCTTAAAGTTAACAACATATTCAAGACTATTTCATACAAAAAGAGCAGAACTCCACATACGTTGATATACGAATTGCTGTATCAAAAAATATTCAGTTTGTATGTTGGTGTAGGGGGGTGCATTTCAAGTGAAAGTGTTTTAATTACTGTAAACAGTTTCGTAGGTACGAGTTGTTTTAGGGTCACTAATTCATGGTTAACTTAGAAACTTAGAAACTAAAGTAGGAGGAAGTCTTGTCAGTGCCTGGTCCAGAAGGACAACACGATACTCCTCGCAAGCTTTCTTCACCCAACCACCCGCCTCTGTGGGGCGAGCACATTCAAAGCCTGGTCCTCCTTGTAGAAATAGTAAATAGGGCAACGGCTTGTCTTCTTTGCCAACTGCAATCCACAAAAAGGAACTGTTAAAAAAGAAATCAAATAACAGTTCAAATACAGACAAGATCCACACGACAAGCCATGGATACATCTAACACAAAAAAGAAAGTTATGGTTATAGCTATATGGGATGTTCACCTCAGGGCTACGAAGCATACACTATAGTTGTCAAGAATGTATACCTCCAACGACTTCTCGAGCGAAAACCGTGATGGAAGAACCGTTAGGTTTATCGTGATCCAAAGGTACAATAAAATAGTGATCTCGTAGTGACAATTCAGGAACTTTGAACCAATCCCCAGGCTTGTGGCCACCAACATGAACATTATCTTGTGGAATGCCCGATCTGTACCGATGAAAAATCAGCACAGAATCATAGTACAAGAATTAAGAGAAACATTCAGATCATTGAATTAATCCAGAGGAAAAAAGAATTGCTCCTAAGCACCATATCTATCCTCATAAATTTAAATCCAACACACGACTGAATTAACAACTTGATATATGTTTAACAACCTACAAGAGAAGATAGACATACTTTTGGTCGGACGATAATAGGGAATCCGCAGGAGCTGGAGCAGCTGCTGCTGCCCTAACACCGGAGTGAGCCGCGGCAATCGCAATACCAGCTGTAAACGCTCCTCCTGTCCATCCACGTTGACTCCTCCCGGCTGTTCTGAGACTCTTTGCACCTAACCTTGATAATGCCGGTCCAGCTCCTGCTCTTAACCTCGATATGCAAAATCTTGCTGCTGCCATTGCTCACGTTGGGTGCTACCACAACTTGCTGAGACCGCACATAGATCAGTTACGCTGCACTTAAGCACACAATTCGGATGTGGTACTGCCTAGAATATAAAAAATAAATCTCAACGTAGGAATGTAAATGCTTGGGATACATGTTCTATCCTAAATTCTGCATTGAGCTGGATGAGGAAAGAATCTTGATGTCAAACAGCAACGGACACATAGTTCAATCACGTAGATCGGAAAATTGATGAGATGGCTTACCAAAAGAAATTAGCAACAAACAAGAAAAACCTAATTATAGGATGTAGATGATATCTATCTGCTCATCATACCGCAGAAAATCCACGCATTAAACATCACTCTAAAACTACTGCATGAGCTAGCACATTTGCAATATCAGCTACAATGTCAAATAGAACCAAAAAGAACTAAGACGAAAAATTACATGAATGGGAGTTTAATTGCGAGAGTGAACAGTATTCACCAAAAACAGAACAAAGCCAAACTAGTCATTCGATCATTGGAAAAGTAAAAAAAGGATGTAATAATCAATTACAAGGTCTCTCAGGAGGGATACAGACTCACGTTCTGAATTCACACTCACGTCACGAATGTCGAGGATTACTCAAATTATTCCCCGACACAGTATCCGGTAACCATCCGACACAGCAATAGGATCACTACAAAAAACCAATCTAAACAAGATATAACTCACTCAACCACCACCGGGCGCACGCATTCCATCCTCAGTCCACAAGATAAAATTGGAGAAAACAAAAACATCAAAAGCGCTTATCCACTTCCCCTCACTCCACTTATCTGAATACAAGCTCACAGGAGCTGCCTCACAAATTCTCCCTAAGATCCAACAGAAACACGCAGTAGTAAGGCCGCACGCGAGCAATTCTAGAACCCTAAACTGATGCTGACATCCGCAACCCGCACCTGATTTCAATTCCACCCGATTCGTTCGAAGCATGCGTTCTGGCTCCTCAGGGTCCGAGCTGAATGCGGCATCCGTCTCTGCAGGTCCAGCACACACAACGCCGACACTGAGAGGGGCGCATGTTCACTCCGCCTCTTCAAACAAGTCGAGGCGGCGGATGCGTCGTCCTCTACATGATGTGAGCACCGGCAAAGTTCTTCTTGTTTTCGATCAATATTGGAAAACCACAATTGAATCCACGTAATGAGACGTATGTATGTTTGTGTGTGCACAAATTTTCATTGTGTTTCTTAGTTATGTTCTTTAGCTGTTCCCTACTTATTCCACTACATTTTTTCTTTTTTATTGGAGCTCTTCTTTCGAAGCTGAAGTCGGTAATTAATATTTAATATTTAATTAAGATAAGATTAAATGTAATGAAACCAAAAACACTATCAACTTTGATGAAGTTTTCATATGGATTTTGTGCATTTATAATTATGATTTTTAATGTTCAACAAAATCTCATCAATTTCAATATAAAATGTCTTAAATTTTTGCTAGAACACCAAAGAATTGTATACACATGTACATAAATATGCACACAAATACACTTAATTTTAAATTGATAGCTTTATTTTTAATTTGTATGTATAGATATATAGATATATATTATTTAAAATCAATTGAAATCTAAAATATTTTTTAAAATCACTAATTTATAATTTATAATTTGAATAATTTCTCACATTTTGTATTGAGATTTTTTTCTTTTTTCTTTTTTTACTTTTAAAATTAAAAGACTTACAAAGTTTTATATTATTGTGCATAATAATAATAGATTTAAGAAAAAATATTTAAAAAATTAGGTATACATTGTTCCTCTTCTTAATTAATATCATTTTTCGTAAAAAAAAGTATTAATTACCAAAGGTTATTAATTATAAGGGGGTGGCACATTGAAAGTAGGATGGAAATCATCATTACTAAGGCTAATCACTATAAGCCAAGTGGTCTTGCCTTGCAAGGATAGAAATCATCATTGCCACATGGCCTTGCCTCACTCAATCACATATAGCCACGTGCTTCT
Source organism: Physcomitrellopsis africana (assembly GCA_036785485.1). NCBI lineage: Eukaryota > Viridiplantae > Streptophyta > Bryopsida > Funariales > Funariaceae > Physcomitrellopsis > Physcomitrellopsis africana. The sequence continues at coordinate 211,194 of JAWRVF010000058.1, read as the reverse complement.
ACTTACCATGTGGCATTATCTCATCCAATTACATATAGCCACATGGCCTCTCAATTATCTTTGTTAATTAATTAAAATCAATGAAAATCAATTTATTATTAGAAATCAAAGGTTATTAAGTTTGCACCATAAAACAAAGTCATTGATTAATCATTGGAGGTTATTATTTTTTGGAGGATTAATTAACAAAGAGAATATTATATGAATAATTTTTATTAATATATATATATATATATATATATATATAAAGTAGCTTGATTTTAAAGTAAGTTTTAAAAATAAAAAAAGATAATAATTCATAAAAATATTTGAAAAAAATAAAAAAAAGTATCAAGATTCAATTAAGATGTAAATAAAAAATATTAAAAGATTTTAAAAAGTGGAACAATATAATAAAACAACATAAAAAGCATCCAAGTAAAGTATAAATTATGATTTTTAAAATTTTATTTTAAGTACATTAATATAATTGTTAATTAAAAAATATGGTCAAATTAATCTAAGTCATAATTTATTTTTTTATTTTTTTATTTAGCAATACATTAGTTAATTTTAATACAATATAAAAAAATTAATATAATATTGTATCTAAGGTGGTTTTATTTAATTTTTAAGATTACAAGAATTTTAGTATAAAATTATAAAGTAAGAATTTAAAAGTCTCTACAAAATAAAATATTGATATTTTTAATATCACCTTAATTGTTTAAATTTTTATTTTAAATTATTTTTATAAAAAAATATTAAGTTTAGAAAAAATAAAAGTAACATAAATTTTAAATTCTATTCCTATATCAAAGGCATAAAAATATATAGAGAAGATATTATCATGCATGGAAGAAATAAAATGTTGAATTAGAAACAAGATTGAATACAAGAAGAGCACAAAGGTAATACTTGGATTGCTCATAAATATGTGTTGGAAATATTGTGGTGCCTCTTTTCTTGCCCACTTGTTTATAATATTCCAACTAATTCATACATAAACTTTTAAGAGAGATTCTAATAATCATGGGATATTTTATTAGATTAAAATATTTTCTATGGAAACTTCTAAAAAATTATAGAAGATCCAAAATGACTATAGAAGGTTATAGAAGTTTTTACAATTTTAGAGAATATTCCTAAAATATTTTAGAATAGTAAAAGAGATTCTAAAAGAATTTAGAGGCTTCCAAAGATCTATTAACTGTGGTAAAATATATCCAAGGTGTTTTAGACGGCTATAAAGAATTTTAGAAGGTGCTTAAAACCTATATTTGTTGTTTTTAAAAAATCTCAATTAGTGATTAAAGTTGATTATTTTTCTAAAACACTTCATATTAACTACAAAATAGAACCAAGTTTTAAAAAAGTTATTTTTGTTCAAAGAAATGGTAGTAAAAAATAGAATAGAGACAATTATTTTTTAAATTTTAGTTAAATCTTAAATTGATAGAAAAAAATATATTTAAAAATAATAACATTTTATTTTCTAAGATTAAAATTTTGATATTCTATAAAATTATGATGCTTGCTACTTAGATAGATGGTTTCAAATTTATAAAATATATTAAATATTTCTTTAAAAAATCAAAAGATTAAAAAATAATAGTTGAATATTTTATAATCATTAATAATTAAAAAAATTTAAGAGATAAAATTATACATGTGTGAATAAATTTAGAATTAGAAGGCTTGAAGTGTTGATTAATGCTATCTTAAAATTTGATTCTATTTGGTATTAAAAAATCACTTATTATAATATATTTTGTATTCCAAAAAAGTTCAATGTATTTTAAAATATTTAATTTGGACATTAAATTAAAAAAAGACACATCTTAAAAGTTATATATAAATAGTGGCTATTATATCAAATAAGGTGATAATGATCTTTCTCTTGGTAGTTTAAATGTCTATCTAATCAATATAAAACTATAAACTTTTGTTATTTTTTTAAATAAAAAAATAAACTACTTGTAAATGCTAATTCATTTTTAAATAATTGGCTATATTATATTGTTTTATCAATTTGATTAAAAATCTGAAAAACTAAATAAATATATTTTTAAAATTATATTAGGATTGTAAAATGAAATTAAATATTTATATATTCCTTGTAAATAAATTTGATAACAGGAGTATTACTGCACTCAGCGTTTGTTATCTCATGATGCTGGGCTCTAGCATCAGTTACTCGCCATTCCTACACTCAAGTCCAGAGTGGTTGTGCTCTGTCTTTTCTGATTGAAGGGTGGACTTGTAATTAGTGTATTTGTGAAATTATTAAGGTTGTGCAAAGCTTGGGGCAATTTCTGTTAGTTGATTAGATTAGATGAAACTAATTTTGGATGCACAATGGTTGTATGAATGGGTAGTTTACTAAATTAAGGATTGGAGTTAATGACACATCTTGGAATATTTTGGAAGGATGTCATAAGAATTTTAAAATATTAATACTTTATTTCAAAACACAAAACAACTCAAAAGAAATACATAAGTCCAAAGGAAAATATAGATGAAGTTTTTAGCATGAAATCATTGACAAAGGCTTGTATGTATTACAAGTTTGAAAAATTCTACATATAGATTTTTTCTAATAAATATTATATATCATACAGATTTATATATTCCTTGTAAATAAATTTGATATTTAAAAAATTAATAAATAAATAATATATTTACTATGATTTTATTTAAGATAATTAAATATTTATATAATATAAGTAATTTATTTTTATTAGGCTACTATAACTATATATATATATATATATAGTTGTTATAATTTTTTTATAGTAATTTGTAATAAAAAATTAATATTAACATAATTTTTAATAAAAAATAATGATAATTTTTATTACAAATTATGTGGAATTTTTATTATGGATACACTTAATAAAAAAAAAATAAAGAATTAATAAGTATGTTTGTTATACAAATATATTTTTTTTAGATTTCATAGTGGTACAATAAATTCAACAATATTTGGTATTTTCATTTATATATATAGAATTTTTAAAAATTAAAATTAAAAGATATGTTACAAATTATGATTCTTGATTATAGTGTTAATATTAATTTATTTTTAATTTTTAATTTTTAGAAAAAATAGAAATGTAATTCTATTAATAAAAAAATCACAAGCTTTATAATAAACAACAATGTTGTTACTTTAAACAAGTGATAGATTAATTTTTTTTAAAAAATAACTTTAATAAAATATAATATTTACTATCGATATCTTACAAGTATAATATCATACTTGTATTTACTTTATATAATTCTATACCATCTTATGGTTTACTATAGAAGTGGAAGAAACTATGTTTTTTGCATTCTATAAAATGTTGAAAGATCTAATGATTATCTTTCAAGAATCCAAATATTCCTTCGTCTTAGCCATGACTTTTGACTATGCCACTTTAGCATAGTTTATCATATCATTCCAAATGAATCTACAAAGCTTGTTTCTATTTTAAGTAATATTACTTAAAACAAAGTTTTTATTTTATTTTATTTTCTTATTGAATATCTAATGCAAAGTTGAACTTGTTGCTCTAAAAGTTAAGTGCCACAATCTAAAGTTATTGATCATATACAAACAATATTTTTAGCCATCCTAATTTGTTCTAAGACATAACTTTATTTAAATGAAGATAATTATGTAATTTTAGGAAGACATCACAATATCAAATTTTGTTCAATGTTGATATTGAAGGCTTGTAAGTTATGCTTTAGCTAAGAAAAATATAATAATAATTCTACTCTTTACTATCCACCATATCAAAATAGATTATATTAGAGCCTATCAACCCATGTATAACATATACATAATGTTAGTCTATTTGGACTAGGTCCTTGCTATGAAGGATACAATACTATATATCCTACTCTCTTAAAAATAGCAACAACATAAGATTCATAGGCAATGTCTCTTTTAATTGTTGAATAGGTATTAATTTCATTAATTGTATTAAGCTACATGTAGAAAAGACTTTGAAATAGAATGCTAGTGTAAAAAATCCTTTCATATATATTAATATTGATTACCACAATTCCAAGTTTATTAAGATAATATATTTTATTAGAAAAAAAATAAAAAATATGATATTACTTAAATAATGTATTGCTATGTAATCATATGTTTTAAAATTACAATATTGGTTACAAAAAGTAGACCTTTATTAGTCAAGTATATTTGAATAATTTCCAATCATTTTGAAGATTCAAAGATTTTAGATTATTATTTTTAATTAGTTGGTGCCAAAGCTTAAATTTTCAAAAAAGGATAAAAATAGAAATAAAAGAATACATACACAAAACATTAATAAGAATGCACATAATTTTTTTATAAAATAGTTGAACTTTCTCTTATATGAAAAAATATTTTCTTGCTTATATTCTAGTTTCTCACTATTTGTTTATATTCAAAACATCTCCTTCTAAATTTTGAGAAAAAATAAATAATGATTTAATTAGCTTATATCAAAACTTATCAATTCTCATCTATTGTTTCAATCTTAAAACTTATAAACCAAAGACTTTGCTAGCTGCAATACAATTGAGTGAAACTTTGCAGTATTTAAAAAATAAATAAAAATACACCTAATTAAATGGCACCATTATGACAACTTGGCAATACCTCATGTTAATTTGTAACTTTATAGTATTCAATAATAATATCTATGTATGTGTGTATATGTATATGTATATATAATTATACTACCAATTTGGAAGTTTTTTTAGATTATAATTTTGGCCTTACCATCATTCTGCACCTATAAAAAATTTGGAGTATTGGAGTATTGATCATCTGTATTTGGATGACAAAACCTTGCCCATCTCTTCTGGTTCGTGCACGTTCGTGACACTTGGAAAGGATCAATCATTCTGAATGAAGAATTTGGAGACAATGAACTGCAGTTCACATAAAACTATTTAGCTCAAGATTTTCATGAATGTCAAGTTACAGATAAAGCAAAATCAAAACCATGGCTACTGATATCTTCAACGATAAGCGTGAAACAGATCTTTGTGGTCACAAAATAAAACACTAACACAACCAACTTCTTCCTCATTTCTGCGCATCTAAACCTCACAGTCGCCAGTCTGCTGCACCAAGTTTTGCACATTTACAAAACTCCTAATAATGTGTCCCACAGCAATATACGAGTGGAGCAACAGCAACCTGCAACTTTACTGCATCAATACAGTAGGTTTAGGCCTATGAAACCATGAGACTCGACTGGCAAAAATACCAACAGCCCTCTCGTGCTTCCATCCCACGATTTCTCACGAGTGTAAAATCACAACCCAATCTGACAGTGGTCTGTTGAATGACTTTCCAGCAACATCTGAGAGCTACTCAAAGAGTATGAAGACATCCCTACAGTCTAATGACTTTTAATGTACTCTTAAAATAGAAAATTTATTCAGCGGACTCGTCTGACGAGCTTCCCCCATCACTCTTGTCTAAAGATGCTTTGCCCTTCTCCGATGTCCTGCTCTTCGATTTTGCCTTCGACGCTTCCTCCTTTTCAGCTTCATCGTCATCGCTGTATTCACTTTCGTAGTCTTCATCATAGTCATCATTGGCATTAGCATCTTCATCTTCTTCTTCAGAACCTTCCTCTAGCAATGGGCTCTCTTCACTGGGCAGAACACCACGTGTGCCAGCTCTGCTTCTCTTCAATACCTTGAACTTGATGTTCACCTTGCGGTCCACGCCAATCCAGGTATCTGAGAGACAAAAAGCTGTTAAATTATAAATACCCTCTGCTGGTGCCTGAAATTTCGCCACCACAAGGCGAGAACCAGATTTCACTTTCTCCACTGCTTCACGGACTGCCTTAGCAACTTCGACATCATCCGCCCCAGTCCCTTCCAAGGATTCTTGAATTGTTTTTGCGGATGCTGACAACGCAGCTGCTTCATCCGTGAAAGTAATACGTTGTGACACCCACACGGAGTTTGCTTGAGTGTCGGCCAACAATAACCAGTAATGCTCATCTTTGAAGTAAGGGAAATGAGGGGCATGTGGATGACAATTCACAAGACCATTTGATCGATGCAAGGTGATCCAAGCTTTCAAAGTGACTATATCACCAGCTTGGACACCTTCTTCACCTTCAGTCTCACAGACAACGTCAAGGTTGATGTTAGGAATAATTTCCAGCACCGCTTCAACATCTTTAGCTTCATCTTCCGAAAATCCTCCTACCGTAGTCAAGAGCTCCCTGCGATCCTCCGGGCTCATGTCTCGCAGCTCCTGGAAGGTACGAACTTTCTGCACAAATTTTATAGTTTAGTTGCCATCTCATTTAATCCGTACTACAGTTTAATTTGGCGAGACAATATTAGAATTTATATGAAGACATACCTTGCGACCAATTTTCTTCACAACACCTTCACTAAAATGAGGCAGTTGCAAAAAAGGTGAAACTCCATCACCAGATGTCGCTGCCGCAGATGCTCCAGACGCCTTTCTCGCACTCAATGGAACAGCCTTCAAAAGAGGGAAAAAAAAAAAAAGATTTTTTGTGTTACAAAAAAGGAAAAAAATTAAAAATTAAAATGAAAGACGACAAAAAACAATAACAAAAAAACAAACAAAATAATCTGCTATAATTTGCTGTGCTGATTCAATTTGAAAAAAGTTTCACTGGGTAAAACATGCACGCCAATATTAATTGCGCAAAGCGTTTCTCATAGAAAACAAGTCGAGTTTGAAGATTAATAGAACCATAGACTAATAATACCTGTGTGATACTTTGAGAGAGTTCCATAACACCAAGAGCAGGTCGCAACCAACCATGACCCTCAGCATTTCGTGCTGCTACTGCCATCTGCCAACATCGCCAGGCTCAATACTAGTTAAAATTACAGCACTGCAAGGACCAACGTCTAAACATTACCTTAATAAATATACCTCGTGCAATCCAGAATAATATTTCGTTTAAAGAAAGAAAATGCATGAAGGTGTCGCAATAAAATGCATGCTAAAAACAAGTCATTGGAGGGAAATATCAACTATGCTCCTCTATCTACCTAAACAACATAAATTCATAGCAGCAAACCCACCAAGAATCTTACAGTTTCAGAAGTACACTACAAGCATTGAACCAAGTGCGTTTAGGAAAGTTAAACCACGAACACAAGCTAGAACCAAATGATGAACCAGGAGCAGCTCCAGTACCTTCATAAGTTCCTCAAGCAGGCGGGGAGTGAGCCGAAGTACTTGCTGAAAATCAGCTCTCAGTGCAGCTGGCACACTGCTCGCCTCTCTGGTAAGCTGGGCCAGCAGTAGCAACTCTGTCTGCCACACCACATATTCAGGGCAAACACATCAGCGGAAAAACTTCGAATCGGAACTAAAATTCTTATGATTACTAAATCAAGTATAATATATAAATACAATATCAAGAAACACAATGGCACCGCAACTAGTTGTATAAGTTAAGAGATTTTTAATGCATAAAGACCAGCATATTGCGCTAGATTAAATAACTCCACTGAGAAATCACGCACAATAAGAAACTTGCGACTATGAATGGCAGCAATTGGAATAAAAAGAATAATATTAAAAGCCTTTGAGAAATCGACGTAGGCATCTACACTACTGTCTGAAGCAAGCACCTTGATTAATGCAGGATGCCCTTTCCAGAATTTAGCTTGTTCTTGCTTAAGGTTTTTGGGATCCAGGTTAAGCTCGCTTCGAACAACAAGAAATAACTTTTGGAGGGGCTCATCATCACTGCGTCGAACTGGCAACTCAATATACTCTTGTGCTTTCACAAGCACATCCAACACTTTGCTGCCATGACCAGACCAACGTTGTGAGTTGATGCTTTCTGGTACGGTCAGAAACCCTGCTTGGTGAACTTTAGGTAGCTTAATAAAATCGCCTACTACGAAGATGATTGCAGATATGCAGAATGTCACTCACAAAGTACTACGATATAATTAAAGTATGAGGATTCATAATTGATACGAGCCCGGGTTCACCAAAGCAGATGTCGTTTCCATTACTACATTAAAGAATTACATATTACAAAAATCCACTGAATCAGGCAGTCATGGCGTCCAAGCTACATAAGGAGAGAAACCACACCTAGGAGCAAGAGATTGCTTCATGAAGTGATAATAATGCATCAATGTCTGGTGCATGACATAATTCCCAGTGTATTTTGAGGAACGTGAAAGATACACCACGGCAATCATGAGAGGTAGAAGAATACCGAGCCCAACCAAACCCAATAGAACAGCACCACCAGCTGCTCCTTGAATATTGAGAAGGAAAGAAGGCAAGGCAATACCCATTTGCATTCCCTGCAGTGAGCCCCAAGAGCAATTGTAAGAGAAAAAGTAATTGGTAGGCAAGAATATGATCTCCAAACGCATCAACTAGTTACGTTATTCTGATCCGAAGTACCCTCAACGAGATCAAATGAGACGGCAAGTCTTTTAAAAGTTCTAAGACGGAGATCTTATACACAATCCAGGTTTTAAACCAAGAGCCACAGGTTGAACATTTATGTAGAACAGTAGCCGTCCAATATGTTACAAAGAGGATCCGCGGTTGCAAATTAAGTTATCGACAGTAAAGTTTGGCCCACATGAAAATAATGAAGATACAAACCTGGCGTCCGTCGGGGTGACCATACTTCTCGTAATTCTCTCTTGATACAGGATCCGTTAGTGCCTGATATGCCTTCGTGATGTGCTCCACGAAGTACTTGTTTGCCTCTGCATATGAAAGGAAATGTCAGATTGCAAATGAACGCGCTCATGAGTTAGTGTAGCGGGAAATACTAACGATCCGCGCACACCACCAAAAAAATCGAAAGGTGAAAAAGTCTTCGACAGATCCTAATAGCACTAACAATTCCGGGAGGAAAAACTCTCACATACACACACACACACACACATTACAAAGCCGAATAAGGGCGCACCAGGGTCTGGATTTTTATCAGGATGATAAAGTAGGGACAACTTTCTGTAAGCCTTCTTGATGTCGGCATCCGTGGCGCTTGATTGAAGACCAAGAATTGAAAAGGGTTCGAAGACTTGGTTCTGCATTATCCCAGAAGAATTGCAACTTACAAATTCGTGATGATCATCCACCAACACTCATAGCCCCAGCGATGAGTACAAACTTTAATCGCTAGAAGCACTGAATGCTTAGGAAGCTACTCAACAATTGTGAACTTCTCGCAAACATGGAAGACAACGAGCAAGAAATAGATTACCTCTTGAGTGCTAGCCCTGATGTAGAAGACAAGGAACGCCATGACTATCCACATCAACACCAAGGTAACATTGCTGAACGTTGAAACTCTCCCTATCTGCTTACGGAACAAGCAGTATTTTAAAAACTATCATGAATTACATTTTTTTAAAATTAAAATTAAAATTAAAATTAAAGTAATTGAGCTAACCTAAAAACAATATCAGCAGAATCCGGAAGAAATGATCAAGTACAAAACCTGCGGCACACATAGTATTCAGATTTTACTTCAATGTTGTTAGACTAGCGGAACACAAGTGGACATAGAGTCGCTACTCATATCCTCCTATCTTCATAACCAGGGCTAGAGCACATTGCACGATGCACGACAAAACTTTGAAGCTTGGATAATACATACCAGCTAAAAGACCTAATCTAGACAAAGCAACTGATCACTAATTGATTCATCGAGGTATGAGAAAGATTTCTAGCTACAAAAAAGAATACGTTTACTTTCTTCAGCATGAACTCATATTCCAAAACTGCCGATGGTTCATCTTAAGCCCTAATCACTAAACCATGAACTTCAACTAGCTAGCTGTACGACATCCTCTGATGCCATCGACATGCTTGGATTTAATATATGTTTCCATCGCGACTCTTCTAAGACAGATCGAAGAATTGACCCAACCACACTACATCCAAACCTTTCCAGCATTACACCGAAAAACATGCTGCCAATTACCCAGCAGCAAGAAATTGAAAATTTCTTGTTCCGAAAGCATGCAGTTAACCCAGTTGGAACTAAACCAAGGGTCTTCTACAAGGTTTCGTAACCTAATCCTTAATGACAATCAGCTACGACTCGATTTTCCTAAACTCACCAACTGTCCTATCACCCCCTAAACCCTGTGCTGCTAACACTTGCCTTTAGAATCCAAAAGAAGAAGACGAAGAAGGACAATCTTCCCACGTAATAAAAACAAATGGGAAGAGATAACAAACCCGCTTGAGCAGAGACGTCTGATACTTGGGCGAGCGCATACACTCGGAGCAGCGACAATGCAAATTCTTGCCCTTGTTGGAGGCAGCGGTAGTAATGCGGTAGATTGTCCATGGCACCACGAACAAACCCAGCACGGACAAAATGAAGATTGGGAACAAGGAGCTCATCTCCTCGGACGCCGCCATCGCTGTGTCCTGCCCTGCGCCAGCGTCCCCCCTGGCTCCTGCGCTTGTTCCACCTTCGACACCCCAATCTCCCGATCAAAACATGAACCAACAAATCCCTTCACATCTGGAACACCTTCGCAGGGTCAGATCGTTCCGCGCAGCACCACCCCCATCGATCGATCGACGCTCGGGGCGAGTTTGGTGGCCGCACTGACGACAACATCAGACGTGCAAACCCTGACGAAGAGCTGGCTTATGACGTGGATCCTCAATATGCTGATCTGGCAATCCATGCCGGTGGCAGCCAATGGGATGCGATCGATGACGACGGTGACGGAGCCTTGTTGTGCTGAAGCCGACAGGGCTTCGATGTGACGTGGCACGTCCAGTACGTGGCCATGTATTGTGAAGCAATCTCTCTCTCTCTCTCGCTGTGTAATTTTTCTCTCCAGAAAATGAATACCCAATTCATAATATGAAAAAATTTCAATGAAGTTAATATATACATATATATATTAAATTTTTAGGAATTTTAAAAGATTGCTAATGAATATCACAAGATAGAAACATTTTATTTTCCATGCTTATGATTTAAATTATTTTTTATAAATTATTTTTATTATTAAATAATTCAATAATATTAAAAATTAATATTATACTTTATAAAAAAATCAAATACGTCAAAAAAAAAAGAAATGCTACAAGTTGTAATATGGGTTTTTTTTCTAAATGGTTGCTTTTCTTAAATTATACTATTTGTTATTTATTTTATTTTATCATTTAAAACAATAATATATATATATATACATATATATATTTGCAAAATATAATCTTAAAAATACAAATTATTAGTGTCTAACTTACAATATTTAAAACATTCTATCTCATGTTTTCCTCTTAGGATGTTTGGACTTATTTTGTTGAGTATAAATCTAATTTTAAGGAAGCTTCTTGATTTCAACCAATCAAAACATTTGAAAATTAAAGCCTTTCACCTTGTCTCCTAAGTATAAAGTGCACTTATATAAGCTTGTAAAGTATAAAGTGAACTTACAATTTGATTTTTTGATTTTAAAACAACATAAGTGTAGAAATTACCATTCTAAATAAAATTTTAATTTGGAATCAAAATAATTATATAAATATTTTCACTAGGGTATGTAAAAATGTATTGTATTAATAACTTGCCTACCACAAAATATAAGATAAATATTTAGATAAATAATGATATTTTATATAGCCAACAATAAATATTATAAATTTTTTATTAGATTATTTGTAGAAATTAGAATTAAAAAGTATATTAATATTTTATATTGATACTTCATTAATCTATATATATTTTTAGTTTGATAATCAATTTATAAATTTAATATAGATACTTAGAATAGAATATAAAGTACATTTAAAGAAATTATAATGATAGCATTATATATATATATATATATATATATATATATACCATTAGCCTAGATGTATATATCTGTCTTGATAAAATGATATTTCTTTATCTAATGTTCCTATTGTTACCCATCACATCATTTGTTGTTGCATTAGCTATATTGCTCTTCTCTTGTTGCACTATGAGAAGATGGAGCTGATGACCAATTTCAAGCATTTTATAGGTAGTATAAATGATATACTACTAAAGCTTCTCAAGTCAATGGATATTATTCTTGATGAGGAAAGGTCTTGAATATTTGCATATGTAGATAAGAGGTTCAAAGCTATCAAGTTTGATATAGCCTCTAAGTATGCTGAATTTTATTCTTCTAATATTATTAAAATTTTAAATACTCCCTCAATGTCTACAGACAGTGTTCTAAATACAATAGATGATATACCTAAATTATCTACCATCTATAAGACTACTCTAATGACTAGTCCCCTTAGGGGTGCTTCTTGTGCTCATAAAGCTAAATCTTCTAATGGCTACTATAGTTATCATTTGAATTATGATGTTTCTATACTGGCTAAGAATAAAAAAGATGATGAAGTTAATTACTATTAAGGTATAGTACTATATGGTCCATTGAAAGATACTCCTTGTAGAAATAAAGCAAAGTCTAATTCTATATATTATAAAAGATATATTAACTATAAACCTCCTTATAAGTCAAAGAATAAATATGAAATAATCTTTGATAAGACAGATACATCTATAGGATTAGACAAACATGTTGAAGTTGTAATAAATACTTCTTCTCATGATCCATCAACATCATTAGAAGCATTATCGAATATAAAAGATATAAAGCTAACAAAAGAAGAAACATATAGTACCATGGACTTTATGAAGGTAATAGGTGCTATAATTGAGGAAGAGCAAAATAAAAGGTATGAGAAGGAGATGGCTAAACAAGTTGAAGTATGTAGGATTTATAGTGTTAAAGTTGTTGAAGAATATCAAAAAAAAAGTATCACAAGCAAAGAAGGATGATATATCTACATAGGTACAGAGAGTTGAACATGAGAATGAACCTAAGCCTAAGCCTAAGAATTCTAATGAGGGTTATGTTTTGCTTGATTATTTAATTAATAAGAATATAGAAATAAGAAGGAAGAGGAAGATCTTGATAAGGATGATTATCATGCCTTTAAGCATCTTTTAGATAAAAAAAGTCAATAAAAATAAGTACAATATGTACAATAGTTTCTTTAGAAGTGTAAATGCATCTTTAGATCATGCTAGAGAAGAGGATATAAGGAGACTAAAGAATCTTATAAAGTTAAGAGATAATATAGAGATATTTATTAAGAGGATTAAATATTTTGAGAAGTTTACGGGTGTAAAAGTAGTAGTATATGAGGATAATGTGGAAGATGGAAACCTTGTTGAGATATACAACTCTGATTTTGTACCTAAAGTTCATATGGCTTATTTCATAATAAATGATATATACTTTCCATATAAGTATATAAATACAAGAAGCAACTAGAGTAAGTCATATACGTTAATATTATTATTTGAAAGGAATGCTCTTATAATATATTTGCTTCTTATATTAAATGCCTCTATGCTAATAGTACATCTAAAGCTCTTCTTTATTTGATTGCTTAATACATGCACTTGATTACTTCTTAACATCTCTGTCAACATATTTATATAATAGGCAGAAGACAAGATGTCCCATATATTAGATAGCTCTTTGTAATTATTACTTGTAAGTAAACTTGCTATATATTCTATGTCATCTTTAGGAATATATTATAAGAAATATCTCTCAATGGACTATATATTAAAATTACATACTCCTTTAAACTTGAACTTTATAATTGTTTCTATACCATTATTTATAATATAATTAACATATATCTTCTCCTTTAGAATTATAAAATAACTCTGTCTTGATCTATTTAGATTTGTTTTTGGATAGAGAATCACTTATTTTATTTAAATCTCTAGATCTTAGGAATAGATTATTTGTATCCATACCATATTTAAAGTCAACCTTGGATATGAAGTTATCATACATGTACTCTCTAGTATTAGCATATATGAAAATAGCTATGATTGTAGGAGACTTGATCCTAAGGTCTTCTTCTTTGATATCTCTTTCTAGGAGCCATAATCCCTTATTGACAGATACTACCGATACATTTTTTTTATCTATTAATAAATCTGTCATATGATTCCATATCATTGTATAGTATATTCTTTTTTCTAAAAGGTAATTGTCCTATCTTTCTACTTAAGGTATTCATAAGAAGTTTCAAACATTCTCTCAATACATGATTGTATAGATTATTATATGAGTCTTTCTAAATATCTTGGTTCATCTTTTATTCTATAATAGGTTTTAAATATCCTTTGAATATGGGTTCTGTCCTCATATTGTATACATATCCTCTACGTATATTATACCTATCACCATATCTGTCTAGAAGGTTTAGACTAATGCTATCACTTCAACAGACAAATATCTTGTTATAGTTTCAATTTAGTATTCTATCTTAATTTTTATATGATATTATCTTATTTATAGGTTGACTAATTATTGTGACTTTATATACCCCTATCTTATCCTTATGTATAGTATTAGGCTCTAATATTCTTATATCATTATAATTCTACTTATCTATAGAAGAGTCTAATACTTTAGTAACATATGGATAATGCATGTTTATCATCATATAAGAGTACAAAGACACTATATCTATAGACTGTACATCGTAGTTCTTCTCTTCCATAATGTTGAATATCTGACATCTATCTCCTATTAGAATTTGTCTAATACTCTTATCAAACATAGGATCTTTAATAATTAGAAGCTTATACTTAATAGTCTTTCCATCAATTATATGGACTATGGATAGAAAATGCTTAAAGGCAATCATAGACATTTGAAATAAGGTTAAGGACTTGTCTATCAAAAGATTACAATCTATAGACTAAAACACCTTTTTAGCCTTAAAGTATAGTTCTTTTAAAGATAATACATCCTTTATGGCATAATCCTTTATCATATCTACATTATCATACATGTAGAGATCAAAAGTGTCATTATAGATGCTATTCTATACAACCATATGATTAAGATATCCTTTAATTATATTGCACTTAAAGCTTGTTGTTGCACTCTTCAAAGATGTTACCATAAACTTGTACAAATCCTTAGACATCATGTTGTTGTATCCAAATTGTAATATCCTACCACGACCATCTAGTATAATATCTTTAAACTTTCTATTTTTAATTGATAATATACTTATTAGTATATAATCATCAAAGATATCATTATTATAACCAACTAATAAAATATTTTTGTCTCTTATATACCTATGCATAATCATGAATACATCTATAAAAATATCATCTTTTAATATAGTCTTTCTTACAACACCTTCTACTTGATTACCATCTATATATAATACATAAGACATCATATATGGTACCATACCAAAGGTGTCATGATGAGCATAAGTCTCTATATTATAGAACATATAACTTTCATAGATTATATCAGCCTTATAATCAAAGTCTATACTATTCTTTAAATCTACATCATCTACTAATCTATTATATATATAGTAATGAGTATTGTATAATATAAGGACTACCTTATATTATGAATCAAATAAACTATAATATAGAGCAACAAGTTTTCCATCTTGAATACTATTAGCATATACTACTATCTTTATATTTGAAAACCTTTCAAATCTTCTTATAGACCTTATAGATACCTCAGAGTTAGGTTTAAGTCTCATCTTACTCCTTATCAAGGATATATCAAGAGGATCATGTAACGCCATAACATGATGAACATAGTCAAAGAAACAATCATACATACCATAGTATCTAACACACCTTAGTATCTTCACATACCTAGTATATACAATAGTGAAGATATGTACTCCTTTGGCAACTTTAGGCTTATCATAAGCCATCTCAAACATATAAGTAAACACATTAAAATCCTCCATCCTATGACCATACTTCTCAAACTATTCATCCTCATGACTATCATAATCCTCATATAGACTAGTATACTTCTTAGTCTTTACCATAAGCAATGCTATGTCTAATCCCTTGTGAATGTCTTTAGCCAAAGATAATAAACGATTCCTTGTCAAAGATATCCTCTTGAACATCTTGTGTTTAGTTATTATAATTAGAACCACATTCTTCAAGGTGCTCTCTTTCATACCAAGAGTATAATGAAGGACCTCTTCAAATTCTGCAAGAGGTATGTCATCATCCCAAGTAGTCCTAGAGACTCTATCATATACAAGAGAAGTACCCACATTTTGCAATATGACATGGAATATCTTCTCAGACAGGATGTTACCCTTAGTGTAGCAACATTCAGAGGATGATATATTATTTACACAATTGCTAATATACTCAAAAAATACATATAGACTCATGATTGTATAGCATAAGAAGAGAAGAGTAGTACAACTAATGTAACAACAGATGATGTGATGGATGAGAGTAGAAACATTAGACAAAGAAATATCATTTTATCAAGACAAATATATACATCTAGGCTGATGGTGTATACCACATTATATATATATATATATATATATATATATATATAATTCTCTTAGTTAATTTAAGAATAAAAAATATCTAAAGAAATAATATTTAAAAAATAATAACTTTTAATACATATGCATCATGTCAAATATTGCTTACTATCAATGAAGTTACTTGAAATATTTTAAAAATATATTTATTAATTAACATACAAAAACCATATGCAAAAATAAAAAAAACTATGACATCTTTATATCATAAAATTATTCTTCTAAAGTATAACATTTGTAAATTTTTAATTTTTAATAAAATATATATAATTTTATAAAATAATCATATAATTACATTCTTTTATATGGTCGTTATATTTTAACCTTTAGATAGTTGCAATATTTCAAAAACAAGACTAAATTATACAAGAATAGATTATCTTCAAGATTTTAAACATATGTATTTTTTATACATAGCTTGATGGTATTTGTTAAATTTACAAAACCTGGCCGTTGAACCATCCACCTACCTTTTTGCTAAATTGAGCCAGGTTTAGGGTGACCCACATGACCTTCACACATTTTAAGCACAGCACTAAAACGGTCGAAGTGGATTCTATGGTTTAATGTAGGTCAATCTGCGATCTAGATAACTATGAACTAAACACAACTCGAGTTGGACAGGTACAAACAGTGTGTCCGGTCTATTTGCAATCCCCAAAACGGCGCCCGTTTGCAGCCGCGGCTTGAACAAATTCAAACTGCAAAGGTTCCCGTCGTGTAGATTCTTCTGCATGGGCGCAATTTTGCCTTGACCAATTCATCGAGCCTTAAGGATAGCCTTTTGGACGGCTGATTGTTGGATTCTTCAGTGTCATGGTCATCGACGCCAGCTCCAAAAGTTATTCATGTACGTGTTGATGTTGGTGAGGTGCCAACATCTCATATGTACAACCAATCACTTCAAACACAGGGATAAGATCGCTGGCAACAGCAAAATTATCCCATGGGGTTAATTTAGCCATCAAAAGTGGGACATTGACCAAATGATATTGAGAACGGAAATAGTCGAGCGACAAAATTTCACCATTGCTTAGCATGTTTCAAATGCAATGCTTACATGGAATACCTATTGTGGTTGCAAACACGCCTTTGCAAGAAGGATCGTTGGGGCTCAGGGGTGCATCAGCAAATTGGAATTGTTTAAAGACAAGGTCCATAGCATGCATCAACAAGCGTTTTACAACATTGTTGTAGAACATAATGTTAATATGGTCGCATGCACAGAAGCGTTCTGAGCTTTCTTGCGTCTTGATCTCTTTTGTTGTATTATTAAAAAATTGTGAGAGCAAAGTCTAAACATCCCAAAAATCTGTGGTGGAGACCTTGATGTATGACTCTACAAAAAATTGACCTCAACGGCTGTCCACCCATTCTCACTCTTATGGAGAACCTTAGTGACGATGGCTATCATTACGCATACAAGTGTGATGCATTGAGCAAGGTAAGTTTCCTTTTTTTTTGTGCACCCCGAATGTGTCCAACTTGCAAAGAGATACCCATACAACATTGTTATGGATTTGTACATATAAATTCAACAATTGGCCCTGCATTATACATCCTTTTACATTTTAATACTTGCTCCTTAATAAAAATGACTTTAAATACATATTTTATGAGTTATTTACAACAATATTGTCAATGCTATGTCATCTAAGTATTATTATTAGTTCATTGTGGTTTTAAGTAGTATGCATAATAAAAAAATCAATAACCATGTGTCTAAGAACAGCCCTCACGACATTATTGCTATTCATACGAAAATGTGAAGCAATAAAGCATTCTGTTTTGCTATGGAGTTTGTTATTAGACGATGCGCGTTCAAGGCCGAGAGAAAAGATAGAGACATAATTCAAGGTTCTTAGTTTTATTATTGCTGAATATGAATTGATTCCACATGCGATGCGAAGCAGGTTCTGCTGTTTAATCCGAGAATAGACACAGAATAACTCACTACAACTTCGATTTCGGTGACAACCTGGATTTTAGCTCCTCTGCAACAGCATCAAGGAACTCTTCAGTGTTGAGATAATTCTTCCTGCTGACACTGCAGTTCAATGCAATACAATTAGAAGCTTGCGCTAGATTCAGGTGCCCCAAAAGGAATGACACACATAATAAGCCAATACTCAGGAAGAAAATGTATTCGACTTACACTCAAAATATACAGGGTAACATTTGGTATTCGCTGCCTGAAGACCTTATAGACTCAACCATTGTACGATCTTAGGAGACTTACTTGGGGCCATGGCTAAGAATAGCGAGATCCTTCGTCATCTTTCCAGACTCAACCGTCGCAATACAAGCTGCCTCCAGGCTTTCAGCAAATTCTTGAAGCTTCGCATTGCCGTCCAAGAGCCCTCTGAAGCAATCAGATAGAGATTTAGGATTGATCCAACGTGCAAGATCAAGCTCCAGTTTCTAATCATCAATAGAGTTAGCTAAGCCGGAAAAAGCTGGGATTCATTATGTCCGACATAACCAATATGCAGCCTAGTAATAAAATTTAAAAGGAGCCCTCGAGAAGGAATACATACCTGTGACCAAGACCGCGAGTCCAAGCAAAAATAGAAGCAATACTGTTGGTACTGGTTTCACCACCTTTCTGGTGCACCCTGAAGTGCCTGGTCACAGTACCATGAGCAGCTTCTGCTTCAATAGTTTTTCCATCTGGACAGATCTGATGACAAATACCAATTGCTGCTCAGTAAAGAAATGCACGTCCATACCAAGAGCGCCATACCTCTCAGTATTAATTTAACTAAATTCTACTTTTTGGTATTGACTACCATTTGTCATGCAGGATGCAAGACCCAAGCAAAAAATATGTAACATTAACAGCAGCAAATTCAGGCTTGAGAACTAAATAGTGCACATATTAACACAAACGAATAACCGTAACATTTGTAACCTGCGTTGTAGTCCAAACGTGAAAGAAATTGCAATAAAAGCGGAAACTAGTCAAGCAAACCATACCAATACAGAAGTCATAAGGCCAAGCGATCCGAAACCTGCACATAACAAGACAGTAAAATGATTTACTATTCTAGGTCTGCACAGCTCAAGTACACACCATTAAATCGTCTATGTGTACCACAAAAATAAGTGCTCAACAATCAAGAAGGGCTAACAAATATCCTGAATTAATGACCATTGCATCCTTCAAAAAATCAGACATGGATCATTACCTTGAGCAAGCATATCACTTTGGACATCTCCGTCGTAGTTTTTACAGGCCCATACATATTCACCTTCACTCTTTAGGGCATATGCAACCATATCATCTATAAGTCGGTGCTCATACCTATAATTTGTGAATGTTTAACATCCGTTCAGTATCGAAAGAGACTATTTGACATAACGTACACCATCAATAAATACACAAATAAACCATCACAATACATGTTAGAAATATAAGTTAGAAGAAC
Source organism: Physcomitrellopsis africana (assembly GCA_036785485.1). Classification (NCBI taxonomy): domain Eukaryota; kingdom Viridiplantae; phylum Streptophyta; class Bryopsida; order Funariales; family Funariaceae; genus Physcomitrellopsis; species Physcomitrellopsis africana. The sequence continues at coordinate 191,352 of JAWRVF010000058.1, read as the reverse complement.
AAGTAAAAGGAAAACAGCATCCACAATATGAACTATGATGCAGTCACGGCATGTAAGCAAGAGCTCATGTCTGAAGAAAGCAAGTTACCAGATTCCGGCATCTTTGAACTTAGCCTCCCATCCCTCGTTTACAAATACTTCCTGAAAGATGTCCTTGAACCTGAACAGAAACCACTGGGCCATTTAATTCACCATATGACCAAACAAATTACCACACAATAGTGGAAAGGTATATCACATGTCTAGGAACTATTGACTATTCCGAGGCCTACCAATCTCGAATACATCAATATGCTAACCTAAGAGAATGAGTACAAGAAATCACTAAGAAGGCCTCACATTAATGAACCTAAGTTAGGACACGTCGAACGTGTTCACATTTCAGTATGAAATGTAACCCCATCAAAACAACAGCTGAGACATTGTTAAGACGAAAAGACAACTGTCTGAGATGACCAGATTACCTTCCATCATATTTCTTCAAGATGGTGTTCTTTGTGCTCAGGTACAATGGCCATTTCTTTTGCATTGCCATGGTGAAAGATGACTTTGCGAATCCTCGAATAGACTGCTTACAATTACACCGGTTAGGTCATTGAAGAAAAAATGAAACAAGAACAGGCTGTTTCATCATATTTTCAAGTATCATAACGTATGTTACGATGAACTCTGATTAAGACATCCAGCGTTTGTGATATTAATCTGAAGTCAAGACATACCTCATCAGTGTTGTACATACTAAGCGCAACTCCTCCAGCCCCATTATAGTGGTAAACATCCAAGTCTAAAGGTTCTCCACCATTGTCTGGTTCTGCAGACGCAAAAGACACCATTATACACATTCTTGGTACATAGTTGATAATTCACTAGCAATAAAGCTACAGATTCTCATGGAAATCTTATGAACAGCTCCCAGATTCAATTGCTTCAATTACAAACAGGGTAACAAGTCTCATTGCTATCCAGCCACATTACATTTCATGGACATCACGCATCTGATCCTAGGTGATATCTTTCACTCGTATCTGTACAACGCCAAAAAGGTGGTGACAAAACAACTACACAAAGAGACAAGGCAAACTTGTACCAAAAACCATCTTGAGCTTGCCCGGTCCTTTGAATACAGCGTCTGTTGCCTTGTACTGATCACCGTAAGCATGCCTGCCAATGCAGATAGGTTTTGTCCAGCCTGCACACCAACTGCAATTTAACTCTTCCAGCAGATACAAATACCTCTTAGGACAAAGTTCAAAACCATGAGTTTGTGTAAAAGCCAAAGGTACCGTTTAGCGCATACCAGGAACAAGACGGGGAATGTTCTTGCATAAAATGGGCTCGCGAAACACAGTGCCTGCCAACAACCAAGCACATTCAAATCCTAATATGAATTTCGTTCAGATTTTCTGAGATGTAAGATACCTTGTTGACATTTAATACTAGTGTCCTCGAACTCCAAATCATTCAAAACCAAAAGATCAAGACAATGTTTCGTTATCCTTTGGCTGGTGGGGACAACTCAAATGTACATGATACAGAATCACGTAAATACTGTGTAGCCAAATATAGCATTTTTATACCATCGAGAACATTCCTGATGGTCCCATTTGGACTCCTCCACATCTGCTTAAGCCCAAATTCCTTCACACGACCTTCATCTGAAACCAACAAGAACAACACTAATTCGTTAACTGACAAATTGCAACCAAAGCTGTAAGATTTGAAAAGAAATATCGTGCGCAACATTATTGCCTTGTGTGCAAGCTTAGTCTTAAGCGGTGCTTGGGTAGGCACCACACCAACACTGGCAATTTATAACAAAAAAATGTTGTATAAATAAAAAAATATAGAATCCTGTAGAGGGTTTCTACGTTCAAACAAATGCCGGGAATGAAACAAACCAGGAGTTATGGTTGCACACTTGACAGCGACGTTATATCTGCACAAAAAAGCCAAAAAAAATTAGCGAGGCCAATCTCGCTGGCAAAGTGTCCGTTGGTTAGGCTATCTTCTGTCCATTATTCAATGACTGGTTTCTTGTTATTGAATAGAGACGTCAAGTAGCTCTGCAAGCATGAGAGAACCCGTTGACCAATCTCTCTCCCGGATAATATTGCATAAACTGAAAATTTCAATATGGAAATGGTTTCATACTTGAGCGTAGCTTCAGCACTCTCATGCGTCACCCTGTCATTAGTTGCATCTCTATTTAATATTCCCAGGTCATAGTATTTCAATTCCACGTCCACGTATGGAAGGATGAGCTGCAGCAGATCCCACGTAGAGCTGATAAGATAAAACTCTCCTCAATACAGAAACCCATGTTTTCCACCATCCTGAACAAATCTATTGCTACGTTGAAATGTTGGGACATTGTCAAACACTGATGAGACAGTCGATATCGCGTTTCCAATTACATGATAAAAGGAGATTCGACCATTGTACAGCTGAACCTAAAAAGGCTTGACTAACGACTGTCATGACCTCCTCCTCAGACGCAGGCTTCCGACCGACTGTAAATTAATGAAAGAAGATAAGTTGTACTTACCTTTTCCTTGATCATTTGCCAAATTATTCTTGTCATTTCATCACCTGCACCATAATGACCGCACAACTCAAAATAAACTAAAGTTCGAGGAAACACAAGAAACTAGGAGCGATTCGTCCAATTTGTAAAACCAAGTGCCTGGATAGAATTGCAGAAGGAAAAACCTCAACATTATAATTTGGGATCTAACGAACTCTTGTGAATACTAAGAAACCTCCTTCTTACTATAGGCGTGCAAGCATTGCCGAAAGAATTGGATTGCATGAAAACGAATTCAATAAAAACGACACTGCAGCTGAATAAAGAAGACATATAGCATACGAAAGACCATCATAAAGCACATAACAGCTCAACACGTGCAGTGGCAAAGTCTGGACCATATTTTTCCACCGTGAATAGGTCAACAAGTGTGGCTATCAATTTACGCAATGTTCAGCCCGACTTCATATTCATCCAAGTTTCACACTTTAAGAGTACAATTCGGCAAATAAAACAGTCTTGTGGAAATCCAATCCCACCGATTGACTATAACAAACTAATGAGCCGCCAAAATTTACAAATAATCGTGCAATTGAAAGAAGGAAGCATCAAACACACCAGCTACAAAAATGAAATACCACACATGCGACAGCTTTGCGCATTTCGGCGCATGACAGTTGGAAAAATCATGCATTCCATCCACAAAATTATCACGATTCCGAGTCTATATCGACTGTACGTCCATCTCCAACCAATTTGAAACAAATAGTTGAACGAATCGATCACTCGTACGACACACACAAACAGATAAAACAGAAAAACAGAAAAACAGAAAAACAGGACACACGGAACAAATAAATCGTTCAAAATTGAGCTCAACAACACCAAAATCAGGTTCACCCGCGCCTCACAAACAACTAGTCCAACAATCCCTCCCCAAGCACAATTCAACCACCATGGAAACAAGAACCATACCGTCCATCTCCACAATGGGATTCTCCACTTTGATTTTCTCCAGAGCCATCGCGGCGAAGCGCCGGGACAGCCCCTCGCCCCGGAATTGAACGAAACCCAGCCTCCGAGCGCCCCCTAAAACCCCAATGCCCAAAATAGCCGCAGAAGACGGCACAGAGCACGGGAAAAGACGAGGCTTGGACGAGGTGAGCGACAGCGATCGGGCGACGCGGTGTTGCGCGAGGGACGAGAGCGAGATGCAGGACGTTCGCAGTAAAGTGCACATTGTGCGAGAGGTTGCAGCGCAGAGCACCCTCCAGCTTCAGCTCCTGTTGCAAACGAAAGCAACAATTCTCCCCGCGTGTGAAATGAAAGTGGCGCCATGAAAGCACCAGGTGAGACCAGTCCTGGTCCCCGAAGCTGGCTCCCTCCACGTCACCCTCCACGTCGCCCACCACGTCGCCCTCCACGTGTACTTCAATGAACCCCTTGCGTCATACCATGTGGACCTGTGACGCCGACTTGGTTGCGGTTCTGATTGGGAGGCCGGTCACTCCTTGAACAAAAGCTCATTAGAAGAATGACATGAATGCTTGTGTTTCTTTTTTTCTTTTTTTCTTTTTGTATTCTGATGTTCAATGTGCTGAATTTAGCAGTTGATGAGAAGAAATTCAGCAGTGATTAGAAAAAGAAGAATAGGTAATGTTAGCATTAAAAGTAGCTCCTTTCAAGACTTTTCATGTGCCACATTAGATGTTTTAGTGTATGGCTTTTGGAATTTGTATGGTGTATGCTTTATATAATTCATAAACTTCACTTCTACTCATGAATAATCAAAATAATTGATAATGTTGTTTTTATTATTAGTTTTATTGGCTTAAATATTATGCTAATTTATATTGTTTATTTGGATTGTATTGTTATTGATGATATTGTTTCATTTTTTGAATGAAATTATTTCATAAAAACCAAGATTATAAAGAAAAAATAACGCAAATATTTGACAAATAAATATAAAAGAATTAAAATAAAAAAATAATTAGATAGATTAACACTAAGGTTGAATTTTGAAAGTCTTTCAAAGTTTGTAGAAGTTTTAAAAAAACTACAATAAGTTCTATTAAATAAATAAATTAAAAGAACATTGAATGTATTTAAAGGTTTCAAAAGCTCACAAATAATTGTTTTAAGTTAATATTGCTATATGTTGATGATATTATTTTTTTTTCCTAATAATAAATCATATGTATTATAGACACACCACTCAAGTAGAATAAGATTCCAAAAGCTTAAAGAACTGAAACAAAAGAGATTCACTTTATATTACAACCAAAGAGCTATAACAAGGCACAAATGCAAGACCAGAAGATCCAAGCTGAGCCACAAGAATTAAGTTGTCAAGATTGAGGATCCCTTCAATCTTAACTCCTATATATACTAGGTGCAAAGAAGCTCCTTGAAAAGTTTCCTTGATGCTTGGAGGTGAAGCAAGCCTAAGATCCTTCTATGACCATTTTTCTTGATATACTTGATTTTTTATAAGGTTCTAAAAAAAATATGTGAAAAATAGGATATACTTTTATAGATGCTTGTAGCTCTAATCAATAAGTAATAAAGTTAATTTATTTTTTTAATAAGAAATGGTCCCAACCTTTGGTAGTCTAACTTATCAAATAATCAAATAGTCTTTATATTGCATCAAAGTAACTATATTTTATTGCCAACTTAAAATGGAGGTTGTTTCTTTTTCTACATATTGGTTGTCTCTTTGGAATGTATTTGAACTTCTTCCAATTGAAGTTTCAAGGTAGCTTGGATATTAGCAATTCAACTTGCAAAATCATTTGTTGCTAGATTTTCATATCTACCAACAAATACCATATCCAATTTTGGATGGCAGCCATGGTCCTTTTGGAATATACAAATATTTTTCAAAGTAGATGAGACCATCTTCAAACTTAAATTTACTTGAATCATTATAGATATTGTTGGAATAATGTTTAACATCAAAAAAAAAAAAAAAAAAAAAAAAAAAAATCCATAGTCAAAGTTGTATGAACTTGATCAAGAAAACAAAGAATTTATTAGAATTGATACAAAAGTTGCTTCAATACAAAATTTCTTAAGTTTCAAGAATATTATCCATTGTTGGTTGTATATTGTCTCTCTTTCTTTTAGAGCAAGATATAATTATCTTGATAAAGCATCTAACAATTTTTATTGCTTCTTAGGTCCATAGAGACATGCTTCAACAGATTTGTCAATAATTTAAAATACAAGCAGACATGAAATACTTGAGGTTCTTATGATTTGTATACTTAGTCATTCAATATGAAGCGCCTTCAAGAAAATGGTATTATTATTAAAAAAAATCTATAATAATAATTTTTTATTTTATTTTATTGTGGATCTTATAATTAATCTTTACGGCCAAAAAAATTTTGGAATAAAATACAATTAGATATAGTCTCCATTTTCTTTCAAATTGTAATAAGACTACTCCTAATGCAAAGTCCAAGGTACTTGTATCCATTTAAAATAACTTAAAAAAGTCTAAATGAATCAAGACAAGGGTTGCAATAAATATTCTCTTCTAACATTCAAAGGCTTTTTCAACTTTTGCTTTCCATTCAAGCTTATCCCTACATGACAATTGTATAAATAAAATGACTATGTGAGAATAATTATTGATGAAGATCCTACAAAAGTTTCCAAATCCAAAGAAGCATTGGACGTCGCATATTGATTATAGAGTTGTTTAGTCATTAATAGTCTTCATCTTCTTTGAATCCATCATTAAGCCTTCATTTGAGATAATATTACTAAAAAATTCTACTTAGGATTTATAAAATATGCATTTCTCTAATTTGGTATACAATCAAATATTTTGCAATTTTTATAAGACAAGGTGGACATATCATTCATATTCTTTTAGAGCCTTAGGATAAATCAAGATGTCGTCCAAATAGCATATAACAAAGTCATCAAAGAATTTATGAAATACATCGTTTATCAAATATTAGAAAATAGCTAGTACATTTGTAAGGCCGAAAACATGACATTGTATTTAAACTGTCCATATCTTGTACAAAAAGTGGTTTCTTTTTCTTTGATATGTACTAGATTATAAGCTTTGTAGAGATTTATTTTGATATAGATCTTAACTTGATCCAATTGCTTAAGGAGCCCAGATATCCATGACAAAGGATAATGATTTTTTTATCTTTACTTTATTAAAAATATAATAATTGATGCAAATCCATAAAGAGCCATCTTTTTTCTTTACAAAGAATATAAATATACTATCAAATAAATTCTTTGCTAAATTCTTATCAATATACTTTCTTAATATTGTAAGCTTGTTTTATAATAAGTTATAAATTGAATCAAAAGATGGTTATACACCATCTTGAAGATCAATAGTACATTCATATAGACAATTTTTTAGCAAGATATTCTTATTTTTCTTTTCAAATACATCTTAAAAATCTTTGTATTCTTTTAAAAAGATTGTTAGAGTATTCATTGCTTCAGATATTGGAGTTGCATAGACAACAAAAAAAGTGTCTTTTTTGGTTGCTTTCATAAAAGTTCTAGCTCTAATAAACAAAGGCTTTATGCTTTTAGATTTACAAGGCATATGGTGTTTTCTATCAAATTTAATAATAATGAGTTGTGGTATTTTAAAGAATTTTTATGTTATAAGATATCTACTTTATATAGAGATTATATCTTTTAAGTCAAGAAAGTCTTAAAATGATGGGATTAGATAGAGATCTAATGATATTAAATATGACTTAAATAATATAATTTATTGATATTACTTCTAATGGATCGATTTCATAAGTAATATCTCTAGAGGATAAAGATTAATCATCTATGACCTCTACATGAATCTTAGATTTTTTTTACTATAAGAATATTATGGATTTTTTAAAAATCTAAATAAATAAATTAAATACATGCTCTTGAATCTATTAAAGTAAGGATTTTGAGTTTTTGGGCACGTAAACATATTGATATGGTAAAATAACAAGAAAAATTAGATTATAATATAAGATCTTTTTATTTATTTGTGGAGTAAAAGAATCCAACTACATAATTCCTATTATGGCTGAACGCCCTTGTTTTTCTACAAAGCATCTAGTGATGTGGTTGTACTCCTCATTCAATATATATATCAATGCTTTTTGTGGCATTTATTAGTCTTATGGTCAAGTTCTCCATAATACAAATACAAGTTGTGTTCTTCTCAACCCTTCTTCTCTTGCTCAAAAAGAGATTTGAAACAAACAATATCAATTTATATATCTTCTACTTCCAAATATTAATTAGGATTGGAAGATATAAAAGATACCAAGTATTTAAAATAAAGTTGTAGCATATGTAGTAGATGTTTTTCTTGCCAATGTTAAAATAGCTGGTTATTGTATTTCATTGTTTAATTGATGGCTTTATTAAGAATTTGAAGATCATACATAGACAATAATACATCCTTTACATCATCTTATAATTTCTAATATAAGTAACTTATCAATGCATTTTCATTCCAATTGATATTACATACTAATTGCTAAAATTTCAAAGCATAAATAGATATAAAAAATATTTTTTGTCAAAAGATTTGGATTTTAATTGTGGAAAATCAAATCTTATTATGTTCTCCAAAAGCTTTTACAAATGTTGCTAAAAATATTTCAAAATTATGCAATATAGAAGAATTCTTCTTAAACAATGAAGCAAACTAAATTAAATTTTGACATGAAAACAAGATTCCAACCAAACCAATATGAGATGCTTTTATAGAATACTATTGAAGTTAGAGTAAAGTAATAAGTTATATTTGACTTATAAAATATGAAACTTTAAATGAGTTCAATCAAACTTCTCTTGGAGGCTAATTCTTGATTTTTTTTAATGTTGACATTAAATTATTGTCTTGAATATATACATTTTTTAGTGAAGTAGATCTTGATGATGAAATTTCTAAGATAATTTGTCATAATAGCTGAGATAGTTCTATTCTTTGACTATTATGTATGGTCATATAAAGTTCTTCATTTGGCTTAGATAAGGTCTTTTTCTTGACTCCCAATGCTTCAAGAGCATATATAATTGAATCCAATTTGGCTTCTTTGAAATCCTCCATATTGAATTCTTTACTTCCTACCATAGAAATTAAACAAGAAGAAATAGATACAAAAAATTATCAACAATATTAGTTTAAAAGAAGATAAATTGTAACTTCTATAGCACTACAATATTTTCAAGAAGAAGAATAATCCACTCTCTATTAAAAAAGACTAAGCTTTGATATTTTACTATGTTAACCTTAATAAATTGTTATAAGTACATCACTCACGTAAAACAAGACTCCAAAAGTTCAAAAACTAAAACAAAAGAAGTTCAAGTTATACCACAAGCAAAGAGTTTAACAACTCAATTCTTATGACTCAACTTGGGCCTTTTGGTCTTATATTTGTGCCTTGTCATAGATTGAAGATCCCTTCAACCTCAACTCCTATATATGCTAGATGCAAGGAAATTCCTTGAAATTTTTTTTTGATGCTTAGAAATGAAGCAAGCCTAACATCCTTCTATGACCATTTAAGATTTCCTATAACCTTCTTAGAACCTATTAGGACCTATTAGGACCTATTAGGACCTTCTTAGAATCATTGAAAATCTTCTAAAATCTTCTAAGACTAAGTATAATCTTTTAGAATTAAATGAAATCTTTTATAATCTTCTAGAACTTTCTTCTATTGTATATTTGTGACAATATGCAAAGTATTAATAATATATTATTTCACAAATATAAAATACAATGATTAATTTAAAAAATTATTATAATATTAATTATTTATTAATTTCTTATAAAATAGAGATACATCCATTTAACTACCTAATTTAGATATTTATTTTTATTCAAAAAATTATTTTTACGATTTCATATAAATATCATCTTATAAAATATTTTAAAAAAAGTGACCTCCATCTTACCAAGTTTGATACTATAAACTTACAACAAAATCACCATGACTTAAGCATCTATTTAAATATTTTATAAAGTATAGTTATTTTCACAAAGACATATTTGATGTTTATAGACCTCTTTTGTACCTTCTTTCCAGTAGAAATTTGTATAATGAAAAATTTTACAAAGCTATCATAACTAATATAAAATTATAATTAAAAAATAATAATATTAAAAAATTAAAAAATCAAAACCAAAATTTAGAATCTTAAATTTTCATTAAAAATCTTCTTGCTAAATAGACTAAAACTTTACAAATATACAAAGATGAAAGAAGTTAGTTTTAAAAAATTACAATAATAATTGATTTTAAATGATTTTTTATGATTTATCAATATATGTATTATTTTCTATGATAAAACTTGATTTAAATCCTTTTATGTACAATACCTTTTTGATATAATATTTATTGCAAAGATATCTTTGAATTATTGAACTGAACAAATCATTTAAGCATTTTACTAACATTTAATAAAGGTCCTTCTATTTGTTTAATAATGTCAAAATCATGTACAAAAATTAAAACTTTTTTTAATTTGATCATTGGATCATGACCACAATTTTTATTTGATTTATTTTTCTACTTTGAATTCATTTAATGTAAAGTGATGGTAGTTTTTTTTATTTTTTTATTTTTAAGAATTGAATATTTTATAGGACTTAAATATATATATATATATATATATATATATATCAAAATAAAAAAAATTACAATGAATCTTTGTAGTAATTTAAAAATAATAATCTAATTATAATTACATCCAAATTTCAATTATTAAAATTTTCAACTAGTTTCTTTATTTGAATTTTTTTAATTGTAGAAACCATATACAATGTCAACACTTTTCATAGTTTGAGTTTTAAGGTTTTTTTTAAGATAAGAGCAAGACAAATAACAACTATTTTTGGCATATTATCTCTAATTATTTTTGCTTAGAAGTGTACCGAACCAAAGAGGTTGCTCTGAACTGGAAAAAAAAAAAAAAAAAACATGGCATGTTTTGTCAATTAATGGATTAAATAATTGTGGCTTTCTTAAAGAAAATAGGAAATACATACAACTGTTTGTGGATAGGTGATATTAAAATAAGAATATAAATAATTATGTGTATTTTAAAATTTTAGTAGTTATTTGGAAATGTTTGGAAATAAAAAAATAATCAAATATTAGTATTATTAGTTTATTTAAATAAGGTTATTTTAAAAAGTTAAATATCCATAAAAACATTTATTTAGCAGAAATTAAATATTGAAACAAAATATTTCTTTGTTATCTGTAGACATAAATGTCATTAAGTAAGTTCTCTGTTGCTGTGACTCTGTTTAGTCACGAAAAAAAAAATTGTATTACTTTTATCTTTTTATAAAATATATTTTTAAATTATGAAATCATAATAATCATACATCAAAATTTGTATTTAAATTATTTAAACAAATGTGCTTCAGTTATATTTCTGAAAACACTGAAAGAATGTAATTGATATTAAACAAAACAAAACAAAACAACATATAAAAATGTAGTGCAACATCAAATAAACTACAATACATATCCACATGATAAATGAAAGCTTTCTATCCATAAAAGTACAGATTCACACACTCACACAGTGGCAAAACAACATTGAAACAAAAAAATCTTGTTTGCAAAGTCACATCTCTGCAGACACGCATATAGACCCAAAAACAAGTCCACTTTAATCTACAAACAGAAGACGGAAATCCACATATTTAACAACGCGACACAAGCAACAGGAACTGGTTATGAAAAGATCTGCTAACTAAGAATAGCAGAATCTCACAGAACTCGACATCTCGTAGAGTCTTCATAGGGACCTATTAATGGCAATACCAATGACGGGCAAGAGAGGAAGGCCCAGCCCGGCCCGCCCCGGCCCGACCCGACGCGGATGCAAACTACGATTGACCCCGTAGAACGGCCTCGGCCACTCAGAGGCCAACGTCTCATCCACACGAGAAGCCAAGGCACGACGACGATTCCAGCGATCCGATAGAGCGGAGCCACGCGGATCATCGGGACCGTCCACAGCCCGCCCCGACGCGGGGGTCCGACCCGATCGTGTTTTATCTGTTTGAGCCTGAAGTCGCGTGGCTATGACAGCCTCGCTTGCCCCTCCGTCCCCGCCCCCTCTCCCTCTCCCGCCCTCTCCCTTCCCCTCGCAAGCTCCATTCCGCATCCACCCCTCCCGCCCCCCCTGCTGCCCTGCATTGCATTGCGTAATTGCACCAGCATGGCGGCCGCTTCCATCTCCGCTGCGAAGGTCGCCGTGTCTTCGCCTCTTTCGTTCGGCACCTGCGCTGCTCAAGCCGACCAGCGGCGATGCAGCTCGTCTCTCAAGAAGCTGCCGCTCTCAGTCGGACAGGTGAGATCGAGGCTTGTATAGGTGGTGTCGTCACTTGTGATTGTTGACGTGATGTGGAGTTTGCGGTCTGTGTTGGTTTTAGATTGTGTGGATGTGCAATGGGAGTGTTTTTTCCTGGGATTGTGTGCAACGGGTGGGTGCTGTTCGGGACGAGTTTTATCGGGTTGTTGACGCTGCTGAGTCTGATTGTTTTCCTGTTGCTCTGTTTGTTCACTAGTTAGAATGAGGGAATCTCGTATATGAACTGTAGGTTATGCTGGTTCTAGAATGCACTTCTGAGACATCCACGTTTACCTGTCGTGGTTTTCTATCGTTCCGACGTACATTCTACGAACAGCTCTGATATATGCAGGAGTATGATCGCTCTAGTCGAGTAGACGGTGATGGATGCCAGACTAACTCGCCATTAGCTTCGTCGTTGTGTACATTATGGTGCAAATTGTGAACGGTTGAGTCTCGGATGTCTCACTGTAGGTAGCTGATAAGCACCTGAAGTGCCTACGCATTGATTAGCTGGAGTCAACGTGAGATTGATTACTGTCACCGGTCGACGGCGTGGTGTAATGTGTCTTTCTATTCTTGACTTACGTAAGATTGATGGTTCGTTTGTTTAACAGCGTGCTATGCTTTTCGGAATCACATCGGCATGCTGTAGGGGAAGCGCTTTCACACTTCTTTGAGTCGTGGTGTGTTGGTTGTCTATCATGTGATGTATGCCCGTCATCTTGTTTACCTCCCAGCACGCTGACCTCAACATTGACGTCGTGTTTTACTTGACAGGCATCGGGTGTAGGAGTTTCCGGTTCTCTCAGCTGCAAGAATGAACTCCGCAGCACTATCTCCGCTGCGAGGAGCGTCTCCCCTCGACCGGTACGAGGGGTTTCCCGTGTACAATACCTTCTCTATTCGCGTTCACTCACTCATTTAGTTCATATTCTAACTGCATATCTCACAGGGTGGTCATGATTAGTAGATGATTCCATTGTGGAAATATTGCAGCTCCCTCGATGAAACTAGTGCTATTTGAGTTTATTCTAGTAATTCTCGCCACATCTCCACCTGATCAATCGTTTTAATGTCCGTACTCCTGCACTGAAGTAATCACTTTGTTTTCTAATTGGAATTTTGTTGTAGAAGTCTGGGTACTAATGTGTCGTATGATTTTATCGTTCTCTCCAATGTTGTCAAAGATAATATTCTTGTTTCCAAGGAAGGTTGAAATTGTAGCTCAGTTTGATCGGCATGTCTCGGCATTGTCGAATTGCACTCGGATCCACTTGATGTGGCATTTGATTAGGACAGATGATTTGTAATAACTACTTTGTGTACCATTCTGATGACCTTTTTAAGTAAAATCTTATAAGTGGTGGTTGGGTATCTCAAATGGTTTGGTAGGTGTGAGCACTTCAGTTCACTTAGCATTATGACTATGGCCTATTCTCCAGCGTCTGCAACTCACTGTTGATTGGCCTCGATTACCGCTGTGATGACCCTTTTCTACTCAATCGTTTGATTGACATGAAAAAAATAAAGAAAGTTGATAGGGCTGAGCGGTGAGGTATGAGGTAGTCATTTCAATTGCGGTAGTGTGTAGCACTGGTGGTTGCACGTGATTATACATGTAAGGATGCAGAGTTTCGTGTTTCCCAAATCACTCTTGAATTTTTATTTGGGTCTGGTGATTTGGGCCCATACATCCACTGTGACATCTCTTATTATGTGGGTTGACAGCGCAGTGATAGAGTGGTCGCACTTGACAATGGCTGTGCAGGGAGGAGTGTTGAAGATCATGGCCTTAGCACAGAAGGCAGAGTACATCTGGATGGATGGACAGGAGGGTCAGAAAGGAATCCGCTTCAACGAGATGCGATCCAAGACCAAGGTGATTCAGGAGCCCATTAAGGCCGGATCTTTGGACTTCCCCAAGTGGTCCTTCGATGGTTCCAGGTAACAGACAGTTCCTCTGAATTGTGGGCGACTCAGACAGCGTCGCAATGAGTTCGGAGGGTCGGTGTTATTCCGCTTTCTTGTTGTGTGAAATGCAATGCTGACATGAGTATGTGTGCGTCGTGCAGCACTGGGCAAGCAGAGGGGCGATTCTCCGACTGCATTCTGAACCCTGTGTTCAGCTGCCCCGACCCCATCCGCGGGGACAACCACGTTCTGGTTCTGTGCGAGGTGTTGAACCCCGACAGCACACCCCATGAAACCAACACCCGGCGCAAGATCGAGGAGCTGTTGACCCCGGATGTGCTGGCAGAGGAGACACTGTTCGGATTCGAGCAGGAGTACACGATGTTCAACAAGGCCGCGAAGGTGTACGGGTGGCCAGAGGGAGGTTTCCCGCACCCACAGGGCCCCTTCTACTGTGGAGTGGGTCTGGAGGCGGTGTATGGGCGACCCCTGGTGGAGGCGCACATGGATGCGTGCATCAAGGCTGGGCTGAAGATCAGTGGTATCAATGCCGAGGTGATGCCAGGGCAGTGGGAGTTCCAGATCGGCCCCGCTGGACCTCTGGAGGTGGGTGACCACGTCATGGTTGCGCGTTGGTTGCTTCACCGCTTGGGTGAGGACTTCGGCATCACTTGCACGTTCGAGCCGAAGCCCATGGAAGGTGACTGGAATGGTGCCGGAGCTCACACCAACTACTCGACGAAGTCGATGAGGGTGGACGGCGGTATCAAGGCCATTCACGCTGCCATCGAGAAGCTGTCGAAGAAGCACGTGGAGCACATCTCCTCATACGGGTTGGGCAATGAGCGTCGTCTGACAGGTAATTTGACAGTTAGCCTAGTATTCGACGCTGATGAAGTTTCATCTGGTAGCGAAGGTTGTCGTTGTTGTGAACTGCGCAAGGTGTGTGTGGAGTGCGGGGCGTTCTCTGATTGGAATGTGTGGTGTAACCCGACGCAGGCAAGCACGAGACCGCCAACATCAACACATTCAAGTCGGGAGTTGCGGACAGAGGTGCATCGATCCGTATCCCTCTTGGAGTGTCCCTGGACGGCAAAGGATACTTGGAAGACCGTAGGCCAGCGGCGAACGTGGACCCTTACGTAGTGGCACGCATGCTGATCCAGACGACTTTGAAGAACTAGGCATGTAGATAGGTTTGGGGCGATAGTTGGGCAGCAGGGATCAGTTTCCCACGTTTGCGAGGGTTTAGAACAGGAGGTTCGCATTTGGTGTGGACTGTAGTGAAGTGGTGCAGCACAGATGTGGACGAGTAATGGGTCAAATGCGATTGCAAGTGCCCTGGAGACATCTACTTGAACTATGTCTGCTGTCAGGACATGATCCACCTCAGAATGCAACTGTGTACTGTATGTATGTGCATCGATGGGGTATGCGTGGTTCAAGTGTGACAAGTGTGAGAGGATTGGATGTGCTTGACATCAGGAGTGTTGGGGGGATGGATTATTGGTGGAAAAAGGGAACATGATCACGTCTGGATTGCAGTTCTTAGTATGCCGGGCCAGCACCCATTTGCGCGGTACTTGTGACGGAAAATGTGAGGTAGAGATGGGAGTAAGACTGGTGCATGACCGGAGCATGAACAAATGGACTTGTGAGTGTAGGGTGTGCTGGTAGGCTGGTACAATAGGTTGTTAACAATGGCATGTCGAATTGTGCTCTTACTGAATGTGTGGAGATAGAGGACGGGGATTAGAAAAGGGCCAAGTGAATGCATAATCCTTCTCCTTATCCGCAGATTCATATGTACGTACCTTAGATAAGGCTACAAGCATACTGTACGCATAATAATCTGAACGGGAGATGTAAGTAGAACTAGTGTCTAATCCTGTGCAAACATGCAGTTACTAAACTGGTGGATGAAAGACGTAAAGAATGTGAACAATTTAAGTTGCAAATCATGAAAATGAAAACAAGGAGCATGTCACTGACAAATTTTGATTTTCCACACTGTAGTAAGTGACATTGCAATTACTATTTCGTAGTTTATGCTGGCAGATGGTTGACTGGAGGTGCATACCCAAGATCTGCATGAGAAACTTTCGAAAAATTGCAGGCTTGTAACGCCAAGAAAAAGTACCTTTGAAAGGATAGACAAAGAATACTGAAATACTTTCATGTAATTCAAAACTGAACCTTGTATTTCAATAACTTAAATAAATGAATATACTCATGTGTAATGCATGTGTGTTCTTATTTTAAAATTTTAATATGAATTTTAAAATTTGAGTGATGTGACTTTAAAGGTATCTAATCCTCAAAACTAGTAAATGGATTATTATCTGTAGGTTCTTCCAAATATTTTTACCGTTTCAACATCAATACCAGCGGATATTATTAGCTATTCAATTCTGCTCGATCATTCTAATTAAAAATTAACGTATCTAAAAGATAAACATCTTTATCATAATCTAGTATCCAACACTTCACAACAAACATTAAAGTTTATGCACAAATTTATGGAGGATTAAGATCTTGAATGAACAGTTGGACATCTTAAGGATTAGAATTAGTGAAATAATAGTGAACAGCAGATACTGGAAAGAAGCAAGCAGATTTATTTTCACAGACGACATGTACATCCATAGGAAACTACATCTTGTTGGAATGCCCTGTAAAATAATTACTATTTGAAGTGATTATTTCACAAATCATTGTTCATATGCTAGAAACGCTGAGTGCCGGCCAGAAGAGCAGCAACACTCAGACATGCGAAAGGTGCAAAAATGAGACCGGCATCGATGCTGCAGGATCGCAGTTTCGTCGTTCGGCGTAATCCGAACAGCTTTGCTAGTATCCGGAACAGATCATGCATTCTCGCCGTTAGCTGTGAACGATGAGGTTCCTACATGAACGTCAAGCCCCGCTGTCATGTGGCTCGATCCTGGACCCCAGACAGTTTGCGTTAATTCGTTGGCAAACGCAGTTTTTGATGCGACTGAGACCTTGTTTTGTTTGCCTTTTGTTTTTTAAATTTTTTATCTGGCATTGCATACCCAACAATTCTCCAGTGTTCGTTTAGATTGATAAGGTTTCCTTCGTTTAATAACACGTGCAGACGACGAGAAGTCAACCGATTCACAGACAATCAAGATATCTATGTGTGTGTGTGTATATATAAATACATATGCATATGAACACCTAGCACATTCGAAGCTATTAGTTAGATTGGCTCGCAGAATTCAAGAGGCACATCGTCAGTCACGGGGTAGACTGCCCAAACGGTGCGTTTAGACTGGCTGTGGCTGGACTGTGGCCGCAGTAGTCAGATGACATATTTCCTTTTTCTTTCTTAGTGTAGAGTGAGCCGTCTTCGCGAGAAGATCTTCACGCTTGATATTCTGGCAGTACTTCAATTTCACCGCGGAGCAGTTTCTACAACATAAGTCTTAAGGGTTCAGTAAACGAGGGTGTTTTTGATCGAGAGGTGGGGTTTGCCGGTGGGCATGTCCCAAGTCTCACGCAACAACAAGACGATCATGGTGGTAAAAACACCATGCGGAACAATCTCCCCTCCTACCGAGCTGTGTGAACCCTACTTCGAGGATTTCACTCAAAGGTGCTAGCGAAGGATGACCCTCCTGGCAATCGAAGTTTAGCCAGCTTCTGTTCATAAAAAGGCTTTTGGATTAAGATCCAACACACTACCGAATCAGTTTAGTTGGGTGCGTGAGACACGACCTAGTCCTTCACAGATAAACCCATGATCAAGAGTGGTCTTTTTTCCTTCATTTATCCATGAGAATTGATGGCCAAAGTGTTCACACAAGCGCGCACTCACATGGACAACGAGAGCCCTAATGAAGTTTGGACGAGATTAGCGCCGAAGATTCCGAATGAAAACAAGTTCCAAAGCTGGATCTCCGTTCACACCCAGTTCATGGTTGGGGATCTCTTGATGGATGCTTGGACCTGAGAAGCGGACAGAACGCCACGTCAATCGACGAGGAAACACTGTCAATTGCCATCCTCATCCTGTGCCTCTTATCCCTCCCTCCGTGAACACAAGTGTGTTTGGATATGGCTTCCTCCCGGTTCGTCATGTTCATCTATCCGGGGCATTCAGAGTTGCCAGGTTGTGATATAGAGGAGTGAGGGAGGTGCTGGAATCTAGAGGTGAAGCAGCCATGGCCATGTCTTCCGCGGTCTTCACACCGTTGCCAATTTCGTCCTCTTTGCGGTGCTCTGCTGCTGAGTCTAGCAGCAATGGCGCCAGCCCCAGCAACGTTGAGTCCGTGAAGCTGCCGCCGATGGCCGTGTCTAGGTCACAGCCTCTTTCTGTGAACCATGGAGAGGCGTCGGTTATGTCCGTGCTGCACCCCGGTCTGGAGCATGTCAATGTCATGTACTTCAAGGGCACTTACAACACTCAGGTGTGGCTCTGTGTTGGTCTTTGCCTGGGGGGTTACTTGTTTGAAGGTTTCATTGCCTCTTGAAATTTAGCTGATGCACAGGAGGGCGTGGTGTGCAGTTGAGAACGAAAGAATTACGGCTTTTCGAAAGCCCTGCGTTTTTTTTTTTTTTTTTTTTTTGTATACATATTGACGTTGGTGTTGATTTGTGGCCATATGGCTGTTCAGGTTTTTGTCGGAGAGGACGAGCCAGCTGATTCAGTCGTGAGGAGGTTCAGGAAAGCTGTCATGGCTGCAGGAGTGATCCCCGAATGCAGGCGCAGGAGGTACCACGAGACTCCCCAGGATATTGTGAAGCGCAAGCAGAAAGAGTCCCACCGCCGGAAAGCAAGGTATTATGTTTACCAGACTTAAAAGTTCGTGTTCTTGATTAATTTCCTTGTGTGTGTTAACACCTTATCTCTTGACTCACTTTTCGCCTAAACAAGAAAGCATGTCCTTGTACCTCTCGAGATAAGAGTGCAGATCTGATTTTGTTTTTGCCTCGTTACCAATTTCTGTTTCAAGTGATAACTATCTCAATCTTTGTCAAATGAAGTCCAAAGGTTGTTGAAACAGCGTATTCACCAAGGCATATTTTTACCACAGTGGTCTATAGTGTGGACGTCATGACTGACTGCTTACTCGTCTGTATGAGTCTTTACAGAAGACTGACCATGTCTTGATCTGATCTCAGAACCTGAACATATGGAGATTGCTATTTCAGTCATAAGATATTGATGTGGCTCCCTTAGCTGTTAATTGTGCCCGACTATCCAGACCCCTAACCTTCAGCACTACATGTTTTCTGACCCTACTGTATCGTGTTTCTTCACGAACTATTTCCTGTTCCCAAGTCATGCATGTCTGATATTGTGAATCCACGCTTACGAACCTTGAACTGTTTCACAGTAGCCGAAGGTTCAATGGTCCTCGACCTGAGGGAGGATATGGGGAGAAGAAGGAAGCTGCTGCCTCAAATGACGATGATGATTTCTGGGGTTATGCCGAAGAGGGAGCAGATGTCGGTTTGTAGGAACTTCTATTCTCTGCAGGTCACTGTGAGTAATTTAAGCGCGCTTTGGGGCAAGTTTCCCTTGCTCTTATCGAATAGACGAAATTTCACCAAATTCTGCCTGATTTTGTTGTTGCTCGACATGTATGAAAACTTGAGATGCGTATTTTTGTTTTGGACATCTTTGCAAATGCATAGTGCTCAAACGGTTCCTCATGGTTCAATCAATGAATTTCGCATGTACAGGTTTGATTATGTGAGTTAATACAGATTACTTGTATACGCGTAATGGAGTGTGCACTGCATGACATTTGCAAATGTCGCAATTCCCTTTTTTATTTTTCATTTCTTGAGTTGGTTCATTTTATTGCACTAATCAAAACATTTTGTTATTAAAAGTGGTAGTTTCGTGTTTGCTGTATATTAATTTCAAGTCTACTATACGAATAATCACTTCTGACTACATGGATCTAGAATGGACTGGTTAAATGAAACATATTATTCATTCCTAAGTAGCACTACAGTTATAGGTGATTTGTTGACTGAACATGTGTTGTTCGAATCAGAATGTCAAGGTGCAATTTAAATGACGTGTGATTCAATCAAATAAAGCACCTTTTAAAGTAGGCTTGGTTTCAATTTCAATTTATTTTTTTATTTTTTAGATCTAAACTCTGATATATGTGCTGGTTATTCAACAAAAACATTATGAAGTTGTAACAACTTTCTAGATATAATTGATAAAAATTACTTCTGTCTATTTTGCTGAGGTGAAGATTTTATTTGAAACTCATAATTTCCTACAATGTGTTATATTTTTTTGCTTAATTTATTCAATTTTTTTCCTAAAAAACTGTTTTAAATAATAAATAGTCTAACACATCTATTTTAATACACATTAATTTATATAATGTTCTATTACTTACCATCTTCATCTCTTTGCTATATTCAACTAAAAAATTGTTTTAAATTTATTAGCGTTATAACTCTCAATTTTTTTTCAATTAACTATGATTTTTTGTCAAGTATAATCTTAAAAAAATCACCACGCATGGCCTATTAAAAGAAACGTGTAAAAGCAGGTTTCCAGAAAATTGTCACAGCTTCAAATTTCTACTATATGTTAATTAATTTAAATGTGCATTCTACAAAAATTTTAAATTCAACTTCAATCTATGTGTAATTAAAATATTTTTAAAAATGTAGTATCCCTTTATAACCAAAATAAAATTTAAAAAAAACTATTTTCATCAAGTGCTATCATAATTTTAATAATATACAACAATAAAATATTTTATTCTATTAATAGAAATAGCTTTAGATATTCTTCAATAAATATTTAGTTTAGCGCAATTAATACTTCTAATTGTGGCTTGTCTTGTGGTTTCATTTTTAAAATTTTAAGTGGACTATACTTATTAGGAATTGTATAAAGATTTTGTATATAATTGCTAAGAATTTCTTAAGGTTTTCACTCATATACAGATCTAGTTATTAAAGACAAACAAGTCACAATTGTAATTAAATGAGTAGTCTATTTCTTGATTATTCATCACAAAGGATTTATTGCTTAATATCTTATATGATAATATTATTTATTAATTTATTAATTAGAAAATTAAATAAATTAAAAAATAGAAACTATTTTATTAGTTACCATACTAATCTTGAAATATATATTATATATTATAAAATTTATCTCCAAAGTTTAGATTTAATCTTTCTATGAGCATATTGGTGTGTACAAAGTGTGTCATTTAGCTTACTAGTACAATAACTATACCAATATACTACATAAAGAACAATGTCACAACTTTTTTCTTCAGAATAATAAATATATATATATATATATATATATATATATTTTTTTGTACATAATTCTACTAATACATGTATATGTATATATATATATATATATATATATTTTTTTTGTACATAATTCTACTAATACATGTATATGTATATATATATATATATATATATATAACACTCATAATGCCAAGTAGAAGTTTAAGCTTGTGCTAAATAAGCTTTTAATAACAAAAAAAATTCCTTTGTTTGTTGGTTAGTTAATTACTCAATTAGTTTTATTTTATTTTATTTATTATTTATTTATTTTTGAGTTTTTAAAATAAATAACTCCTAAAATTACTATTATAAAAAATTCAATAGATTCTAACCAATAAGATTAAAAAATAAGACATATGATACTTTTGATAAGTACTCATTTTTATTATATATATATTATACACCGAATACAATGACAATTAACAAAGTTTAATAAAAATATGTTAGAATATTAAATAAATATAAATTAAGATAGTATAATCTAAAAATAATAAGTCAATATTTTTAACTTAAGATAAATAATATTAAATTATTTTGATATCATTTGAAACTTTTAATGCATCTAATAATCTACCCTCTATGTACTACAAATAGGAACTGCTAGGTGGATATCCCCTTTTTACTGCATGGGCATTCTCCATACCATACATGAATTTAATGAACAAATAAAATGAATAACCATCATTTGAAATTGTATTTGAGAACTCTTGTATTATGTTTGTTACTTGAATTTTGGCATTAAAATTTTAATTTTAATTTATTTAAATATTTAATAAATTTATTTTGATTTATTGAACTTATATTCTATTTTATGTTTATGGATGTCAACAAAGTTGATATTGTTTATATTGAAATTCAAGTAACAAACATAATACAAGAGTCTTCCGATACAATTTCAAATAATGATCATTTATTTTACTTATTCATTAAATTAATGTGTGGCACAAGGGAGGGAAGGGAGGTATATCCACGCAATAAAAGAGGAGTGTCCACCTAACAATTCCCATTAAAATTTCTAAATTTTGCATCTTTTTTGCATAATTCAATCTTCTATGAAGTTTTTTTTTTTTTTAAATGTATAATTTCTTCATAGATTGCATAATCAAATACTATTGGTATTATGTCTTCTAATTTTTTTAAATACTCTTTTGAAAGTAAATAAATGGTACATTATAACAAGTCTTCAAGTCCTTCAAGAGCTCTTTGAATATTTCTTTGTTTTTTATATGAAAGATACTTGTCTTACACCATTGTCATTGTCAACAATTATTTACTAACATGTATATTAAAATTTGCAATCTAAAAGCTCATATTTGAATCTTTGAGTGACTTAATTAAATAATTTGCCAAGACTTGTACATTGATTTTTGTATATTTAGACTTTAGTCTCTTATAATACTTTAATTTCTTTGTTGTAAATTTGGCATTTGAAAATAAACATATCTAATATCAACTTCATTTATTTTTAATACAACTCAAATATCTTGTATAAGTTTGTTAATAAATTACATAATAGTTAGAATAAATTCAAATGACACTAGAATAGTCTTTATTCTATAAGTTTTTTCTATTATATAAATAATTCTAGATCATATAATTTTTTATTTTTTATTTTTTATCTATTTTCACAACCATCAACTTTTCCATATACCTTTACTTCATGTAACTACTAAATAGACACACAAAGAGGGAGTTTTTTTTTTTTTTTTTTTTTTTTTTAATTATAAAGTATTAACATGGTTTTGGATTGAACATGTAGATGTGCAACCTATGACTTCTAAACCTTCAACTCTATTGTAAAAGTGTGCACCTATGCAATAATACAAAAAACAACATACTACAACAAGTATAATATTCTATTAATGTAGCCCACATCATCACCTATAGTTGACCTTAAAGCTCCTCACAATCACTACAAAAATCAAAATAAAATTAACAAAACTAATAATAAAATAATTCTTATTTCCAACATTTTAGAAGTTAAGATTTTCTAATTGAATTTCATCATTGTCCATATTTATTGGAGCTACTCCATTATCTACTTGTTAATATTCATTTATTAAATTGGTTTTTCAAATATTATTATTTTGTAATAAATTCTTCTTTGCAATGTCTTTAGATTATTTTTTTTAAAAAAACTTATTTTAAAAAGTACATAAAATAATTCAAAAACTGTAGTAGATTAGAATAAAATATCTAAAGAAGTATTAATAATTAAAATATAAGATTTGAATATATATATATATATATATATATATATATATATATATTTCAAAAAAATACTTTAAATTTTTTATTATTTAAATAAGTATATTTAGATTTTTTAATATAAAAATTTATCTTATAAATAAATTATAGATATTTTATATTTTTCTAAATTAAATTATTAAAATAAATAATCTAAAATATATACATATTTTTAATTCAAATCTTAAAATATCTAAACAATTCAATGTTTAAATATTTAAAATATTTAAATATATATATTTTATAAAAAATATAATAAATTAACATATTTTTTTATTCACATCAAATTACTTGAATAATATAGATGTTTGTGATATTAATAAAAGAGTTTGGTAGCAAAAAATAAATTAAATATAATATAGAAATAACATAATAATAACATAGTATAATTCAAGATACAAGAAAAAAAAAGTATTTAAATACTAAAATTAGGATAATATGACAAAAAAATCAACTAAAGAGTATAAATTAAACAATATAGCTTAGTTGTACGAGCATTATATAGATAAACAAAAATCCAATACAAAGATAATAAAATATAAAATAAAGATTATATATATATATATATATATATCTCGAAGCCCTCTTTGAAAGGCCATGGTGCACAAGCCTTATCAAGGTTCCTTACTTACTAAAGCAAAATGTCTTTTTAGAAGCCTCAACTTTTTGATGTAACATAAATAAATGAAAAAAGCCACAAAATGGACCAAATCATTTTTTTAAAATTACAAATCTAAACATGTCAATTCACATCTTTATTCTAAAAATCATGAAAAGTATAAAAAGAGTAAGTTTTAAAATTTATAATAGCTATTTTTAGTAATTTGAAATATAATAATTTTAATTTTTTTTAAAAACCACTTCTTAAAATAAATCCAATACTATTCATGCTATATGAAAAAATATGCATTCTACCTCATTGTTTTTTCTTAGAATCTATAGGTTGATTTTTCTAAATATAAAGCCAACTAAATGATGCTTTATGATATTAACCAATCAAAAGATTTTAAAGTTGTGACTTTTTTATCTTGTTTCTTAAGTACAAAGATCCCTTAATTGCTATTGACTTCCTAAAAAAATCCTAATTAATTTTAATCAAAATCTAATTAAATCTTAATCAACTCTAATTAAATCTTCATCAAATCCTAACTAAATCCTTATCAAATTTTAACCAATCCTAATCAAATCCTTATCAAATTTTAACCAATCCTAATCAAATCCTAACTAAATTTTAAACAAATTCTAACAAATCCTAATCAAAAATTAACTAAATCCTAACCAAATCCTAAAGAAACCTTAGACAAATTTTAACAAATCATAATCAATTCTAAGTAGATATTATATCAAATTAAAAATCCTATATTTTTTTAATTAATTATTGATTTTACTTTGAACTTTTGATACTCATTAATTTCTTAATTGACAACATGTTCAAAAGAATTAGAAAGAACTACATTTATAGATTAAAAGAAAAGATACATAATATATTTGGATGTTAGATAGCCTCCTTCTCTAATCTTGATGTTGAGTTCTCAATGCAAAGATCTTTTTTTTTCACTATTCAATTGCCTCCAAAATTCTTATAAATGTTAGAACTTATGTTAATTACTAGTCCATCAAATTCCATCTCAATCCAACTAGCAAATTATTGCAAATTGTAGAAACCCTTATTGACCCTCAAACTACCAATTTTTGATACCTTAATCCATTTGAATGCCAATAACTTTGAATTTGACTAACCAATTGAGCTAAAATTCATGTCACAAACTTAGCATAAGAATTTGTACAAATTGAGATAATTTCACGAATAGATTTACTACAAAACTCACAAAATTGTCTAAACCATATATCCCACTTTACTTTTCAAAAATAAAGTCATCTAAATCCAACCTTGACTTTGCATAACTCTCATAAAGTCATAACAAATTCAAATTGCTTAAAATCAATACACTCAAAACCCTTCTAAAGTCAACTTACTAATTTTATTCTCTAATCAAACAAAAAACCTTGCATATGTTGTGGGCATGCAATTTTATACTTTAGAATCTGGTTTTAGCCTTTATTTACAAACGGTCCTTCCTAGGTATCAACTTAAGCTTTTTTTTGGTAATTTTTGCTTTAAATTATTCTTTGCTTTTATCTAAACATGTCTATGGTAGTTTTATGTTTAATCTACCTTGTCTTACTCTATTTATGGTCCTACAAAATATATAGAAGTCCTTTTAAGAAAAAGGCAGCATTAACACTAAAATTTCTACTACCTCCTTATCTTTTATTTATAATTTTTAAAGTAATTATCTACTATATTTTTAATAAAGCCCTTCTAAATTATTAGTTTTTATATACTTTCACTTAATAGCCATGTTACAATATGACATCAGTATAGTAGCCTTCTTTGCTTTCCAAATAGCAATACCATGCATCAAACTTCCTTCTTCTTAGTCACTACCTCGTTCTTGTTAGCCACTATGGATTGGCCCAAAAACTTAGCTTTTGTTGTTATTATGGCTGCCATTGCTCCTCACCAAATTACTACAAAGTCAAGCCTCCAATTGATCCAAGATTACTCCCCTTCCCTTGGTCTAGATTTGAGGTAGCCTATGACCGCTAGTGCCATATCTCCATTGGCTTGGACAACCTATTCTTTTGTCCGCTCATTGACATATAAAAATCTTTCCATCAAATCTCTTCAACATCTCAAAATTATCAAAATTTGTCTATTTATTTTAGAATATATTATATAAAATTTAATACTAATTGTATGAATGTTTTGGACTCCTATAAAATATTTAATTCATATAGTATTCATGATATGTTTTTAAATGTGTACAAAATGTATTGTCCATATTGATGTGTTTTGAATTTTTTTAAATATTTAAATATTTTTTAATTTCTAGCAATGAATGGTGATAAAAGAAAATAACATTATTCTCAACAATTAAGTATTTTTAGTTCTAAATTCATGTATGAGTATACATAAGTAATCTATGCAAATTACTTAAGCTCAATTGCAAATTACTTAATAACTTCAAAACTGATGAGAACATCTTGCTTAAATAATTATTTGTTGTTATGCATAATATTTTGTTGTTTCAACATCTACCATGATTCACATTGTAGAAAACAAACCCACTTAGAGGTACCAATATATTAGAAAATATAATATATTAACAACAGATATTGAGCCCCAGATTTGGTAGCAACATGGTGAAGAGCGGTGGCAGCCATGGCAACAGCGAAGGCTGAGTTTCTGGGCTAGTCCGTGGTGGCCAGCAAGAGCGAGGTAGTGATTGAGAGGAAGGGAGCCCAGCGCATGGTGTCGCTTTTTGGGAAGGCAAAGAAGACTCCAGTGCTTGTGAAGAAGGCGAGCACAAAGGTGAAAGTTCCTAGCAACAAAAAAAAATTTCATCCACTGCTCACTTCAATGGCAAAATCTCAGTGGCAATAGCAACACCCTAAATATATAAATCATTCATTGGAAAGAAGTAACTTGATAAAGGTGAACCACTGAGATTTGTGCTAGTACGATGATTGATTACATCCACTGTAGCTCTGAGTGCTAGAAGCTAATTAGAATGCTTAATGGGCCGGATCATCGATCCAAGCTTCCCCACCCACCCACCAGCTCCTACCATGGAATGTAACTGCGGCTGCAACCAGCCCAGCCTTGCGAAGCCGATCTACTACCCCCTTCCTTCACAACGGGGGATGACGTTGAAGCTCTGCAACATGCACACAACACAACCTGGTAGATCACAAGGAGAGACGAAACGTCCCTCATGCTGGGCTAGATTCATCACACTTAGGCCTGCCACGCTGATGCAGTTGCCGGCGGCGATGGTCGATGCGTCCTCCACAGCTTCCACGGTGTTGCTTTGGTCGATAATCGGCTGCTCGACGGGGATCAGTCAGCTAGCCAGGCGGTGTTGCAGGCCTGGGCCGTGGTTCCGGCATCTGCGCATTTTGATGCTGACATTTCCCACTGCACTGCATTGTAACACTGGCTCATTTAGATGGTGCCCACCAGCACGTACTGGCTGTTGTCGGAGAGGTGACATCGTCGTTGCACTTGCCACCCACCGTCACCCCCACCCCCGTGAGGTCTCCCGTCTAGTTGCCACTTCCTTTTGTTTCCGGTAGTTCTGATTTGCACATTCATAAACACATGCACAAGGGGAGCCGGTCAGCTCTCGCGATCAGCACTTTGACTCGACATTGAGCTGTCGTTCAAGCAAACATGGGAAGCACGACAGCGATAGATGTTAAGGTGATGACGACGACGACGACGGCGACGACTTGTAACACCGCGAGTTCCAGCCACGAGAGCAAGTGTGCCAACAGCCATGGCATTCGCGTTTGCAGGCGTTCATGCTGCAATGCGATTTCCGACGGCACCAGTCGATGCCGACACTCACGTTGGGTGACATCATGAGGCGCTGCACTTACCGAGCTCTCGATATCCGACATGTAATTTAGTTATAAAAATTAGCTACACCACCCGACATGTAAAAAATTAAAAAAATAAAATTGGAATAAAAAAAAACTAAATAAATATGTTGAATGGGTGGCGGTTGTGGTGGCACCAGCAGGTGTGGTGGCAGTAGCACAGAAATTGTGGTGACATTAGCAATACTATATATATATATATATATATATATATTCTTCTTTCTTTTCTTCATATCAATATATAATATTCCATGCAAATTGTAATGCTTTTGTAGTTCCTCTGCATTATTTTTCATTATTTTTATTTCATGTATGTATGTATGTATATATATATATATATATATATATACATTTGTTGATTACATGCTCCCATTATTCTATGTGCATATTGACAGTACTGAGGAATTAGTCCTCATCCAATCACTCAAAAAGTAGCCAAGGTTGGACCTCTCCAAACAATCCCCTTGTTCAAAAGCAGCAGCAAAAGCAAAGGACATTTTATTACCTAATTAACTATCTTATTAAATTTTTAATACATCTTTTTTTGTGAGCCTTATGAACATATATTCTAAAAATAATTAAACTTATTTAAATTTCTTATAAGAATTTAAATTATATTATAATAATTATAATAATTATATTTTAAAGATATAATTTCATGTGTGTATTTATACACATACTTTTTTTTTTAAATCTAAAAAAAATATTTAGTATTTATATTGTGCTCTAAATAACATCCATAACTTCAAAAAATACAACTCAAAGTTTAAAAGAATGATCAAGACTAATTGCATTTAAATGAACTAAGGCATATTAAATCATACTTCTTTTTTTCTTTTTTATCTTGAAAAACCAATTATATATTTCACTTTGAAATAAAGATGACTTTAGATAGGAAACATCTAATAATGTATATATACACTTGCACATGCATGTGTGTATATATATATATATATATATTTATACATGCATCTTATATTTACTATTTAAAAATAACACTATGTCAATGTAAATGATTGTGTCAACACAAAAGTAAATAATTGTGTTGTTAATTGAAATATATTTGTATTAAATTGTGGTTTTATTCTGCGAGAAGAAAAAAAAAAAAAAAAAAAAAAAAAATCTAAACCTATGCAAATTAGTGTTCTTCTTCCTCCATTGTTTGTTTTAAAAATAAAGTTTGGTTGCATTTTGCTTGTGATGATTGCAAAGAACATGTATACTGAAGTTGCATTTTTACTTTTTGATGACATACTAGCATCTCTACATTACTCTTTCCCCACCCTTTCACAATGAACGGTGCACAAATGGCCTGCATCCTTAAACCCTCGGTGGCAAGTATTGTTGCCATACAAACCATATTTTGGTCTGTATTAAAATGGTCCAAATTTCAGGTCTCGGTTCAGACCGCAGACTATCAAGTTTCAGATTAATTACCCTTTTCAGGTACTATCTATATTAACCTTCAAACTCTTGCAATCTCACTCACAAAACTTGACAAAATTTGAAGTTCATTAGAACTGTCTTCTCGATAATACAACAACGGCCAGATAGGATTTGGGTTTAGGTTTTATGGTAACATCTTGCACTCGATCCAGACCACTTACTTCCATAATCAACCACCAAGCATCGTGTTTTCCAACATGTGTGCATCCAATGACATCAACAGTCAAGCCATGAACAAAATTAAAGCAAAGCCTGTGTCACTTAGCTACAAACCTCCTCGCAGCAACGGCTACCGCAATCGGAATCTCAAATTGCTCGACTTCGCAATAGTACCCAGAAATAAGCTGGGAGTAGAGACACTAGAGCACAGAGGAGGATCCAATTGGAGGACCAGCTATGGAACGTTTTAGTGTATGTATGAAACTGAATCAATGGGGAGGGACCAACACGAACAGTAGTAGAAAGTCTCACAATCCTTCAGTAACCATTTGGAAGAATATAAGAGTGCAGACATTCGCATTCCTAACGCAAAAGTGCCTTAAACTGAATATGCTCATAGTTAGACCAAAACTGGCACATGGGAAGCATGGAAGATTTCACAGCCAAATTGAACTCTACAGAAGCACGCAAGCGCAGTACAGGAGTTGCGGCTGCCCGTACCCTTGTATAACGGCTCAAACACAACAGGTGTTTTAAGATAAGACGCAAACCTTGTCACAATGTTTGACATCGATATGAATTTGTACTAAGAATGGGATGGGTACCCAGATATCATAAAGAAGGGTACAAAAATGAATATGAACAGATTTTTGAAAGAGATCCAAATAATAACTTAGTTCTGAACGAGATCCAAATAAATTGCTCAAATCATTTGATTTCCCATATCAACATCATCAATCAACGTCCCAATTCTCTCTCCACTTAGAGCTTTCGAGATGTTGCCTGCCTTGTTCAAATTGAACACAACTACTGCAAACAGATAGATTTGGTCATTGTATAATTCTTTCTGACCCAACCAACCAACCAACCCATAAAAAATCCAAAAATCATAACAGGAAAAGTGACAAACAATCCTCTATAATACTTAATCTACTTACATGGTCATCAACTAGCAGAATCGATGTCGTACTACAGGATGTCATTAGGATTAGCTGGAAACACATGATTGATTTCAGCAACACATCGCGCAAAATTTTATAACCAATGGCATAGATAGGTAGGAGCCGCACCAGGAATGCAGTTCTCTTGACAGAGAGTGATGGCCGTGATGTCCATGACTGTGAGACCTTTAATAGCAACCTCCCGGTATGAGACATGCTTTAGCAAAGTAGCGTCTTTGTTCTTCCTTGGATCACAATCATACACACCGTCCACGTTTGTTGCTTTCAGCACCACCTCTGCACCAACTGTGCGTCCACACAGCCAAAACAATGTTAGATAACGACGCAGTTCGCACAAATCAGCAGACTCATAACTCTACTAAAACACGCTATTGAAGCAGCTTTGCGATGAGAGGAGATAATCCATGAATCAAAATTCTTATAGTCAATATGCTTGCTCTTACTTTCAGCAGCTCGAAGGGCAGCTGCGGTATCTGTAGTGAAGAAAGGGTTGCCTGTGCCAGCACCGAAGATGACAACTCTGCCCTTTTCCAAATGACGAATGGCTCTCCTGCGTATATAGGGCTCTGCAACCTCATTCATTCTGAAGGCAGTCTGCACACGTGTGGGCACGCCAATACTTTCCATTGAGGCCTGAAGAAATATAGCGTTCATAACAGTGGCCATCATCCTGTCAGCATCCACGCCAGATGTAGCACTGAACAATTAGCGCTTGTGTGTGAATTTCACATCTAAAGAAGTAAAAAGCGTACCATGTGATCCAATCGCGATATCGCTTACATTATCGTAGCAACTCTCCGTTGCTTCAAGTGGAAGCCTAATCCTAACACCCCATTACGAAATGGGGTCAGATCGAATCCATCAAGATGGTAGGTTAGTATCATGTACCCTATCTGGTCGGCTGATGCACGATCAAGTCCACTGGCACCAACCCAGCTTGCTCCCCGGAAGAAATTACCACCTCCTACAACAATAGCTACCTGCATTATAAAGACGGTTCACGGGTTATTCACGTCTGGACTTTGGCGGGACGATGACAAATTATAAAAAGGAGAAAGATTGCCAAAACTTTGAGGGGGATCGCAACTTCTCAGCAAGCAACGATTCTCATGTCCACACAAGAAGATAAAATTACCTCCACACCTAATCGTGTTATGGCTGCTACTTCTCGAGCGATTGCCATTGTGACCTACGGACCAAGTGGGAATCAACATTAGAATGCGGTGCTTCATAATGCACGGTATCAGACGAGTAACAAACAAATCATGAAAATATAATACTGTCTCCCAATCATGACAGCATCGTTTCGAGTATTAAAATCTGAATTACATTACAGGAGGTGGTTAAAACTAGTGATTTAAGCATTATATAGCAACGGGCGGAAGTGAGATGGAATCATGGTATTGCCACTCAGTATAGAACTGCACCTTGGGATCTATGTTTTGAGTGCCATCCCCTGAAAGAGCCTCCCCGCTGACTTTCAACAGCACTCTGCGCCAACGGTAGGAGTATCCTGGATTCGTTGAGCTCATAATTGACAATCCCGTTTTCCTAAAATCTTCCTCGAAAGACCTGCAACAGTTGCCACATTCCTAAGACTTGTCAACACATCACTGTTCCGACTGGCATTTCCATAACTCACTACTGCTACAAACTCCGACACCAATAAGCCTCGAAATCAATTAAGCCCTAGTTAAACCCTCATTAAACCCTTGCTAACCCCTTTCGTGACTCAACTTCTTCCCGAGTGCGTCACATTGTTAACTCAATTCCATGGAAATCGGCATAATTAACAACTACAAAACATCAAACGGGGCAAACCTGCAGCTCAAACCTAATGACACAAGGAACCCACCTCGGATCATTGAACATGTCCAGATCGGGGAGGGATCCAAGGGCATGAGCCCGGCCCAGCATCTGACGCATTTGCGTCTCCAGCCCAAACAGCGCTGCTCGTCTTGCACCGCCAATTCTTTCACTTTCTTCAAACCCTGGAGAAGATCCCAGCGCCTGCGGTGTCCGCAACTCGAATGTGGGAGAGTAAACCCTGTGCTGACTTTTCCCTCTGGCACTTCTTGGTGTCAAGTCCGAAATGTGAAGAGAAGAAGGCAAAGACGACGACAATGAGCTCAAGTCGGATGACTTCAAGGTCATGGGAGTGCAGTGACAAGGGCTACACGCCACCACCGCCATCTCAGAATTCTTCAAACCACTCCAAACCACCATACACAGCCACAAAGGTAGAAAAAGCAGGTTCAAGCCCCAACAACTCGACCAATGCTTCAAATTCCTACAACCCCAATTCCAGTAACCTTCAACAAAAATTGCGTCACAAGATTGGGTTCCAAACTGCAACACTCACGTCTCCGAAACCTGAACGGACAGCGATAGCGAAGCACTGACAATCCAAGCCTCACGAGAAGGAGATGAGGAGCTGTGGGGTGACCCATCTTTTACTTGCAACAGACTTCTTTCAGGTCATCGACGGCGGCGATTTCCGGTGAGTGAAATCCGACGGCGTCACTCCCGTCAACGTGGTTGTCTCTGGTGAGCCCCTTCTCAAGTCTTTCGGAAGTGGATAACTCGCCTGAAAGATTCCTTCCCTCGTCCGGGGTATTCCTTTATCGTCACTTTTTCTTACTTTTCGTCGGAATCCTGATAGAATCCGCTTCTTTGCTGGTCTCGGGACATAAGCCTTGGATCTAGGTGCCTTTCCCGTTAACTTTTTCACAGTCGGTCGAAGTGGATGGGGTTGGTTCTACGTCAAAGTATCTGGACTCTTTTCACTCTGACATGAAGCAATTGGCCGACTTTGTCAGTTGAGTAATAAACCAGCACTTTTATAATGTGGAAAAGGGATATTTATGTACTTTAAAGCCCACATACATATTTCATGAAGAAGAAAGCTTAGGACACATGCTCTACAAGATAGAAGAAGAGTTGTTCGAGGATCATGTACATCATGTCCTCCAATAATATCTTAATCAATAAAATCAATAAATTAAATTTAATAATCTTAAAATATATATTATTTTATATTTTAATATAAATATTAATTAATTAAGAGATTATATTTTTAAATTTAGATTTTAGATTTTATATTACTTAATTAGTAAATAATAAAAATCATATAAATTTACTACTTATTGTTGATTTTAGATTTATTATGAATTTTTATGTATATATATATATATATATATATATATCTGTAATTTAAATTAAATTTTCATAAATTAAATACTGTTTATTTGACTTACTTTTAGTTACTTAATTTTATTTCTATTGAATTATGTAATATATGTACTTGCAACATGTATAATATACTAATTATACATATGAAAAAAAAACTTTATTGGATATTTTTAGCTTTTATATTGTATAGTAAAACTACATATTAATTTTTATAATTAGATATTTTTATTTAACCTATAAAAATACTAATACTTGTAATTACTATTTACTTTTATATATTATATTATATTTAAAATATAAGTACATAAATACTTATTTAAAGACATATCAATATCATATCATATATCATAACTTATTTCAAAATTAAATTGTAGGAAAAGATTTATTTTATTTTATTTTTTATATTTAACTTGTAATAATATTTTATTTTAGGTTAAATATTAATCTTTGTGTTTGGTAGTAACAATTACTACCAATTATGTGTTTTATTAATATATTTTTTATGTTTTATTTTTTTTAATATATAAAATTTTAAAATATTGTTTCTAAAATATAAAACAACATTGGTTAACAAATTGTACAAATTTCAATCTTATCTTTTAAAAATAACTTAAACATCTTAAGTCATGATTGGTTAATGCAATAATTGAATGCTTAAACTTGTTTTTTGAAAGACACATAATACAAATAGATATAGCTGTTGAATAAACTCTTGTTACATATATTTTATGTATTAAAGGCTGATGTTTTTATATGTTTGTCTATGTACATCTATCCAAAGAACATTACATCTCTTCATAATTCCATCCACCTATGAATTCATCCAAAATTGTTAGCCAACTATTGCTTCTTTTAATTGTCTCAATAAAAAAAAATGCCATGTTTTATCATAAAAGTTATTTATTTTAAACTACACAACTTTTAGAAAGACAATATTAACATGATTGAAATAGTAAGGTGGAGGAATAACCAAATCTCTTGTTGTCATTTATCTATTGCATGCAAAATCCAAGACTTAATGTAGACATTCTAACACTACTGGGATACTCTCATCAAAT
This sequence comes from Physcomitrellopsis africana, assembly GCA_036785485.1. Classification (NCBI taxonomy): domain Eukaryota; kingdom Viridiplantae; phylum Streptophyta; class Bryopsida; order Funariales; family Funariaceae; genus Physcomitrellopsis; species Physcomitrellopsis africana. Next base: position 156,718 of record JAWRVF010000058.1, on the reverse strand, counting down.
ATGAACAATAAAAATGAAAATGAAAAACCTAAATAAGTGATCTATGCAGATCATGAAGTATAACTTTATCGCTGTTCTGACACGTCATCATCCAGTCACACTGTGTACAGCATGCAAGCACCCGTCGCATGGCATCTGACGTGGCACCCACGTCCAACGGTGCACATTCGGGGACAATGTCCACGTCAGACACATCGTTCCCGCCCATTCATCCTTATCTAACAGCACAGATCTTTACTATTTAGGTCAACATCGCCGGCTCTCTGTAGCTAGGCAAGGAACATGGGCCGTTGGATCCGCCAGCCTGGCACATAGGGTGCCACGGTGACAGCGTTAGGAGAATGGGCTGAGGGCCATGGCATGGCAAGTTGAAGGCATGGGTCCACGCCTTTGTCTAGTCAGCAGCTCATTCAGTTTCTAGATATTTAAATGGGAACTTACACCATTATTCCATTTTTTTTGTTAACAAAGTGCAATAAAACTGAGGTGGTCATTCTTATCATATTCAAAGTAAATATTATTTGGGAAGAATGTAGAACATTAGTCATTAGTATTGATGTTTTGGTAGTTGAGCCTTGACTAAGATTAATGAAATCGTACAAAAAGCTTTAAATTTGTTAAATATTGAATATGTTGTAATACTTTAGTAAATATTTTTGTTCATTACAAAGTTCATTTCAGACATGAAACCAAATCAAAGAAGACAAACAAAAAAGACATTGTTTATTGGATATTGAAAAGGTACTTGAACATTTGTTACTTCTAAATATATGATAACATATTCAAAACATAGGCCAGTCTTTCTTTCACTGCGTTTTAAAAATCATGTGCCACAGATTTTATGTTCATTTTTGTGAGGCACAAGATAATTATAAAGTAAGCACTACCAAACTACAAAAGATACCAGAAAAGGCATTCTTTAAAATATACATTACAATTTTACTAGTGCATCTTTTAGTGCAAATCTAACGACCAGTATTTTAAAAATATCATTCACATGCCACTTTGGATGCAATTCTCACAACTTACTATTCATGAATGCACCTCACATTTCTAAATAATATATATAAATACATAATACATTTTTTTTATTCAAAGGATACAAATAATATCCTCTACAGAATGACTCATTCAATGTGATTTTTACATACATACACAACTTACTTCAATATTTTACATAAACTACATACCTGCATGTAAAAAGATCAAGGATCTATTTTTAACAATTTAGGATTGGAAGCATGCGGAATTAGTCAAGGAGCGCCCTTGCGGCAGCGGCAGCCAGCGGCAGCCAGCGGCATCGAGGTGGAGCAAGTCACGGCACGTGACGGCGCGTCACGACGCGCGTGTCATCCCGTCCGCACAGCCGCCCTGGAACCCAATTACTCACACCTGACGTCTTCAGCTCTGCATCGAGATATCACACTCGCTTCACGATTTGCGCGCTTACACTGGTCGATTGCGTTTGCCTTCACTTGTAGCTTCTAGATCTTTCTGCTTTCGCCCAGTTTGTGTTGTGTTGTGTTTACCGCTGTTGAGCTCAGTGGAGCTGATCCCCGTTTGGGTGCGAACTGGTAGATCGAAGGTGGTGGAAAGCCTCCGGTGCTGTGGGTGTTGCGAAGACGTTGTGTTATGTGATGAGTAGGGAGCTGCTCTCTTTGGATTGTGTTTGGGTTTCTCCCCTCGATCTTAGAGGCTGCGTTCTGTGTCTCGTTGCAGAAATCGTTTGAATTCGGATTATCTGGAAGTTAACGCTGCGTGACAGCATGGGGTCGTTAATGCCCGGGTGGGATATCCTTCCGGATCCTCGGAAAGGTGAGAAATTCTACTACGAAATTCTGGTTCTCTTGAGCAATTTCTACGTGTTTACATAGTACGTTCGTGTGTGCTAAATAGGAGGCCTTTAACTCTATATCCCAAGTACAACTTTTCGTTCGTTATCGTTTCGTTGCTTTTACAATCGCGTGACTCAGTTTCAATGCAGTATAACTTGAACTTGGAGTGGACTTGTGTTTCGCACTCAAAAGTTCACTTCACAGCTTAGCATACTTGAATTGAAGAAGAGATTTGGATCTAAGACACGATTCGTGAGCGCAGTAATGAAGCGGAGCAAGACATCCATGACGAACGAGGAGATAGAAGCGTTTTGGCGCCACAAGCAACAAGAGATAGAATTGCATGCCAAGAAGGACGACGATCGGAACGCGATCTCCCTGCCGGTAAGCTGACCATACTCCAAATTTTCTTTCAAATTACGACTGCATCGGAGCGTCACACCCTCGTATCCTGTCAGATGGATAACTCGAACCATGAAACCTGCAACCAATATCTCCACCAGTGATCAACTTGTGATCCCACGAGAAGCAGCTCTTGGTTGTGTCTTCTTGCGCGTCTGTCAGCAGAGAGCACTTAATTTCTATGAGGAATTAGGTGCGAGAGAATCATCGGAATCGCTGCAGTTTGCAACTTCGTGAATGTGTATACTGCTTTTCTGTAATCAGAAACGTCCACCCAAAAAATTTAAAAAAAAGGTTTGCAGAAGCTAATGTCTGCAGCAAACGATTCTCGAGTTGTATTCTCCAAGAGACGTTGAGCACTGGCAGCAATTTAGTTGACTGCCTAGGCCTTGGTGCTAGATTCTGAAACTTCATAGCAACTGTTGAAGCACACAGAACCAAAGCTAATTTGTTAGTTTGCTAAACTAAATTCTACTAGAATCTTGCGGCTCTGACACAGGTGGCATTGTGTTTCCAGAGTGCGTCTGAAGCGAAGCAGACGACGACGGTGGTTACCGCTGAAAGAGCCACGACACACAAAGCGGTGATCGAGCTGCCGCAGCCGCAGCCGCAGCCGCAGCCGCTCGCAAGTAGCCGTGACTGGTACGCTTCTTAGACCTCATCCCAGAGTTTCTTCCTCCCGAGAATAGTACACAACAGTGTACATGATTCCACCCAAGAGGGTCTGATCCATGGCTCTGGCCTGCAGGTGGACAAGGAGCAACTGGGCTTATTTGAATGCTCCGCCGGACATACCAGACCATCCAGGCCACGCTCGCCACCGCCCTTACGTTCCACAGCACGACGTTGCAAACCGTTACACTAGATCCATCTCTGCAATGTAACGGTGCCCCAGGAAGCTTGTATAATCCACAGTGACACAGCTACGTTTTGTACCGAATCCTATAAGCCCTAGCGTTGTGTTTTCTAGAACTGTACCACAGTTTTGCACATAAAACTATCAACTGCAGTCTGTATGTATGTATTTATGTGTGAACAGATAGCTAGATGAATAGATAGATAGGAATTCGGTGAAATGTTTCTCATCTCGCAAGTTGTGCTATAGTTTTTGAGACGGAGTTTATGGGTTCACGTCGATGTGGGCAATAGATGTGCTCATAGTTTGCCCTCCGCTGAAGTACCATACAAGAGTCAGCAACGTTTGTATCATAATGTAACATTACACAGCCAGCGGAATTTTAAGGTATTACCAGCAATTGTATGCAGTGGTTGTTTCTGTTCATGAATGGAAGGCACTCCACCCTCCGGATGCCAGTTTGAAGCAAAACACTGCATGCTGCTAAGAGATTCTTAGAGTTTCTTTTTTTCTTTTTTCTATTTTCCTTTTTAAAAAAAATTATACATAAAAGTGTAGTTGGGGTTGATTACTGGCTGTATTTTTGAAATGACTGAAAGTTTGAATGTCTGGATGTTGATTTTAATGTTAACATCAAACTACGTTTCATAAGGGGTTATAATATATGATGTTAGTGTGTATATATATATATATATACACACACACTCTGTATGATGTGTATTAATTTTAAAGTAAGTGAAAAAGAATTAGGCATAATTTACTATAAAGTTGGTGATAAATTTGCTTTATTGCGGCATAAACTATCAACTTCAGTATCACATAAATAATGACGACCAAACAAATTTATGAAACGGATTCAAATAAAATTTCGATTTTTTATTGCAGACTGTAACCTTTAGAAAAAGAAACTAAAACAGTTATGCAAATATTTTAGCAATTCCTTTTAAAAAAATTGATTTCAAACATCCAACTCATTTTCAAATGCAGACTTTGTAATTTATGTATTCATATTATATGATTTTATTTACAAAAGAGACGTAACAGCTTTACAAACTAACAATAAGTATTGTACTATTCTATCAACATTTTTAACAAATTCATAAAATTATAATTTTAACAAGAATATATGCATATTGACAATATAAATGGTTATTTTTTACTTTGGTTAATTTAGAAGGTAAATATATATTTATTGCATTGCAATAATGTCCAAGTTTGGACATGTATGTGGAGGAGAAACATGTGCAACTTACACACATTTTTGTTCTTATACAAGTCAATTATCAACTTAATCTAGTTTTGTCATGAACTTGATCTTAAGTCTAGCGCGCTACCTAAATATTGTCATGAGATTATAACATGATCCAAACTAAAGTAGATTTTGTTTCTATCTATACTTTGTTGTTGTTGCACAAAGAAGACTAGTTCGAGTATATAATATTAGCTATTATTAATTGTTATACCCCCAATCCTTTGGATTGCCACACGCTATGAATTATTGATTGCTTGCAACTCTTCTATGAAAGAGGACCTCATTTAAATTTGAATAGATATTCACTAGTAGACTTGCAATCAATTAGGTCATCCGCATATGAGACATTTGTGCATCCTATTAATCTAAGGCTAATTATCTCAATATTTAGTAATATAGTGGCTTTATATTTGTATTGGATGCCAAGATTGTAAATAGACTATACGTAAGCATAAACTTGTTGTATGCTACTTTTGTGATATTTAAAGGGATTGTGAGTATACTATCTAAACTTTGCTCAACGCTGTCGTACTGTAATTGCTTACAGTATGTAAAATCCACTCAAAATGCCTAATATGTTTATAAATTTAGATATGTATTAGAATGGTTAGTAAAATAAATTAAAGGGATTGATAGAAGAAACTTTATTTTATTTTATTTTACCTATTTAGTTATGGTATTTAAAAATTATAAGATCTAAATGTTTAGTATGAAGCCTTGAGAGAAGGTGGGGACTTAAGGATGAAAATTTAAGCTAGTAAGAGGCTAATTGGGAGGGATGAAATCAAGCCATGGTCGGATGAAGGCAAGGAATAGGGAACTTCATCCCTATTGGTCGAATACCATGCCCAATGGGCTTTGAGGAGGCTGCCCGCGACCTTAACAAGGGTTTTCGGCGACTTCAAAAAGGGGATTTGCAATTTCAGAGGTAGGGTTGTAAAGTTTAGGGTTTTGGGTATAGTTTGAGAGGAAATTTTAGGCGATTTGGAGTTAGGGTGAAGAAGTTATACTTGTTCAAAGTTAAAGAGTGGATTTCATACATACTGTCACTCTTTTGGGATTTCGCGGAGTTGTACGGAGGCTTTTGGAGATCGGACGGTGCGGTTGGAAAGGTGATTTCAAGATCTACGTCTGTTATGAAGGAATTCTTAAGTTTTGAGTTTAGACGAAGGAGATATGAAGAGTTGAAGACAGCGCATCCAATTCCAAGGCAGTAAGTAGACCATTTTGTTGATGGTGATGGGGTTTGCCATATCTTAAGTTTTTGGACGAATTTTTGTCTCAAAATTTCCAAGAAGATGTATTATTGTGCTAAAAAGCTACACATCAAAGTTTCATAGCATTTGGACTCTTAGATTGTGAGATATGAAGAATTTAGTACACGGGTGTTTGTAAACAAGGGTTTAAAGCTACTGCTAGGGTTTTGGCGATATCTAAAGATTAATAATGAATCGACGGTTGAAATTTGTGGTGGTAGTTGTGAAGAATATATCAGTACTTCATGTAAATTTGGAGTAGTTTTGGACGGTTGGATTAAAAGTTATGGGTTATTGAAGTTCGGGAAAAATTCCCTTCCTACGGGAGAATGAGGGTTTAGAGTATTTTGTTATGTTTTGAGTGGTTTGAGGAAATTAGGCTTGTGTATTGGGTGTAATAGCCCTATGGAGATCTCTTTTATATAAAATTGGGGGTTTTTATTATACTTGAATCTTGCTTGAGTAATTAGTGGCAGCCAGAAGCCCAGCGCTTTCTTGAGGCAGATTCTCTCTACCCCGACAACGTTCAACAAGATTTGGTCTAGTCTAAACTTCAAAATACATAAGAAAGCCAAGTTGGGCTTGATAGCATTATTAAACTTCAAGATTTGCAATACTTGTAGATGGCTCCAAGGGTGTAATATATATTATGGATGTAAATCAGCACATACAATCTTCCAAATGAAATCAGTAAAATATCCTTATTGAATAATCATCCTAGACAAGGGTGATTGACTGTTTAAAGCGTGGCCATATTATTTGATTCCAAGATATTCTTAAATGTTTATGTCTTTCAATTGATACTTGGAATCCATAATTTCTTTCATTTCTTCTATTCTTGCTAATGTTGAAGAAACATGGATAATATTGTCAATCCATACAAGTAATAAATTGCCATTGGAATGATAGATAACATACATAGATTTGACAATAGTAGATAAAATCCAAACTTAGTAAGATAATTGGTGAGCTTAAGATACCACAATCAAGGTGCATATTTCAATCTATACAATACTTTAAGAAGTGACTAGACTAATAAATTATCCTTACTGTCATATTTCTCATATTTTAAAAATAGTCTAATATAAATAACTTTGTTGCCTTCTATGAGTACATTAAGAAAAGTAGTAATGATATTCCAATAATATATCTTTAGATCTAATGCAACAATAAGAGACATTATTTTTTGTAGAGTTTTTGATTGTACTGCTACACCAAACATATTAACATAATCTTCACCTGGTCCTTGTTTGTTGTTTTACACAACAAATCAATATTTATATAGTCCACTCTTCATGATGGTATAAATCTATTTTGATGGCAAGATATGTATCCTTGAGAGAAGTAGAATTAAATAATAGACTTTTAGTTTCTACAATTGTATTAACTTGGCCATCTTTGCTTCTTTCTAGGCGGGTGCATCTAATTGTGACATGGCCTCCTTGTGGATACATAGAAGTTTATTGTATCATTAAGTATAAATGACCATAGCAAAGTCATAGGCCATAATATGCAAAAATTGAGCGAAAATTTGTTGAATTTGAGAAGTAGATTTTCTTAAGATACCATTGTTTTTACTATAGTGTGATATTAATTGGCCCTTGGTGATTTAAGATGATCTTTTTAAGGCTATATTAAGTGCAAGAAGAAGATCTTGGACTGCTTTCAAGTCAATTATTAATCCTTCCTTATCACATAGACTAAGCAATAGTGGAAGAATTAAAATCTCTATTGAGATGCCATTAGATGTTAAATTTGTTGTAATATTTGCTGATTACTTTAAAGGTTTAAAATTTATCTTTGATTAGCCAAGAATTATATCTACACTTGGAATTACAAGAATTGGAATTTTGGCATTGATGTTGGAACCATCATCTATATCATCCTTGAATAGTAGTTTATTATTAACAAGAGCTTTCACTAGATGTCTACCAACAATTAAAGTAGGGATAAATATCTCTACTATTTTAATTCCATCAGATATAAGAAATGAAGTTTTAATATCTAGATTACATATTTTATTCTCTACTTGTGGTATTTCATCAAATTCCACATAAATAGATGTGATAATCTCATTAGTGTGGGATTATTTGCACTTTATAATTTCTTCCATTACAGTATCCAACTAGATATTTCTTATAAGTATAAGCCACAAATTTTTGTTTTTAAATTTGTTTTTTAAATAATATGTAAATATAAGCAACAACTTTGTATATTTTTAAATCATTGATCAATGGTTGATATGGCCATTGAATCACTTGCATCAAGTGCTAAAATCACAAAATATACACTAGATTTGTTATTTTTGGAAATCAATTAATAGCATAGATCAAAGCACCAATAGCCTCTAGCTACAATTGAGTATGAAGACTAGTGCCTAAAAGCATGGCCCGTGCTTTCATGGTAATGGACCTTTTTGCTAAGCCATTTTGTTTATGATGATAAGGTATTATTAAGAAAATCTTATATCTTTATTTTTTTTAAAATGTTGTTATCTTCATTCCACCATATTCAATGTTATTATTCATATATAATTCTTCTATTTTTACATGATATTGCATGTACATATTCAATAAAAATACTATAACTATGTTATAATCTTTGACTTAGTATTAACTATGAAAATCCAATAAAATAAAATAAAAAATATATATTTATAAATTATAAAAAATATTATTTTCACCTATCCTTGGTGATGTCATCTTTCCACATACATTAACATGAACTTTTAGAAATGAATATATTGATCTAGTTGGAGGAATTTTTATAATAATCCTTATTGATATGACAAGATGACAAGCTTCACAATTTTTAAATGGTATTATATCAACCATGTCCAAATTGTTTTTCTTCAAAAATACCTTAATGCCATCTATATACAAATGCTTAAGTTGATAATAAAATATATTGATATTTGTCTTGACTTTTAGAAACACAAGAATAAAAGTGTAGTAAGAAAGTTGACAAACAATGAAAATTTTGAATCTATTATTTTTAGTAATATTTCTAAACTCCATTCATATACATAGATGAATAAAATGTTGAAGTTTACTATGCTAAGTAACATCTTTTTTTTTTCAAATAGGTCCTCAAATATAATATTAAAAAAATTATTGGGCTTGTATCTCATATTAGTCACTTTGATATAAGTATACTTTTTAGTAGACCTTTGAATGCTTAAGAAAATTGTATCTTTGTATGATGATATTATAGATCCATTTCTTGTATTAATAGACACAAGGTCATCTTCATATTAGTTAAATTAGCTTATATTATTATATAAATGTTGATTAGCTCTAAAATTTGTAGATTTTAAAACAAATATTGAATAGTTGCCAACAAATGTAAGGAGGCAAGCATTGAAATCTAATATGATATTTAGGTGTTATAATTTATCACTATTTTGGATTCACATTTTTCACATTTAATAGTCAATAAAGAAGAGCAAATACAAAGTGAATCAAAGAAAGTTATTGAGTGTGCTTCTCTCTTTAATAAAATCATTGATCAATTTCAATGGACCATTGTAAAATTTGTGGTAGTTTAAGCTTTATAAATTAAAGTAAAAAAATGCTTGCATTATAGATTCTATAAGCACCAAAAAAATAAGTGTGGATTCAAACATCTTTATTTGTACAAAATAAATTGGATTTTAAGTCTAAATATACTTAAGAAGATTTAAGAAAAAAAAAAATGAATCCTAAGATCAATAGTGTTCATATTGCAAATCAAACTTTAGAACAATTAGATGAAGACATCTTCTTTGGTACAATTATTCAATTTGGAATAATTAAAATACTTAGAACTTAAGAAAAAAAATTATCTAGTATTTAGAGCATACTCAAGAACTTTATCTAGGTGACTTTGTATTTGCTCTTTTTTGTTGGCTGTTAAATGTGAAAAATATAAATCCAAAATGGTGATGAATTATAACACCTAAATGTCATCTTGGATTTCAATGCTTGCTTCCTTGCATTTGTTGATAATTATTCAATATTTGTTGTAAAATAGTTCAATATCATCTCCTATTATTGTGTTGTGATTTGCCTACTATATGATAATATATATATATATATATATATATATACATATATTTAATGTATAATTTACTACGCAGTTAAGTGAGAGTCATATCAGTTGATTTTCATTAATTACAAAATGTGATTAGATTATTACTTTAGAAGAAGTCCGTTTAAAAAAACTATTATTGAAGTTTATACAATCTTATTTATTTTATTTATTTATTTATGTTTAATAGTGACTTTTGAAGTTGATTTTATATTGATCTTTTACTTTTGAACTTTTATATATTTTGAGTCACCTTTGTTAAACATTGATGATCCTTGAAAGCTTGTTTATTTCTTTTATTTGATGTTTAGGATACATATTATATAAATCTTATTAAAAAAAGATTAAAAAAGAATTTTTAATATCAAAAAGAATAGTTAGGCGATCCATGTGGATGAATGGAGATGGATGATAGAAATCTCTATTCATATTGGCCAAAAGTCATGCCCAATAGACTTCAAGGAGGTTGCTCAAGGCCTTATTAGGGATTAGATTTTTTTTTTAGGGCATTTGAATATTAAAGGTTAGGATCAACAATTTTAGATTTTTTATAATGATTTTGGTGTAAAAATTGAGTGCTTTGAAGTTTTTATGAAGAAAATATAGGTACTCAAAATTAAGGTCTTAAATTTATATCTATTGTCGTTCTTTGGGATATAACTTGCGTGTATAGAAAGCAATAAAGAATCAACAACTAGGATTGGAGAGAGCACTTTCTTGGCTACACTTTGTATAGATGTTTTGATGAATTTTAAGTTGGAATAAAAGAAATATTAGTAGTTGAATTTAGCACTTGCAATCTAAAGGTAGTAATTGACCAATTTAATTAATAGTTGTATTTTGAGCTATATTCTAAGCAATTTGATAAGGTTTTAGTTCAAAATTTCCAAGAGTGTATATTTTTATATTAAAGAATTATATACAAAAATTAAGTGGTATTAAAATTTTGGAATTTTGAAATATGAAGAAAATAGTGCTCAAATGTCTATAAACTTGGATTTTAAGCACCTTCTAGGATTTTTGAGATATCAAATAATTGAAAGCAAATCTATAATTAAATATTCTTATAGTGAAGCTTGAGGATATAAGTTACACTTTGAAGAAATTTGATAAAAATTGAACAATTGGATCAAGAGTTATTGAATTCTAAAATTCATGAAGAAATCAATCCTTTTTATTTGAATAAGGTATTGAAGGATTTTATTATAATTTGAGCATTTTATGAAAACTAAAGAGATTTTTGAGATCCAAGACTTTATGGAGGTGAAAAGATGGATATATAGAGCTATGATAATATTTTTGATATAAAGATGAGTTTATAAAATGAGATTATAGATTTTTTTAGAAGTTATTAAAAATCTAATTTATTAAAAATTAATTAGTTATAATTTGGCATAAAAAAGGATACTAAAGATTTTTTTAGATGCCATAGAAAAACTTTATATAAAAACCTACTTAAATATAAGAGGTTTTATTATATATATATTCAACAAAATTTGCTCATAGTTGTTATTTCTTGGCAAGTCTCTCTTATTTATAAATAGTTTTGAGAATATTTTAACACTCCTTTTGTTAATTTCAAACTCTCAAGCATAAATTAAATATATGGTTTGCAAGTAATAAGAATTATCATACATACAAATGCATTCCTCTATTTGAACTTAGCTTTTTGTACTATGAATGCTAAATCTTTCTCATCTATTTTATGAATTGGTTCTTTCTCAATATCATTTATAAATCCATATACTCTACCAACTTCCAAACAAGCCTCACTCATCATCAACTATAGCTTATAGTTGATACTATCTTCTAATTTTAGTGTCTAATTGATGAATTCTTAAAGAGAATCTATTGATGTTATTGACAACACTTAAAAGTAATAGTACATGATAGTTTGTGAACAAAAAAAAAGATTATAATAGATACTACAAAAAATAATTTGAACAAGAGAAGAGAAAATCAAACAAATTGCTAACAAGGCTTGATAAGGTTGTTGTAGGCCTATAACTTCATGATGTGAATGGTTATTTTTTACTTTGATTAATTCAAAAGATGCACACATATTTATTGTATTGCAATAATGTCCAAGTTTGGACATATATGTGTGGAGTGACCTCTTGAATAGCATGTGCAACTTGCACATATTTATGTAACTATATAGCAAGCCAATTGTTAATTTAATCTAATTTTGTTATCAACTTGATCTTAAGTCTAACATGTTGCATAAATATTGTTGTGATATTACAACAAGATCCAAACTTAAGTAGATTTTGTTTCTATCTTTACTTTGTTGTCACTTTGTTGTCATGACAAAAAGAAGAATCTAGTTAGACTAGACAATATTATCTGGTATTAGCTATTTTATATATATATATGTATGTATGTATGTATGTATACATAGACATACACATATGCATATATATATTTACTGTGATAAAAAATTAAACTTAACAACACAAATTCACAGTTTAAGATGACCTATATGATAAATCAAAAAATTAAAATTAAGTTATTGGATGAGTTTGATGTGATGGTAACATTAAATAACCTGACAGAATCTACTATAAAATATCTATTTCAGCCAACGTCAAATGTAAGTATAGAAACATACATATTTTCAGTATTGTTCCATCTTTGTCACTTTCTTTTTTTCGCTTTCTTGTGTGCAGTCTAAGGATTTCACGCAACGACGGCTTTCGATGTGAAGGCCACAGTCTGGTTTCATGCGTCGTCCAAAGCACTTTCCATCTTCGAAACTTAGATTTAGAAGAGCATTTTCGAGAATGAAAAACTGTAGATGATCCTGCTGTTTTTCAAGTGAATATGGGTTGCTTTCATTTCCCACCTGTAGATTCCGCATTCTTGTTAACAGACTTGTACACCAATTGCTGCGGACACCGTATGCTGGCAGAGTATTGTTGGTACAAGGGACCAATGAGATTCTACAACTAGGTTGGAGATCAGTGAGAGGTGAGGAGCTTGGTGTCAGTCGCCCTCATGCAAACGCATTGCCTTACAATTTCCACGATAAGTAATCCAAAAATCTACCTAAATGTCACCAACAACATACGCCGATGTCACTGTGCATGTGCCAGTCGTCGGCGTGCTGTCAGGCAGCCACGCAGCGGCACCCACATGTTCAGTGACCCCCACCTCACCTAACTTGAGCTGCCGCATTCATATCCACTTGAAGAGTCCGCAGCTACAACTCAACAGCCATTCTGAAGGGTGACGTCCCTAGTACTGATCAGCATTTGAAGTGGAACGAGGTCGTCGCAGCGGGGAGGGGACCATGAAGGGCCAGGGTCTCCGAAGAAGACACAAGGGAGACTTTTGTCTACAGACAACGCAAGTCATCAGCCGATGCATCAGTAACCACTCCGTACGAAAATAATGAGTACATAAAGATCATCGAAGCAGTGGTGCGGAGGGGCAGATTTGGAGCCACTACCGCTTTGTTACTAAATCAGAAGGATAGGCTGATACAGGACACCAGATAAGTGCCAAGAGATCCATACCCGCCAGAAGAGCTGGCCTAGCTTTGATCAGGCTAGCTAATTTCTATAGTGTGCTACATGATTGATTTTTCATTTAGAGCGGTGACCCACGCGGACGGGCTCACTGCATGGCAAAGCCAGAAGCATAATTGACCTAGTTGTTGAGCCTTGGCTTAAACTATGGTAATATGACTCCCTGCAAGCTGTGTACTGCTACATTGGAATCAAGTGTAATTGATCTAATCTGCAAGCTGGTTCAATCTAGATCGATCCTTCCAATAAAATAAATCAAACATCTCTTTCAAGAAAGATTAGAAAAAAATGTGAAAAAAAATGTGAAAAAGGTTTGGGATACACCGTTATTTCGGGAAATTTGCAAATAATCGGTCGTGGATTGAACTTCATCATTGGCCACTAGTTGTCGATGTGAATATGATACAACTCCAAATCTTGGAGTACTGAGCATATCTACAAAATTGATCCTCAAATGAGCACTCTCAGAAGTTTTCTTTGTGGAAGGAGAATTTCGTGGAAGACGTCTGTGTGTATGTTCTCGATAGATTCTCAAGTTCATTCGCAAGAGCTGCAGGACCACAGTAAAACACCCCTGCAAAACGTATGAACAATTACAACTCTTAGCTTTTCAACCTTGCATGTACTAATAGTGCTGATGCAAATCAGCGGAGAGGAGGGCCCAAAAAAAACCCTTCAACAGGACGGTTGACAGATTCGTACCGATACGCTTTTCCTGGTGTGTGGCAGCCAGCCCTGAGAAGACGCTCTTCCAGTTGGGTCTGGCAAAATGTGTGCGTGCCTGCCAAGTGAAAAGAAGGTTAATTACGTTAGAATTGCACAATAGCATGCATCAAATAACTATAAATATGTAGGAAACAACTCTAGATAAGAGATGCGAAGCCTGAAGAGTGGTGTGGACACATACGCGAGTGCCTGAAACCAGGTCGACTCCATTCTTAGCGTGGTGCAAGGCTTGCAGCATCATGACCAACGTAGACCGAGCATCACCTTCCTCATACACGCTGGTCAAATAATTGTGCATCTCAATAGACCTCTGCAAATACCACGGCGCAACTCAAGAAATTGAGTTCTCTAATAGATCGTCGGAGTCTCGAGAAAATTAAAGCACAACAAAAGCAAAAAAGATGCAATCACCTTGTTATCAATCTCCTCAACTTCTCGCATGACTCCTCTGAACCAATCGAAGGAGCCTTGCTCTCGGGTGATCCAGTAAAAGTATGCTTTGGGCTTCCTCTTGGCCTTCTTCTTGCTTCTCGTTCTGGGGCTCTCCGTTGGGCGCAAGTCAGGAGTTGAGCTCTTAAATCACGCAGAACACCTCTAGTCAATCACTGTATCCTTCAAAGAAAATAAAAATGAGGAACATAACATAGTTCTTAGATGAGAAAAACCAAGGCTTGCAGGACAGTGGTCAGCACCGGATTGGAATGTCCCGAAGAGTCGTTTCGGGTATGGTGAAGCATGTCCTTGAGGATGCTGATGAATGGTGTCGCCCCAATCCCGAGTCCAACAAGAAGAAGCACGTCATACTTGAGATAATCTTGCGCAGGAGCGCCATAAGGGCCATCGATGTACAGCTTCGGAAATCTGTGACAACAGGACCGATTGGTGAGATGACCCACTAACTTGAACTTGGTTTCAACATTACGCAATTCTTAATTTTCAGAGGGCTTGTGTGGTGTTCAATGGGATGGCGATGAAGGAGTACCTTGCAGCCAAAGTCAATTCACCACTGAACCCATAATTATTCACAGTTTGCAGGCGCATACGCCCACCACAAGCATCCGCGAAGATTTTCATCATCTCACCGGTCCAGTCACCAAGTGTGCGGATATGGACACTCAAAAAAGGATCTTCCGGGGCAGAAGTGATAGAGAATGGGTGCCATTCAAACGAGGAGATTTCAGGGCACTGCAAGAACAGGTACATGCCACTCTTGTACTTGAAGCCCTCTGGTTTGGACATATGAATGGCGAGGACGTCGCCGGAATAAATCGCCGCCTGCTCGCATGATGAAGGTTCATCAACGCCACACCTCAATGTTGTACAAGCATTGAAAAGAAAATCAATTCACACGTCATCAAGAAGGAGACAAATGGCGAAAATCACCTTGATAACGTCCACCTTGCTGGAATTAGTTCGGTACATTCGCAAGAACCGTTCTCCCGCATACAAAAGCAGGGGCACTGCAATGTACACCCATGTCGTGCGCTCATGCCATGGACCCGGGAGAAGGAGCTTGGTTCCGTGCAGAAGGAGGAGGGCGTATACGATGACGAACAGGTGATGCGAGTACCAGAACGCATTGAACCCCATCAACCGGTGGAATGGCCATGGCAGCTTGACCAGGCTGCGTCGAAACCAATGAGTTGCCAGCAAGAAGGCGATAATCATGATCATGAGCATAATCACACCACTGTATCCCACTGACATATTCAGAATGTCAGAGTACGTGGGTTGTGTATCGAAATGGTCACCCAGATGCTTGAAGAAAGTTTCTTTATCAGCATTGACAAACCTCGGGAGATCACAGGTTGCGTGGCAACCAACGTGGAGAAACACCCCTGCTGCCATGCCTCCGGCGACAATCTGCACAGATCATGACACTATCATGCATTCTGGTTTCTGCTCTCTTGATTTTTTTCCTGAATGTCGGGATTGGGTTGAAGAAGTTTGAGGAGATAAAGAAGACTTGACTTGCCTTGTGAAAATCGAGATTGTCGTCGAACGGGATGATCTTCCACAATCGCGTAGACCGCAGCCTTGTCAGCGTGTTGCGGCAGACGGGGAGGAGGATGAGCGCCATGTTCAGCTTCAATGTCTCAGCTGCACCTTTCGCCACGCAGAGACAATCGCCCATGACCCACCATGAACTGCGATCCCGGTACTGGAGAAATTTCCATGCGAAGAGAGCCGCCATGACCGACATCCACAGGGCGAGTATCCATATTCGTTTCCAATTGTCTAAAAAGAAGTGGCCAGACTTCTCAGCAAATTTCATTATCTTGGATCGTTCGGTCTTCGTTGTCAATACATGGCTGTAATTCACGGTAACCTCCCTCCCAAGTCCCAGTATTGATTGGCGCATCAGAGTCTCCAATTGGCTCAGCTGCGAGCACCCAACTCCAATCCGTTAGTACCCGATCTCTCCATTTCTTTGCAATTCTTCAAGAGCTTAGTTTCGAATCGAGGAAGTCACAAGCAGGTACCTCAATGTAGCCGACGCGATCCACGTCGAGCTCTTCCATGATCAATGCCGCATATTCGGCGGCCTGATCCTTCAACTTGGACAACTTATTCGCACTCGCGCTCAACATTATTACCTGTTTCACTTCCTCGCCGGTGATGCGACCATCTAAATCCTTGTCACACCTGCCAAGCGGAAAAGGATCAGGTTGAATCCCTTAGAGAAACTCACTCCACATTCCAGACTGGGTGTAGTGCATTATTGTCCACGAGATTTGCAACAGCAGAGGCTGAGGCAGGGGATTCAATTACAAGCCAAAGAATATCTGCATCCGAGCGTCGAAGCTTCTGTCCGCAACCTGAAACCAGTACTCGTACAATTCATCTTTAGTGATGCTTTCCACCTCAATGCCCCCCCGACGCACCAGAGCATCGAAGAGCTCACTTGCAAACTCCTTGGAGTCACTCATCCCTGTGCAAAACACCACTTTCCTTGTCATTTCTCAACTGGAAGTCGCTCAACGTTTCATAAGTGTTGAATATACTACGTACAAATAATTATTTTGTTGTTACACCGGCTGTCAACAACACGTACCGATGCATTCGGCAAAATTGGTGCGATGTAGCATATTCTCCGAGTCGGCGAGCTTGAGGAACCGTGCCTCTACTTGCTCCCAGGACTTCTTTTGGTCAGCTGTGGCGGTAGCCTTGCTGATGTACCGCAGCCCCTTGATCGCATACTCCGCCCGAGAAGACGTACTCGCCAGCTTTCTAATGGAGGTACAATTTCCAAGCTCAGGGTCGGGAATGCCCGTGTAGGACGGTGGGCTGCTCAAATCTTGAACCCTGGATACATTCCTTGAATTTCTAGCAAGATCTTGGCTGAACTGCTTCACTAAGCACCCCACCGTCTTGATGCTTTCCCTGAACGAGCCTGAATGACACGACGAGGACAAGACACGACTGAAACTACTCGGTCGCTGAGCATCGCCATCGTTCACAATGCTTCTCCCCTCCCACTTCTGATTCTCTCCCGATAACGGTATCTCAGAAATGTCCCCCGGGCTTATCCTATGCAAGGTAACATGTTCCTTACTCAAAAGGAAACTTTGTTCCCGCATTGCATGTTCCATTAGAGGGGCTCCTTCATCCCCCTCCCGCAGCTGCACAATCGCGGAGGCAGTCCTACCTGACTGCACCGTACTCACGTCTACCGACACTTCGTCGGACCCTTCAGACGCCAGTCTGTCCTCTGAGAACGGCTTGCTGAACGAAGTCTCCCTGCTCGCAAGCAGCGAAAGACTGCTCGGCTTACCAATCTCCATAATGTAAATACCCCAGGTTCTCCACTTTGCCCTGCCTTTCTCTACAAGGACATATTATTTGCTCACGGGTTGCTACCAAATTGGAGAGCAACGATTAAGAATTACAGGTAGCATCTCGCACTTTGATCCCGCAATGCAAGCAACGAAGCAACTCTCACGGGACTTCTTGTACAATGGAAGAGAGTACACGTGTCCAGAGACACAGAGAAAATTGCGAGCGACAAACCGGTCCCACACGCACTCGACTAGGGCCAATGATAGTTGTGCTCTGTTTGCTTTAGACTTTGGATGCGCATGTATATAACTCCAGCCACCTGTCCGACTCTTTTGCTGTAGCATCAACCTGGTTCCATAGTTCAAGCCGTGGTGCTCCTGCAACCTTCAAGTCACGACTTCGGCCCCCACTCGAAAGGGGGTCAGGGAGAAATTAGGGGATAGCATGCGCTCACCGACAGATTACCGGCCCGTTCAACTCAAGCCGCAACTCAATGCAAGATGAGGTCGTCCAGCTGCTTGAAACAGTAAGTCAAGCGCACACGCCAACTGAATGCCTCAAGCAGCCTTCGTTTAGTACCTTCCAGTGCAAATATCCAACGTCTACAAACTCCCTCGAAAAGTCACACTCTAACGAGAACTATCAAAAGCAAAACCTCACGTCAAAGCTCACGCGCTCATCTCTCGACACTAACTCCTAGCACCTCCACAAGGCTCCACCGAACGTCAGACCTGCGGAGGTGCTATGCTTACCAACGCAAAGTCTCACCACCACCACGGCTAACCCTCTCACCACTGCCAATCGAATTTGGCCTTTAACTACAACCTATCCAAACTCCCTGCTCCCGGACCACACTCAACACAGTCGCGTCCTCACAGACAGGTCTACAGGGACGTCAACACTCTCCAGCTGCACCTGTTGTACTGCCTAACTCTGATTCATGTAGCCTACAACCCCGCATCCCACTAAACTCCCTTATTTTCTCCCTCTCCTGCAATAGAAATGAGCTGTAGCTCAAGCATCACAGCCCTCGTCACATTCCCTATAATGCTGCAATTGGAGCTGCATTCAGTACATGCAACCACCAATCTCCAAACCTCTTAAGAAACAGACTCTATCTAACTTATCGACCTTCTGTCGAATTAACTATCTGTAATAATCATGAAAATTCCGAGCAGCGATGTCGAGCCAAGCGTCCTCCTTGACTTCAATTGCAACGTAGACGATGACCAAGTGCAGCTTTGTTGGTGGAGCCAGCCCGGCTTAATGAGCCCGCTACTGGCGAGCTTCATGAATGTGAGTGCTAACAGGGCGCCAGTTCTGGCAGGAGCTTTAAAGACGACGGGAACGGGCGTCGACGGCGACGAAAACTTTTCGTGCCCCGGCGAACGAATAGTGGACGAACGATAGACGTGGCATGGTTTTCGTCACCTTCCTAACTGAAACAATTCCGCACTTGGATTCAGCTCGACGGTAGATTCGTCGACTGGTGGACGGATAATGGTCAATTACGGTTGACGAAAGCTTAACCTCGGGTTAAGTTTAGTCACGGTCGTCAGGACAGTTAATACACTGAGTGACAACTAAACATTGTGGAGCAGAAGCTTGTTTTGTGTTGGGAATGCTGAACCCTAAACGCACATTAAGTTTCCCAAAAATAAAATAAGAATTGTTTCATAATTGTTGCAATGCTGGTGCAGCACTACTTCTTCGTTTCTTTCACTCAGAGGTACATTTTTTGGTGTGATTTTTCTGCGGGCCATTAAAGCAAAAACGATTCAGTATCATTAAAGAGGGTTTTCCATGAGGTCCATATCACACATTGAGCTTTAGAGGGTCTTTATACTTAGGGGGAGAAGGTGAGAGACCACAACTTTTAAATCCTTTGATTGGCTAGACTTCTCAATTTTAGCAAATTAAAGGATTTAAAAGTTGTGACCCATGGTCTTCTCTTCCAAGTATAAAAACCCCTAAGTTATGTCATTATAATCATTTATTTAATTGGTAATTTTTAGTTTTGTTTAGAAGACACATAATAGTTGTTTATAATGTTTGCTTTGTTTGATGATTGATTACCAATACAAACACAAAACATGTTATTTTTCTTGTTCACAAAAAAACATTATTCCTCTAATAAGCAACTTATTTTGCATCTCATTATTCCTTGTCAATTAACTTTAAAGCTCTAACAAAAGTTATTAATTTAAAGAAGTATAGAAGCTTTTAGAAGGTGGTCCTGTTCTTGATGTCAAATCAATTTAATAATCGAAATTTCCTCTTGGTTAAAATTCTTGAAATAACTCTTTTATGAAAATATTGTGCTATTACATTGCATCATCACTTTGCTTATCTAATGGCATAACAAATGCCTTTTGAAAAAAGAGAATTAACTCCTAATCTTCTTGGCTTTCATTGTGTGTTTTAGTCACCAAAAATTTAGAAACTACGAGATAAATTATGGAAGAAATACTGGCAATTGTAGATCATCTTCTTGAAGATACACAGGAATGCATGTTATTAAAACATCCATTTTGGTTTCATATCACTCTGTTTCTTTGTTTTGGTGTAAAGAAAATAAATTCAGTCATGCTGTTATTGGATTAGAAGGAAATAATACTAACATTTATAATAATAAATTGGAGGAAGTATCAAAATTAAAGTGAAGTAAAGTAATAAAATAAAATGAAATGGGAAATATAATGTTTTGACCATAATTTATCACAACCCTCAACTACTTGCTGACATCAAAACATTATTTTTATTTAAAATGTGAATATAAACATAATTTTTTTAAAATGCTCCAAACCCTTTTCATACTAGAGTTGCAAAGATGTCAATTGCCATGTCTACTTGTGTGGTGACATTCAAGCACATTCTCATCCAAGGAGCTTTGAAGTCAAACCAACATATCAAAATCCAGTCTTTCCTTAAGAACTCTCCACTTTACCTTTGCATACATTGAAACAATTAGGAAGGAAAATGCCCACACAATAAACATAAATAGATAAATAGATAAATAAATAAGGTCAATGAATTCTGTGTACATAAGTAGTACAATACGTTATTCATTCTGGTGGTGTACATTAGCTGCTCTATAGATGAATATCCTCTTCACTCATGCAACAGTGGTAACACCATTGAAAAGCATGTTCTACTATATTTATATTTATATATAAATTTGTGTATATTTGCATAGTTATACCTTTGTAAACCCCAAACTGCAACACTGGTGACAAGCCACAAAGGCTGACTCCTGTGATTAGCCTAAACCCTAATTCTGATAATAGGGCAGAACCCTAAGTGGGGGAAATATGTTAAAAGGCAAAGGGACTGTGATGCACACAGACAAAGCTAAATGATGGATGGAAGTCTTTGTCAGAATTACAAGGGGATTTGGCAGGAGCTGGTGGAGGAGCGGCTTTGATGGTGTGAAGCCAGGGACAGCCCTCCATAGTCCCACAGGCAGAGCTCATGTCCTTGTGGTTCTTTCACATGCCCTCCTCACACCATTAGCTTTTAGGGTTTCTTGGCTCTTGTCATTGCCTTATCATATTTCAATCTTCTCAAATACCCATAAAATTATATATTATTATTATTATGATAATTTTCAACTTAGCATACATTGTACTTGAATGCAATTGGCTACAAAAAGTCACTACAAAAAAGATTTGCATGGATTGGATGTTAGTATTTGTAAAATTTTGATAACAACTTGTTAATTTTAGTAAAAGAATAACTGAAACATAATATTGGAATACCTGTATTTTAGCGTGTGTAGTAAATATGTGCAAAATTTACCTTGAAAAACCATATGATAAGACGGCATTCATATCAAAAAGCTAAAAATAAAATAGCGGTAATTATATCACCAATAAGTAAATACAAACTCCAAAACTGTGGATTTGAAGGAACATCAATTTTCTTAAAAGAAGACTGAAACAAAAACGTAAAAAATAAGGGAAAAAAACTATCCAATCCTCATTGATATTCGTTATTTTTTTAATAATAGTAATAGTGATAAAATATAATTTAGCACACGTGACTGATATCCCAAATTGGAGAAGTCACATTGAATGGAGCAACAAGATTGCCTCTAAGTGCAGACAATCATAGAAACCTCTATTCAAGACTGTTGCCAACACCTTCTTAATGAAGGCTTCCATTGAATACATTACCTTTCAAAGGTGAGGGTAGCCAACACTGGTGAAATTATTTGGAAAAGAACTAAAAACTAAATGAGTGACAACAGAATTTGATCACCTCTCCAGTCACCCAGCTGCTGAGATTTACATGGTTTAAATTTGGAGTGTAGCATAAAGTTGTAAGCTCTATAAATGCCACCAACCCACATGGGAACATGTTTCTTGTAGGGTTCATTTTCGACATCAGTATGTGGAGCTCAGATATCGTACCTGAAGGGTTTTTTGTACTTGTCATGACTGCCACTAGTCAGATTCAGAGTGAGCTGCTTGGCCTGCACCCACCAAATTGTCTTGAGCCATCGAAGTCTTGCATAGGAGTGAGGGTAGAAAATGTAGACAGGCAGCTTTCTGTATCTATGTGATGCTCATAAAGATTAAATCACTATTGTCCATGTTTGCCTCAAAAGTGGTTCGGGGTAGATTTCCAGTACAGCAGGCAACTGCTTGCTCTTCGTGGATTTAAGCATGACTAATTACATGCATTGATGAGCGAGCCGCTTACCGAATCCTCCAGGCCACCTGCAGCAGTATTGCTACTCATGAACTGACACAACAGGTTGTCAAGTCTACCAGCGTTCGTCACCACTACCACACGGAACACTATAATAATGAGGTGGAATAACAGTTTATGAAATTTTCCACTTTTGCGGACGGATTCTCCAACAACGGAGTCCCAACGCCATACTGAAAATATCGGTGCAAGCAAGCTTGTGATACAAACAACCCATACGCCTTCAAAAGACCTCTGGAAGCACACAGGTGATCAACTGACAGTTGCTACAAACTGCAGAAATCTCAGTTTCCAAGCTTGGTAGGGTTTACAGCCACGCTCAAGAGTTCCACTGACGGTGAGAATTTAAGACTCTCGAGCTTGGATCTGCTCATGCTTGCCATGTGGCTGGTGATTTCCTTAGCACAAAAAAGTGAAGAGGCACCAGTTGACGGTCCCGGTGCTTTAGAATTGTGATATTGCTGACATCCCGCTGCTGGGCAATGCCACATTCCAATCCCAGTTTCCAAGAGCACCAGTAACAATCATGTGTTGCAGCTGTTTGATTCGTGCTCCCGAATTGAAAGCAGTGAAGCTCAACGACTCGTCGAAGACTGGAGAGCAAACCTCAAAGCTAAAATGCGATATCCAGATTGAGCACACACTTTTCACATTTTGCCAAAATTGGAAACAATGTAAGAAAACGGTGGAGGTGGGAATCGAAATAAGGAATCGTTATATGTCGGACTAACAATCGGCGTATAATCGCTCCGACTCCTAATCACTACATTTGTACAGTTGCAAGTTCAAGCTCCAGCTCTTCCTCCATCCATCTCGCGAGCCTCTCGTTCTGCCTCCCTCTTGATAATATCTTCCCATGCACCTTGATTCACAAAATCTATAGGGACACCCGTGCCGACTCGTAACCCTAATTGCACAAGCCCTTCGCTAGTAACGATCCGGAAATCGACGTCGGGATTCAATGCAGTGCCCAAAGTTCCAGCTTCAGAAAATTGCTCCTCCAGTTCGTCCCAGGTGAACAAGAGCGGTAAGGTTGAGCCTCCCCACGTGTTGAAGTCTATCAATTTCACCTTCTTATCCTTCGTGATGTAGACATCAAAGGTGTAGTCACCACCGCCAAACTCTTCCTTCAGATTGTCCAAGAAGAAGTTCAAAATTAGGTCAGAAAGCTCTTCTTCTCTCCCAAGCAAAGTTTCGTAAAACCCTGTCACCTCTCTTTGGCAAACCCCGAGAAGAAGGTTCCCGCGCACAAACCCACGGAACTCCAGTTCCGGCCTCAGATCATACCACTTGCGCAACGCCAGGACCACCTGGGCAGGCCTTTCCATGCTCTTGTCGTCGCAAGAATCGAACGCGTGACAAAGATCATGGACGACACTATCGGACGCCTTCAGCAGCAGCGAAACCTCGCCAAAATTCTGGCATCTCATGCTTCCCGTCGTCGCAATCCAGGCCGTGTCCTTTGGCGCACTCCAATTTAGCTTGGGGACAACAGACCCACCCAAACTCTCAATCGCCGTCTGTACCTCCGCTGCAAACTCTGAAAACGTCGGCACCGCCGGCACGTCAGACTCATCATCCTCTTCCTCCCAGTGAGAATAATCCTCCGCTTGAAGCTGCGGCATGTCCACACGCGTCCTCGAGGGCATTGCATCGCTACCCGCAGGCAGGAATAATCCATCTTCCAGAAGAAAATTCACAAATTCCTCTGGTAGTTGCACCACTTGCGTCCTCAATGAATGCGTTCGAAACCTGGGATACCATTCCTGGATCTGACACCGCAACACATCCGACTCTTTCATTGCTGTCGCCTTGTCCCTGTCTCTCCGCCTAAACCCTAAACACCAACCCAGCACAAACCCTGAAAAAACCCTGCAGGATTGTTCTTCGAGACTGCAGTCTTTGTAGCAATATAACAGCTAACGCCTTAAGATACCAAGTTAGCGGCGGATTCAAGAGTGAAGGGAAGACGCGAATGCTTGATCGATTATGTCAAACAAACAAACAAACAAACCGCCGCAATCCAATTCGAGGCTTCGACGAAAACACAATTCACATCGCAGACGCTCAGTGTTGAAATGAGAATGAGGGCATCGCGTGTCTGCGTCGAATACGGTATTCCAACATATCTAGGAATGTTTATTCCTATATTTATTCGTATTTTCACTGTATGCTCTAAGAAATGTAAGGAATTTCAATTCCTTAATGATGATGCCTAATTTTAATGATAATTTTTTTCTAAAAATTAGAGATTGAATTTTTTTAGCTAATATATTTCTATAAATTAATAAAAAATAATAAAAAATAATAAAATAAAACTCAATGATTGCATCAATAAAATCTTTTGTTGGAAAGAAAGATGAAACACCAAAATAAGTTTTAAAGGCCATTTTATCAAATAAAATAAATTTTCTAGCTCTAAAGAAAAAACACATTCTAAATTGAAAATAGAAATTTTGTAGATAAAATATATATATATATATATATATATATTAATATTCTAATTTTGATTTAAAAAATAAGAAAATAATAAATAAAAAATTATTGCAGAGGAGTAGAAGGACCTTATAGTGGATTACTTGATTGCAATCATAAAATAGATAGAAAATTTTTAAAGACAATGAAGAACAAACATTTGTTCATTCAATGCATAATCTACAAAGTTTTAGATGTTTTGCTTCAAATGTTTTTGGTCAAAAGGTACTATTTTTTTCTTTTTTTTTTTTTCTTTTAAAAAAAAAAATATAAGGCTATAAAGTCCCAATGCCTTTCCATTTTTGATAAATTTGATCTTGAAAGATAGAAGATTTGTAAAAAGAAAGTATTAGAAAGACAATGATTTGATTTGAACCAAGGACATATAACCTTCCTATCCTACATACTACCTACTTCTTTCTATCAAATTTGTATTTCTATAGACATGTTTTATCTTATGATTATTTTTTTAATGAAATCTTATATTTTATGCTTTTATAAGAGTTTTAATTTGTATAATATTTTAAAATCTATAAACTAGTATTATTTATTAACAATAGATTGAATATATATATATATATATATATATATATATATATTTTAAAATCAAATTTAGGTGTAATAAAAACCTATATAAAACTAAATAAAACTTATTTAAATTTATAAACAACAATATTTTATTTAAAGATGATGTCACAACCACTCAATAATATTATATATGTGTATGAATTACATTTTAGCAACCTCTTCAGCTTTACTAATATTGTTGTGGTCATCTTTCTTGTCTGACAACAACTACTTGTCATTCACTTGACTAAAGTCTCAACAAACGTAAAATAGTTCATCTTGGTGAAAACAAGCTTTTGTACCTTTTTGGCACTGAATGAATTTACAACTTGGAATAGATGAAGTCAAATGTCAAGAAGTTTCTTCTAGCAATTGCATTGAATGTAGCCACTGTAAACAACTCAATTGCAATTTGTTGTAGGAGCGACCATGTGATTCCATTGGCTTGCTAATATTACAGCAGGGTCTTACATTTATCAATCAATATTTGAACTTTCAAGCTTAAATTGTTGAATTGAGATGACATAATTTGTAAATTATATATAGAAATCTTTTCTTTGAGTATTATCTATAGATGTAGTATCATCAACAAGACTTTTAATAAAAATGTCTTCAAGTTCTTTCCAATTTTTTTCAAAAGACCTTCTTTAATGAATCAAGGGTCTAATAAGTGCAATAAGCCATGAGCATTACTATATAAGAACTTAAATCTTTAATAAGTTATGTTTGCTAAGTAATGCAATTTGTTGTCACAGATACAAAATATAGACTAGAAATCTAAACAAGAAGTTCAAGAAGAACTGGCAGGAACTGGATTAATGTCACGGACACAGAATATAGACTTGAAGTGTAAACAAGAAATTCAAGAAGAATTGGCAGGAACTGGATTAATCAAATGAGTACAGAAACAACACAAGAGAGATGAGCTAGAGCTCCAAGAGATGTGTTGTCGAGACTGAAGAACTCTTCAGCCTCGATTCCAATATATACTCCTATCTAGGAAGCTTCTCAAGCAGCTTCCACCAACTAGGAAGCTTCTCAAGTAACTTCCACCAACTAGGAAGCTTCTCAAGTAGCTTCCACCAACTAGGAAGCTTCTCAAGCAACTTCTACTAACTAAGAAGCTTCTCAAGCAACTTCTACCAATTAGAAAGATGTTAGAAGGCTCTGGAAGATTCTAGAGAGTTTTAAGAACCTTTTAGAATATTCTAGAAGGTTTTCATAAGTATGTCCTTGACATCACCTCCTCATCTAGCTTCGAGGTCTCCGAGAAGCCATTTGAATTGTATACTCACAAACGTAGGAAATCGAACATTTGTCGCATAGTCTTTGCAATATATTCCAGCTGTCGTTCACAAGGCACATGATTCATGGGCCCTTGTAGCCACCAATAATGACCAACACCTTCCACTTGAGACCATGCTTGAACTTCTGTATCTTCATTGTGAAAACGACCTGAAAATATCGCTTTGCCACTACTTGTATGAGTTGGTTCAACTTCAAAGACAATTACAAGTGACCTGTTGCTTGCTATTCTTTGATGTCTTCTTGGCTCTTCTAATTCTTCATCTCAAGGTTGATGTTGTGAGCTACTCGATTGAGATGGTATCACTAATACAGTATTTACATTCTCACTAGCCATATCTAAATACACCTTGATATTAGATATCTTAATACTACGAAATACAACAAGTTATGTTTTGATAAGACTTAGATCCCTTTTCTATTCATTTCTCCAGAGAAGGCTTCATCTTGATGCTTTGTTAATGGCCAGCTTTTGATTTATTAGGATATCGTCAATGGAATTTCTGTACCTTTTGCAACGCATTGGCGAGACTTTTGGCCGGTTCCCATATTCGTTCATTAATATCGTAGCCGCTCCAATGCACAAAGTACTCTAATTTATTCTATCCTCGCCGTGAATCTAGTATCTTTTCTACCTCATATTCTTTGTTGTTTTCAATTTCTATACTAGGTGGCGGACATTGCACTCTTCCAGGAAAAGATGATTTCCGATAAGGTTCTAACAAAGAAACATGAAAGACAAGGTGTACCTTCATAGCAACTGGTAACTCTAAGCGGTATGCCTCAGGATTGATTTGCTTCTGGATAACAAATGGTCTCAATCTCTGAGAGTCCAACTTATCACATGGCCGCTTGGTCTTGATATTTTGTCGAAGAAGCCATATTTTATCTCCAATTTTGAAATTAGGTGCCTGATTCCAAAATTTATCCATGGATGCTTTATAAGACTCTTGGACAATTTGCAATTGAAGCTTCAATGTGGTTTAAAGCTCTGATAGCTGTTACACCAATCCTTCAAGTGTTGGGTTGTTATTCGCTGACGGTCTCAATAGATCAAGCTTTGGATGGTATCCATAGTTGGAAAAGAATGGTGTTTTTTGAGTCGACCCATGAAGGGTGTTGTTATATGCAAACTCAGCTAGTGGTAGATATGTAGTCCAATCATCTTGTTGATAATTGATGCTGCATCGTAAATACTGTTTCAAAATTTGATTCACCTGTTCCGTTTGGCCGTCAATTTGAGGATGGAATGCCGAAGAAAGCTTGATCTCCACCTTCAATATTTTAAAAAAATATCTCCAAAACTTTGATACAAATTGGGTTCCTTGATCCGACACGATATCATCTGATAGACCATGATATTGATACACATTATCAAAGAAGAGCCTTGTTGTATCTTCGCTTGACGATGTCTTCTTGCAAGGGATAAAATGTTCCATCTTTGTAAGTCGATCCACCACAACAAAGATGTTGTCAAATGAATCCGATGGCGGTAGATCTATAATAAAGTCCATGGAAACTGAAGACCATAGACGATACGGAATAGGCAATGGCTGTAGAAGTCCATAAGGGCGATGCAGAGGGTTCTTGGATCTTGAACAAATGTCACAAGAGAGGACAAAATCTTTCACATCCTTCCACATTTGGAGCCACTAGAAATCTTGAGAAATGAGTTCCAAGGTCTTATTGAATCCGAAATGTCTCGGAGCTAGAAAGTCATGACGAGATTGAAGGCATTGAATAGTCTTTGCTATTTTCCAGGTCCATAAGTAATAACGAAGTCAAATCTAGATAGCGACATATTCCATCGAGCTTGACGACGGTTTAGAATCCAAGCCGATATGAAATACTCCAGATTCTTGTGATTTGTATATATGGTCACGGGATGCACAGCTCCTTTGAGGAAGTGACACCATTCTTAGAAAGAATCCACTATAGCAAGGAGTTCCTTATCATGAATCTCATAGTTGATCTCAGCAGCAGAAAACTTTTGTAAATAGAATGCAATTGGATGAAGCTTATTGTCGATGCCCATCTGCGAAAGTACGGCTCTTAAAGCAAAATCCGAAGCATTGATTTCCAAATAGAAAGCCTTTGTAAAGTTTGGGTGTACCAAGATTGGAGCCGTATTAAATGCAATTTTAAGATTTTGAAATGCTTTTTTTGCTAGAGGTCCCCATTTGAACTTATCTTTACATGTTAATCGAGTGAGTGGAGTAGCAACTTGAGAATAATTCTTAATGAAGATCTGATAGAAGTTAGCAAAGCCGAGAAAACATTGTACGTCTCTAACCGTCTTTGAAACTTCCCAAGTCACAATTGCTTCCACCTTCTTGGAATCCATCTTCAAGCCTTCCGTAGTCGCAACAAATCCTAAAAAATCCATCTCAATTTGGTGAAATAAGCACTTTTTTAACTTAGCGTAGAGTCCTCACTCGCGTAGTTTTTTGCATATAAAATGAACATACTTCTTATGCTCTTCTTCGTTCTCAGAAAATATCAAGATATCATCTAGATAGATGACAACAAAATCATCTAGATATTCTTGAAAAATATTATTCATCATGTGTTGAAAGACCGACAGAACATTGGTAAGACCAAATACCATAACATTATACTCAAAATGACCATACCTTGTACGAAAAGCTGTCTTCTATTCGTCTCCTTCTTTGATTCGCACAAGGTTGTAAGCTCCCCTTAGATCAATCTTTATAAAGATCTTTGCACGTCCAAGTTGTTCTAGAAGACTAGAGATCAAAGGTAATGGATAGCAATTCTTCTTTGTCACCTTGTTGAGACCTCGATAGTCCACGCAGATCCGTAGTGAGCCATCTTTCTTCTTCACAAATAAGATAGGTGCTCCAGCTGGTGACTTTGAATGATAAATGAAGTTTTTGGCTAGGTTCTCGTCAATGTATTTCTGCAACTCAGCCAACTCCATCTGCGATAGGTTGTAGATTGGATCAAAAGGCAGTTGTGCTCCTTCTTGTAATTCTATGGCATAATCATATGGTCGATGTTCTAGTAGCATGTCAGTATTTTTTTTTTGGAATACGTCTTGAAAATCCTTATATTGCTCCGATATACCTGCTATTGAAATCTGCTCTCCACTAGTTGGAGTCGCATAAATGACCAATGGTGTGCCTTCCTTGCACAATCTTACAAACGTTCTTGCTCCAATGAATAAGGATTTTTTGGTTTGGTGTCTTCTTCCAAGGTTGTCCTCATGTTATTTTATGGGAAATGTTATCCTCTGCAACCTCCAATCTATGTATGGATTATATTTTTTCAACCAAGAAAGAGCAAGAATAATAGGATTTATCGAGGTGCTAATAATGTTGAAAATAATATAACTACTATGGTTTTTAAACGTCACTTCTATAGGTTTTGATTCATGGGTGATACTACCAGATAATAAAGGTCGTCCATCTATTACTTCTACGTGAACAGGTTTGGATTTTTGTACTAGAGGAGTTTTGTGATGCTTAGCAAATTTTTGGACTAAGAAACAAGCAGATGCTCCTGAATCTAATAAGGCTAAGGTTTTTAGTTTTTCAGGACTA
Organism: Physcomitrellopsis africana; assembly: GCA_036785485.1. Lineage (NCBI taxonomy): Eukaryota > Viridiplantae > Streptophyta > Bryopsida > Funariales > Funariaceae > Physcomitrellopsis > Physcomitrellopsis africana. The sequence continues at coordinate 126,390 of JAWRVF010000058.1, read as the reverse complement.
AAAGACAAAAGAATTATAAAACAATGGGCAGGTTGAGTAGAAAGAGAGGAACTTCGTTTTGATTTGTCCAGGCGCACAATTCCTATTGTGGCTGGGCATCCTCGTTTTCCTGAACAAATGCACCTCTATTCTTGATGCTGCATCCATTTTGCTTCTTAAGACAATTTCCAGCTCTATGGCCTTTTCCACCGCAATAAAAGCACAAACCTTTTTTCATACATTGCTTCTTTTCTTCTGGAATAAGGGATTTGACACATACCGCATCAATCTGCATGTCCTCTGTCTCTGATTGTGAATTTAGGCTACTTGCCAATATAATTGCACCGTGACGACTTGTATATTGTCTGGAGCATTAATCTTAGCAACGTTGAAATAGGCGGTTATCGCACTTCACAACTTAGCTAATGGCTTCGTTGAGCGTTTGTGGATCAGGAAGAGATAACAACAAATCCTTCACATCATCTCTTAAATCCCAATAGAATTGATTCATCAATGCTTCTTTATCCTAGTTGATGTTGCATGCTAATTGCTTGAAATCCAATGCATAGACTGATGTAGAGCGAGTCCCTTGTCATAGCAATTGAATTTTTGTTATAGCCCATCGAGCCTTGTCATGCTCACCAAATGCTTCCGCAAATGCCTCCAAAAAAGTCTCAAAGTTATTCAAAATTGGTGATCTTTTTTCAAATAGAGGAGCAAACCACGATAGAGTTTGTCTCGTAAGTAAAGTTCTAACCAATCCAACACGTGATTCCTCTGTCGGATAACGTTTGGGTTGTAGAGCTATTATTAACTTGGTTTAATTAACAAAACCTCAAAACTTGGAGCATATGCCATCAAACTTATTTAGAAGGCTAATTTGAGGCTCCTTTCGTTGTGGAAGCAATGATTCTCATTGAACCACAGATAAAGATGCTTCTTTTGGTGCAGAAGCTTGAGGCTGATGAAGCCCAGATTGTGCTATTCCGGATGCTCCATCCTTATGAAGTCTTGCAAAGACTCCTTCCATCACCGTAGTTCTCTGTGATAATGTAGCAAGAGCATTCATAATGGCATCCATCTTAGACTCCAAACTTTTACTCATATTAATGTCTTGACCTCCAACCATTCTAAGAAAAAAGAAGTAATTATTTCTACAAGAAAGAAATATTGATTTAGAAGAGGGTACTCCGCATCTTCTAAAATGCCTTAAGACCTTCAAGAAGAGGGGTAATCCACTCTCTCCAAGAAGAATAAGATCCCAATATTATGACACACAAGCTATCAGTTTGGAAGAAAGTAATCCGCAACCTCTAAAATACTAGTGTATCTTCAAGAAGAGGGGTAATCCACACTCCAACAAGAAAGAATTAGCTCTGATATCTAAGATGAGAGTAGTCTCAAAAAACTGTCACGGACACAAAATATAGACTAGAAGTCTAAACAAGAAGTTCAAGAAGAACTGGCAGGAACTGGATTAATGTCACGGACACAGAATATAGACTTGAAGTCTAAACAAGAAGTTCAAGAAGAACTGGCAGGAGCTGGATTAATGTCACGGACATAGAATATAGACTTGAAGTCTAAACAAGAAGTTCAAGAAGAATTAACAAGAATTGGATTAATCAAATGAGTACAGAAACAACACCACAGAAGTGAGCTAGAGCTCCAAGAGATGTGTTGTCGAGATTGAAGAACTCTTCAGCCTCGACTCTAATATATACTCCTATCTAAGAAGCTTCTCAAGTAGCTTCCACCAACTAGGGAGCTTCTCAAGCAGCTTCTACTAATTAAAAAGCTTCTCAAGCAACTTCTACCAAGTAGGAAGATGTTAAAAGGCTCTGGAAGATTCTAGAGAGTTCTAAGAACCTTCTAGAATATTTTAAAAGGTTTTGATAAGTATGTCCTTGACATTTGTTTACAATCTGTTAGGATTGTAAAATAATAGATTAGCAAAGAAATAAGAAAAGGATTACAGAACTAGAATAATTTCAAGAACAAAGAACTGAATGGACAAGAACAAAAAATTAGATCATTAACAAGAACAAGAGACTAGATTGATATGAAGAAATAAGGCAACACTTTGGATTGCTCCAAGACTTGTGTTGGTAAGATTGAGGTGTACCTCAGTCTTGCCTCTTATTTATACTATAAGGCCTATGTCCTATTGAATCTTCTAATAGTACATTAGAAAATTTTAGAAGATTTAGGAAGATTCTAGAAGACTAAGGCAAGTTCAAAAACACTAAAGAAGATTCTAAAAGATTTTGAAAGGATGCAAGAGATTTTAGACGATTAAAAAAGATTCTAGAAGGTTTTAGATGACTATAAAAGATTCTAAAAGACTAAAGAAGATTTTAAAAGATTTTGAAAGATTTAAGAAAATTATTGAAGATTTTAGAAGACTACGGAAGGTTCTAAAGAATTATAAAAAAATTCTAGAATGTGGTGATTTAAAGTATATTCATGATACAATTAAAGTTTTTTTTTTAGAAAATTTAGTTAAATATCTCAAAAATTAATAGAAATTAAATAGATTTTGAAAACAAAATAAGAATTAAATTGATATTTGACAATGAGCTAGTTAATTGGTCAAAGGATTTTGAGGCTCTTAATAAGATGAACTTTGAAGTTTTTGTCAAAAATGGTATTCATAATCTTGGTCTATTTAGCTTTTTTTGTTGTATTGCCAATTGTCAAAGATATGAAACATAAACAACCAAAGTATCAAAAAATTCTTGTGATACTTGAAAAGAATAAAGAATCATTCAAAGATGGTATAACTATTAGAGATATATACTTTGAAAGTTCACAAAACCTTCTAAAATATTTTAGAAGCTTCCAAGTTAGTGGAAGTTGCTCAAGAAGCTTCTTAGTTAATAGAAGTAACTTGAAAAGCTTTCTAGTTAGTAGAAGTAGCTTGAAAAGCTTTCTAATTGGTTGAAAGAGATTGAAAAGCTTCCAAGTTGGTAGAAGCTACTCAAACTCAAGAAGCTTCCTAGATACGGATATATATTGGAGTCAAAGCTGAAAAGTTTTTCAATCTTGACAATATATCTCTTAGAGTTTTAGATCACCTTTCTTGATATTGTTCATGTACTCATGTAGTTAATTCAAGTTCTTTTTGGTTTCTATTTGAAACCTATTTCTAATTCAAATTTCTTGCTTTGTATTCTTGTATCTTTCATAGCTTGTTGAGATTGCCATCATCTTCAATATCAGAGTTGAATCCTTCTTGTTAGAGAGCAAATTATTCTTCTTTTTAAAGATATATCAATGCTTTAAAGGTTGTGGATCACCCTCCTCTAAATTAATATTTTTTTTATCATAATATTAGAGCTTTATCTCTCTTGTGAGAGAGTGAATCATCCTTCTCCTTAAAGGTCTTAAAGTCTTTTAGAGCTTGCAGATTATCTTCTTCTAAATTGATATTTTTTTCTTATAGATTTTTTTTTTTTTTTTTTTTTTTTTTTTTTTTTTTTTTCTTGAAATGATTAGAGTTCAAGATATTAGTATGGCCAAATCTTCTGAGTTCAAGTAAGATGCTATTATAAGTTCTCTTATTATTCTATTTGCTAGAACTGTAGAGATTGAAGGAGTTACAAAATTTTATAACGACACAATATTTGAAGATAGATTGTATCTACTTCTAACTTTTGCACTTAAGAATGTAGTAATACTTACACTACACCAAAAAAACCAACTATTCAGCAATACAAGAAATCTCAAGTTTAGTCTTCTAGAGAAATATGATGATATACGTTCAAATTCCGAAGGTTTGTCAATCAAATTCAATTGATAATAATTCTATAACTCAATACTTATTTGACAGAAGAATCACACATTGGATTAATTGGCACCTTATTTACAAGGTAAGCATTATCATAGTTTGCTTTCTTATTTGAAAAGAGATCATTAATTTTAAGCAACTTTAAAATTTTTATTGAAGTATTTGTAGAAGCATTTGGAAAACATGATAAGATTCATTGAATAATAGCCAAGATTTGAGCATTATGTCAAAGAGTGTGCTTTGTATCAGTCTATGCATCTCATTTTAGGCAATTAGCATGCAATATCAATTAGAACAAAGAAGTCTTAATAAATCAATTCTATAAGGAATTAAAAGACAATATAAAAGATTTGTTATTATTACCTTTGGATCTACAATACTTCAATAAAGACATCAATCAAGCTATAAAATGTGATAATTAATTATTCCAATATTATTAATATCAATGTTTATAGGCTTCTATAAGATAATACACAATTTGATACACTCTTGTTATATTCGCAAGTATTTTGAATTTGTATTCAAAAATAGAAGATATACAACTTGTTGTAGTATGTTTCAAACTTCTTAGTCTACAAGAAAAAAAACATTGGATGGAAATAAGTCTATACCTATATTGTAGTAAGAAAGGCCACAAAGTTGGCAATTGTTCAAAAAAAACAAAATCAACACATCACTAAAATTAAGAATGCAATTGTTCAAAAAAATAAAGATGTTTAGTCATAGTAGGGATCATACAATTAAATAACTCAACATTGCAAAACTATTCAGGTCCTTCTCTTTCTGCTCAATTTGCTCATTGCTTTACAATTCCTTTGTGTTTTGACTCTTAAAAGCTTCAAACAATTGCTTTGTTAAATTCAATAACGTTTGCTTGTTTCTTAGATTAGGCATTTGCTAAGCTTTATAATATTCTTCTAATACAAAAATCCAAACTTATTCATATAGAGATAGTAGATGAACAATTCTTATCCTTGAGTAGTGTCATCTATGAAACAATGCCTATAAAAGTGTTGTTTAAAGACTATAGTAGCCAAATTATAGTCAATGTTATTAGGACTCTTTCAAAATTTGTTATTCTTAGACTTTTTTGGTTGAAAAAGCATAATCCATCTATAGATTGGAAGTTATAAATATTAATATTTCCAATAGAAATCCTTGCAAGAAAACTTCAAAAAAGTCATAAACCGGTAAGCCTTTATTTGTTGGAACAAAAGTCTTTATAAGATTGATTAAAGAAGGTACACCATTTTTTATTTATGTGATGCCAGCTATAGAAAATATGACTTTATTGGCAAGTATTTCAGAGCAATATAGCAAAATTTAAGATATTTTTTAGAAAAAAAAAACTAATATATTATTGGAGCACCGACCATATGATTGTATTATAGATCTTCAAAAAAAAATGCAACCACCTTTTGGCCCAATTTATAATCTTTTTCAAAATGAGCTTTTGATATTAAAGGATTATATTGATAAAAATCTTGCAAAGAATTTTATCAAGCATTCAAAGTTTCTAACAAGTGTACATATATTCTTTGTAAAGAAAAAAGATGGTTCTTTGCATATGTATGTTGATTATTGAAGATTGACTAAGATAATGATAAAAAAATCATTATCTACTACGATTAATTTCATGACTTTTGGAACAATTCAACCAAATCAAGATCTATACTAAAATAGATCTTTGTGGAGTATACAACTTAGTATGAATCAAGAAGGGAGATGATTAGAAGACCATATTTTGGACAAAGTGTAGATATTTTGAATATAATATCATGCCCTTTGAATTAATAAATGCATCCACCATCTTTCAACATTTAATGAATGACATTTTTTGATAGCATCTAGATAAGTTTGTTGTGATCTTTCTTGATGATATCTTGATCTATTCAAAAAATCTGGAAGAACATGAAGAGTATATAAAGTTGATATTATAAAAGTTACAAGATGCAAATCTGTACACCAAGCTAGAGAAATATGTATTTCATCAACCAAAATTAGAATCTTTAGGATATATTGTATCTACTAAGGATTTGATGATAGATCCTAAGAAAGTGGAGGTGCCTATGCAAAGGACCATTTCAAAGACTGTAAGAGATATATAATATTTTCTTGGATTTGCTAACTGCTATCAAATCTTCATGAAAAATTACTTTCAAGTTGTTGTCTTTCTTACTCAATCGATATAAAAAGATAAGTTGGAATGATGGCCTTAAGTAGAGAAGGTATTCCAAAATCTCAAGATGGTATCTACTAAAGCTCCAATCTTAATACATCTAAACTTTATAAAAGTATTCTATATAGAAACTAATGCTTTAGATTTTGCACTAAAGGCCGTACTTTCATAAATGGATATAGACAATAAACTCTATCCTATTATATTTTATTTTCAAAAAAATTTGTTGCCAAAATTAATTATAAAATATACAATAAGAAGCTTCTTGCTATTATAGATTATTTTGAAGAATAGCATCATCTTTTTGAAGGAGTAATACATCTTGTGACTATATATACAAATCACAAGAACTTAAAATATTTTGTATCAGCTTGGATTCTTAACCATGGCCAAGCTTCATAGAATATGTCATTATCTCGATTTAACTTTGTTATCATTTATTAACCTCAGAAGCAATAGTGGTTGTCTAATATTTTATCAAGGATATCATATCTTATATTAAAGGCAAAAAAGACAGCATTTGATTAATAATATACAACTTTGTTAAAGTTGGAGCAATTTCACCTTTGCGCCACTATTACATTTACATCTATTGATTCTAATTTTCTTAATGAGGTGTATGTTGCAACCACTAATGATGCTTTAGTCTTTGATATCAAGCGTCATCTCAATAAAAATGCTCACAAGTTTAAATTCAATGAAGACCTTCTATATTTTAAAAAACTTTTGTATATCCCAGAAGGACCAATATGACTATGCATTCTTCAATCTCACCATGATTTTTTAACTATGGGTCTCTTTAGATTTAATAAGTCCTTGGAACTTATTTTTCAAGATTTTTGGTGGCTTCAAATATAAAAAACTGTGAAGGATTTTGTGCTTGCTTGTGATATTTGTTGAAGGTCCAAGAGTCTTCAATGTTGCCCTTATGGACTTTTACAACCCTTGTCTATTCCAAAACGGTTATGGTCTTCTATTTCAATGGATTTTATCATGGATCTAGTGCCATCCAATTCATTAGATAGTATCCTTATGGTAGTTGATCAACTCACAAAAATGGCTTATTTTATTCCTTGCAAGAAACTGTTTTTAGTGAAGAAATTGCAAAGTTTTTTTTTGATAATATATATATATCAATATCATGGCCTACCAAATGATATTATATTTGATTAAAGATCTCGGTTTGTATCTAAATTTTGAAGATGCATTTTCAAAATATTGAAAGTCGATATTAAACTTTCTTCAACTTTCTATCATCAAATTAAGAGTCAAACAAAACAAATTAACAAAGTTTTAGAGCAGTATTTACGATACAGCATCAATTATTAATAAGATGATTGGATTTCATATCTACAATTAGTAGAATTTATATATAATAATATTATTCATGCCTCAATTCAACAAACATCATTTTATTCCAACTATGGATACCACCCCAAGCTTAATTTATAGAGTACGCCAAAGAACAATAATCTAATAGCTGAAGGATTTGCAAAGTATCTATCACAATACCAAATAATCTTGAAGCTTCAATTACAAACACCTCAAGATGCTTATAAGACATCTATAGATAAATTCAAAAATTAATTGTATGCTTTTCATATTGGAGATAAAATATGGCTTCTTCGATGGAACATCAAAACCAAGCAACCATAGAATAAGTTGGACTATCAAAGATTAGGACCATTTTCTATCTAAAAGCAAATTAATTTAGTGGCATATCACTTCAAAATACCAACTTCTATGAAGGTACATCCAATTTTTCATATCTCTCTTTTGGAACCTTATCAAGAATTGTATATTTTAGAAAGAGTATAATAATTACCGCCTAATATCAAAATTGAAGATCATGAAGAATACGAGATTGAAAAGATACTTGATTCACGACAAAGGTGGGACAAATTAGAATATCTTATTAATTGGCATGGCTATGATATCAATGAGCGCACATAAAAATCATCCAAAAATCTTGCAAATGTGTTTGAAAAGATATAAAAATTTCATTGACTCTATTTCCACAAATTCAAATGTATTTGATGATAATTTCTTGGTGAAGATTGGATTCAAGGAATACATATAAGAGGGGGGAGAATTAAACCAAAGTCTTTATTAGTATGCAATCATCTATTCTAAGATAGAATAGATGGGATGTTTCAACAATGGAAGTATTAATTTAAGGCCATAGATGATTTCTTTGAGGATTAATAGAATCTATTGCCTAAGAATGGAAAATAAAATACATAGCTTTATTAGTGCAACATATTTTTGACCTTCTACATATGTACAAAGATTTTCAAAGGTATAAGCTCCTCTTAAAATTTGTTGCTAGAAAAGGAGATGATATTAAAAACATACACTTTGGAAGCTAACAAAACCTTCTAAAACATTTTAAAAGCTTCCAAGTTAGTAGAAGTAGCTTAAAAAGCTTCTTAGTTAGTAGAAATAGCTCAAGAAGCTTCCTAGTTGGTAGAAGAAGCTCGAAAAACTTCTAAGTTGATAGAAGCTAGTCAAGAAGCTTCTTAGATAGGAATATATATTGGAGTCGAGACTAAAGAGTTCTTCTCTCTCAACAACGCATCTCTTGGAATTCTAACTCACCTTTATTGGTATTGTTTGTGTACTCATCTAGTTAATTCAAGTTCTTATTGATTTCTACTTGAAACATATTTCTAGCTCAAATTTCTTACTTTATATTCTTGTATCCTTGGTAATTATATTAAATTAGACTAGCTATTGCCAAAGACAAGAAGAATAGAGACTCTTGAAACAAGACTAGGAATAAAAAAAAATATAGACAAGAGTAAAGAAGGCTTCATTCTTGTTTCTATATATACTTTCTACCTAAAAGCTGTATGGCAATATTCAATAAGACTTCCAGTACGTGTCCAATTTACAAGACACATGTCAAACTTATAAGACAAGATTTTTATATGTATGCCATGTAATTAGCTTGTTCTACAAGCTATCAACATGAGCGACTTGTGTCAAACTTATAAAACAAGTTTTTTATATGTGCGACATGTGTCAAACTTATAAGATAAGTTTTTTATATATACACCATGTAATTAGCTTGTTCCACAAGCTATCAATATGAACAATACATGGCTAACTTGTTGGCTAAGTTTCTAACCTATCAATCACCTATAAACATGAATAAAAATGAAATTATGACTATAAAGCTTTTACAAAGCTTCAGTATAAGATGTTATCAAATTAATCTATTTTTATTTATTTTTATCTATCTTATTTAGATAACTATTAAAATAAATCTTATGTGTGTGACACTGATTATGAAGTCACGTTTACATACAAGGCCATGCAAAATAGATTTAAAATTGAAAACTATCTCCATATATTTTTGTAAAGATCTCCATCTGGTCTATACCAACTTTACAAGTATACAAAGGTTGTGAGGCTTTCGTAGCTTTGATAGCCTAGACTTCATATTCTAGTGGCCATTAAAAAACTTATTAACATCATTAAGATTGGAAGCAAATTTTTGAAGATACTCAAACAAGTAACCAATATGATAGTTTGATTTTGTTTTTTTTTTTTTGGCTTCATAGTTTTGGTCATTGTAAAGATGTCTTTGACTAACAAATAGAGATCATAGAATGTGCATCCTTAAAAGAATGATGAAGAAAACTTAGCAAACAATATTTTCCATGCTTTCTTATTTGTAAATGAATTATCTATCATTACTTTAACAAATTTGATATTGTTATTCTTAATGATACATTCAATATTCTTTGCAATCCATTTGAAAGTATGACTTTATTATTCTATTGAAACAAAATCCAAGAAGAGGCTCATTTAAAGTAGAATTGTTGCCATATTATTAACAATTGGTTTATTGTAGATATTGGATTAGGCATCAAAAATAAGAAAGACTATAAAAGATGCTAATTTCAAAAATTAATTGCATTTGCCTTTGATCTCTTTGTAACATTATTCAAAAAGTATATTGTTGATCTTCTTACAATTAGAAAAAAAGTCATTGTTGAATTTGAAAACTTTTATTACAACTTTGAGATTGTTATCCTTATTTGTTTAAAATATAATTTTTATTACAAAATAATGCATTGCCAAATACTTTTGAAACATTCTCCTAATAGCTATGGTGACCTTCAGTAGCATAAACTTATTAATTGAAGTTTACTTTCTAAACAACAAAATAGATCTAAAAGAACCAAAGGTGGAAGCTTGCTTTATCTTGTTGCCATAGCTAAAACACCATTCAAGAATTTCTTCTTGAATTTAGGATTTCTTAAAGAGTTCTATTATAACCTTGAAAAGTTTACACTTGTTAAAAAGATCAGCCATTGCATACTTGCTCTTCCTTTGAATGGTGTTCTTGCAATGTTTGCAAATAACAAACTTCAATATGTATGGGTTGGCAATGTCTATAAAATTAAACAAGAAACCATTAGATGGATAGATGCACCTTTTCTTGCCAAATTCATTGATAATAATTTTATCATTATCATCTTTAAATTACATTCCTTCTGTTGTCATATTATATGTTGACTTGTTCGGGAATGCACTGGGCACTTGGCTGTAGAAGGTAAAGTTGTGTTTGCAAATAATCAAGAAATCCTAATAGGTTTCAGCCATATATGAAGAATGTAATTCAAAGTTCAATTCAAAAGTGTTTAAAAACACTCCTCTTAGTAACATCAACCATATAGATACCCCAATAGCCTCATTTCTTTTACAATTAAGTAATTTTTATTTTTATTTGTAAGCCCTAATCCTAATTAGTGAGCTTTGACAAGCTATAACTTTCAATCCAACCGTCCACTTAGTGTGAAATTTTGCACACAAATTTTGGTATAAGCCTTCTATATGCTTAGAAAAATTCAACCCAATCCAACATACAAATTGCGAGGAAATGCCCAAAAATCGCACTAATGACACTCAACCGCCAACTTGAAAATTGATGCAAAAATTCCAGTGGTGATTTCTCCTTCTTTCATAGTTAACTTTAGCTCAAACTTAGTATGTAGCTCGAACTATAAGTCTTCTATCACCATGCCAAAATTTACATTGATCCAATTAGTAGATCTTTAGTTATCATAGAAACCCTATCCATCCCTAAGCTGCCAACTTCTGACAACTCTTTGTATCAAAGCTCAAATATCTCCTGATTGCATTATTAGATTGACACAAAATTTTATATACACTTATCACACCCAACAATCCAAACAATATCAAATTTTGAGCCATAGATGCTACACAGATTGCACAAATCACTCAAGAATGCAAACCATCATTATCTTATATAAAACCCATTTTATACTCATTTTTATAATTTGTACTTAATTAATTATTTTATAATTTACAAACCATCATTATCTTATATAAAATCCATTTAAATTTAAATCTAATTAATCTTATTTTTTTGAAAAAATTTAATTTTAGATTTTATTATTAAGCCTAATCAAATCTAATTAAACTTTTATCAAAAAAACCTACACCTATAATCTTTATTATTGACACTCTTGCTTTAATTTTTAACTCATATGATTGTGAATAAAATTTGGTAGGTATAAACTCATAGTTAAAATTTCAAGTACAAACATTAACAACAATGTGTGAATTTAATAGGTCAAAGGAGTTGTATGAGAAGAAACATAATTTTTTTATTGATTATAAAAATAACAAGAAAACCAATGAAATTTTATAATCAAATCAATATTAAGGTTGCAAGTTTCTTAACCAAATAGACACTTATAAAAACATATATAAGAAATCAAATTCTACCAAGCACAATCAAAGAAGATGAAGATAATAATAATATATAAGATATATTAATATTAGATGTTATTAAAAATCAAGTGAATTTAAGAAAATTACTATAATATTATATATATATATATATATATATATATATATATATTTTAACAAGAAGTAATAACTTTAAAATAAATTAAAAGATATTTTTATGCAAGTAGCTTTAAGTTCTTAAAGTCTTTTTACAATGGTTTACTAAAAAATATGGATTGTTGTAGGACAACTATACTATTGAAATTGTAACTATTTTTTATGTATTTAAAATTATTAATATTCTAATTTTTAATTCTAGATTCTATTGCAAATTTGTACTTGTGTACAAATTTAAACATGATTTCATAATTTTTTGTAGTATCTTGTAGCAAATATTTTTTATACTTATTTTTTTATTGAAAATATTTTATATTTATTACCAAAATATTTTAGAATTAATGCTTATCTAATATTTAAAACTTTCTTTGGATCTAAATTTTAAATTCTACTTTATGTTCTAACAATTAAGATCTATTTTCCCTATAATTCTTGTTTATATTTTAATCCTCTATCATATAATTATTTTTAAAATTTTTATTAATTTTAAATGGTGTATTTTAAATTATAGATTAATATTTTTCAAAGATGATTTTTTCCAACAAGCAAAAGTCTCTTATCAGACTATCAGATGATGGTATTTTTAAAGTTGATTTTTATATATAAAGTTAATTTCAACTAATAAAAATATATAAATATTTTTTTTAGTTGTTACAAATATTTATATTATTTTAATAAATATAATTAAATATAATTAAATAAAAATATATTAAATAGATAATATTTTTCTTAAAAATATTAAATTTTTTTTTAAACACATATTAAATCCTTAGATTCTTTTAGATATGTCACGTAGTTATTGAAACTTGTCTTATAAGTTTGCTGCTTTCAAGAAGTTGTGTTGAAAGCAACCTATAATTTAATACTTGAACCACAAGCCTCATAGTTCTTAAGAAAGAGTAATTAAACCATCTTTTACATAAAATATATATAATTTGATAATATAATTAATATTTTATTAGAAATATATTAAAAATATATTTTTAGTATATTTTTAATTAAAAAAATTAATCTAATTAATATCAAAGATATGAATCTAAATAAAAATTTGAAAAGATAATCTTTTGATTGGATATTATTGATAAATATAATAAAATTATAACAATTAGTAAAATCTAATTATAAGGCTTTTGTATAATTTTGGTTAAGTTTTTTAAAACTAATTTTAGAAATTTCTTAATAAAAAAAGATATATTACAATCTAATTATTAATAAATATTTTATTAATTGTTATTAAATCTTTTATGTAAGTAGAAAGATTAACTCACATTCATTAAATGATATTCAATCAATCAATAGATTCCAAAATTATCATTTTGTTATATTTTTTATATTTATTATTTTAATTTTTTAAAAATAAATATATAAATATTTTTTAATTATCTAAATTTATTTAAATTTATTTTTTTTATAAAAAAATATAATGATTTTATTTTAAAATTTACACGGACAATTAAATTGATATTATTTACAATTTTGTATTGTCTTCTTGTCAAAAATGTTACACTTATATAAATTATAAATTTATAGATTTCTATGCATCATAAATTTTAAACATTACATGATAGTGAAATATAACTTTGTGCCTAACTATTTGACTCATAAAATAGTAAAATAAAAAAATAGAACATTGTAAATTAATCTTTGTAAATTTTAAGGTAATTTTTTCATTAAAAAAATATATGTTAATCTTCTTTTTAAAGTATATTGTTGATGATATCAAAATTAACAAACAATTTTTAAAATTCACAAAGTTGTATTTTTTTACATACAAAAGATATAAACAATTATCAGACACCAAAATTATGAGATTCGTTCTTATTATTCTTTTCTTCTGTAACATTTACATACCTATGTTTTTTTTCCTATTTACACATGTAGTTTTAAATTTTTTAATGTGAGTGTGTTTTTTATTGTAATTTTGATTTTTTTGATGATATTAGAGGAATCAGTTTGTGCAGTTCTTAGTTAAATTGTTTGAATTGAGATTTTTTATTGCGTTGTATATTATTATACATCAGTTACTGGCTTCAGTATATTACTCCCAAAGCAGAGAAAAGGCCTCAATGCTAGTCATATTATTAATAATACGAGATGTTTAGTATTTTTTTAATATAACATTAAATAAGCCTAAAATATTTTAAGTTATTTTAAACTTGAAACAATTGTTAAATTATTTTTATAATTATATTTTTCATCTGCTAAGTCTGTCAAATTAAATTGTCAGATTTATGTTTGTGGTTGAAACATCTAATTACAGTAGTTTTAAAAATAAACTTAATGTATGAAATGAATCAAATTTTGTTAATTATACACCATCAACAATCAAATGAAGGATGTGCAATGCTAATTAAGAGGCAAATATATATATATATATATATATATATATTAATCATTAAACATTATGAGAACAATTATAACTAAAATACATTAATATAGATATGAAATTCAACACACAAATATTATCTTTGAATAAAAATTATATGGTTTAATGTTTTTCGAAAATTAAATTAGAAATATTTTTTTATGTAGATTTCATTTTTCAATATATGCCAAAACATGTGTGAAAATTGAATTATGTAGAAACTTTATACTTCTGCTGCAATTATATCCAAATAAGTGTATTGTAGAAATAAATGTCTTATAGGTTATGCTTTGAGATGTTTATTAATGTTTATTTATTAATTTAGCATGTTGTAAACATGAGTTTTTAAATTCTTCTAATACTTTCAACAAAAAAAACTTTCCTTTAAAAACTCAAACTATTCTAAAAACATCTTTAAAACTTCTGGTAAGAGCTTTTATGGATTCAAATATATATTTTTGTTAAAATATGCAAGTAATTTTCATAGTAATAATTATCTTTCATTGTCATTAACAAAATTTTAAATATTTTGAATAAATATACACTATAAATATTACAATTCATTAAAAAAAACCTAAAACCTTTTGTATGCATTTCAAAATAAAATGCATTAAAAATGAAATTTACTCAATTGGGTGTGTATATATATATATATATATATATAGGTATGTTTGTTCTGAAAAATAGTTTGTATTTTTATCTTCTTTCTCTATTGAAATTAAAAATTAACAATAGACATACTTATATATATATATATATATATATATACACTTAATTGAGTAAAAATCAGTCTCAGTACACTTATAAAATAATTAGAAAATTTGTCAATCTTTTCCAGTTTTTTGATACAAAATTCCAAGTGAATCAAAACAGAGACACTGCAACTATCTATTGTAAAAACATAAATAAATAAGTTAATTGTGGATATAGAATTAATTTTGATAGCATATATCATCAATGGTTTGAAACCTAGGTCTTAGTCACATTTTTCAGATTCAAGGATTTATTATAAAGGAAATCATTTCCTTGTAAACAGCATTTGGAGCAGCTTTTGCAATTTTTAATGTTCGGTTTCAAAGGTAATCATTGTGGAATGATTGCAATAATTAAGGTAAAAATCATGTGAGATTAAGATTACGTTTCATCCTTTCATCCATAAAAAGGGTCAGATCTTTGAGAATGATGGAACACAACTAAATTATAGTTTCCAAAACCAAATTAATCAGAGTATTCATTTTTATTTTTAATTTTGTTGATGTAGTAATGTCAATAAAAGACAAAAGACAAAAGAAAAGAGACTGAATATGCAGTATCATAGATTTCACGCATTAATCTATAATATTTTTAAAATGTAAGATATCACAAAAGCTGATTATGGATGAAAGGGTGACGTGATTGATTCCGCTTGTTTTGCATCTTATGCAGCGCAATCCTTTTACATTAATTACCTTTAAATCCACGATTCAAAATTACAAAAGTTGCTACTTTTCAAAAACCAAATGCATTGGCTTACAAAAATAGGCAAAAAAGGGAGACCATAGCTGTAAATCTCTTTGTTCAGTACCCATCACATTCCTTTGCATGACCAGCTTCATTGACTGAATTTTGGGAACCAACCAATATGAAGAATTCAAGCATATGTAAAATTCGATGACCAATGAAACCGCCAGGGTGGCTTAAATTTAGGCCTACGGGATTATATTACAATATTGAAGACATCTGAAGGTTTGACTCTGGTTCTTGACTGCAGAGGAGGATTCTCGTTGACGTGAGGAAAATTCCAACGGAAGATTCGTTTTCTATTAGGACGAACGCTCAACCTCAGTCCAGTCTCGACCTTCATGCTCCCCCGATAGCACTGATGAATGGAAGAACTGAACGCAAAGCTTAAATCGTTCGTCCACAATATTGCGAGAAACGAATGTTCACAGAAAAGCACATAGATTATTTATAGACAGTTATTCATCCATCCCGACAGGCACCACATGCCCGGCATTGCAACGGCATTCTCGGCCATTGTCCCCCGATCGACGGCGCAAGTCGCGCGGTGCATCGCATCCGTAAGATCGAAGCCGTTGGAATATTCCTCTATTTGAAAAATTCAAAATGGGGAGGAAAAGGAAAAGGAGGTGGCATTCCTTGCTTCCCCTCCAAAACCTTTGGCTTACTAACAAACCAACTCCGGATAGCCTCCGCGTCGCCCCCCGTTCTTGTTCTTGAAATCTGTTCCGTCGATGCTCAAATTTAGCCCTGAAGCCACTGCAGCTCTGCCCTGGGATTCTTCCAAGTTCGTTTCCGGCGTGTCTGGTTTAGATATGCTTCACTGGTGTGGTGAGCTTGGAGCTGGATTGGACTTGTCGCGAGAATTGCTCATCTTCTTTGGACGGGAATTTGTTCCGAATTAGAGGCTTCTGGTTGTGGATTTCTTCAGGTCGGGTTGGGATTCGGGAGCGATTGAGGTGTATGATGTGGTCGAGTTTAGTTCTTGCAAATTTAGGAATGAGAGTAGGGGAGGAGAGGTGGCAGAGGCGGTCGTTGTGAGTGCAGTGCTCGAGTGTGCAAGATGAAGAGTTTGCAGTTGCGCGTGAGGATTTTTTTCTGCCGTGTTTGTGTGTATGTCCGCCATTGGTTCCCCCTGCAATGAACGCTGAGGGGAGAAAGTGAAGGGGCAAATCTATCTTGATGCTCTGTAGTTTGGAGTAGCAGAATGATTTTGAAGTGAGATTTTCTATGCCCGCTTTTCCCCACTCGACATTCGCCTGCACAGCTACTGGTAATATTCCTTAAGAGAAAGGAATACTTCAATGACTGTCTTCTTGACGGTATGGTAATGACTTTTGTTCGTACCTGAGCGAGTTAAGTTCACTATATATTTTGATGTGGTGATGTTATGTATTCAGTCGAGGTCTTCATGTCTTGGCTATCTGGTCGCTACCTGAAGCAGCTGATGCTATGATGATTAAGTGCTGTTAACAGAGTGAGAGTTTGGTTGAAAAACTCTCATAATTGTATTCGTCTTGTGACCTGATTGTTCATTCCTTCTACGAGAGCTACATACTCTTTTAGAGTGTTTCTGTCTGTAGTCTTTAGTTTCAGTGCATTCATTCGTAGCGTGGTTGATATACTCATTGTTTCTTGCTCAGTCTGTAGTGTCCAAGAAACTAGATATCCATTAGATTGCTGGTAAAATTCACTACAAGAAAATCATGGAGTAGGTTCTAGGGCTAACACCTCCCAGAATGTAACTGAAGTACAATGAGCCAAATTAAAGTAGTCCTGCTGATTGGTATCTGAAGGTTTACCTCCGAGCCACGTCTTGATAATTCTATCACTGCAATGGTGTGGGGCATGGAGCAGGTCACAGTATTCTTGCCTCTCGTACGCCTGATAGGCTTGGAAAATCAAAGAATCTTATATGGTCCTGTAAGTTTGTTTTTCTTACATTTATGTACTGAAGAAGGAGAGGAAGAAGAAGACTGAGCTAATGCTCGGTGGAGTGAAAGTTTTGCAAGAAACACAATTCTTCCACCTTACACAGAAGATGGGACTGCAGGTATTTGGGTACAAAGTCTCGAGTAAACTTAGAGGTCCGCACTAATGAAAAAAATTGCGTGCAACAGGATTTTGACAGGGTTATGCCATCGATGAATTCCCTTACACCTTAAGATTTTGATTAGCATCGTCTCCCAACATGATTAACTGCATGGTTAGTCGTCGTCTTTGTCAAGGTCGCAAGCCTCAAGGGCCGCGCCTCGTCGTCCCAGAAACACCAGCTTCTACTGTACCTGAATTTCAGAATTATTGCCCTGAAGAAAATGTTCTATCCAATCGGAGGTTTTCAGTGGCACCTGAAGGATTCGGAGGAGGAGGACCGTTCTCACAGCAACCTGGGATGTTTTCCCTACAAGGAATTACTGTCGATGGACGGCCTACCGTGCTCGAAGATGGGGATGACAAAGGAAAAACAACACAGCCAAATCAAAGGCCGAGCCGAAGCGATAAAATGTTGAGCAAGCATTTTGTTGCTCCAAGGGCGAGTCTCAATAGGCGAGCTTCGCTTCACGGATGCAATTTCCGCACCACTCAAGGAATCTCTGTCATGGAGTCAGGTTATGTTCTATCTCGATCTGGTCGAGTTCATATTGTAGGATCACAACCTTCTCTGAATTTCATATTGTAGTTCATATTGTAGCATCATGTGTGTGATTCAGTAGCATTTTTATTCGATTAAGTGTAGGAAGTCGTAGCTACTGATAAATTGGAATCCTAATCCGCCCAACGTTAATCTGCTTGTTGACGGGGACTTTTGAAGTTATCTAAAATCAGGAGAGGTGACTCTTCAATTTTGGTTGCAGATGCAGTTTTGCATCCGAAAGAAGTCATGTACCTTCAGAAAATCGCATTAGTAAGTAATGAGGAAGCTCGGAGAAATCACCTCACCGGCGGAATGGCACATATTTCTCTCGATGGGCGTATTATCGACGCTGTCTCTGCAACCTCCTCGAGGAGGATTGGAGGAAATTTAGGTGAAGAAGAGGCCCAAGCGTGGGATTGTTTTGCTCCATTGCAAAGGGTGTTGATTGTAGCAGTAGCAGCTGCAGCAGCAGCATCAAGTAAACACGTAAACCGCAAGGAAATTGATCGTCTACAAAAAGCTGTCAATGCACAGGTGCGCTAGACCATCATTATGATTTTGATATTTCATGTATAAGCATATCTTATCATGCTCTACATTTGTAAAAAAATTCTCTCACTCCGCTGCTGCTTTGTGCTTCACATCTCAAACTGATAGTATTCCTCTGCGCAGGAGGACGCTCTCTCACTCATGAGACGAGAGCTAAGCAACCTGTGGGGCCAAGTTGCCATTGAGGATAGCCCTCTTTCCATTTTGACTCCTAAACAAGTAGGTATTGATCAAAGACCAAGGACTGTAAGTCCAATGACCCCTTTGTGCGGGAGTGACGGACTACATCCCGACACTCCAATGATGGAGACACCAAAAATCTCCAAGAGACAATGGCAGTGTGACTTGCCTGATGGCTCTGTCGGAAGCGGCCTATTTAGAGATGATCCCATCAATAAAAGCGTTTTGCTTGTTGAAAAGTCCCAAGATCAGTTGCAGACATTTCAATCGGGAGATGCTAAATGGTACAGCAATCCACTGATAGAGCACAGTGGACGGAGTGATGACAGCCTGCATAGTGAGCACTACTTTGAAGATTGTACGCCTGAGAAGCGACGACGGATATTTTCAAGATTTTCCGCTGATGCCACCGAGCCTATTGAGTGGATGTCTGTGAAGTCCTCCTTTACGACTATAAGTGCTGATACTGTTACCCCAACGACAAACAGAAAGAGATTTTCTTTCGAGGTATTGTATTAAGTCTTATGTTTTACATACTGTGTTCATTGAGTATTGGTGTAATCCTATGTGAGTTTAATCAGGGGATTCTTAGTACGTCGTCTCGTTTGATGGATATATTTCACTTATATTATTCGTCTGATACTGTAGTTATGTTGATCTGATTTGGAAGAATTGAGGTTGTGCTCAATAACTGAAGTAGTGAATTTTTTCTGGTTGCCTCCCATCACAGGATTCGCTTACTTCTCTTTCGAAAGAGAAATGTCTAGATCTGGGAGAGATAACTGCCATGCGGGGTTGCTGTTCTACTATACTCGTTGAAGTAAAGGTAAACTGTCCGGCCTTCGCCTGGCATTCATATTCCAGAAATCACATCACCCATGTGTCTAGTAAGACGAGCAGTATAAAACCGGATTGTGAAGTTTGTAACAGTTTTTGTGGGTGCAGAATCAGGTGCTCTCAGTACTGGATAAAGAGGCGTCCCAAGTGCTGGCTGCGCTTTCACATGTCATTGAAAAGGTGAAGTGTTCAAATTGCTCGATTACTGCTCATAAAGTTTGACAATTACTTCAAGCATATTAAATTCAGTGTAGGTCTTCCGCTTCATACAATTTCAAATCATAGTTAAAAGCGTTGGAATCGCAGGCCCAGAAGTTAGAGAAAATGGACAGAACAAGCTCATTCTCACGACGTGGGAATACGCCCGAGAAGAAAGCTAAAGGTATTTATCAGTCATATTCTCATTGTGGTCAATGCTGGGACCATGCACGGTGCACTCGTTGATCCATAGCAATCAAGCAGAGCAGATTAACACTTTTCAGTTGTCTATGGTGGCTATTTTCGTGCAATAGTGTACATTTAAAGGGACACCTAGTGAAGGACCGGGTTACCCTGCGGTGGATAAACCGCGGTGATCCAAGTCATCTGCTGGTTCACAGGGTAAACTAGTTCAGCAACTTGGGGCCCACCCTGAGTTTACAGGATGCGCCACCAAAGCTGCACTCCTTTACTTCAGCTAAGCCGTTATTCAGTTTTGCACAAAGAAGCAGAAACGATGTCTTTTTGAACAGAAACAATTTTAGAGCATGGGAATTTTTTTTTGGCATGGCAGCTTCTGCAGCATTAAAACAGAGCGTAGAAAAAGCAAGTGCACAGGTTGCGTCACTTCAAGCAGCTGTTTTGAACATTTGGCGTACCATTGGGCCGCATGCATTGGTGCCCCTCAACTTCTCGCCCCGAAACCGTGAGGATCTCCTACTTCGTGTAGCTAAGCTGGTCCCTGTAAGCACTTCACAGCACTTGTCACTTACCTTTCTACCTTATAAATGTACAAATGATTATTCTACAAATTTGTCCAGCTTGGGTTTATCCTGTGTGTTGCTGACTGGGGACTTGTGTGTGATCGCTGATTTGCGTCAATGCTAATGTTATTGGTGCTTTCTTGGTTAATTAGATTCTTATGATATACCTCTGACCCTACATGGTTCCCTTTCCTTACAATTCATGTAGTAGGAAAAGTTGATCTTAAGTCTGGAGGTTCTATTGGCAGGATACGCTTCTGAACAACGACAAAAAATCAGTTTCCACTGGGGAAGAAGGAATCGACGAATGGAAGCGGTGGCAACATGCTCATCGAAGTGAAACAACTGTGCCATCGTTACTAAGCAAGATTGAAGCTGCGGCGAATGCATTCTCCGGAGTAGATATTCAAGCAGCGTGTTCTCCAAGTTGGAAGCATAAAGGGAGCGAAATAGCGTCAGCTATAGGAGCAGCAGTGCAGAAAACTGTGGATTCATTAATGGCTCCCTTGGATGGTAGGAAAGCTGCTGAGAACTTTGAAAGCCCATTAGCTAAACAAAGAGTGTCAGCTCTTTCAGAAGGTGCACCACAATTTCTAGCTCAACAGCTGCTCGAAGATCTCGAGAAGGCAGCTGCCAAGGTAGATTTAATTTCCTATGCTTCTTCTTCTATTGCTATCTTTTACTTTTATTGCTGCGGTTTTGTGTTGATTTGGCGCGTGTCTGCTACGCACGTCTTCATCTTATTCCCAGTCAATTTTCACAACTCGTAGTATCATTTGTGTTCACTCAAGTGCATCTTAATTTCATATCATTTGAGGTTGAGGGAGGCATTGCCGGATTTCTAATTTTGCCTAGCCCATCAAGGTTGCAATTGGCTCTACTTAAAGGGAGTTGGTCTCACCTTTCATTGACTCGAGATGTTACCACAAACTTCAGCTCGCAGGGATGGAGTGCCAGATGGATACCTTGAAGCAGAGTGTCCGAGATAGTGATACCCAACGAGAGAAAGCCGAGGTCAAGCTTGCGGAGGCAATAGCTCGTGACCACGAAAACCAGGTGAACAGAAGAAAACGCTTTTTAAAATAAGCTGTGATATTATGCGACGGAGAGCATATAATTTCCGATTTGTCTCATTGTTGATCTGTTGATCGGTAAAATTACTACTGTTCTCAGGAAAAATTCGAACGGGAAATGAACGAGCTTACGACGAAGCTTCGAGAAAAAGAAGCTGCTTACGACGAATTAATGCGTAGTCGCAAGGTAAATTGTTCAGGTTGAAGGAGTCCACAGCCTTGACTTGTTGGGACCTGAATCCTTCTGCATCGTGTAAAAACAAGCTCTATGCTGCATACCCAATGAATATGTTCATCTATATGTGAAGATACATTATTCTAGACTCTTACTACTAAACAGCAGCTCAAATTTCTTAGGGTGAACTCTACTAAGGTATCCTAATTATAGTCATGTTAAATATACATCACAACAGAAATTTCCGTGGTTATCTTTTTTTTTAACGAATGTATGAATGTCTTATAATGGACAGACAATGTTCTTAGCAAAATCGAAGGAGATCGCTGAGCTGAAAAGAGATTGTCAGAGGCGTGATGTGGCCCTCGATGGTATCACTGCTGCTGCCCAAGCGACGCGAGAAGCAAGTGATCAGGTGATATATTAGTTCTCTTACTGATTTGATACACGTATATTTCACTTGCGGATTCAACAAAACGCGGAGAAAAACAATACACACGAATGCTTTCCATTTATAGTCTGACTTAAAGGATAAAAAATAATTCCTCCTTTTCTGATAGTTGTGAAAAAACTGCTGCAGAGATTGGCAGTCTTGGAGGATATCTGCAAACGTAAGGATTCTGCAATTCAGGAGCTCAAGGAAGAAATTGTCGCTCTTGAAGACAAGGTACTGTCTGCTCTTCTGCCCCACGAATGCTTCTTCTATTTCGCTGTCATAAAACTATCTTGAAACGTCTTGTTAAGAATAACGCTTTATCTATTCCCTACCACAGTTTTATCTCTAATTTATAAAATTAATCTATTGAGTTGCCTTATCTTTTTCCGGATTTAACATTACACACATCGTTCCCTTCTGAGTTCCTTGTCCGTATGTACGATAATTTACTCAAATTTTCTCTTCTTGCTTCGACAGGTTTACGAACTCGAGCTCCGATCTCCTCTTCTTCGTGACAAGGCCAGACGTGGTTTCTCCTTACTCCGATCTTCCGCCGAAGAAGCGCTTGCCCTCGAAGATAGGTTCAACAGAATTTGTCGTGAAAGGAGTCAAACGCATGCTTCTTCACTCCCTCCTGACCCTGAAGATCTTCAACCCAATATGAATGCAACTGTTGGGCAGCCAAAGTCATTCAGCACGTGTATGGCTCAAGACCGGATAGACCTTTGTGCCCAAGCCAATGTTAATCAGGAGCTGCAAGCACGGAGTCACCGCGTTGATCCTTCGAAGAACTTGCTTCCTATCCCATGCTCCAGGACTGAAAATTTTACTCAGCTGAGAGCATCAACAACCTCGTTGCCAAACAGGGAGCTAGAGTGTACGTCTTCGGGAAGACCACTAGCACTTTCTGTTGATGGAAGTATGTTCCCCTCTCCTATTGCCACGTTATTTGATGACTTTTTGGAGGTAGAAAGCTCGCTGCAAACTCTTGAGGCGGATGATGGATTCCAGCTTGGAGATGAATTTTGTACACCAAGGAACGGCGACAGCCTTCGTCGCTCACAAGAATACTTCTCCGTCGAAGGCAGGTCAAGTTCGGGACTAATGCAGCTGAAGAACATGACAACAGGTAATTGCTAACATCTCATCCTACACTTGGTTCTTTCGCAGAATTTACAAATAAGGGAATAATAAGCTGCTGTTATAGGAATTAAGTTATCTCCTTTCATTTAAGAACGTTCACTCATTCTTCATAAGATTTACGTTAGCAAGAGTCACTAAATTCTGGGCGAGAAGTGTAACATTGCAACTCTGAAATGCATATGGCGTACCCGTTTGTGCTAAAGCTACGTTGGCAACATGTTGACACCCCCCTCATCTCCAATCTCATGCCCTCAATTACTACTGCATTCCTGTTTGATAAAATCACGACTTCTGAAGTCAACAACATTTCCCTTTCCACAGGCAGCAGACCGGAATCAGCTGGAAGCAATACCAAGGTTACCAAATCGCACCGAGCACGAGGCAATGATTTCTTCACCTCCACAGATGAGAACAAGAAACCCAGCGGATTACTGCGCCCTACTAAAGCCAGCCTCCTCAAAGCTCAGGGTAAAGGTAAAGTTGTCAAGATGGAGAAGGAAGTCTATTCTGAGTCTCAGCAGGAAGAGATTAATTGGGTAAGTGCTGGAATTCTAGCTTCCATGGAATACAATGGATCTTTGAACGGGTCAGTGACCTCTCGTCGGACATCCAATTCATCTACCGAAATCAAAGAAAGCATTGGGAAAACAAGATCGAGGGAAAACAAACCAATCAGGAGAACAAGGTGGCTCTGAGGACTTCCTACCACGACTAGATTTGCAATGTTACACCGCTGGTGTTTTATGTACATTACTGTGGCGCCTCGTCACCTCCGAATAATGCACATTGCAGGCATCTAACAAATGGATGAGCACCTGGCTCTCCCTTGTAACATACTGACTGCAACCAACTTGTACATATCAATTTTGAGACAAAATATGAGTCCTGTTGAGACATTCCGATTTTGAAGACTTTCAGCCAGACCACACCTTGGTGAGACCTATTTGTTTCTGAAGCCATTAGTGAAGGTTAACTATGTACCACCCACTTTGGGCAAGATTTTTGCATGTGATCTGTTTAAATGCTCATGAATGCCAGTGTCATCAGTCTTTGAAGAATAAACTCGTATCTGTTAGAATTCATGTCCTGATTGCAGGTCGAATGAGGTGGGTCTTGTAACTGTACTGTTGTGCTGATGAAAGCGGTATTCAATTCTACTCTAATAGTAATACACTATTTGTGCTGAAGAAATTGAGTATCCTAATCAAATGAATAGATGATGTCCAAACAAGAGACTCTCATATTGATCGCCATCAACATGTACCCAGTTGAATTTTCTTTAATGTGAATATTGGTACTGACTAGTCAGCTACCTTTTGGATCTACAATTATTCTTTTGCATCAACCAACGTATCACATATCCTGCCATCTAAAGCTGGATGCATGTCCATGCCTTTACTTCAACTGGAGCCAATCATAGAATTCAAAATGAATATTTGGCATTTTTCCATTGATCTTCTTAGTATAATGTTAAGTAACATTGTTAAAAAGACCTTTACAGAAATGTCTCAACAATGAGTTTTTTCATACTATGTTTAAGTTTTTAAATTTATCAACAGATAACTTAAAATCTGGCATCATTTTAAATAAATACCAAGAAATAAGACCCAACATTTTAAATCTTAGTTAGTAGTTTTTAAAAAAAATTAAGAGTTACTTATGATGAAAATGATAAATAAGCAAACAACTATTTTAAATCATAAAAAGTCTTTGAAGTCACAAGATTCACAACTTTTTTATTTTATTTTATTTATTTATTTTATTTTAATTTTAAGTTTTTAAAAATAAAAAAATAGTCTTAGTATTGTATTTATTTTTATTCTTTACAAGACTAGAAATGTTTATATGAGCTTTCAGAAGCTATGTAATAAAATAATAAAAATCTTTTAAGACTTGTTGTATAAATCTTTATATATATATATATAATTTAAATAATAAACATAAAAAACTATAAAATCTAAAATAAATTAAAATTAATTTATTAAGAGTTTTTTTTTTTTTTTTTTTTTTTTTTTTTTTTTCAACAACAAATTAAACAAAAATGACTAAAATTTATAATTTTTTATCTTTTTATTTTTTCACTTTAAAAAACTACATGTATGTTATAATATTTTTAGATAATAGAAATTTTAATAGTTTTTAAAGTTAAATATGGATCTTTAATATCAAAAGTATTATTTAAATCCTAAACTTTAGTTTTTATCACAATTATAAAAGCTTTATATCTCTTAAACTATAGACTTATTGAAGATTTTAAATACACTATTAAAATCACAAACATTAAAAATAAGAAGGTAGTTCAATTCAAAATTAAAAAAAGATAAAGTAAAAAAATATCAATAAAAAAAGTATTAAGTCAAAGCTTTAATATTTAAAAATTAAAAAACTTGTAGAACATTCTAAGTATACTACTAAATTTATAAAGACCAAAAATAAAGTGATAAGTCAAATCAAAACTTATAAAAATCTTGCCATTTGTAAAATCAATTTAAAATCTAAAATAGTCAAATTCTTAATATCTACAAATCCATATACTTTTAGAGTAATTTGAAGACATATTTGGATTTGGCAACTTATAAATGCACATAATGATTTATTTACAACTTGCATAAGACCTTATATGCTAAAAGTCATAATGCTAAAGCCTAAGTTAAAGTACCTATATCTTACAATCTAAGAACTTAAAGAGCAAGTCATTTATATCATTAAAATCTTAGATCCCAAAAATAGGGAGAATATATCAAGTTAAAGTTAAAAAATAAGGATGTCAAAAGACTAGGCACATCCATGTAATCCTAAATCCTAACTCCTAAATTCTAACCTTTAAAATGTTAAATTCTAAATCCTAAATCCTAAGTTTTAAAATCCTAAACTTTAAACCTTAAAAAGTCAAAATATCTTATAATATCCTTACAAATCTTAAATTCTAAATCCTAAACTCTAAACTTGGTGTATTGAAGGAGCTTGCTACTTTATTAGAATGCAAATTGGCATGACCAAATACAATTGATTCTATAGGCTTAGAACATAGGTCTTATAATTTTATGTCATTTATATCTATAATATAAATAAAAATTAGTCTAAATATAATATTTTGTAACCACAATGTAAACATAATTTTATATAAATTACTTATTTGATTTTTATGGTGTGAATAAGTCTAAATGTAGATCTATTTTTAATTTTTAATTTTTTTTAATTTTTTAAATAGTATGAAAAGGATCATTTTGTAATTTTGAAAGCTACATATCTCATAAACTACAAATTTTTTGAGGATTTTAAACATACCATTAGAATCACTAGCATTAAAATTAATAGGGGAGAAGAGGTGGATCAATTCAAAATTCCAAAAAGACAATCTATAAATCTAGTAGTAGACTTAGAATAGAATATCTTCTATTTTAAAAAGGTAGATCAAGTCAAAATTAAAAATAAGAATGTTAAAAAATTAAATATATTCATGTGATTTTAAATCCTTAAATATTAAATTTCTAAAACCTAAATTTAAAAATAATAATAATAATTTATTCAAAACTTACAAAAGATTTTATACACCAAAAGTCAAATCCTATTACAAAAGTCAAAGTAACTATGTCTTGCAATCTAAGAACTTATAGAACAAGTTATTTACAACATTCAAATCCTAAATTCCAAAAATAAGAGAATAGATCAAGTCAAAATCAAAAAATAAGGATGTCTAAAAATTAGAAACAACCATGTAATGCTAAATCTTGAATCTTAATCTCTAAAATTCTAAATCCTATATATAAATCCTAAAACTTTAAAATATTATATCCTAAATTCTAAACTTTAGCCTTTATTATAATTATAAAAGTCTTATATCTCCTAAACTATAGACTTGCTAAAGATTTTAAATATACCATTAGAATCATATGCATTGAAAATAAGAGAATAGGTCGACTTAAAATCTAAAAAAAATAAAGTAAAAAAAATATCAACAAAAAAATTACTAAGTCAAAGTCCTAATATTTAAAAATTAAAAAACTTAAAGAATATTTTAAGCATACCATTGGATTTATAAAGACCAAAAATTGGGAGCAAGTCAAATCAAAAGTTACAAAAATCTTATCATTTGCATTATCAATTTAAAATCTAAAATAGTCAAATTTTTAATATCCACAAATCCATACACTTCTAAAGCAATTTGAATAAATATTTGGATTTGACGAGTCTAAGTTAAAGACAATGATTTATTCAAAACTTACTAATAAGTTTATATATTAAAAATCAAAATCCTAATGCCAAAATTAAAGCGGCTATATGTAGCAATCTAAAAACTTATAGAACAAGTTATTTACACTATCAAAATCTTAAATCTTAAAACTAGAGGAAAGATGGTAGGTCAAGTCAAATTTTTTAAAAAAATGATGTAAAACAATCTGGATCATCTTAAAATCCTAAATCAAAACTTTAAAATTTTAAAATCTAAAATCCTAAATCAAAAATCAAAAATCAAAAACTCTAAATTCTAAATCTTAATTGCAATATATTATTTTTACTTTGTTTCACCTTATTTCTGCCTTCTATGTTTTGATTGAGATTTAATTGTATATAATTCTGCTCAAAACCATAGTTGGTGCATAGTCCTTCTTGACATAGGTTTCATATACAATTCATTAACTTTGGCAAAAGAAATTGTATTGAGTTAGTGTTATAGATTGACATTTGACAAGAATAAAATAATCTACCAATATTTAAAAGTGATTACTAAGTCTTAATCAAATTTACAATAAAGTTTGGCTAAGCTCCAAACTATCGGACTACAAACTAATATATATCAGAAGTGCCAAAGTTTGGACACAAAGTTTTATTTTGAAAAGTTCTAATATCCAAATTGTAGATATTAAGTTATTATATTTTTTTTTTTATTTTGAATATTTCTAATATAGATAGTATTATTGATAAAATATTCTTTTGGTCAAAGAGAAATACACATATACAAAAAAATAAAAAATAAAAATAAAAATTATTCAATTTATTTAATAATGATGTCAAGCTTGAGTACCTCTATATATAAAAGTAATCAAAGATGTGAGATTAACTAATTCATTTGGCCATAATATCAAGCTTGAATACTTACTTATATCAAAGATAGTGAAAGATTTTACTTTTATTAATTTGATTAGCAATAATATTAAACTTGAATACCCTCTTTTATCAAAGGTAGTAATAGATGTGACATTATCAAATTTATTTGGTAATAATGTGAAGCTCATGCACCATCCTAAACTAAAAAGTAATCATAGATGTAAAATTGTCCAATTTATATGGTAATGTTGTCAAGCTTTAGCACTCCTATATATAAAAAGTAATCAAAGATGTGATGTTGTCCAATTCATCTAACAATAATATCTAAATAGACCACTACAACATATTAAAA
Source organism: Physcomitrellopsis africana (assembly GCA_036785485.1). Lineage (NCBI taxonomy): Eukaryota > Viridiplantae > Streptophyta > Bryopsida > Funariales > Funariaceae > Physcomitrellopsis > Physcomitrellopsis africana. The sequence continues at coordinate 97,303 of JAWRVF010000058.1, read as the reverse complement.
TTAGTCAAAGATGTAAAGTTGTCCAATTTATTTGGCTATAATATCAAGCTTGAGCACCTTGACATATTAAAAATAATCAAAGATATGACATTGTTTAATTCATTTGAAATTGATATTAAGCTTGAGCACCTACTTATATCAAAGGTAGTAAAAAATGTGAGATTGCTCAATTCATTTGACAACAATGTCAAGTATAAGCACCAACTTATATCAAAGGTAGTCAAAGATGTGAGATTGTCCAATCTTTTTGGTAGTAATGTCAAGCTTGAGTACTCTTATAATGAAGATAGTCAAAGATGTGAGGTTTCCAAATTCATTTGCTAGTAATGTCAAGCTTGAGTATTTGCTTATTTTAAAGGTAGTCAAAGATGTGAGATTGCCAAATTTATTTAGCAATGATGTCAAGCTTGTGTATGAACTTAAATTAGAGGTAGTCAAAGATATGAGATTGTCTAATTCATTTGGCAATAATATCAAGCTTGAGCACTCTCTTATAATAAAAGTAGACAAAGATGTGAGGTTGCCTAATTCATTTGGCAATAATGTCAAGCTTAAGCACCTACTCAAATTAATATTTTTCAAAGACAAAAGATAATTAATGTTAATAATGATTTTAATCTTGGATTATCTTTTAAATTTAATGTTTTTTGAGAAGTCATATGTTTAATTTCATTTGATAGTATGATCAATTGTGGACATCCTTCTAAGTTAAGTTCCAATAATGTAGCAATTTTAAAGAATAATTGTGGAATTTTTTCTATAAAAGAATAATTTTTCAATTGTAAGATATTTAAATTTTAAATTTTTTTCCTAATATCTTTATCATGTAGTATGTACAATGCTTTGTCTACTAATTCTTCTTCTAATTTGTATCCATATGATATGTCTAGTAGAAAATATTTTAAATTATAAGAATTTTTTTATCAATACAAAAAATATGCTTAATATCCTTATAACAATCTTTGGTACAAAAACACTAATATTATAACTTAAAACATGAAAAGATAAAAAATATGTACTTCTTATTTCACCAATATTATTATTATTTAGATTGTTATAGAATAACTCTTCTAATTATAAACCAATACAATTAAATATAAAAAAAATTAGAATTTCTATATTAATGGTATATTAATGGTATATATATATATATATATATATATATATATATATATCTAATTATAATATAAGACTAATATATTTAAATAAAAAATTTATATTGCTATACATCTAAAAAAATATAATAATAATTAGATGATATAAAAATAAAAAATTTTAACTTTTAAATGTTGGTTCTTTTTTATTACTATTAGTTCTATACATGCCATTTTGTTAATAGTCAAATAAATTACCTTATTTGATAATCCATAAAATAGATCTATATTCAAATTTCATATTTATATGTATTTATATTCTATTTTAATTTCAACAATCTTTCTACCTATATCTCATAATTGATCATATATTCTTATAATTCTATCTTTGTCTTTTACTAACAATTAATAAATCAATGTATTTAATATAAATTCTATATTTTGTTTCAATGTTTATTTTACTATTAGGCTATAATTGTAATGCTCTTTTTTTTTAATATGCCTTATAGACATACATCAATATAAAAAAAATAACATTTGTCCAAAAATATATTCTTCTCTTTAACTTTTAAATTTTATAAACTTACTCTTAATATCTTCTAAATCTTATAGTCACTAATTTTTTCATCTCCATCCAACTCTCTTTCTCTTTTCAACTTTTATAAAGCTTGCTCCTAATATTTCAATTTCTTTTTTTTTCTTAAAAATGCTCCCATAAGTTTCAGACTCAATGGTAGGCCATTGCAAGCTCTTACAATTCTTCTATTAATTTTAATAAGTTCTTTAGGCAAATTTTCTTAGCCACAATAATAAGTTATAAATAACTTGAAGTTGGTTTTTTCATCAAATTCTTTAATATTCATTTTATAAATTTTTTCACTGCAATGCTTTATTGCTTTTGAATCTTGAATTGTTGCTATCAATGTTCTACCAATGCTAGCAAAAATATCATCTATAGGTGCAACATCTTCAATTTGACTTTGATTCTTCACATCATTAAAGATCAAGATAGTTTTTAGTCTTGATTAAGAATGATTTTAATATTTCTTGAGCTTCTTTTATATCCTTTGATTTTTATTTTGACTTTAAGTTGTTTTAAAATATTGCAAGAAGTTGTATAATAATCACCACCACTTTCAATGCACTCAACAAAGCATGATGCATTATATATGTGCTTCACATTATTCAACGTGGCCTTTGCTATAATGGTCTTACATATTCCATCCATTCCAATAAAATACAATGCCTTGTCTTTATTTGCACATTATTATCTTATTTGTGATAAATATTGTATTCTACCAAATTTTTCTCTTTCAAATAAATCAACCTATAAGTAGAAATTCAATTATAATTTTTTTTTTTTTTAAAAATGACATATGTATTATATTTTAATCTAATCTTATTAACTTATGCTCATAATAAGGCATTTAACTATCACTATAGCATAAAATAGTGAGTACAAATATAAAACACAATTAATCCAATTAATTCAATATATACTTACTAAGGTTTTTACTACAAGTCTTATTAATGGCAATCTATTATGTATTTACTGAAATTCAATATTTTGATGATAGTTATTTTTTGATGCTTTAAAATATTGTATATTGCCATACTAATTCATACTAAAAACTTATACTTTATTATGCTCAATCTTCTACAAATGTTTGCAAAGTTTGGTTTCTATAAAGAATTTGAATTCCAACACTCTTTGATAAGCTCACTCAATTCATTACAATTTAAAGGTAAGCTTGGTATCTTATCTTTTTTAATTCTTTTTAATATCTCTTTTATTATAAATATATCATCATGCTCCAAAAAATTCATAATAACAATATAAGATCATAACAAAAAAGTTCTTTAAATGCACTCACCTTCTTTTGGTTGAATAAAAAAATCAACTTAAATTCCAAAAAACATCCAATTAAACTATATCTTATATATAATCAACCAACTACAACACAAGTTCTTATTACAAATTATAATAAGAATAATTATCAACTAACTTTGTTTCTTTTGACCTATTTCATTCTACTAATTAAGATATCATAAATGGGACCTATTTGTCCATTTAATCCAATTTTACATACACTCCTATAAACTTCTTTCATCTGAAGTTTAAACTTATAAATTGAATGTACTATACTTATTAATTAAGATAATATTATCCAAAATTTTTAAGCCTAGTATTATTTATCACATTGCCTTATTATCACATTCTTTCAACCTCCAACTTACTTTTAAATATATATATTAAAAAATTAAAATAATTAAAATAATAAAAGTATCAATCTCCATACCAATTCATAACATTGTTGTGTTGTAACATAACTATAAGAGGAAAGAGCAAAAGAAGACATATATGATAGAAGAGCTTAATTGAAGACTTAGTAACAAAATTACTTTAAAAAATATAAATAAAAGATTGGGAGGTAATAAAAATATTTAATATTAATGATGTTTTTTTATTAAAAAAAACTTCTACTTATCTTATAATACCATAAATAAGACAAAATAAGATAGATTAACAAAAATAATACTATAGATATCTTTAAATCAAAGCTAAAGGTATTTTCTAGCAAAAATTACCTAAAAAAATCTTACATTGATATCCAAGGAAGGCTAGTTGTGAATCAAGGTTAAAACCAAATTCCGAGGCACAAAATTATGCACCTTTGGCAAATAGAGAGATCTTTTGTTGATCAAAGAGCAAGATTAGATATTAGACTTGAAAAGATTTTTTTGAGCATTAGTTTCAAGGTTTTTAAGTTTGTAATGACTTTGTAAGAGCTTTGCAAAGTTAGGGTTCTATTTGGATGACTTTGATTGTTGATAAATAAAGTGGGTTTATATTTTGAAGAATTTTGAAAAATTTGTAGCACATCTATGGATGAAAATTTGTAGGTTTGTGAATATAAACATGTTAAATATGTATTTTGAATAATAACTTAATCAAATGGTCAGATCAAAGTTTATTAGAATTTAAGTCGGCTAGGATCTCGGAAATTGAATTTTGAAAGTCAATGAAGATTTTTGTGATTTTGAACAATCTACTAGTTAGATTAGAATGTTTTTTTAAGCAATAGTTAATTTAGTTTTTAATATTTTTATAAGATTTTAAAACATACAAATTATACAAAAAAATGCTATTGATACTCGAAGATTGACAATAAGATTAAAAAAAGAGGACAGTTGATATCCAAGCAGATTAGGATCTTTTTCTCTGAATCTATAAGTTCAAATTCCTTCAAATTTTGTATACTTATTTTCAACTAGTAGATTAAAAAGTACACAAATTTTGAATAAAGATCAATAGTTAATTTAATAATTATTAAAGTTTTATATTTGTTATAGGATTTGATTAAGATTTGATTAAAACTTGATTAGAATTTTGTTGAGATTTACTTAGGATTTCTTTAGGATTTCATTAAAATTATATTAAGATTTAATTAATATTTAATAAGAATTTGATTAGGATTTGATTAAGATTTCATTTGAATTTGACTAGGATTTGATTAGAATTTGATTAAGATTTGATTAAGATTTATTAGGATTTGATTAGGATTTACTTAGAATTATATTAGGATTGGTTAGAATTTGATTAAGGTTTCTTTAAATAATATTTATGATTTTTTTATAATTTTTTAGGATATTTTTATGATTTCTTTAATATTTCTTTAATATTTCTTTAGAATTTCTTTTTAAAAAATTTAAGATTTTTTTAGAGATTCTTTAAGAATTTTAAAGATTTCTTTGTAATTTCATTAGGATTTCTTTAAGATTTCTTTATGATTTTTTTAGAATTTTTTAAAGATTACTTTAGGATTTAATTAGAATTATATGTATGAGTTATATTCCAAAGAATGACAATAGGTACAATATCAATACCTTGACTTTGAGCGCCTATATCTTATTTCTAAAACCTCTAAATCATTCAATTTTTGTACCAAAACCATAGCCAAAAATCAAAACTTGCTGACCCTAATCTTTGATGTTTGAATACCTTCAAAAAAAATCCTAATATCTAATAAGGCCTTAGACAATCTCTTTGAAGCCTATTGGATATGACTTTTGGCCAATAAGAATAGAGATTTCTATCATTTATCTCCATTCATCTTCATAGATGGCCTAACTATTCTTTTTGATATCAAAAGTCCCTTTTTAATTCTTTTTTAATAAAATTTACATAATATGCATCCTAAATACCAAATAAAAGAAATAAAATAAGACTTCAAAAATCACCAATGTCTAATAAAATTGACTCAAAATATATAAAAGTCATCATTAATATAAAATCAATGTTAAAATTTACTATTAAAAAAAATAAGATTGTACAATCCTTAATAATAATTTTAAATAGATTCTTTTCAAAATAATAATCTAACCATATTTTGTAACCAACTAAAATCTACTAATACAGCTCTTGTTAGGAATACAAGATAGCAGGTTAGCCAAGAACCAAAGAAAAGAAATCAAAACCAAAATAACTTCAAAAACAAAGAACTGGATAGACAAGAACATGAACTAGATAAAGAATAAGAAACTGGATTAATATCAAGAACAAGACAACATTCTAGATTGCTCCAAGATTTGTATTGGCAAGACTGAGGTGCTCCTCAATGTTGTCTCTTATTTATACTATGAGGCCTTATGTCCTATTGGACCTTCTAAGAATATCTTAGAATATTTTAGAAGCTTGAGGAAGATTTTGGAAGACTCTAAAAAGTCTACGGGAGGTCTTGGAAGGTTGAAGAAGATTCTAGAGGGTCCTAAGAATATCTTAGAATATTCTAGAAGCTTGAAGAAGATTCTAGAAGATTTTCAAAGACTAAAGAAGATTCTAGAAGGTTCTATAAGATTCTAGAAGATTCTAGAAAGCTATAAAAGGTTTTAGAAGACTACAAAAAGTTCTAATAATGGCTTAAAGTATGTCTGTGACAACTCTCATTCAATAGTATAATAAATTTTATATATATATATATATATATATATATAAATATATATATAATTTTTGTATAGTAACTAAATCAAAATACAATACTATAACATCACTTCTCTTTCTAGCTCTGAGTTCTTTGAAGAGCAATAAAGTCAATATTATTTAAAAACAAAAAAAAATCTCGTTGGTCCTTATAACCAATAATAATGACCAATGCCTTCTATTTGAGACTAAGCTTGTATTTCTCTATCTTCATTATAATAACTTCTTTCAAATATAATTTCTACATGATCTTCATAGGCAGGTTCAATTTCAATGACAATTATTATTGATTGACTATTAGGTATTCTTTAATGCCTTTGTGATTCAAGCAATTCTTTTTCTTGGAATCGACAGCGTAAACTACTTAATTGACATGGCCTAACTTGCAAGATATCATCTTCTTAGTTGTCTATAGCTAATATACTAAACAAAAATAAATTATAAATTTTATATAAAATAGGATGGTATTAGATACTCTATTTATATTATTTATAAGAATTAATCTCAAAAAAAAATTAATTTTTTTTTTAAAATAAAAAATTTTAAAATTTTAAAAAATATTATATTTAAATTTTTATTTTAAATGATATGGCAACATTATTAAATAGTTGGCACACATATTATTACTTTGGATTTGGAGAGATGTTGTTAATGAAATTCTTGTATGTTTTGAGGCGCATTGACTAAATTATGAGTTGGCTCCCATGTACAATCACAAATGATGTAGCCATGCTAATATATAAAGTATTTTAATTATCTTTGTCTTATTCTTTAATCAAGTACTTCTTCCACTTCAAATTCTTTATAATTATTGATTTCAATATAAGGCGGTGGCACTTGTATTCTTCTTAATATACTTGATTTTTTATAAGATTCCAAAAAAAAGCATAAAAAATAAGATGTATTTTTATAAATATTAATAATATCTAAATAATAAGCAATAAGATTAATTTATTTTTAAATAAAAAAATGGTCTTAATCTTTGATAGTCTAATTTATTGTAAGATCAATTGGTGTTAATATTACATAAAAAGAGACACACTTTGTTACCTACATTAAAAGTAAGTTGTTCTTTTTGGAGCCTACCCCTATTGCCTTATATTATCCTTGAGCTTCTTCTAATTAAAATTTTATAATTAAATATAACTTTATCAATTGAGTACTAAATTCACCAATTATTAGATTGTTAGATCTAAAAGATAATAATATATCTAACTTTGAATGATATTTATAATTGGCATAGAAAGGCGTTTATTAAAGAGAAGCATGAATGGTATTATTGTAAGAAAAATCAGCAAGTGGCAAGTAGGAAGTCCAATCATCTTGTTAATAGTTGATAGATACACCACATATATTTTTCCAAAATTTGATTGATTTGTTCCATTTGACCATCAATTTGCAAGCGGAATATTGAAGATAATTTAATATCTACTTGAAAGATTTCAAATAGTGATTTCTAAAACTTGGATAAAAATTATAGTCATTGATTTGATATAATATCATCTAATTATCTATAATATCAATAAACATTATTAATAAAGAATTTGGACATTTTTTCACTTGTGATTGTCTTTTTACAAAAAAATAAAATGTGCCATCTTGGTAAATCAATTAATAATAAAAAATATGATATCAAAAAAATTAGATAGTAGAAGATCTATAATAAAGTCCATAGAAATAGAAGACCAAGATTATCTTGAAGTATGTAATAGTTGAAGAAGTTTATATGGGCAATTTTGAAGATTTTTTAATCTAAAATATATGTTGCATTAAAGTACAAATTCCTTCATTATCTCTCACATTTGACACTACCAAAAATCTTAAGAAAACATCCAACATCTTATTAAATCTAAAATATTTAGTAGTAAGAAAGTCATGGCATGCTAGTCCTTCTAGATTATATTAACATTCTTCAAAGTAAAGAAAGTCATCTTTAAATTTAAATTTATTAGAATCTTTTTGAATATTTTTAGCATATTATTTAACATTAAGGATAAAAAAATTTATAGCTATTGTTGTATAAATTTGATCATGAAGTCAAGAATCCATCAAAATTGATATAATTGTTGTTTGAAAACAAACTTACTTAAGTTTTAAGAGTGTTGTTTGTTATTAGTTGTATGCTACCTCTCCCTTCTTTGGTATAAGATATGAGTGCTTAAATAAAGTATTTCACAACTCTTATTATTTTTTGGATCAATATTGGAATCAAAAATATATATATATATATATATATATATATATATTCCAACCAACTTGGTAATAATTTAAAATATAAGTTGAGATAAAATATTAAAGATTTTTATAATATATAAAGACAATCACTAGATGTGAAGTGCTTTTTAAGCAAATGGCACCATTCTTAAAAAGAGCCTATGATGGTAAGAAGTTCTTAGTCATAGATTTCATAATTAATTTTTATAGTTGAAAATTTTTTGGAGTGAAATACAATTGGATAAAGTCTCTTTTTTTTCCTTAGTTGTAATAAGACTACTTTTAGAGTAAAGTCTAATGCATTGATTTGTATAAAAAATAATTTGATAAAATTTAGATAAATTAAGATGAATATTGTAGTGAAGAATATTTTTAAGTTTTTAAAAAAAAAAAAAAAAAAAAAAAAAAAAATCTTTTTAATTCCATTCAAGTTTATCTTTGTATATTAGTCATATAAGTAGAGTTGCTATTTGATAAAAATCTTGTAGAATAATTCTTGATAAAAAAAACTTTTAGAAGTTTGCAAATCCAAAAAAATATTAAACATCATGTACTGATTTTGGAATTGTCCAATCACAAATGGCCTTAATTTTCTTTAGATCCACTAATAAATCTTTATTAGAAATAATATAATTAAGAAATTCCACGTATGGCTCAATATTTTAGAATTTTTGTAAGATAAGGCAAATATGCCATTCATGCTCTTTTGATATTTTTGAATAAATTAAGATATTATTCAAATAGAAAATAATAAAATTATCAAAGAATTCACAAAATATATTGTTCATTAAATGTTAGAAGATTGTTAAAATATTTGGCAATCCAAATGGCATGACATAATATTCAAAATATCCATAAATTATTTAAAGTGTATTCTTTCATTTTTTCCCTTTTTTAATACATATTAAATTATAGATTCTTCAAAGATCTATTTTTATATAAATATTTATTTATTTTAATTAATTAAAAAATTTAGATATTAATAACAATAGATAGTGGATTTTATTGTAATCTTGTTAAAGCCATGGTAGTCAATACATATTTGTAAACATCTATCATTCTTCTTGACGAAAATATTAGAATACTAGTAAGAAACTTTGAATATTGTATAAAGTTCTTTGCTAGATTCTTGTCAATGTACTCCCTCAATGCAGCAAGCTCATTTTATAATAAATTATAGATATGACTAAATGATGGTAGTATTCCACTTTGAAGATTGATAACATAATCAATTAAACAATGTTTTAGCTAAGTGTCTACATTCTTCTTTTCAAATATATCTTAAAATCTTTATAACACTCTAGAATGGTTGTTGATGTAATCATTACTTTAGACGTTAAAGTTGCATAAACAGCAAAGAAAGAACCTTCTTTTGCTACCCTTATAAATACTCTCGCTCTAATAAATAAAGGTTTTATAGCTTTAGTCTTATGAGGTTCATGAAATCCTATAACAGGTTTTGTACAAATATGCTCTACTATAAAAAATACCATTTTATAGAATATCCAATCTATATGTGGATTATATCTTTTAAGCCAAAAGAAATCATAATATGACTAGCTTAGATAAAGACTTGATGATATTAAATATGACTTGACTACTATGATTTTCTATTGTTATTTCTAATAAGATTATTTTATAAATAATATCTCTAAATGACAAAAGTTAGTCATCTATAACTTCTATATAGATGGATTTGGATTTTTTAATCAAAGGAATTTTATGATTTCTTGAAAATTCTTAATCAATAAAACAAATAGAGATTCTTTAATCTAATAAAACAAGGATTTTAAATTTTTGAGAGTTTAAATAGATTACTATAATAAAATAACAAGAAAGATTGGCAAATAGTATAAGACCTATTTTGTCTTCAAAAGAAGAAGAATTTAACCACATAGTTCTTATTGTAGATGGATGCCTTTATTTTTTGATAATGTATTTGTTGATATGGCTACATATTTCATCTAATGAATACATTGGCATTTCTCAAGACAATTGTCAATCTTGTGATTAGTCTTTTTACAATATAAGTATAAACTTTGGTCCATTTTTTGTTCTTTTTTTTGTTTAGAAAGAAATTTAAAACAAACCTCATTAATTTATATGTCTTTTATTTCCAAATGATTATTAGAGTTAGATGATGTAAAAGTTTTCAAGTAATTGGTATATAGCTATGGTGTATCCAAAGAGAATTTATCTTATCAATGTTGAAATAATCAATTGTCACACTTTATAGCATGACTAATTGCTTCATTAAGAATTTGAAGATCAAACATAGATAATAATAGATCCTTTACATCATCTTGTAATTTCCAATGAAATTAACTTATTAATGCATCTTCATCCCAATTGATATTATATACCAATTGCCAAAATTTCAAAGCACAAATAGATATAAAATATATTCTTTATCAAAAGATTCAAATTTTAATAATAATAAAATATATCTTATCATGTTCACCAAATATTTTTACAAATACCACCAAAAATGTTTCAATATTATGAAATATGAGAGAATTCTTCTCAAACAATAGAACAAACCAAGATAAAACTTGACTTAAAAGCAAGGTTCCAACTAAACCAATACAAGATGCTTCCATAGAATACCATTGAGATTTGAGTAAAGTAATAAATTGTACTTGATTTACAAAGCCACAAAAATATGAATGAGTTCTATCAAACTTCTCTATGAGGCTAATTCTTGATTCTTTTGTTGTTAATACTAAATTGCCATCTTAAATATATACATCTTCTAATAAAATAGACCTTGGTAATAGAATTTTTATAGTGACTTGTGATAATGGCTGAGGTAATTCTATTCTTTAACCATTATGTATGGTCATATAAAGTTCTTCATTTTGTTTAGACAAGGTTTTTATTTTGACTCTTAATGCTCAAAATTGAATCTAGTTTGGCTTTTTTAGAATCTGCCATATTGAATTTTTTACTTCATACTATAAAAATAAAATAAGAAGAAACAAACACAAAATATCAAAAATAATATTGGTCTAAAAGAAGATAATCTTCAATCTTTTAAGTGCTATAATACTTCTAAAAAAAGAAATAATTTGATTTCTATCTAAAAAGACCAAGCTCTAATATTCTATTATATCAATTTCAATAAACTATAATAGACAAGGTCAAAGAACTATGCAAGATTATAACAAAATAAAAGAATATATAAGACTTATTATAAAGTAATACAATACAAGAACAAAAACAAGACTAGAAGGTCCAAACTAGACCACAGACATGCATTGTTGAGACTAAAGAACCCTTCAACCTTGACACCTTTATATACTAAAAATTATGAAGCTTCTAATTATCTTTTTGTAGAAGTCTTTGTCCTCAAGTCATTCTAAGATATTTCTTGAGCAGCTTCCTTATTGCTTCAATGTGAAGCAATCTTGAGAACCTTTTAGAACTATTAAAAATCTTCAAGAATCTTTTAGAATTATCAAGAATCTTTGAAACCTTTTAGAACCTTCTAGAATCTTTTTTAAATGGATGTCTATATCAACTAGCTTCAAAATATCTCTACTAAAATACAAGTGGAAATCATGTTATTAAATAACATTTAAGTAACAACCAATAAGATGAAATCCAATTGGCTGATCTTATCTTGGAATCAAGCTAAGAAGAAAACAATGGAAGGGTCATAATAACTAAGAAGACTAAATCTAACACAAAAATATTAAAAACTCTAAGGTGTTATTCTTAGAGTTTTCTAATAGTATCAATTCAAATCTTGTGCTAAAAAAATTTTAAGATAGGAATCAACTATGTAAGATCAAAAAAAAAACACCTTTCTATTTTGAAATAAGAAGTTTTGACACACACACACACAAAAAAAATAAAAATAAAAAATAAAAAAATATTATTGATTTTGGAGAAATTATCATAATAAGAAGAATTTTAAAATATTAAAATATAATAGTAATAATAATAATAATTTCTAAAACCTATGACAATAATATTGAATGAAATCAATTTGTTTTAAGGATTGCTTGCTTGCTTGCTTACTTGCTAGAGAAATCCCTAAATACAAACTTTATATCTAAGAAGCAAAATAATTGTGATAGAATAGTACTTAGTATTAAGTTCAAAAAATAAGAGAGAGTTTTTTCTACCTTGAATAGTCTTTATACTTCCATGCTTCTATCTAAGGCGGCTATCTATTCCTATAACATAAGATCTTATTAATCCTTAATCTAAATTCTAAACCTAAATCAGATTTTTGTTAGATTGGATCTAATCTTATTCTTACTTGATGGATCTAGTCCCATACTTCTTGTCTAATTTGAATAGGACCAGTTCTAAATCTATTCTATTTTTTTTTAATTAATTTGTTAGTAATTATCACCAATTAATATTGCTTCCCACTTAATTGAAGTACGCCCTTGCGTACTTTTGGTATCAAAAAATAATTTGATAATTGGTAGGTGCTTTGAAATTTATATATTTTTGTTTGACAAACCTTAGAGGTGTTGATTGTGGCTCAAGCATTACTGTGTCAATTGACTCATTTAGATATTAGAGGCTAGTTGGCTAGGAGGGGATTGGTTGTGGAGAGCCAAAACTTGGAAGTAGTTTCAATAAGGCTGGTAAGGCCAAGTCTGAATCAAAAGAAGGCAGTTTAATACTTTTTTTTAATAAATATACATTCAACAAGTACTAAATCTTAAACCTTTAAAAATAGAAGTAATATTCAACAAATACTTAAAACCAAAGTATAAACAAGGGCATATAAGAATTAAAATTTATTATAAAAAATATAAATATTAAAAGATTAGATTAACTTTTTTTATTTTATTATATACAAGGTAGCATAATGTGATTTAATAATAGGTCATACTTGATAATGAAAAGATTTTTTTATAGAATAATTGAATCATGTTTACTTTCTTTATTTAAATCTTGTATTAAATTTGATAAAGAATGATATTTTTTTGTTTCTTTTTTGCTTTTAATTTCACATTACTATTTGATTTTAAGGCAAGCAACTTTTTTTTAAAAGACTACCAAATATAACTTAAAAAATACTTTTAAACCTCTTTTGATTATATTTTTTTTAATATTAATATTGCATGATCAAGTAAATTATTAATGAGTGTGTATATGATATATTTTTATATATTCTATTGTAACAAATTATGAAGAAATTATATCCTTTACATTTAGAGTCATAATCATATTTGTGTCCTATTGTTTTTAATTATTTAGTGTTTTTTTTTTTGTTTGTTTGTTTGTTTTTTTTTTTTTGTTTTTTTTTTTTTTTTTCTCACATCTCCAAATAAGGTGTTTTTTTAAATCAATTTGACCTTTACAAAAAGCAAGTTATCATATCTTACATTTTTTTCCACCAAAAGTTTGCAAATATTGGATGTTATTCTAACATACTTTTTGTTCTTTTTATATCAGAATATTTTAATATAATCTTTTTTATTTTAATTGAACTAAAATTTTATATTATTTTAGCAAACATCTTAAAATGTCAATAACTAAATTTCTGCTATAGTTATAAAAAATTATACAAAAAAGAATTTAAATTTAAAGATAAAAAAATATCTAAATAATTTTTTTTAGTAATATCAATATCTATGTACATACACATGTGTATATGTGTGTTTTTCAAATTGACAAGATTAAGAATAGACTTATTTTTTCCTTTGCTTGATCTTAAAGCTAAGACTCTATTCTTTAATTTGTTTAATAACTTGTAGTACAAATTACTAGATGAATCTTTGCAATAACATGTTTCATTCAATTTTATAAAATTCATATTAATAGAACCTGTCCTTTAAGGTTCTACAAGATTTTTAAAGATTTATAAAAAATCTTTTAATAATCATGTTTATCTAAAATCTAATATTATCTTCTGAACATGTTTAATAAAGCCTTTTAATCTAACTAAATTCTTCAATAAAGTAAAATAAATAAATAAATAAATAAATAAGGAAAAATCAGTATTACCACAAATTATTCTGTATAAGGATGCATCTACATACATACAAGCATATTCTTTTCATAAATGTAGTTGTTTATTTTATTTTCGGAATCTAAGGGGTAATATCTGAAAAGAAACAATACTTGTCAAGTTACAAATAATCTCGATATGACCACATATCTGCAAAATGCTCCATGGAAACTTAATTAGAATTCTTCAATCCAAGCTTCCAAGCAATCTATATCATGGTGAGACTCGTTAACCCACTAAGAAACGACTCTATGGACCATGGTATTGACATCATTAAGAGAGACCGCTGAAGAAACAACGGATAATTACAAGTATTGTGTTTGCAATCATTCAGTTACCTCAAACAAGATATTGGAGCCAACTTCTAAACAGTGGACCTCTGATTGTGAAGGGTTTCTGATCGACATATTCAATGGTCCCATTGCAGAGGACACTTGTAGAAGTTCCTGTATAGGACATAAATCAAAAACTCATCTTTATACCAATAGAACGATCAATCAGAAACGAAGCAAGAATCAAGTGTTGGTAAGTGGCAGCAAGTGAAGACCATAAGACTGCTCCACACCCACTGCATCAATTCCATCTGACAATGTTGGAAATATTTTTATGCTTTCCGGAAGTGATGGATACAATTGCGTGTACATCCCTTATAAAATTATTAGTGGTCACCAAATCAGTGAAAAACAAATACCCATCAATCCCAATGAAAATTTCCTTGAAGTCGATGAAAACCCCAGTTGGGATAGCAAACATTATTTTCATAAAATTATTTTAAATTTTACCCATTAAGAGAAAAGACAACCGTAAAAAAACCGAGTGTCTTATCAATTAACAACAGGATAGACAAAAAGGTGCTCCTAGAAGCGGAGCCCTATCCAGACTCTGAGATTCCTCTTTTAAATAAAACATAAAAAGGGCGTGTAAGACAGGATGCATACAAGGAGGGAGCCGCATCTCAACTATATCTGGTGTCGTGAAAACATCTAAAAGATTAAGCTGTTCTAGCCCAAAGGGAGAGGAAGTGGATTCTGCCCATCACCCACAAAGTACCCAACCTGAATACAGGTCGTGAAACCATGAGGGAGCAGCATGAGGTCACCTCCCCCAAATTTAAAACCACTAAACAGACTGATCTGTTGGCAAAGCCCTCAGATCAACTACCTCTTAATGACAAGCCTCCGTAACCCTCCAGTTTCAATACAAAGTTGAATGTACAAACCTGCTAGTTCTGAAACTAAGGCACATAATCTCTACACTAAAAGCTCGCAAACACGCTTGCTGTGTCCAAAAGTAAGATGTTCCCATGGCTGTGACCAGATCAATCACTAACTGGCTTTGACTTCGACATGTTCCGAGTCCTCCAATTGTCCTGCCAGCTTCAAGCAAGACTTAGCAGTGAGGAGCTAATACATAGCACAAGCAGAATCACAAAGTCCCCTATGTAATCGGATATCTTGAAACACAAGAAATAGGGAACATACATCAGTCTTAGAGGACCCACAATTATATAAGGACAGAATCTCCGACCTACCAGGGGCTCGTCATCCTCTGCAGTTTCATCATCTTTTCCTCCATCTGGTTTGTTTTCTGACGTCTCTTTGGCATTTTCAGAGACTGAATCTTTGGATGTACTCATTGCTTTCTCAGCTTTACTTTGCTTCCCATCTGAAGCTGCTTCCAAATAACAAAGCAGTACTTAAAAACTGTGCTAAATTACCAATATTGTACCAAAAAGTAAAAGCTCTAATCATCCTCGCAATCTGTCAACCGCTGATGATCTCTTGCACATCAGCAACTGGCAGAGGAAAACAGTCCAGCGTTTTCACTAATGATGAAATAGAGAACAAAGAATCAATATGGATACACAAAATGTCTACAGGATGTTACCTTTCGATGTTGCAGTTTTCTGCTTCTTGGCTTCAGGTTCAACCCCTTCATCATCAAACTCAAATGCACTTGCTACCTGTTCATTAGCTTCAGCAGATTTGACAACCTTTGGAGATTTCTCCGATTCCTTTTCCTTAGCAGTTTTAGGGGTTTTGTCCGAGTCTCTATCCTTCACTGCCTTCGCTGATTTTACTGATACACCACCTTTTCTGTGACACAATTTGAAAGAATCTGTCACCTAATGCTGGGTGCAATACTGACACTAGAGATAAAAATCGACAAGATTGGCTAGCGTAGACAGATATGGATTTGAAAACGAAAGAACTTACTTTTCATTGCTAAGGAACAACATTTCAGGCAACAAACAATGCGTTACAACGTTGTTTAGGTCACAGCGTTGTAGCGCTACAATCTCATACAATCCTCTAGCGCTACAATCTCATACCATTATAATAAAGAAGGAGTGAAGGAAAATTACGAGGTGCCAGATGCTTTTGCTGACTCTTCCTTTGATGGTGGTGTCTTGGCAGTCACCTTCAGTCTCTTCGGCTCCGGGCTGGGAAAAATAATCAAAAACAAATTTAAGATACTTGTAACCGGCAATAAACGGCAACCCCCAAACAATAATTGAAAGCCATTTCAGAATGGGATTATTTGAACAAATGCAAATTAGCTTCTTGCGGAAAGTCAATTACCGAAAGAGAAATATGAATAACACCTTTTAATGGAAATCGCTAACATATGTGTAACGTATATGAAAGAATTCCGTACATGAAAAATAACTATAAAAACAAATAAGGACGTACTATTTTGTCCCGGAGAGCACTGCTGGAGGAGTTGCGGTTGGCGTCTGCAAGAGCAAGCAGCGAGTACAAAAAAAGTGATAGCCAAACGAAAATTAGATTATAATATATCATTCAAAAAACTTAAAGGAAATATTGAGGCGAACAGTTTTCAAAGCTACCTTCTCTTTCTTTGCAGATGACTTGCCCTGTTTATCAGTTAGCTCCCACCGTTCCTTAGCCAAATTAAGAACTTCTTTCTCCCCGTCGTCATATAAGATCTAGCAGAATGTGCAGCAAAGCCAGTTAGAAAAACTCAAGGTTCAAGCCATGTAAAACAATAACTCTTATCAAAGCCAGTGGTTTGCAAGCCCTAAATTGGAAGGGATCTAAGACAGTTGCGATGTCAACGCGTAAGAACATAGACCCTATAAGCTCTGACATACCTTATGCTTCTTCTTCTTAGCATCAAAATCCACAATCTTCCCTTTGTAGAATCTGTCAATATTAATTCAATCAGACATGGAGATGAAAACAATCGTAAGGAAAATACGTTGCTGACAACCAACACAAACTGAATATTCATGCGATGCCGCAAGGCTAAGGGTTCGTGGTAAATAACGCCTGACATCAGAGTCGCCAAATCCTAATTATTTAAAACTAAAGTTAAAAGATATGCTCAAATCACAATGTTTTCGTTGTGATTTCCTCTAGTGTAGCTCCTTGGTTTATTCATTGTGTTGGGTTGGGCACTCACTTCTTATCCAACGGCCACCAAACTTTAATACCACAACCCACAAGAGATTCGTCTCCACCTCTCTCGTCTTCATTCCTCCAAGCTGGGCTTGCACCCTGCGGGAGTAATATAATGTCATTAAAATTTTACAGGCGTTCACTATTAACTGGATACATTTAACACGAAATGACTCAACTTCGGGGATAGATGTAGCCTGCCTATCTCCCAAAAAAAACCTCAACCACGAATTCAATAACTAAACCTGAAGACTCTAACCTTTTCAGTAGCACTTGCTTTTTTCGCAGATTTATCAGGAGTTGCAGCAGCCACCACCTGCTCAAAACACACGAATCTGAATTATTAGTTTCTGAAATTGCTAACTACAACACAAGATTAGTACCTACTAATCCAAGAGCGAACTACTTACAAAGGATCATCCCGTAAGATCCCACCCAACTTGTATAATCATTGGAATATAACTTAGCAAAGCTGAACAAGTTTACAGGATGAAAAGATGTTTCAATATGTAGTATATTAAGAACATGGGCTATTAAATGTTAACCTTCTCTTTCTTCTGTGAGGATTTCTCCTGTACGTCATCCTCAGATTTGTTTTTGGCTGGACGCCCAGGTTTTCTTTTGCCGGAGTCTGGTAAGGGAGTGGCTGACTTTCCCTTCTTGGCTGACGTAGTAGGAGTACTGTCTGACGAAGGCCCTGCAATTTCATCCCCACTAATTCCATCATCTTTCTTACCAGAACCCTTCGGACGACCACGTTTTCGTTTCGCAGGAGTATTTTCATCAAGGTCTTCTTCTGGTTCCTTTCCCAATTCTGGCTTCTTTCCTACTTTCTTTGCAGACTCATTTTTGTCCACTGACTTTCTACCAGTACGTGAGGTTCCCTTGATTATGACCCCTGCTCCCGAGTTTCCACCTTTAGATGATTTATCATTTTCGAGTTTTCCCTTCTTCGGCGTGGGCGCACTGTGCTCGAACTCTCCTTCTGTATCCGAAATAGTTTCTCCGTTGTCAACCCGTTTCCCTCGCTTGCGACCCCTAGGGCTGGCAGGCTTAAAAGCAGACAAGAAACAGAAAGTAACAAAACTGGTAAGCAATCCAGGCCTACTCAAAGTGATAGCATGAGAGCAATAGAACATTGTGTGGAAATTAAGACAAACAATTTGTACCATGATTATCATCGGAGCTGATATCAGTTCAACGAACTAATTATTATCCATGTACAAAACAACAATTTCACTGCATAGAAGACCCTGGAAGAAATACAGTACTGCTTGATTTTGAAGACAGTAATAGTACCTGACCGGCTTTTGAGGAGGTTCCAACCTTTAATTTTGCTAAGACATCTTTATCTGTGAAGCAAGGTGGCAGATGACTACCATCCACCTGCAAAAATTTCACGTTTAAGTGTCAAAGGTTGCCAATACGAACCCAATAAAGAAGACATTGCCAAATTCAGATTCTGAAGAGAGTTCAGAGGAACAATTGTAGAGACTAGGAAGTAAGGTAGTCTTGAACAGACGATAGATTACAGAAACACAAATGAACTGACGTACGAAACTCACCTTTGAAGGTTCTTCTTCTGGTTCGTCCTCGTCCGAGCCTCCAGTATTTTCATCTCCAACTGGCGGAGTAGCTTCACCTGATACAGGGCCTTTGGATGCAGATTGGTTCGATTCAGGTACCTTGGATTCAACTCGTTCAGGTACCATGGACTCGTCAGCATCAACAGGCTTAGATTTGTCGCATACAACTGCCTCGTTTTCATTCGCTTCAGCCATGGGTTCATCTGTCTCAGGAGCCATATTTTCGTTCGCTTCAGTCATGGGTTCATCTGACTCAGTAGTCTTAGATTCATTTGCTTCAGCCACCTTAACTTCAGAAGCACTAGATTTAGCTGCCTTACACTCATTCGGTTCAGCCGCCACGGGTCCGTTCGGTTCAACAACCTTGGATTCGGGAGTCTTCGTTTCAGCCGTCTTAGGATCGGCAGCCTTCACTGCGGCAACTATTGATACCGCTCCCTTCTTCACACGTATCTTAGGTTCAGGCACCTTGTATACAGAAGCTGGCAGAGGAATAACACCTGGGTACGTCTCTACAAGCTTCTTCTTCTGTTGAGCTATGTCCTTAGCAATCAATATAGCAATATCGCATATTGCATACAAAGTCTGTATATACATGCACATCATCAGTCACCTATTCCAAACGTAAGAAGTGGATAAACATGCTAATGTTTTGTCGTATCACTTGACCAAACATCGGCAGATTTCACAGCAATCAATATTACTACACACGCTATGAATATTTGAGCTTCTTCATTCTACCAAACACTAAGTCCTCAAGCTCTTATTTACACTAACAACCTTTCGTGAAACTGCATGCAATCACCCAACTTTATCAACCACGCATTAAGCTCTACAGCTACGAACAGTCAGATTGGACATTGGTGAAAAGCCTTCGAAGGATAACAGACATCGCTACAAACCTCGGTCTTTGTTTGGTCAACGGCGTTTTCGCATCCTTTGATAGTGCGTAGGATTGCTAGGATTAGAGGTAGATTGTCTTCCTTTCCAGACTCATTCTTCCCGTCAGCTTCTTGATAGATGAGTGCGCGTAGGTAAAACGACAACTCTCTGCCATTCGGTTACCACACAAATAGTAAAGAACTAAAATTTTACGATCCCTCAAGTCTATTCTTGATGCTTTGCTAGTATGTTACACACCATAAAGCAAGTCCAAATTGCAGCAAATAACTCTGTAAACAACCAAAACCAAAAGAGCACCTGTAGAATGGTTCATAAGCTGATGGCTCTGGCTGAAAACCTCCAGAAGCTACTGGATAATTGGGATGGTGGGCTAAGACATGTACAAGGTACACAAGAGCATATTCTGGATGCAACATTATAGTTGTCCTCTCAGCTTGCCCAATCACTGTTTTGTAAGCTTCTTTACGATAGTCATCTACAAAGTCGGCCATAAAGCGCCGGGCCTGGGTTGCCACACATTCAGAACCATAATACACCGACAGATGTAAATGAAAATGCATAATAATACTACTGACACAGATTCGGGACAGAATAACTGGACATTAACTATGCATACTCACACCTGATAGCACAAACAGACCACTCCCTTAGATTGCTCGTGATCTTAAAAAGTCTCAAAAACACATGGGACTGACACAATAACTATGGTCTTAGAAAAAATCAGTAACAAGCTTACTTCCAGAGAAATATCTTTCTCGGCGTCCACTGCACAAAGAGCATATGCGCTAGCATACTTCAGATTCAACGTCCGATCTCTCAGATAATGGTGGATTTTCCTTAACAATGCACGCCGGACATGCGCTGCTTGATCCTGAAGACAACATTCTTGACCTTTCAGAAGCACAATCTATCCAAATCTTTACGTACATCAATCCCGTCAAACTTTTGTTTAAGATTCACGTGACATGTCCTCTGGGTGAGAAAAATGTTTCTTTCCTACACTTTACATCTCTGGAATACAATGAAAGATAGCGAACGTGTTATTTTTAAAACCTTGTTGCAATCACTAAGCAATTAATGTTGAATTTAAACAAGTTCCTATTCATATTCTTATTATTCACAAAATTTGCACGGCCACATCTTATGTATCTTTCAAAATAAGTCGAACAGACCTGTACAGTCATAACCACCATATGAAAAACGTCTATGGGAATTTGACTATCCCAACGTCGTGCCAATCGCAATACACCTTTCGCAGCTGCTAAGCGCAGATGAGCTTTGTCCGCGTCACTGCAAGACAAGAAAAGTAGAATTAAATTAGCAGCTTAGTTTCTGAGTTCACCAGAAAAAAGAGCTTATCCCTTACTGCACAAGAGGAATATGAAACGACTCAAAAATTTACTTGAAGAATATGAAAGAAATCATTACCGTCAATGTTTTTCCACAATGTGGGTGGTAAACCATAGGTAGCCAAGGATATACATACAGTGAGGCGATGATACACGGAAAATAAAATTTAAAACAAACAGCTTTGTTAACAGGTAGAGCCGACCTTGTTTTCATATCATCTGATATTTCTCCACAGGCAAGAATCTTAACAAGTACTTTGAGAAGACCTGGAAGTCTTGTTCGTTGATGCGCGTTCATTTTTGGAAGGAAACTCTTCACCAATGCTTTCAGTGCATAGATCTGACAATATTTCAGAATTTTGGGACATTAAAGCCACGCATATCGAATTAAATTTGGAGTGAGTAGTTTAACATAATAACGTCAAAATGAGTTGACAAAACATTTTCTAACATAACCTTAACTTGCACCAAAAGAATGCCCACCTTCAAAAGCACATGGTCACTAGGGGTATCAGGATCAGAAGTAGATTCAGCAACATCCTGTAAAAATTGCAACAAATGAGATTCATATGTTACCATCTGACTGGTTCAGCTCAGATCAGATCAGACTATTATTAAAGGCATGCCCAATGAATGATTCGGAAAAATTTTGATACCCACAACTTCTTTAAGCATTTGCAGGTACTCCATAACAGGCATTAAGTTATTAACCATATCAATATGAAAATCTTGCAACAGTATTCGCTTCTACATAATTAAATTAGTCTACCCAGATCTTATGAAATTGCAACCTGTGGAGCTGGCCGCCTAAGAACATTCCGAACAACAAACTTGATGATGTCATCTTCTCTCGTTTCGAAAATAGGCATTGCATTTTGAGCTATACAGCCCAATGATTGCAAAATTGTAGGAAGATGCGTGTTGTCCTCTAACTTATCCACCAGTCTCTGCCACATACATCAGCAAGGCCGTATATTTTAAACAAAAGCAAGAATTCAAGTTCAGTACCACAAATAGAAACGAGCTCTACAGTACAATATTGATGTGCGAAGAGAGAGAAGCACAAGATTGCTACTGTGCTAAATAAAAATAGAAATCTTACTCCGTACAACACAGACAATGCCTTCAGTCCCGAGTCAGCAGTCATAGCTGCAATTGCAGAGACAGCATATTTTGCTTGTTTGCGGGTGCCTTCGAGACAAAGCTGATCCAGTACAAGGTTGACGTTGCTGCATGTAACAGAAGACATCAAAAATTGCACTTAGCAGGAGACAATGAACACATCAAACACCGTTACGAACGTTAAAGCTACTGTACTGCTGTTACTAGACCAGTATGCAAACGATCTGGAACCAGTTACTATTATGTGGTATTCCTACCCTCTATCATCAGCTTTGGAACCTTTATTGCGGAAGGAGGCACCAGCTTTGGCCATAATCAGTACTGCACCCTCTTTAACAGACTCATTAAGGTCTTTCAACAATGACAATAAGTGCTCCTCGGCATCTGCCATCAATTCTGGGCAATATACAGCAATTTCCTGCAAAAATATACAATGGGTATACTTTCATACAACTAAGGAAACAAGATGTCTAGCCATGATCGGATTACACCTGCAATAACCTGGTTATAAGTACAAGAGATACTTAGTCAAGTCTATGTCATGGTGTAAAATTTCAGCGATACACAACTGCTAGCTCATCCGTAAACAATAGAAATTCGATAAGTTAGTTAGATATTGTTAAGAACATATTTTTAACTTAAGCCAAGAGTTTTGGGAAGTAATAATTCAACACAATAACATAAGTATCTCACTGTACTCACCACAAGCAACGAAAGACTAGTAGGAACAAGGTCTTTCTCGTTCTCAGAATCCTTACAAACAGAAATCTCTTTGATAATTGCATGCACATGTTCCCTACTAAAGAAAAAATAACCACACTTCATGGCAAGACTCTTCATGAAATCATACAGCACGTGCTCCTCTCCTAATTTCTTCAATAGAGCATCCTGCAAACCATCCAGCATTATAGCAACAATATCAAGATCAGCTGTGCTTTTAAAATTTCATAAAGCTGAATCAAACCTGCTAGTAAGCTCAATTCTTTCAACTTCACAACTACCATACATTTCCCGATTATCAAAATATTCAGGATCACTTGCTTTGAAGGCAATCTATGTCAAAAGAAATACGCAGAAATATGTCCACATAATGAGACAACACTATATTACTGAACTGAAAAACACGACACCAACATACACCAAATGCAAATTTTGAATTCTAAACTAACAGTGATAAATCACCATCAAAAGGAACAAGCAAGCATACCCGAACTGTTGTGGCTTCTGCAACTGCCGTACTTGAATCGAGTAACGTGGACAGTGCATTAAATATACTCTCATCCTTCATCTGATGCAACTTTTGTAGATTTTCCTCGGCCTTAGAAGAGTCGACACAATGATTAGCAATAACTTTAAAGATACTCTGCAATTTCTTCTCAAGGTCTGAAATTTCTTCCTCCTGCATCATGATTTGGATGAGCAAATAGAGGAGCAGTTGTAATGGTAGAATAATAAAGACTGAAGCTTGAGATGCACACTAACCCTTTGCTAAGAGCTGACAACAGAACAAGAAAATAACAGAATTTTTAATGTGAAAAATCATCATGGAATCTGCAACCCACCTTTGCTTTGTCTCGTGTGGTCAGATAAACCTGCATCTCTTGCTGCACCCTGCAGAGAAATGTCCCAAACATAAGACTTTCAGGATTCGATATGAAATATTTAGGCACGTGCTGTCTCTGCTTCGCCTCCATCAAATACACTCACTACCCAATATGCTAAGATTTCATAAAATTTACGATGAGTTTGCACACCAACACTGGTGAAGAGTGAGAAGACGATGTTTTATTCAGTCCAGTGAGAGCCACTGTAGACAGGTACTGTTAAATTCATAAAACGCCGCAACAAATGAACAATTTAAGGAACTGAACATATATGACATTACAGCACAAATGCTCCCGACCTTTGTTTCTGGACAAGTATGAGCTGTAGTGCCTTTTTCTCAATGTCATCAAGCGTAGAGAACGCAAGAACCCAATGTCTTGACTGCTCCTCCACAGGAACTGCAGCCGGAAAAAGCTGCTCTGTGAGTATCGTCTCCAAGCCCTGAAGTCTGTCAAAGCAAGGCATTGTCAAGAAGAGACACAAACCATAAATAGATAAAGCCAAGCACCCCCATGACAGAGACCATATTAAGACTCGTGAATGTAACTAAGCATTTTTTCTAGACTATTCACAACTTTCCAGGCACAAGTCAACATTGGTAGTTGAGAAACTTACAACTTCGGGATTTCAGCTTGCATATAAAGAACGGAAGTCTCTCCGGATGAATTTACCAACATTAATTATGCAACTATACCATCAAATTCTTGGAAAAGAAAGATATGTGAGCAGCTTACTCCTTGTCATTGCAGCATCGAAGAATTTTTCCAGGAATCCATTCATAATCTTTGTCGAGAGCAGTGGAACCTTCCAAGCACTTGGTGCAATACGATTTATACAACTCCATCAACTTCACCAAGGTAGCCTTTCGAACCACAACCTGGGATTCACCCGATGTAAGGTACCCGTTTCTGCTTTCTAGGGGCTACTCACACTATTCATAGTAACACGTATAAAGTAATACTTCAAAAAAAAATCATTGACTGAAGCAATTTCGTAATGTTATTCTCTAACCATGCATTACCAAAGATCGCCGACGCATTTTAAAGCATGTCACTTTCAAGATGATACAAAAGGAGTATACTTGATCACCAAGGAGAGGCCACACCAGACAAGTCAACCCAGAACATTCAAAGACTGCATATATGATTTAGGATATTCTGATTGAGTACCTTCTTATCTCGAAGCCGTTCAGAGACTTTACGCAAAACGTCAGTTGGAACCGACTTAAAGTCAGTTTTAGCCTGGTCATAGATAGCCTTAACCACAGCGACCCGTACTTTCTCATCATAATCCAGAAGTCGGTCTTGCAATGCAGCTACAATTGCCAACCAAGTCATTAACAAGCAAACAAGACGAAGAAACACGGGAATAACACAAAGCATATCAAGTAGCTAGCAGCTGCTGTGAGCTCCAGATGTATATGACGACCTACAAACTCATACGGGAAGAAAAAAACAAAGAAACAAGAAATTATAAATTCAGGAAAGCAGGACGAAACGGACGAGGCCAACTTAAACAACTCTTCAAAAATTCGTTCTCAACTAGTAAATATACTTCCTGGTCAGAAAACCGCTCTTGTAAAACTTATTATATGACTGAAAGGTGAACGACCTCATCTAAAACGATGTGAAAACTCACCCATAATCTCATTGGCTTGCTCGCCTGTAGGGTTTGCCTCTATACAATCTTTGGCACAATTTACCACTGCTACTCGCACTTCAACTACCTTATCGCTGAACCGCTTCAGAAATTCTGCAAACACGTGTGGGTATTCTTGTGCGAATTGTCGGCCGGGAAGAGAAAATAGCCGCCCTAAGAGGTCAACTGCCTTTAAACGCACATTTACCTTATCCTTCTGCAATCGACAACGAGAACATGTTAGTTATGTAGGATGTATCAGAAGACCTTCTTATGATTGTGAAAAAATCTGAAGAGCGAAGTCTAAAAAGCACGTCTTCAAAATCACACGATAAGATATAGACTGTACCACAAGCTGGTCATTAATAAGAGGGATAACGCCCGCGAGCAACTGAGGAGCACATCCGTAGAGCTCGTATATGATTTCATGGTGATCCTTGTGAAGACCACTATCTAGACTCTTCCCCTCCACCATTACGGAAGTCAAAAAGCTTCGCACATAAGGTTCTAATTTATCAGCACATTTCTCCACAACAGCTACTGCCAACTTGCGAGCGGCTGATCCCTCCTGCTCAAAAAAACAGAAACAACTTAAAAGTCGAGCACAGTAAGTGCTTCACATATTTCAGGAAAACTAACACTTGATGCTGAAAAATATTACGACACAGACATGAGAAGCAACACAGACAAACATAAATATACCTTCTTGGGCTTCAACAAATTCTTAAGAATGACCTCCACCATTTCAGCTGGAATCTTCTCACTCTCCTCCAGAACAAGAGTCAAGACATTTCTCATCGCCACTAAAACATTATGAGGTTGCTCATCACTGCCAAAACCCACAAAATGGATGATTTTGTTCCAGTTTGCAAATATTGTGGCAGCTTCATCAAAGCAAAGCAAATAGGTGCTTAACTACGGTAAGAAAAAAGGGAAAAATAATAATAATAATAAGAAGAAGAAGAAGAAGAAGAAGAATCATGGAGCTGAAACATCCGTAGGTACATTTTTTATTACTTTGAATTGATTCAATTCGAACATTGGTACGCACCTTGCCGTATCAAAGAAAATCTCAAACATGTCCAAGATGAGATCGTCGCATTCCAAATCCAGCATGACGACACATGACCTGACCTTGGCAACTGTCTCCAAAATACTAACTCTCCTTCCAAAAGAAGGACTATTAACATCATTAAGTCCTTTGAAATTGGAGACAATTAGCTTGAATATCTCCTGCAAAATGATCAACCAATAGAAAAAAGGACATTTCAGAATGTTACACCTTTTGCCAATGCAAGACAAAATCATAAAGAAAAGAAAATCCCGCTACGAAGAGAATATGGTAATGGGCCACAGGTTCGCATTTATTTCAAATAAGTAAAGTGGTCATGGATGTTTCTGATTTGCACCATGGTTGTATCTTGGTACTTGCTACATGCAACAATTATCAAGTACGACAGACAGAAAGTAGGTACCAGAATTACCTTCAGGGTCTCATCATTATAGGGAGCATCGGGAGCCACAATCCTCATAATTTCACTGATGCATATGGCAACAAGCAGCCCAACTTCCTTGTCTTTGTGTCTCAACAAAGATGGGGACACTAAAGCTTCAGAGCACCCTTTCATAGCATTGTGAGTGCTTTGTGGAGGTGATTGATCTAACTCTACAAGCAAAGTAGATGCTTGCTGCAAACATACAAAAACAGGATTTAGCAAACGGTGCTACGAAATGCAAAACCAATTCAAATGACTCATCAATGCCACTTGAGATGAAGATCAGAGTAGACGAGTGGAAAAGATCAGCCGGCATACGTAACAACAGCTGCTGGGTAAGTCAAATTTGGTAACGTCAGTTATCAAGCAGCCACTCCTCATCAAACAGTAAATTAGCTGAAGAACGTCTATTATCAAAAGTGACGTCGCAAATCCAGAAATTAAGCGACATATATGAAACATAAAGCGAAAACATTCAGAAAATACTCCAAGATCAAACCATACTAGTTCTCTGAAAACAGGTCATATGCGTCCTGACGTACGGTAGATAAAGACGGAAAAATAGGGATGAAACCCAAGATGCAGAGTCGCACTCACGTGCATAATAAACTGCAGGTAATGATATCGACACGATATCAAAACACAACACAATAAAATTGAGCGTACCGAGAAAAGTGACTAAACCACAAACCCAAGTAGATGAGAAAATCAATAATAGTTTCATAAGTGGGTATGACTGGTCCGAGTCTCACAACTGACTTGCGGACACTGTGACAAGGTCTACACCATCTACGCCCGGTGTAAACATTTGCACGGGCTCGAAAAAGAGTCGCATCTAGAGTGAGAATAATGCTACTCGGGCTAGGTCTGGTGATTATGCTTTTGGTCAGTACAATGGATCCAGTCAACCAGGATACAGTAGCATGGATGATATCGTCCAATTTCTGAACACTTCTTCGATTATACATCTCACCAGAGAACGATGGGGTCAATCGCCCTGTTCCAATGACCTCAGCCGAGGGGTAAGTGACGGCTAAATTGATTCTCCTGATCCAGACAGCGCCAGGGTATTCACGCGATCTCTAAGACAGGGCCGCTTGTCTCCCAATATGCAACCTTTTCCAGGTCTCTCTACCTCTATTCCGATCATTTGAACCCCCGCAGCGATGCCAGTGACGAACACTAACTCCAGGTGCCTAGAAAAGGTATCCTCGGTCCACTTCCAACTTGTGCATCCAAGGTATTGTTAAATTATATCCTAGATGAGATATTCTCATTTTCATACTACTACATTGAGGTGTCGCATTGGTCCACAATTTGCATAATATGATGCTTTGCGTACCCATTTTCACGCCAGTTTCCCAACATCCTCGATAGAACCTTACTTCATTTCCTCCCATATCTATGCTTCCTCGTAAAACCTACTGATGCCCCGTTTTGCACATTCCTCAATACTATTATGAATATAAATAAATAAACAAATAAGGTAGCTTCTCGGAGCCACTCGTCGAGAAAGTACTGTGGCATTCTTGTCACGGTGGCTGTAACCACAATGTGCCTGGTCATCTGAATTCAAAACTAATTTCCAGAGGGCATACAACATTTGATTTTTATAAATCAATAAAAGGTACTACTTACCACTAGAAGCTTGACCAGGGCATCCTTCGACTGCGACTTCCCCAGTTTCTTGCCAATGTCGATCAACTCCGCCTCTTTGCCTTTGTTCTTCGACATGTTGCGGCAACAGCAGAGCCGAAGCTGCTCTAACTCTCTTAAAACTCCCCTACCCTTCTCGCACCACCCTCAGAGGCGTCCTTTCCGAGGCCGGCAAGACAATCCGGCCCATACACCTGTACTTCGTTATACCGCTTCGCCCTCCGCGGATACAATTCGATGATGTTGAACTCCCAGGTCCCGCCCTAGGCTACAACACTTAATCGCCCGACCCGTCCAAACCCTGATTCCCACCACATCGCACACTGTCCACTCCTCTGGCCCCTCCCCCCCAATCAAACGAACTCACCACTACTACCTCTCCCCCTCAACGAACGTACTCCCTCCGCATTCACACTACCTAATCTCCCTTGTCGAAACCCGACCTTCCACTGCCTGCGAAACGAACAACACCACTTCGCCCGACTCTCTCCCACCTCTCCGCACCTCGACGTCCCCCTTTCAAAAAAAAAAAAAAAAAAAAAAAAAACCCGCGAGCTCACCCCGAAAAACCCCGACACACCTGCAACAAAACCCGGGAGGGGGGGGGGCAGGCGATGAGCAACGTCCCGGTGTCAGAGGGCGTCAAGCACTCGGTAAGCGGTAGAGAGAGAGAGAGAGAGAGAGAGAGAGTGTGTGTGTGTGTGAGAGTGAATGAGTGAGTGAGAGAGAGAGAGAGAGAGAGAGCGGGAAGGCGCTAGCTAGCGGCAGGCGGACGCCATGGCGAGCCAACAACTCAAAACGCACCAAAAACGGGCACTTCGCTCCCCCGCCCCCACCCCCGCTTCCCACCCTCCCTCGTCTTTCTGACCCCCCACGCTCGGTCACCCGTCTCCGCTCCGACTCTCCCGTCACCGCGCCACCTTCCCCTGTTCCCTCGTTCCCTCCCCTACCCTCGCGCCCTTTTCCAAGTTCGTTGACGGTTCCCTATCCGTTCTCCATTGCACTGGATTCGCTCTCCCAGCGCCCCTCACCCCGATCGCTTGAGTTCCCCTCCTTGGTTGCCTTGGCTTGAGTCAATTGGACTAAAATTAGATGAATGCTCTTCCGAACTGGTGGAAAAGGCTTAGACGATCGCAGGCTTCGGTCTGGTCATCACTCGTCGGCAGGCGACGAGATTCTGGTAACGGATGAAGAGTCACTGGAATCATTAATCACAAGGATGGATGTTGGTTCTGACTACCCCCACACACTGAGGCGCTGATTGTCGCTCCTGGCATGGAGGAGGCCTTTGTTTCGCGTCTAATGACGTGTATGATTGGCTGCCCGTGTGGATGGGATACCGGATGGGCCTGTGGAGGGGTTCAAAATAAATGCTACCTCAAATTCAATTTGTGTTATGAATCAAAGTAGCTTGTAATTTAATTAATTAAATAATTGGTAAGTGATAACAATACTAATAAATTTAGTTGAAGATATATATAATTCTTGAATAAAGAGTGATGTAATCACGGATTTGAATTCTTGAAAATGTATCAACTAAGTAACTTAATTGTATTTTCTTTTCTTTTCTTTACTTTTATGAGCTTATTGTTTGATATAAATTACATGTTTATTAGACAAATAGAAACACAAATGAACTCATCGTTGTTTTTCTAAACCTATCAGGCAATCCATCCAGATTCAAAGGTTCCATTTTAATACAGTCCAATAATTCCAACAGGATCGCTATTAAAGTTTTAAAAGAAGCAGATGGTCTTTCAAGTAATGACTCTTTTCCTTTCTTTCAAGAAAAAACTTTCAGCTGTTGAAACAAGGTAAAGGAATAATTTTTAAAATGGGTCACAATTATAATAAAAATAAGTAAGCCACATAAAATACCAATAATAAAATAAATAAATAAACAAATTTAAGATCACTCTGTTTCTAAAGTGTTGTTAAGAGGATAAAGAAGCTATACAATCCCGGGTGGCACCAACTCCTCTGCCCCGCTTCGAATAATCGAAAAATTAAAAGAGAAAAGTGTAGATGCCTCAAAAAGTGGTATTTGTTAATTCCATGGGGTCATTTTGTCTGCAACAGGACCCCACATGTGCTGAGCTGGCATCTGGAATATGCATGACATGGCAACTTTACTCAAGTACATGTGACAAGTTGACAAAAGCATAACGAACTTTCCAACTTTCCCTCATTCTTGTCCCTCAGTGGTTCTCAAAAATTGCAATACCAAAAAAATCGAATTATAACCCACATTTATTTTTATTTTTTTT
This sequence comes from Physcomitrellopsis africana, assembly GCA_036785485.1. NCBI lineage: Eukaryota > Viridiplantae > Streptophyta > Bryopsida > Funariales > Funariaceae > Physcomitrellopsis > Physcomitrellopsis africana. Next base: position 65,993 of record JAWRVF010000058.1, on the reverse strand, counting down.
ATTTGCAAGATTTTGTCCATGGAACCAGAAATCCTTTTATTTAAATCATGTTCTTTGTTGAGCTATCATATCATATTCGAACTATCATTTCGAAACATACAAAATCAAGTACAAACATTCAATGTTTTTCGCTATATATATATACACTCACATATACAATCTATTAGAAAAATATTTTACATTCATTTGGTATTATCATGGGCGTTGAAAGTCAAATAATTGGTAGACGTCATCAAAACATCAACCCACTCTCACGAGTCTTAAAACCTCTACTTGTGGAAAGCTACATTTCCCAACACAAAGTAACACATGAACAACAATACTCGGAATTAAATCACGCTAATGTTGCACATGTTCGCAAGGGCACAAGGAGTTCGTGCGCTCCCAATGTGCGAAACCAGGGAACAACTTAAAGAACATGTTCAAATCAGGGAACGAAGCTTGCAAGGACGGAGTGCCAAGCGAGTGGCCTCCACGTCGCCGCAGCTCCTCCGTCGACTGTGGGGTTCCATTGGACGGCGATCCGGCGCTTCGCATGAGAACTGCTGCGAACCTGAATTTGGATCGAGAAGGGTAGTTTGGATGCAGTCATGAAATGTCGGCGGGTTTTACTTTCCCATAGTAATTACTACCTGCAACGTGCAGGTCATCGAAGCGAGCAACAAAACCAGAGGAATCCTGAGCAGTTGAATCAGGGGCCTGGAATGCGGAGCATGCGGCGCAGATGTCAGACGGCACGAAACAACGTTGTTGCGAAAAGAATCCGATGGAAGTGGGCTGGAGGTGATCTGATCGGCGTGGCGTTGAAGAGTTGGATGCACCGCAGGCTTGGGCTTTGGATTCATCAGCATCAGCTGAACTAGATCGGAGGAGTCCATCGGTTTGAAATGCCAATATCCCTGGATTTCTTCACACAATGGTCGGTATACCGACAGTGGTCAAACACACGAGTAAATGAACGTGTTGGTCGGTATCGATGTTGCGGAGCCATCGCCGACGTGAGGAGCCTTCGGTTTGAATGCATTGTATGAGCTGGCATGACTGAGTAGCAATTTTATTATATAATATTGACTTGAAATCATGGATGAATCAGCAAATGGGACGTGGTGTGATTTTCTACTACAGTGCTCAAATCCTTCTGTTCCTGAGTGGAATTGTAAACAGTAATATATATATATATATATATATATATGCGGTTGTATATTACTTTTTAATGTTTTAAGGAGTTTGCCAAGTAAACATATGTGTAACTGGGTTCAACTTTATTTTGTTTGCGTTGAAAGAAATGTTTGGTTCCCTTACTGTCTGATACAGTTGCTATGGTCTCCTGTGAATCTACATCAATGTTATTGAATTGTTCTCGGTGGTTTGTGTGTAAATTTATGTTCAATCTTATCATATTGCGTGTTGTTGATGAATCGATTTAAGTTTTTTTTTTTAAAAGGACAAAATATGGTATGATATCAAATACATCAATCACACTATAATTTAATTTGTTTAGTATTTTAAATTAGTTGCATGTTAATAAGATAGATTTTTTTTGTTGTGGTTGTTGTTATTATAATTATTATTATTTTAATTCGTTTTCTTCATTTTCTAAATTGGAGAAGTTTATGAAGTTAAACACAATTTTAGTTTTTAATTATTATATTCATAATTATTATTTTAGAGTTTAAGCAGCATTGTACAATATTTTTGGTGAAAACATTGCAACACATTGGTTCTTTGACTTCATGTTATTGGTACAAAATTGAACTTTGATTAATATTTTGCAATTGATTTGCAACTATTGTACTGTTTGGTCCAGTCATTGTGTGTAGTATTTATTATTATTTTCCAACAATAAAAATTATGTTTATAACTTTTTTTTAAAAACAAAGTGTTACATGAAACCAAGTAATTAAAGTGGAGTACTGACAACACGGAAGAGACCAATGCATTGTGATTTAGTGCTTACTTTAAAGTCATAATAAAAATATGTTAGTAATTAAGTAAAAGCTAAGGTGTACAGAATTTTTTCATTTTGTTTCTAAAGCATAACTAAATAAAATTTGTTAATGCTTCATGAATTAAATCCTATCATACTATAAATTAATGATAATAATAATAACAATAATAATAATAGAAAATAAAGAATGTATTATATGATTCTTTAAAAATACATTGATAAACTTAAAATTTCTCATTATTAAATGACACAAGTACATTCATAGTATTAATTTAATATGATCATATAATTTATTTATTTGTATTGTTATAAACACCTAATGTAACAGTAACTGAAGTTTTATTTAGGTCTACTGTATGCATGCACTGTTACGTTTATGGTTTGAATAGAAATGCTGTGAACATTCGTTCACGTGTGATATCATAAAATATTGTCAAAAACATCATGTAAGTTTACAAAGCACAACAGTATGATTTTTTAGGTTAATTTTAAAAATTAAGATAATATTGTGATTATCATATTACTTGTAAACCGTGTTGATTGATAAATTCCATGCATTTAAATAAATAATAATAATAAAATGTTTATGTAAAATTAGTAGTTCATAATAAAAAAAATTATTTACAAAATATATATATATATATATATATATATATACGCATTAAAACTGATATTTTTGAATTATGATTTTGACAACTATTCTAAATGTTTAAATATCAATTGATATCAATTAAATATCAATTTTTAGAATATTAATAAGAGTATACACATAAATCATCTGATTTAAAATTTTGATACAAAAGTACATTAAATTTTTACTTTTTAGTAGGCACTTTTTTGTTCAAAATAATTACAAGTTATTGTTCTAGTTTTAACAAAAATAAGAACAAACTGAACATTGATTTGCAAAAACCCAGTTTATATTTGTCTATTTGATTTTTCTTGAGCACTTTTTTTCTTCTTAAAATTGTTTTGTATTCAAGAAATTTGAATGCTTTGATTCTTTTTTTTTTATATAAATTATTTCTAATAATCTTTGCATGAGAAATAATTTGTAAAATTGTTCAAATGATTAAATTTTAAAAGTTTGAGCCTATTTTTTATTAGATAAATATAAAATTTTCAATTAAATGGTACTTCAAATGACTGGATGGATGGAAATGAATTTATTTCAATAAGGTAAATGTGTATGACCAACCTCTTTAGTTAAGAACATGTAAATGAATGAGTAGGTTTGGGATTTGTTATCTTTACTACATATAAATTCTAAATTTATAATTTAAGTTTTTGGACCTTCAAGTTATAATTTACTTATGTCTTGTACGTCAGCATATCACAAAATTGACTTAAAGACACTTGCTTTTGTTGAACTTTGTGATGACATATGACATAATCTTGTGAAGTATTTTTTGCTTACTTTTACTAGTTTTGGTGATATGAGTATATACATATATATATATATATATATATACACACACACACAAATCTACATCTTCAACACATCCATTTGTTTGTAGGTTTAGGGTATTTACAGTACATTTACTTTTATCTATAGAGGTTCTTATTTGCATACACACTTGTTGTGTACACATTGAACATAAATGTCATGTTCATGAGGAGGGTATTGAAATGAATTGTTGACAAAGGCAGGCATCACCCTTCAAATCAACAATCATTGACAATGGAGTTGATAACTGTCTCATTGCAGGCATGGATCTGAATTAATAAACTTAATTTATACTACAATGACAATTTTGAATATTAGTTCTAGTATTTATTGTTAATAATTATTCCATCATTTTTTAAATGTATTTTTACTATCTGGTTGCAGTAGAGAACATTAAAAGTGTCTTTTTAACAAAACAATACAAGTTAAACATACGAAATAAAATTTGAAATACAGGTCTGTTTTTTCTTTTTCTTTTTTCTTTAAAAATTTGTAAGTAAATTGCACATATCATTATTCAAAAACATGATAAACTTAAACTGAAACATGTTACTTTAAATTAGTAGTTATACATGTAACAAAATAAATCATGTGATAATAAACTTCGAGACAATCAATAGATAATAAAAATAAGATGTTAGTTGGGAATTAAGTTAATTACGGAATATTTTTCAAATGAATCTTGCTAATGTATACATTATTCTTTTTCTTAAAATACAAGTTCTACAATGAAGATGAAATAAAAAAAAGAAAAAAGAAAAAGGAATTTCAGGTTATTTACCTATGTAGACATTGATATTTGATTTCCGACTTGATGGAATTTGTGGTGTAATTTTTCTGAGATTTTGATCCATTGCTATCAACTTATGCTCTTATCTTGTTCATTCAAACTTAAAATTTTGGCTCGTATATATTTGTATCTTTTTTTTAATATATATATTCACATATATTAAAATGTGCAATACAAGACTATCATTAGCATAAACATAATCAACATTTATTTATATATTTTCCTAAATTCATAATTTCTTCTATTCTAAAATTTGAGTTTATTTTATTTAAATTTCCACTTTATAAGATTTTAGAATTTTTTTTGTAATTGAAGTTTATCCACTTGTTGTCTGTGTAAGAGTCATACAATCTACAATCATTAGTTTTAACATTTCCTTTTTATTCTTTTCGAATTTGAACAGCTTAAAAGTCTTATTTTCAGTGGAATTTGAGGGTTAAGTGAATAAATTAAAATGATAAAAAAAAAAAACATAAAAATGGATTTTCTAGCTGGGTTTGATTATATTATATTTATTTTCTAAAAAACTAAAATTCAAAATTTTGAAACATATTACAAAGTTTTAGTATGAATTTTAAAACGTTAGTTCTGAATTTTCAAGTTAAATAATTCTGCTTCACATGAATCACCACCTGATTTATCAATTTCTGTGTTTTAATATTGCATCCTTATTTCTATAACAAAAGTACCTGTATGTTAATACATTTAAGAATAGTTTCAGAAATGTTTCCAAAATCAGATACCATTAAAGTGGTTTCTAAACTTACACATAGCAATGATATGGATTTCTAATTTTCCATAAGAATAATTTTGTAAACTTGTTTGTGCTAATAAAAGATATTGGTAATTGAAAACAAAAAAACATAAATTTCAGAAACTTTGTTTCTTTTTTTAAATAAAAATCTATATGGTAATGAAATTAAAATAGTTTATATTGTTTCTTATTCATTCATAGTGAATGAATGAATCATTCAACAATAAAAATAAAAAAATAAAGAGAAACTAAAGCAACCTACAATGCCAAAGCTTGTGTATATATATAGGGTATTATTAATGTCACCACAATTTTTGCTATTGCCATCACAATCTGCCATCCATTACATGCCATCACAATTTTTGCTACTGCTACCACAACATGTCCCCCATTCAACATATTATTTTAGTTTTTAAAAATTCTAATCAATTTTTTAGTTAATATTTCCAATATGTTTTTTTTTTAAATTATATAAGAAAAAAATTTAATTTTAATAAACAAGTAATTGAAAAGTTAATAAGAGTAAGTTGTGGTGCTAGTAACAGAAATTGTGCTGACATGTGGTGGATAGCAAATTGTGGTGGCAAAAGCAAAAACTGTGGTGGCATTAGCAACACCCTGTATATATATATTGTTCATGATAGTAAATTAGTTAGTAATGAATGTTCCAAGAAGACACGAACAGATTTTCTGTAAATGAATCTGTCCATCCAGCGTGCACCCAGACACCCTATTCACACCGCACTAGCAAAATCAAGGTTCGGACCGAACCTGGCGTCACAAGAACTCTGTTCACACTGCATGAGCACGAAACACAAGAATGGCGCCTTGCTAGCCTGAACCCTGTTCACACTGCAGAGGATAGAGGGATAAGAATTGGACCGTGCCGCCTTGATCTGGCGCAAAGTGGCACCGATCTCAAGTCCTGGCACGCAATTCACACATGAAATTGTCTTCATAGCGATTGTTTTGGGCCACAGCGTGACACTGTAAACACTGATTCGTTGTGAGCAATGGGTTCGTGACCGATTTTTCAATTGCGTTTCCATTGCACAGCACCATGCAATGCCGGCTGCTTGGATTTGTGAGTATTTCTGCTCTGGGCCTGCTGTTCCTCTTCGCAGATCGAGTCCAGCCGATCGGAGATGCGCTACAGCTGCGAACCCTGGTGCGTGTCGCTATTCCCTGATTCCGATTTCAATCCGTGGAATCAACTGGCGGTGCGTTGCAGCCCGTTACAGTGAGATCAATGCATCAATGGCTGTATTTTGTGAGTAGAGTGCAGCATCGTTCAACTGGTCTCAGTTAGAAAATACTTCGGTCAACCTTGACGGCTGTGCCGTTGAACATAAGGATAGAGTACGTTGGTGTCTGACAACAGCTGCAATCCAAGACAGGTGGGCCGAAGTAGGAAGTTGGGGTACTGGAAGGGGTGGCGAGTCAGAAGAAGCTTCTATTCGTCGGGTAGGTTTGAAGCTCGAAGCAGGGTGGACCCACCGATCGGCACTTACCATCGACGATGTGAACCCGACTCTGCTGGAACGATCAGAAACCGATCACAATGCTTTAAACGCTTCACAGGCTACAACATTTCCACAAGCGGATCACAAGCTTTTCGCAGTGCCAGCTTCACTGAGTTACCCACGCGCCACTGACACTATACTCACTGCCTCTGGTGCAGCACGCAGCAGTCACATTTGTCATACTCACGAGGAAGTAACTTACAGGGACACTGTGTAATGTTGTGCACGATCGAAGGTGTTGTCATCGGCGCCTCGGAGACCTGCCGCATCATCAATAGTCGGGTCTAAGAAAACATCCGTCCCGGTGGTTTATTCGAGTTTCTGAGACCCCTACGCTGTCACGAGTTGACTGGCAGGAATGTTTGCAAGGAACAGGCGATGATCTGCTTAATTGCTACAACACGATACTGTTATTTTTCTGGAAATTTTAGTAATAGCAGACAAGATCATGAACAAGAGGATCCGCATTTGGTCTCTCCTTTCTTCTTCGTCTGCAACCGACACCCTTCAAGTATAAACTTGTTACAGGACAAATAGGGCATTTACATGTGGTGGATGATTCTGAAGCATGTTTGTCGGAAGAATGCTTGCTGTGGAGAACCTCAAACTCCGGCAAAAAATTTTAGAATGTGATGTGAGGTCCATTTCCTCACTTGGCCAACTAATTTGATCCTCTGAATACAACAACGCATTCCAATGTGTTTCTCTGCAGGGAGCTTGACATTTGAACTAACCCTTCATTTGGAAGGCGGGGGAATGCCGTTTGAAGAAGACGATCCACAGCTCGGTGATGTTTGCTGCCCTCTGTTATTGCATGAAACGGCCACCCTTGAGATAAATTTGAAGCAAACATTTAGAAATATTACATGCAAAGAAGTTTCATCACGGAATGAGTATTGCTATAAATGACGAAAGCATCTGTGTCGAGCGATTTCTGCTCTTGACCATGGTGCTTTGAGTTCAGTCTTTTCCTCCCAACCAGGACTCTGAAATCTGCAAGTCATGAAGATGCAATCAATATTCTGACGCAAGTAAAACGAGATAAGCACCAAACTGGGTGTGTGGGCCAACTTAGAATCTGCTAATGTCAAAGGGCTAATCTCATGTTCCTGGGTCCAAGACAGTAAGTAATTGTTTTGAGTTTTACAGGAAGTTCGATTGTCAATTGTAGGAATCCTGATGAGCTGCAGCAAGAGATAACGGAGCAAACAAAGCTGCACAAGTGGGCTAAGCTTTTCTTCTTCTTGCCTCTTTTTTTCACCAGTTGTTTCATCTTAGCGTTGAACCTCCTTTTGTTGTGCATCTCCTTCTGTGTCCTCATCTTCTCGCCTTTCTCAATGCCGCATCTTCCCAATCAGTTTGAGGTCTACACGACTGCAATTCTCAAGCTTGCACTAAAAGTTTAGCTCCTTTGGGGCCTTTATCAATTTAGACATTGAGGATTTAATTCATTGCAGTCGTCATTGTTGTTTGCTTCATTTCAAGCGTGCTTACATACATCTTGTGGGTTACTCAGTTGGGAATTTCTTTTGTTTTAGTACTTCATGTTGAATATTTGATTTTTAAAAGATTGTGTTTACATCAAACGTCTTCAAATACAATAGTTTCCTAGATTCAACAGTCATGATGTTTATGAAATTACCAACAGTTTGAGACTTTGTGAAAGTTTCTTTGAATTTTTATTTATTTTTATTTTTATGTTTATTTATGATTTAAGAAGTAAGATGGATATGCCATTTTTTGGTAGTAATCCCTACTTCAAGTATTGTATTGAAGGCAAAATAGAGTTAAAATTCTAAGTAACGTGCAGGTGATATTATAAAAAATAATTTGTTTTGGTTTATTCTTACAATTCTTTAAATCTTGTTGTAATTTTTAAGAACATCTTTTGCACCAAAACATATGGTCTAAAATATCATAAAGATTATTATTAAAGTTGATGTAAATGGTTGCATAGTATCATTTAATAATTAATTTTAGTATTTAAATATTACATCAATAACTTAAAAGAATTTTTTTTTATTAATTATAATAAACTATTATTCTAAGAGAAAAAAAATAAAATTATATGAGACTAGAAAAATATGTAATTTAATTTAATTTATTTGTATTGCTCTCAATTAAACATTTTGAGCAGCAATTATTATTATATATATTTTTTAAAATTCAAAAGACATATTATTTAATAAATCTCAAAACACTAAGAAAAATAATTTTTAATGTTTATGCCACAATTAGTTGTTTGATTTACTGTGTTAAACATTTAAAAAATAATTTAATTTTTATAAATAATAAATAAAAATGCAAGGAAAATTAATGATTTTTGCTTTGTAGTTTTTGCTTTTAAAGCTAGAACTGAATATTCTAATGTTGGAATTCAATCTCAAATCATGACTTAATAATGAATATTCAAAAATTAAATTTGATGCTATTAATTTTAAATAATTGTTTTTTGAGTAAATGTGTTTGTTTTTAATAATATACATATGTAAAAAAAATTAGTTGCATGCCTCAAAAACCTCATTTATTTGAGCATTTTAATGAATCGAAATGTTAAGAATCTCAAATATAGTGCAAGGAATACAAGATCTTCAATGCAATTGATACCAACTTGGTGAAATTTCAAGTGATTCAGTGTAATAATTGTCATAAAATTACTTGGTAACCATTACCATGCTCAATATACACACACTCACATAAAGATCTTCTATTGTGTGTGTGGAGACTGATACTCAAGCAGAATCTGGACGCAAACGCGCGGCTGAAGGGCGCGGGCCGGACGCGGCAGTAGTCGCGGCAGGGATAGAGGGAGGGGGGGGAGGGCGGGAGCATTGGATGATGCGAGGACGACGAGGAGGTGCTCGCTCTTGGCGCTTGCTTGCTTGCTTCCATCTGCGCCGGGGATTTGGAGTCAAACCTCTGCGTAATGTCGCTCCTGTTCGCCAGCTCCCTTCATCGCAAACCGCCGCTGCAATGTCCTGCACAGTTTTCCGGCTACTCACAGTCGAATTGAACAAGTCTTCACAGTCCTGTGGAGAGAGTGGCGCAATGCTGTTTGCATGACGAGTACGTGCGAGGCTCACCACGCCTCTTCGCCTTGGTATGATCTGGTGAGTCGTTCTTCATTCGTGTCATAACGAGGCGACGGATCGAACTTCGGTTCGAGATTCTTGTACACCTCCTGCTTCGACGACGTGGTTGCTCTCTTGTTTTCACTTCTGTGACGCGTCGTAAGCCTGCGACTTGCGCTTGTAACAAAAGAACAGATTGCAAGTGAACTGGTCGTAAACCATGACAAGATCGAAATCCAGTTCCGTATGGATTGTCATTGGTGTAGTGTCTACCAAATTCCTTTTCGCATTGATATGGACGAAAAGTTCCTTCATGGACAATCTGCGAGGTAAGTACACGTTCGTCACTGACGCATCTAGTGGTATTGGCTTGGTAGTGGCGTGGAAAGCTCTCTGAGACGGTGCATACCTTACTCTCGTTGCGAGAAATTTCAACAAAATGGATAAAGTCGCAAAATCTTTGTTGAAGGAACTGAGCTCCCCTCGGATCTTGTGCTTATGAAGGTGTGAGAAGGCATTTATTCACATCCACACGTGTTTAAGAATGTCGATATTACTATTGTCGTGAAGTGACTAAAAAAGAAAATTAGACTTCGCCTCTATAGTTGAAAACGCTAATGTGAACTTGGTTCTTTTGATAATCAGCCTTCACCGAATTTGTTTCCAATGATCAATTATTTGTTACCAACGATTTTCGATGTTGTGAAACTCAGGCAGCAACTGTAGGAGTTCACGTAGCTATATCGACAGCGGTCAAGGAATCAGGTGACTGCAGACCCTACTTACATATTGATCAACTATGCAGGGATTACAAGTGGTTTCATGGAAAACTTCTGCGTGGAAGGCAATATTGTTCACACAAATGTGCTCGGATCAATTTACTATGTGCAATGTATACAGCCCAATCTGATGTTACGGAGTCGCGACGACCATGTACTAAGTTATTCATCGTCATCCTGGCGTCTTTGGTAAGAAAGCAATACATGGCCGTAGAAACCGTGTGGAAAGTTATCGATCTTCATAATGATATAAATAATAACTGCAAGACATTGCCAGAAACTTCGTAGTTTTGATGTGGAACTTCGTCGAGGAGAACACAGCTCCTCGTTTCTAGCAGACTCCAACATAGATTGTAGTTATGATCATCAGCAACAAGCCCTGGAATTGAGTAGTGATTCAACTGCAGAGCAGGAAGTTGAATCTTGTACATCGATCTTGACTTGTAAATGACGTTTTGGAAGTCAGATCCACAATTGTCTGTCATTAGTAAATTGACAGGACAGCTTCTAAGGTGCCTGAAATTCCATGTTGTATAGGATCTTTGCAGTGCTGGTTGTATGGAAATGGAGTGGACTCAGGAGCCAAATATGATGTCAAGCGCATAGCGGAGCGTTTGTGGCTAGAGCTTATCCCTTTCAACATGCGTGTGAATTTGGTGTATCCTGGTTTTGTAGACACCGTTACTATTGATGATGGTAGGAGAACTTGCAAACACTAACCAGCACTTGATATTTTGCTCGTTCAACCACAATTATTGTCCTCGGGAAGTTTCCAATTAGTTGAATTAATAAAACTGTACAAGATTTTTTTTAACACGAAGCGATAACTTTCAATTTTCGGTTTATTTATGCGGTGTGTTTCATGTCGACAATGAGGAGAAGCTGAAAGCGGAAATGAAAGTAACCTCTTTCGACAACTGGAAGCACGCTCAATCCCCAGAATCAGTCGCAAATCGTCCAATTTCTGGCATCAAGAAGTAAACCTTTATGATCACTATCACCCATTGGTTGGGCGCCACAATCGTGGTTCGAACAGGTGGGTTTGCGCCATCGGATTCCTTCTTGCAGGACCTGTTTTAAGCCATTTGTGCCGGTTGGTTAACATTACAAGTTACATCTCACTGGTCAACATGATTAGGAGATTGTAGAAAAATCATGGCAAGCACGACACTGGCAACGTGGTTGATAATTGGTTTCATTCCAAAGTAACGCCCTATACCACATGAGTCACACTCACTGCACGATTACTCGTGACACCAGTTTGTACGAGTACTAATTTCACAACAGCTAACGCACCAGGCTAGCTCTGCATCAACGGCGCTGCACATGCTTCACCATCATATTGGGTTGGTTCATTCTTTTTTTACAACCTATAAATTTGATGTGCTACTAGAATAGTAACGTGATACAGTGCGTGGGTGTGTGGCTTTGCAGTTCTTAAGCTCCAGGTTATGAATTAGACTCACACTCAACTTACTTAAACTGAACTGGAAATTATACAGTATTGGGTTGTGTGAATACTACATTTCAAATATTTCACCTAAATCAGGTGCGTACCTTCCAATGCAACATAAACATATTATTATTTAAATAATTTACGTGATTTGGATCTACACTATATTTGTTTACTTCTGTAAAGTACATACATACTTACATACATTGATGTATTCCACTTGAATGATTGGTTTGTGGATGTGAACCATTTAACAACCAGTCAGCGAGAATGCAAACTCTAATGATATCCGCGTAGGATACCCGGAATCTGTTTGGTTTGTTCTCAGCATCTTGTCCCGATTGACACCCGGAATTAGGAATGAGCCCTAAAGCCGTGGATTCAGAGCAGTTGAGGAGACGATACGACCCAGTGCAAGCCGTCTCGGCTTGAGGTCCATCAGGCACCGCCTCTGGCTTCTAGCACGGGATAATCGTCGAGAAAATCTCAGATTTAGGGCTTCAGGAACGGCCGCCGTAATCGCTCCCCTCACAGATTGCAGTAGGTTACTTCCTTTAAGTACCCAACCAGTCCTCCACCTTCTGGTGTCTTGTTGCTGTGGAGATTTGAGTGTAGGAGCTTCTGATCGACCTTGGCGATCAGCTTCATTGGTCTAGTGTCACTTGTTTGCGCTTCTGTGCCTGCTAGTGTGTTAAATCCGCTGGTATTTGATGTCATGTGATATCCTGTGACTGTTATCCATGTTCTACTTGAAGATCTTGACGGAGTCTTGCTCACTGAAGACTGTGGCTCCTTCATACTACTGATTTCGTAGAGCTCTGCTAGTTGGCAGGGAAAGCTTTAAAAAATTTTACTGGTTTCGTTGTATGCACATGTCGTGATCGCAAAGTTCCATGTATTCGCTGTTTCAATCAGCAGGGTGCCCATCCTTTGCATACATGAGGTGAAGCCTCTTGCGGACAAAATGTTTTGCAGCTTAACTTACATAACTGTCGAATGCTGCCACTTGCGCCGGTCGCATTGGTGCATACTGCGAGGCTAAGATTTTGTATCTCTTCATGAATTAGTTCCCAAGGATGATAATTTCCATGCTAATCCTGAACATGTGATGAGCAAATGGTCTCTTGATTGAGGGAATCAAATACTGCAGCTCTAGATAACAATGTTGGACCGGTGGGTGTAAGTTATTAGTTTGCGGAGAGTTGTGACTGTCAGTTTTGGTGCATCATTTTTTGCGTTGCCTCTCTAATCACGAAATGGCGAGAAAATATGTACCGATTCCGGATGCACTAGGGGATTGAAACGCAGTGACGGTGTTTGAAAGCATCTGCCACAGAAGTTACCATAAGTTTATCCTAAGCAACGAGAACGACCCACCGACCTAGTTAGTTATACGCACTACATGTGAAAGTGGATTTATAGCACGAGGAAGTATCAGCAGGTTTCTGCGTGGATGTCCTATCAATGCGGATTTGGATGTGGGCCCCAGTTAACTTGTAAAAGCTGGAAAAGTTTCCACGATAATATACCGATTTATTATTGATGTACCGCGTTATTATTGATGCTGGCGCGTCATTGTTGGCAAGGAGTGAATAAGCACTTTGTATATATATATATATATATGTATATATATTAGGACAAACGTGTACATATGCATACAAATTCTTGTTAAAGGATGTGCAGCCTAAAAACCCTCAACTGTCAGAAACGTTTTTAGACCTTGTTTTTAGGTGAATACTCATTCAGCGTGAATTCCTAAACATAGTACCGATTGCTTTAACAATTTGCCACTGTAGCAGACAACTAAATATTCACAGCGAAAACCTTAGAGAATACATAATGTATACTAACTTCTCAAATATTCGTTCATGGTGGAATGTGTCTTATCCGACAATGAGTGCACAAGTTTCGTTCGAATGATCTGTTCACCATCCTCTGCTACACAACATGTCTGTTTAGCAGAGTAATAGTTACGCTTTTGTTCAAGAACCAGGCAATCAGATTTTTGTCTAAGGAGGCCTACAGCTGTTGGCATCATTAACCTTGTGATAAAAATAATTTCAGTAGATCGAGACCGAAATGTTTGTTTGAACAAATAAATATAATGTACTCGTAAAACAAATTTGAAGACTAGGACGTACAATCGATAATATTCCGTTTCAAACCAAGCACTATTAAATTTCATCAATGTATTTTCAGGGATTTTATTTGGGTTACGGAATTAATACAGGCATGAATTGTATTGGTCTGTTTTCCTTAAAAAAATTATACCAATTCTAATTGTTGGTAAAAACGAAAAAAGGTAGGAAATAACATAAAATAAAACAATCATAACCTATTTAAGTGTTTCGTGCCTTGTGTGCACCTTGGCACTATACTTGAAAAATCAACTTGTGGTGTAAGTGAGCTCATCACAAATTTTACAATAAAATGTGAAAGTGCTTAATTTAGAAATTCGTAATAGAGCCGCTTAGAATTTTACAAAATAAGACGTGAAACTTAAAATTACAATATTAAAAATAAGGAATATATTTACGTGCAATCAAATCATCTAAAAATATTGGTAAAGGGCGCTGTTGACTAAGCTTGTGCAGCAAAAGAATCAGGAAAATTTGGTTCATACAACTGGATAAAGATTTGTAGATTTTATTGTCAGCAAGTGTATTATTTTTTAAGAACTGAAAAGCCATCGAAAGTTCAAAAATGCGATCATATGACAGCATTCATTCACCACTTTTTTGGGTTCAGAAAAGGGCTGCTGCCAGTGCCGCCCACGTCGAGGTGGGTCAGCGTCATCGTCCATGAGACCAAGTGTTCAATAGGTGAACTGAATTGTATCAAAATAAATGGTTTGATATTATTATTGCTTAAGTTTTTCATTCGTCATTTCTTTATTTATTTTTAAATTTTTTTAAAATAATGTATGTTTGAGAAAATTATTATTCATATCGTGCTCTACACTCTAATTGAGATAGCAATACAGAGTTCTTGATTTATATCAGCGTGTTATCTTGTACGTTTTTTGGAAAAACAATTTTTCTAAGCTGATTATAGTATGTTACATTTACTTCGATTTATCGATAAATTTCGACTTGATATCACAAACTACTCCATGTTCGCTTGAATCACCCAAGACGCTTATCACAGTCAATGTAAGGGTATTTTATTTATTTTTTAAGGTGTTTAGTTGGCTATACAATTTTTAATTCCATTTTACAAAATATTATATTTTCCAAATGCACGAAACATACTTCACATAAGTCAACTTTACAAAATTAAAAAGAAACGTAATGCAATAAACTTCTTGCAAATGGATTTTTAGAAACCTACAATTCCTTTGTCGTTTGTTGTTTCTCTCCTGAAGCTACTTGAGGTGGTTGTCGCCTCCGTTTTCCCTTCTTTTCTTTCTTTCCTTGGGGTGGAAGTACAAGAGTGACGAAGAAAGAATAACGAAACGAACTTATGACGAAGAAAGAATAACAAATTAACGAACTTGTGATGATCAATGGTGTAAATCATTGCAGACCAGTCTTGAATCAAGAACAGCATTCGAGGGTTTGTAGAGGGGAAGTGATACGATGATGTTTCGTCAACGATCTCAAAGTGGGACAAGCTCAACGTTTGATATGATCTGATGCGAAGGACCCATGCGGGGTGGACTACCGACACCCAGAAATGGAGAATCTCAATGCCACGCATGGAAGAGCCACAGATCCTAAACCCTCCCCTCTCCTCACCAAAACGTGCTCCTGTACCGACTGTGAATGAGTGAGTCACATGTCTGGTACGTTACAAAAGCTTCCGTGCGTAGGGATCGTCGTAGGAAGTCAGCGGCAACCAGCGACTGGGTCGCGATCGAAGCCCGTCCGGCCAAATGCTGAGAGCAAGCAGACGTGGGCAGAGAACTCGGGGCCAAAAAGCAACCAAAGAAACCTGGATGAGCGCTAGATTTGCAACTTGGCATTGTAGGGTGTGCTTTGGAGTTGCAAGTCAAGACTCGAAGGCCCCGGCAAGGTGAGCGTCGAAGGAGTTAGAGTGTGGGTGCTGAGACCAGTGGGGTGCTTCGAAACAGACACCAGCTCGGCATGAGAAGCTTCGGTTGATAATTGATATGCTGCATCACGCAAAAACCAAAACCGTAAGTCCAAATCTTTTAAAACTCCGTCTCCTTTAGGATGGGCAACATCTTAGAGAACAACTTGTTCGAGTAACATTCGAGGAATTCGAGAAAGAGTTGCAAAAACGTAAGTTGCTTGGTTATTGCAGGGAAAAGATGACCAACCTCTTCTGTTTCCAACTGAAATGATTCTTCGTAAGCAGTCCCGAAATTCAGACAAGATGACTCGCTCTTGGGCAACGTGCAGCTGATTCTCATGTGCTGGTGAAGACGGAGCTGTAAGCAAAGGATCCTTCTCATCGCACATTAATGCGAGCGTTCCTGGCGACATCGGTCTTTCCTTGCGTGCCTCTTCTCTCTTTGCGACGACATCCAAGGCCTGGTTTGAAGGACTTGGTGCGGTGCGGGCGGCAGCCACCGGTGGAGTGCTTGTTGGATCATTCCTCACATATTCCGCTATTGTTGTTCCAGTGCTCTCTGCTTGGAGTCTGTCAGGTGCAGCAGACGCAGAAGGCTCCTTACCAGATGGACAATCCTCAGTGTGAGTTGGGTCCACAGTCGAGGCGTTGTTTGTTCCATTGTCCACTGCTGGAATCCCTGAACACAGGGAAAGAAAAAACAATAATTATATTCGTTGATAAGAGAAAAGCTGTTTTAAGCACTCAAAGAGAACGGAGATACTGCTTCAAATATGAAATGTCGGCTTGGTCATCTGTGAGGGTGGATACTATTCTACTGGTAAGTAGGACCACCGTGAGCAACGAGGCGCAACGACTGTAAACAACGAACCTGATACTTCATGCTGGACATCCGCAGATACAATGACCAGAAGTTTGCATAGGTCCTGTATGACATCTGTGTGCAGGACATCCGCCAGCAAAGATCTGCCACGAAAAGGAGTTCAGCACCAACCGTATCACGAAACTAAGAAAAATCCGTCTAAAATAGGTCACACCAAAAGGTGAAAGGGGCAGCAAACATTCAGGTATAATTTACGATACGGCACCTTTTGGAGGTCAAAATAGCAACTTGGCTTTAATACACAAGAACTGCAACATTGAAGCATCAGCAAACAGAGATGCTACCTGTTAACAACTTTCACCAGTGGCTCTGGAATGTGTTCCGTAGACGCAGTGTATATAGACATTTTTGGAGTAGTTGCAATATGGTTTTCTACCTTCACAAGGTTTGACTGAGCCAGAAACAAGATGATTAATACAAAATGACTTTTTGTATCCACCATTTCAGAGAAGTCCACATGATTAATGCGTCGATGGTACCACATACTTCTAACCAAAGACTTAGTGCCTCCGGACCTTTCGTCATCAGGATTGATTTCCAGCATACCTCCAAAATCAAATCGAGGCATAATCACAATGACCTCTCACCTTATTTGTCTTTAAACCTGGCATGATGTACTCCACATCCTGAGTTTTCCGCTTCCTCGACAATGGCGACATGTGCCCTGACGCACATCCAGAAGGCCGTTGCACAAAGCTCAAGCCCAGTGCAGGATCACCTGGAAATAGTGCACGTCTCTCATCACTAGTGATGAAGTTTCGGCAGTCTATACATTTGCAATTCTCTGAGCATAGTATGTTGGCTTGATAGCACTCGCAATACTTCTTCAAGCATCCCGACTTTTTACAATGACATCCTTTATTATGTTTTGCTGCGCTTCCGTTGCGATCCACGACATCTTCCTATACAGCAATTAAAACGAGGTAGTGACAATTTCAGCATACCTCGGCAGATTAGAATCAATCACAAAGATTCATACAATGTACATCATTTTATGAAGTGCACAGGTATATACCTTCCCGTCGTGGGGAATACGAGGACTGTTAGCAATCTTTGGGCGAAATGCATTTGGATTCCGCTCCAACGTCGCCTCTACAGCCTCTTGCCTAACCACCTCATGTTCACTGTTGTTGCAGCAGTTTACGCAGTTGCAACCATCGCAATATGTTCCAGATGCAAAGCATTCGCAATACCTGCCTCATAAGCCTCCAAAAATGTCAAAAGTGCAGAGTATGATTGAGATATTGCACACCATGATCATACTTCGTTAAATACAACGTGAATAAGAGATCTTAGTCAACATTTACTGCCTGCATACTACCGCAGATAAAAGAAACAGGTAACTTGAGGTAGAATGCAACAAGCGTGAAATAAGTAGCGGCTTACAGTTTCAGGCAACGGGAATTCTTGCAGTTACATTGCTTGCATTTTTTAGGGGTTCCGTCTTTGCCATCCAAAGCTGATCGGGAGCGTGCTACTGGTCTACGTGGAGAACTATGCTTTCTGGTCTTTCACACAAGTGCAGAGACATCAAGAAGTCAGAAGTGAGAGGTGTCAGTGGTGCATCTTTTCGTAAATGTATGAAGGTAGACAGGGAGAATAATTCCATAACAATTCACGAGATTCCCATCAATTTCCTGCACAGGTCTGCATATAACTGTCTTTTGGGCATGAGGAGAGACTACTTAAACATAACATTCTTCAAGATGTAGTAGCACATCAGAAAAAATGAGCTAAGTTGTGTCACCCATGTGCCTAGAAGTCCTACATGCTTGGCGAACGATGAGGAGATTGGGAGGGACTTCCATAGGCAGACGTGAAGTCAAGCTGGCGAGGCACTGCCTTCCGTGCTGGCTCACTTGCCGAAGCAGCCATGATTGACGCAGACACAGACCCAAGTGTGGAGCGTGGGTTAGACAGAATATTCTCGTCGAGGTTGGATGGATGTGACATGACTCTGCACAAGGTGCAAATTCAAGGAAATCAAACTGAAAGAAATCAATTCAGAGTGTAATTTACTTGGTCGGAAAGACGCATACGTGCAGCATGAATGACTACGTTATGTGTCAATGAATCTAGAGGTTTCAAGATTCTAATTCTCGAAAAAATAACTCATCCACACAATAGCAAACTGAAAAGGATACCCTGATAAACAAGAACTAAATCAATTGGAGCTCACATGTGGATCTAAATTTATCATCTTGACAAGCTCACCATCAAAAGAGAATCTTTACCTCGTGGCTGGCATATTCGACAGGGACGGAAACATCGGATATTGAACATCGCCCGGTGAAGCGCCCGCTCCATCTGTGCACCCCAAACAAAACATAATTCAAACTAATTTAACTACTGTAACATCCTTGCCAAGCTTACGACGCTGCATGAACTGCTAAGTGCTCCTCCTGTTTACTAAGTAAAATTACGAACTTCAAGTTCAATGCCTCCGTGAGCGCGACAAACCAAGAATAACCAAGTGCAACAATAAAAAGTCATCATGGAAAAAATTTGAGTAATCACGTTTTCTTATCGAAGAACGTGAGCTCCAACTCAGTTAATCATAATCGAGTGTAGAGTTAGGGAAGAAGGCCTCGGTAGAATGTAGTCAAGATAGACAGAAGACATTTGCATTGCGTGTGCTACAAACATGAGGGATACTGGATTGGTTTGATAGATACATACCAGGAACTGGCGACATCGCATGCTTCAAAGGTTGCATCCTCAAAGTACTTCGTTTGGACCCCCAAGATGACGACAAACTCAGAACACAAAGAACTCTTCAGAGTCAGCAACTTAGATCCGATCTCTTGGAATAGACACAGAAAGAGACCATCGCTCATAGCAGAGTGTGCCCAACCCTGTTTGGCGCTTCAAAGATTGACTACACCTGCCTGACGCCCGCCCTAGAGCTAAACACCTGAAACCTCTGAACTGTCCACCAATCTTGGCCTCGCTAACAAACCTCTCTAAAGTTTGACCTAACGCAATCGGCCATAGATCATCGCCAACACCAAACCCAACACGGGCGTTAAATTTCCGAGAACGAGAGTGCAATCCACACAGGATTGCGCACTAATGCTACGACGCCAAAATCCCAGCATGTCGGGGAGAGAAGGCTCGCAAATCACTTGAACATTGTTCATCTACTCCCACGGAGTTCGGAGCAAATCGTTTGAACACTGGATTTGCCTGCGGGCTCCAATCGCTCACCGGATACTTAAAAGAAAAGCTTGAACAGTTTCTTCACCAGCATCACCCACCACAACCGCTCATCAAACCCAATGCGATTGATTACTCTCGCTCCAGAATTGCTCCGCACGCATTAGAAGTCAGCGAACTTATGCGCCTCATAAAATCGTCGTGAAGAGGTTAGGGAGCGAGGAGGTATGATTGACTGCTCATTGATTACCAACTCCACACGACACAGCTCCAGTGCGCATTTTCAAATTCCTCTGGAAACAGGTTCGGGATTCCCACTAGGACCCCTCACTTTGACCTGCCAGAGATATCATTGGATGTGTTATTGTAGTCAAGTTTTAAACTTCGTCTTGCCTCATTCCCGCCGGCATCTCCTTTTGGCCCTTTGACGGATTCGCGTCCACTGGACATACAGTTCCCTATCGCGAAGACCCATGTTCTGGAGATAAACGTACTGCGGCAGTAAAATTCAAATCTCAGCAGAGTCGCAGCCGTCTACATTACACACACAGTCGTGCTCCAACAACCGATTTATGGGTTTCCCTCTCTCTGGTTAATGTCGTGGCGAGCTAAATAACAGCGTTACAGACCACGTTTGCGCTAAACACGCGCTTATTTTGCAATATCATTCATTCGGTGACTGAGATACAACTTGGTCCGGATAACCCACAAGGTACACTAGTGGAGTCAATGGTGGAGTTAGTGCCAGTTTCGATGATTGTTCGCCTTCTCTGCTTTAACCAACTAGAACGAAGGGGCGGATTATGAGCTTTTTCCGCATGCTGATGATTTCCATTCGGTGGAGTTTGTAATGATGCCGACCAGCCCATAAGGCACCCAAGGCACACCCAGATGTGGAGAGAATACACAAGGAAAAGAGAATGCTAAATCTTCTGACTGCTTAGAAAGATTGTTCAACAAACAGAGCATAACGAAAATCGAAGAATCCAGCGTACACATATCCAACGGGCAATCCTACACCCAGTGTAACGATTACTAATACAATGCAAACCCATCATAAAGTACATACAGGGCCAGCTTGCCCTTCGGGCCGCCCATGCAGCTACTCACACCCAAAAAAATAAATTACTTCTTCTTGCCACCTTGCAATCTCTCAGTTATATCTAGATCGTCTTGTTTGCCCATTCTTCCAAACGCCACTTCCTCTAAACTCTGTCCCTGCCTCCTGTATCGCCCTCCAGCTTCTACAAACGCCGGGCAAGGCCTATAAGCCTTGATAGGAAACCATCCGAATCCGGGAACGGAGCTCAGGCCTCCAAGAATCCTGCCCTCGCCATTGCAACCCCCGACCTTGTCCTCCTTTCCACATGCTTGACATGCCGTCGGTGAAAATATACGAGTAGGCTGGGAGGACGACGCATCTGAAGCATCTTCTACACTTGTCTGCCATCCCAAACCACAATCCTAATCAGCCTGCAGAATCATACAGCTCCTGCCATTTCTATATTCCAGTCATGATAATGCACATTGTACAGAAAAAAAAAAAAATGCAATGTTCGAAGACCAATATAATCAATTCAGTGCAAGAATTAAACGAAGTATACGACTTTTCTCGATAGCGAATTACAGAAACCTTCACTTGAATGAGTAATTCATTAATATTTTGCATGACGGCACGTCTCTATCAATGACAATCACGTGTCTCTTTCATTCACCACAACAAACCTACAATTGTTTGATGTTTATTAAAAGCACTAATGCCAAATCCATCGTTTTCAAAGAGGAAGCGAGGGAATCAGTATCAGAAGAAAACAAGGCATTCTATCGGAACTCCTAAGTTCAGCTTACAAATCACCAATGAAAAGTGCGGAAACATTCATAGAGCGGTGCGCCAAGCAACACCTTCCGAAACCCGATAAAAGTTCAAAACGCATTCCCAAAACCGCCATAGCCATAGCCAGGAAACCAAAACGTAAACAAAAACGTAAACAAAAACGACGGAAAACGTAGTCAGTGGCACTTACCACATCCTCTGAGCTGCTGAAAGCTTTCTCCTCCGCAGAAACGGGCCCGGAGGAGGACGACCCGCCCACGGCAGCCACGACCAACCGGGAACTCCGAGCGCGGGCGAAACCTACCCTGGCGCCTAAAGAGATTTGCGAAACAGCGAGCTGTTTGCTGCCAGGAGACGGCACCTGCTGAACGGCGACAGTGGCGGGCAGGGAGAGGGATGCCGAGGAGGCCAGAGGCGTCGCCATAGGCTCCAATCCTCTGCAACTCGGGCCGAATTCACTCCCCGAAGTACACAACCCTGCGAGGCAAAGGCACCGGCCAACAACACAAAGCTCTCACTCTGCCTCGGCAGGAGCCTGCCAAGCACACGCTGAAGATGACGCTCCCCGTCCCATTTCTTTGTCCCCCCCTCTCGATTGCTTTATCTTCTTCCTAAATTTCTTTATCTTTATCACCTGTTTCTTTCTCCTCACGATGCCTGCACGGGGGACGTCACTCACCGGCAATGTCAACTGCCATTCCTCCGCTTCTCGTATTGGTCGGCCCAGATCTGCACATGACGCGTTTATCACGGGTATTAACCTCCGTGCCATCCGGGTATCTTGCAGACGGGATCTGCTGGTCCGTCTATGTGTGATAAAATGAAGTAAAGTATTGGAGCAAAACAAATGTTTTATAGATACATAAATGAAAATTGAAAATTTTGAGTTCTACTCATAATCAATTCAAAATTAAGTTTAAATTTGGAGATTGATTCCCTTCATTTGATTTTTTAAAAAAGACTTCTCATTTGGTGCATGTTTTCTCAAAAAAGTATCATGGAATTTAGACTTAAAATCGACCCTTGGCAACAAAGCAATTGTCTCGAAATAAAATGTTTTAATATTCTCCACATATTCTGCTATTAAATGTGAGTGTTGGTAATCTAAGATAGTAAATGAACTTTTAAACTACCTAATACAATTGTCATTTTTTCAATGGCGGGTGAAACCATTCATTGATTTAAGCATTGAAACCGTGCCTTAGTATTTCCATGGACTCTTTTTTTTTGTGATACCATCAAGACTATGGCTTAGTATTTTCCATGGACTTCGTTACAACTCTTTTGAATCAGCTCTTTCATGTTTTCTGAAGACATGATGCAAACTTTGTGATAATGGCAACAAATTAACATGGCGCCACTTCAACGAAAAAAAAGAAAAGAAAAAAAAGAAGAAGAGATATTTGCAACACATGATGTGGCAAATTGACAAGTTACAGAAGATTTTTCTTAGAATATGAACACATACTTGACAACCACACAATTACCTTTCTCAAGGTGGCACACGTATGAAAAGGACTGAATGTAACATGTACTGAATTCACTCAAAGGGAAAAAGATCGTCCAATACTTCAATTCACTGAAATAATTTACATAAAGCTGGCTATTCCTTACCGCTGTATGAAAGCACCACAAATCTCTCCGTGTACCCATATATGCTGCCTCCACCAGTGAATTGATTGACTTTTGCATATCTTTCTAAAAAATGGCATGCAAATTCTCGGCAGCACTCTCCAGGACGAGACATGAAGAAGTCATGCACATGAAAAACTTGTATTGTATTAAATTATTGTATGATTTACCGAGAATCCGAATTCTCTGTGTCAATTATTAACAATAAGTCCTTGTTGTCCCGGTAAGCTTGAAAAAGAGCTGCCCCTTTGTAAGCAAAGAAGCCAAGCATGAGTGGTGTCACCTGCTCACACCAACCGGCATCCATCTGACATCAGAGACGATGACACAAGTTTTGACGACAAGGAGGAGCTCTGCTTGCTAAGCAAGAAAAATCAGAAAATCAATCAAGCCGTGCAAAACAACCCACACATTGGCAGGACTAGAAAAAATCATACCTCCAAGTGAAAAGAGTCGGTAGAAGTTCCGGTGAATCGAGTGGAGAACGCCCACAGAGCGTACAGCGCCGCAGGGACAATCAAGCGTGGAGATGATAGCGAGATCCCACACCCACGGATGGTCTTCTCCAAGACCTGTTGCACGTCGCTGCTGCGGATGCCGATCCTGTTCCAAACATCCAAGCATGTCGGTTCCTAATCACGCTTGTGTAAACAGGACAAGTATTGTCCCTTGAGAGCAGTACAAAACAACAGAGATGAATCCGAGACAATCGCCATTGACAGGTCAAAACGCGGCGTGAGCCGAGATAGGACTAGAGAAAGGAGTTTTAGCGAACTCTTACGTCTTTGCTCTCCTTTTCTGAAAGATTTCAGCAACATTGTCTTTTGAAACCGTGTCTGCATGACGGTAGAGTAATTGCAAGTACAAGTAGCTGCAATTTTATAGTTGACACATGTTAGTATACTGCAGTTCTCCACTGTTAACTGTTCTTTTTTTAAAGAAAATTTAGACGTATTTCTCTGAAGATATGGGGGATTGCAAAATAGAAAATTCAACACAGTTATCACAGTAAGATTTTTGAAAGTCGACCAATATCTACTGTCCGAAGAAGGCTCACCTTGCAATTGCCCCAATGGTGTAGCTCACAGCGGTCTGTTGACAAGGCGCACGACACAAGTGGCAAGTTTTCTAATTGTTAGTTGACAACATGCTCGTAACCACCAAGGTTTCACTCAAGACGCCAGTTAATACGCCTTCACAGCGACCGGCTGAAGAAATAAAAAATCAAAATTCACAGACTAAAACCCAAATTACATCCAGACGAAAAATCGAAAAGCCTCAATTGACAACCTGTGGAGATAGAGTGAGGAAGATGTACGCGTCAACAGCCACTGCTACTTTGATTGTTGTATCTGAAAGATCCTTTTTAAGCTGCTCACAATCGAAACCACATTATCACGAAACTCGCAAAATCATAGGTGGTCACCAATCCCCTCTTTTCAGCGTTGACACTAAAACCCATGAAAACCTAATCTTACAATTCCCATCCATTGCAATACACGTTCACAAAAATAGCGCAGGTTCATGCTGATTACAGCTTCGTACTCCTCCATGCCCTTCCTCCGACGAATTGCCCTCGCTTTCTCCCTGTCCTGAGTACACACGCCACAACCAACGCACGTCAATCTCCGCACCCACATCCCAACCAACCAACACTTCCTCTCGCAGAAAACCCATAACTGTAACAAATTCATCAACAAATTGTAAGAAACCCCAACAGGAAAACATTACAATCGCGCAAAGGCATGCTCACCTCCGCGATTGAGCTCGTGGACGGCTTCTCGTTATCCAGAATCGGCTCAGAAGAAGACGAAGAAGAAGGAGACCCACCAACGGCAGCCACTACCAGCGGCCTTCTGCTAGTGAGATAGCAACTGCTTGCTCCTCTCGACAGGCAGCTCGGTTGCTGCAAGGGGAGCTGGGTAATGGGCGCATACAGAAGAGGAGAATGCAGCTGTGGGTGTCCATGGAGCCCCGCGCCAGCCACGACAAGAGTGGAGGCCGGGAACGTCGCCATGGCTCCAAAATTCTCTACGAATTCGAGGAATGCAAGTGCAAACGCAAAACCTCACTCGCCCACACTCGGTGTAAACCTCAAAACCCACGTGCAACACACTAAATGCGACGAAAAATCCGAGCTCAGCTGCATTCCCAGGCTTGGCAAGATCACCACCATGCCTCGCCTGGTAAACGGACAATCTCCAGTCCGAAACTCAGCGTCGCTGAGGCGCATCGCAGAGCTTGAGATCGCCCGCAGCCCAATCCGGTTTGGATGACATGTGGATGAGAAACTGAATGAACGTTTGACTTTGGATGAATGTATAAATGGGTCCATGTGTGAACTTTGAGGGTGCGATCAATCTGCGTCGGTGGGCTCCATGTTCAGATTTCCCATCTGCCACGAAGGCAGCAAGAGTACCGCATTATTAACCCCGCACGGACTCAGTTAAAAATTAAATGTTAGGACATCATGTGAATAATTTTATTGTTGACCTGATGGTATTTACTCTTTGAGTCTTAGTGAAATATTTATATGCAAACATCAGAAAATGTTTGTAGCAATATTGTCTGTGTGTGTAAAACAAATGAAATTTCTATCCCCCACACATGTGTGCTTTGAAGGAATTTGTTAATATTGCTTCAAATATAGATTTTATATGTGTGTATGTGTATATATATATATATATATATATATGAAAGTGCAGGGAAGAATAAATAAATAAATCTCACAAAGGGATGGTCAAATTGTTTTGCTATGATGCAAAGATAACCATTACATGTGTCTTTAACATTATTAAAAATGATATTCATAATATTATATAAATCATACTTTATTTTTATTTTTATTATCTTTTTATCCTTTTATGGAAATATGTTATAATTTAAATTGTTTGTGTCAAAAAATAAATATACTTATATTCATTAAATAAATTAGTGATAGAAAATTATATTTATAAACGACCCATAATAACCTCTATGTAACAATATGAATATCAATTTGATCCAATTTAATCTACTTTGGTAAAGTTTGAAATTGGCTTAATTATATTTGATGTTTGTTATGGGTTGGGAAAGAAGTTCTAATTTCAATACCAACAAAATTTTAATTCATGTAAAATTAATTTTATTCTTATATTATACTTATAATCATATTTTAATAATTTGATTTTGACAAAAGGATAAAATTAAATGCATATCCTAAAATTTCTGTATTTTCTAGTTTTGCACACTAGTTTAATTCTTACTTTTATCTTTGACCTTTCATGTGATTCGTTGTCTAGAAAAAGAACAACCTTCTTTATTTTATATATATATATATATATATATATATATGTTAAAAAATGAGTGTCCAAGAAAGAATAAATTGAACAAAATAAAAGTATGAATTCTGTTCCAGAATTATTATTATATTAATGTTTTTAATGCAGTGTCACATCCTCGACACACATCCAAATCGCTTCCGTCAAAGCATCGTCATTCGTCATGCAAAGTACAAGACGAATAATAAACTGAAACCAAAACAAAAGAAAAATCCACAGGATGGAAGAGGAATCCAGAAGGGAAGGGAAGGGAATAGATGGATGAAACTTATTGGACAGGGCCCAGCTTCCACTCTCATCCATCTGCAAGACCAAACTGACAAGAGTCGCTCCTCGGCGACTAAGTGTGAGTATTTAATTATTTTGATGGTTGCGCATGGGAATGTGGTAGTTTAGTGGTGAGAGTGTGCTGAGTTGCTGTGGCGACGAGTCCCAATAGGGGGACGAGTGTCGCCAAATCCCCAATTTCGGCGCCTTTTTGCTTCGCATGGATCCACATGGCAACACCGCTCCACGATGGCCTCGGACTTCTCCCCCCCTCTACCAGGATCAATCCCCACGGTGCTGCCATGCCGTGCCCGATGCCACTCACTCACTCACTCTCCATTCCACGTTCTCGCTTGAATCCGTCCCCGTTCTTCAAGCCTCGGAAACCTTGAATATTTGCCGTCTACATTAAAAGGATTTATTGATGTGATCGTTGGGTGAGGTTTATGTGAAGCATTTGTTGTTGGTGTTGATCTGGGACGCGGGCAGGCTCAATGAAGATGACGGTGGTTGCGGTGGTGGCCGTGGTTCTGATTCTCGGTAGCGAGCTGCCTCACTTCTCGAGCGCAGTTTCGAGTGAGGCGAAGGAGTTTGTGGCAGCGCACAACGCAGCGAGGGCTGAAGTGGACGTAGGGCCTTTGGTTTGGAGTCACGAGCTCGAGGACTACGCGCGCAAGTACGGGGAGGAGCAGCGCGACCATCACAAGTGCGCCATGGTGCACTCGCGAGGTCCGTATGGGGAGAATCTCTTCTGGGGCTACGGGAAGCCGTTCACGCCCGCGGATGCCGTGCGCTCATGGGTGGATGAGAAACAGCACTACGACTACGACTCCAATTCCTGCGCGCCGGGGAAGGTGTGCGGGCACTACACGCAGGTGGTGTGGGCGGACACAAAGGAGGTCGGGTGCGCTTCAATCACCTGCCACGACAAGGCCACGTTTATCATCTGCAGCTACAATCCGCCTGGCAACTTCGTGGGCGAATCGCCATACAAGCGCGGCGGAACCAAGCATTCACATAGGCGATCTACTGAAAACGACGACTCTCGCACAAGCTCCCATAAAACCATAGCCCAGACCACAGACGATGCCAACTCCGACCGCAAGCTCCGCTCAGTACACGAGTGTATGAGCCAGTGTATGAATGATTGCTTCTCGATGTCTGGGTCCGGCCATCACCACCGCTCGAACTACTATCAGTAGTCACTGCGGGATCGTCTAATTGCCGATCCGTGACTGTAAACCTCCTGAATAAGTCTCGTCGATATGTGTACAGGATATTTTGTAATAGCTTAGCTGTGAGATAAATTTTGATCTAGTTCTATGTTATGTTTAATGTGTAAATCGCCGCTTGTCTCATACGAGATGATGGTTTGTTTGCTTTTGATTGTGCTCATTGTCGATCAAAGCATCCAGGAATGCAATTGCGGCAGTATGCAAATCCAACTGTGCGTATGGAAATATTGAATGAGATATCAATCATGCTAATCACGGTTTTTAAGAGGCGTTGCGGACAGAGATATGGCGAGCCAGGCGAGGCCTTCGTGGAGGCCTTTGCCGGTGGTGCCGCTGCCGCATGGCACGAACCATTGCTGGTTCCGCGTTCCCCGCAACCCCTAGCTTATCCGTCACTTCGGCCTACGAACAAGGCCTCTGAGAGGTCGATCTTGTCATTCCAGACAGAGGCTGCTGCATGTCTTGGAAAACTGCACAAAAAACATTGATACTAATGATATTAATTGCAGGTAAAGTAGTTTATACTTCAGTGTAGTGAAGACTATGACCTCCAAGTGATTCCCTGAAATTCAGCGCCAGCGTCCCTAAAATTCTGCGCAGGACGCAATTAAGGATTACTTGCATCACACATCATCACCAGGAAACGATCCAGTGATCTGTGTATGGAACAATGTCGTTGAATCGTTGCACCAATTCGATCAGATAAACGAATGAAGTGGTAAACATTTGCAACTGCATACAACGATGCATTAAACTTGAGCAGACTTGGCGCATGATTTTAAAGTTGATTAAATTGCCGACATGTAGCAACTTTAGACCTCCGCTGACGGAAGATGCTCATCGCCGGTACTGTTGAAGATGAAACTGACCGTCATCCGGGCAAGCATCCGTTGGGGACTGAGCAGGCCACAGTTCTCACTTGTGCCATGGCAGGGTGGCATTGAAGTCCGACTGTGGCCGAATCTCTCAGCCTGAATGACGGAGGTGTGCCACGATTCACGAATCGTTATGATGATGGATGACGGGTCGATGGGAGGGTGAGGTGGAATGGACAGTCCAGATGAAGCCCTTGTCAGAACCATCGGAATACGACGCCCTCATCACAGATATTTCCATCGATCGCATGCATCGAAGGGCATTGCTGCATCCGAATCAGCGATGTGAAGCTTTTTCGATTAGCTTATACTGTCTCCGCTTCATTGTCACGGGTCGTGTTCGCCCAAGCTCTGTTGCTGCTTCTGTGATTTCTCTTGATCGTTGATGGTGAGTGAGGGGTAACAGAGAGAGAGAGCGAGATAGAGAGAGAGAGAGAGGCCGTGTTGCGAGTGTTTGTGGGTTTCGGTGGAGATGAGTTCCAGGGAGAAGGTTCGTGCGTCACATTTGCTGGTCAAGCACCAGGGCTCCCGTCGTCCGGCGTCATGGAAAGATCCCGAGGGCAAGATCATTCAAAAAACCACCCGCGACGATGCTGTTGCTCAGCTGCAGCAGTTCAAGAGCGACATTGAGAGCGGCAAAAGCACCCTAGCTGACTTGGCCAGTAAGAACTCCGATTGCACCTCCGCTAAGCGAGGCGGCGATTTGGGTATGTTTCTTTCCCCCACTCCGCTCTGCACATGTTCGGATTTCTTTCCTTTTTGTAGTCGAATTCCTCGATTGTGGAGAGAACTCTGGGCAAATGGCTTTGACGCTCAACTCCTTGATTAGGGTTTGATATCAGTTATTGCGGTGGTAAATTGTGTACCGTAATCTTTCTTGATTAGGGTTTATGTGTTGGGTAGGGATTGCTATCGTTGATGTTAATGCCCGACTTATCAATGTGACATGTGTTACCGACAACACGTTTTGGACTGGTGTACTTGGCCATCGAATGTTAGGGCTTGTAGGGGACACAGGTCTTCAGTGCGGTTCTTCTTTCGTCTTTCCTTCTATTTATTGTCAGGCTTATTAACCTTTGAGGTTCTCACGTCTCTCTAATTGCTGGAGTGTGTTTTGTTTTGGGACTTGGTTCAATGTCCCACCTTGTTCTTGCTATTGCTTCATTCAAAGCTTCTGTGATCTTCACAATAATTGTTCACAATTATCATTTGCGTCTAACCGAAATTGCACTGATTTTGTTGTATCTCTTCATCCCTGTTAGAGAGAGGTCAAATAGCTTTCCTACACAGTTTCGCTCAACCCGAGTGAGGGATAATTGAGTCATTCATGTGAATCTTAGTACGGTCTGGGTTCTTAGTTTAATTTCCTTTTTCATCGTGTGTGTATGAGCAGGCTGGTTCGGCCGTGGTCAGATGCAGGAGCCATTTGAGAAAGCTACCTTTGCCCTCAAAGTCGGGGAACTCAGCGACATAATTGACACCGAAAGCGGTTCTCATATCATTCTCCGCACCGGTTGAAAACTCTAATAGAATTCTAATACTTATGTGAAGTGGTTGGAGGTGACTTTGGATGGTTTAAGGCACAGCAGCAAGTGGGTGGCCTGTTACCGCACTGAGGGTAGAGCTGAACTCGTGGTAGCGTGTTCTTCCATGTGCTGTGTGATCGGAAAATATGTGATTATTACTTAGAAGCTTGGTATCCGCGCAACCTTAAGTGGATTATTTGCAATCGTGAAAGACTGTCAAATACTTGGATTCCATATTGTAGGTCTGCTTTGCAGTCTGTGGAGGCAACACTTGCTCTTTCGGGCAATCTTTCCTGTTCTATGGAAGATGTCTGCTGAGCCGTTTTCTTTAATGAAAAGTCCTGGGCTGCATATTCTATGTGATCTTTTTGTTCGTTTGGGTTGTAATTCTGCACTTTAGACTTTATATTACACATCACAGGGTGTGTGTTTCACTCTATGCCTTGGACCTCACGGAAAAGTTTCTCTTCTCAAGCTGTGTCTTCATGGCGAGTTAAGTGGAGTACACCAAACCAGCCGTTTCACTGAACTTGTTTGTACTGTCACCTACGTATCATTCGAAGATGACAAAATTCTGTAAAGTCGTCGTTCATATCAACATGGATGCACAGTTTAAACAAAATGAACAGATCTGGAATTACGTTGGCACTCAGTATCTAGAATCAGGGCATCTTTGGAGATTCTTTTTCGAAATACAGCATCATGTTTTGCATACAAAAAATATCCGTTCTCTCCAACATGCTGCATAGTTTCTGCTCGAGGGAAATAGCTGTACTATGCGCATGTGCGTTTCTCTGCTAAAAACGTCAATGGGACAGTTTTAACCCGGGAAGATACAAGCACCTAGTGATGATTACGGAGATTTGGATATGTTGAAGGCATAGAAGCTTACTATTCGTAGCCAAGTATTGGAATACGGAGTAGTGTCAGAATGAGAAGACATTGAAATGTGAGGCATAAAAATTAAATGGAATTTGCAATAGATTTCTACAGAGCATTTCAGGAACAGACGCCACTCGTTGAAGCAAAAATTGGACGTCACTGTGCATCTAACTATAAAAGTTACGCTCTTGCTTCTCAGTGATGTACAGGCGACTCGTAAGCGACCCGTAGTTGGACGGGACACGTACGCTGATTAAAGGCGACGGTTGTATCTTTTCTGCAGTTCATAAAGTATTTCTGATGTGGGAAAAACGTAAGCTCTTCAATTTTTTCTACATCACTTTCACATTAACCGCTTTTAAATTAATTCTGGTAGGTACTTTGGGCCTCTGGTGAAATTACATGTCAAAGAGAAATGGTGAAAAGTATTCACTTCATGTAGAACGGTAAAAGCCAAATACACGGAGAGACCGGTGTGTAGGCCGTATTTTTCTATGTATAGTCCTTCACACAAATGATGATCTACAGTACTGTCTACCCTGCTCACATGGCTTCTTGATGGTGAATGGTATAGAAAAGTCAAAGCTTGATGATTAGAAAATAGTCATTTCGTGTAAATTCTGCTCCTTGTACATGGGCAATGATGGTTAGATAGACTGTACAAAGGCTATCTCCTATTCCCAGAAAATTCTCTAGTAATCTCCCTAGTCAAGCTCAATTGCAATGCCTTGTCCCATGCAAACAGTGTGCGAGTAACAGGTAACTTCCTCCGCAACTCCTGTACCACCATCCCAAAGTACCTACCAGAATTAATTTATCGACACAAATGATCTTGTCAAACGTTTCAGAATCAGCCTCCAAACTGCTAACACTGCCAACACTAATGCTCCATGAACACTAAGACCATTTGCTTCAACAAATAAACGATAACACCAACTAGTCAACATTCATTAAAACTAAATTGAGAAAATGTATTCTATGAAACTAACTAAAATCTATGGGTGCATGGTGTGCGACGACCTGCCTGTATTCCATCACGTACTTTTCCATGGCAATCAACCTAAGAGATTTGAAAGTGGTCATGACGTTCTTACCTTGAATGTTCTGTCAGATAAATTTGCATACTGCTCCTGAAAAAAACACGGAGGCGGGAGATCAATCAGTTCCAGGATACGAACAAAGTTGGCAGCAATATATTTGAAGTCACACAACAATGTTAGCATTCCAGCACCCAAGTTTAACAAGCTCTGAAACACTTACCTCCAGATTAGACAAGTACACTGATTCGAAGTGCTCGATAGAGTTGACAATCAAAGTCCCGGCATCCTTTCCATCCTGCAGGCAGAATGACAACAAATCTCCAACTGTAAGACTAGGATCATTTCAGATGTTGTTTACAACTCTTTAATGTAAATAAAAAACTATGATGCACGAGGTCTTTCCTCCAACCACGCCCAAAACCATTTCGAATTATAGAGACGTGAAAAAAAAAAGCGGGTATCCTCCAAAAAGAAAGCAACCAACAGGAAATAAGCTTTATTTCGTGAATGGCGTTCTACACAAAAAAAAAGTCAAGGTTGTAGTACCTGTAGCACGACAGTATCATTGAACGTACGACTACTTTCCAATTGCACATTGCCTTCCTCAAAATAGTGAGCATTTACCTGAACTCATACCACAAAATAATTCAACATAAAGCCATGTCACAACGCTTAGAAGATTAACTCATGTCAGCACGCCAAGGATACCTTAGCATGCATTTTTGAAAGTGAGAATTTCTTCAAAATTTCAACTCGTTTCAAACCAGAAAATCATTCAGTAGAATGGGTTACTCACATTTATCGACCCTTCCAATGACGCAGAGTGCAACTCGTCGTTGATCAGAACTTTCCATACAGATTGCCAGCATCCACCACTGTAATATGGGAAACAGATATAAAAATTATATATTACAGGACAATAGTCAATACAACTTGCATGCAAAATTATTAACACAATAATTGGCACTCATGCACTCGTCGATACTAGTCACGCCATGGAAAGTAACATGCAACTTTTTTCTGCCTTTAGGTCAGCACTACTGCTTTAATTTACACCTTCAAATCTTCTGAATAAAGAAATGAGAATAACCAACTGAAGAAATGCATGTCATACACACAAAAAAAGCACATCAAGACAAGGAAACACATGGGCAGTCTACACGATTTTTTAGTACTTAGATGCATTTCTTGACGACTAGGAACTTGAGAGGATTTTATAAATTAATTTCCTAATATATATATATATATATATGCTGGTCTAGACGCGGATCTCACGAAAGCGTACCGGAAGTTTTTAGGGCTGTAGCTAGAGTTGGAAATGACAACTGTGAGCTCGAATTCGCCTCTGGACTTATCGAGATCTTTCCCTTTGGTGCAATACACTGAGCACTCACCTCCTTGAAAGGCCTCTTCCACGTACTTCATAAGAGCTACATCCACAGAGAACCTGTTCAATAGACTCACTGTAAGAAGTTTTTCGAACGTGAAATCAGAGAAGTACTACATCAGAGAAAAAGTATCAGTACGCTAAACAAAGCTTAACAACCTTTGCTGACATGACCAAATTAGCACGTACCACTCTGGTGTTACAAAGTTCAGAGATACAAAGCTGTAATGAAAAAATACTTAACATCCTAGAAGCTTAAGGGCTAAACTATAGGACTCTTGTCGCTCATAGTTTACCCTGAAGTGTAGGAAGAAACAAGATGTCAAAAAGCAGGATAACCTCTGTACGAGAAAAGAATTAAGGTTGGATAGCAAAAAGAAAACACAGAGTTGAAAGTGAGCCAGACCGAAATCCTTCCACATATGCAGACGGAAGCTCCTCATCATCTGCTGGACGAACTTCGGTACACTTCTGCTTTCAGTAAAGCACAAAATTATTTTGTTTGCTCAAGGTATTCATGCGACTCCAACAGATGTTTTAAATGGTAGCAGCTCCCAGCAACATTACTGAGGGCACTGCATTCGGAACGGAAGAGTAGAAAATTATACAAGACCTAATAAGATGCAAAACTGATCGGAAGAACCCTTTTTAATACCTGCTTTACATGATCCACAATGGCCACACTAGCCGTACGAGGGTCCAGAAAACGCGAACTATCCAGCTGCCCATATTTCGTCAAAAGCACCTGCCACCACATGCATATTGTGCCTGCCAATCAGCACAACCATTCTCAGATGTTTACACCACCTCTTCCCAGCATATCCTTAGAAGCTTGTTGTCTTGGCCTTCCAGGGAACTGATAAAGGTGCTGCTACAAATCTATGCACAGATAAGCTGCAGAAGCAGGATGATGAGTAGGTGATACCATTATTCAGGAAGGTAACACTACAGCATCCGATTGCAGCAGCAAAA
This sequence comes from Physcomitrellopsis africana, assembly GCA_036785485.1. Lineage (NCBI taxonomy): Eukaryota > Viridiplantae > Streptophyta > Bryopsida > Funariales > Funariaceae > Physcomitrellopsis > Physcomitrellopsis africana. The sequence continues at coordinate 31,184 of JAWRVF010000058.1, read as the reverse complement.
ACCCCGGGTCGAGCAAGAATACACAATATAAACGTTGCCGAAACTATACCTTGCCACTGCCATCGGGCATCTCCATAGAAATCATATTTTTCACATTATACTCTGGGAAAGCTTCTGAGATGGCTCGATCGTAAAGACGACCATCCATGAGCACTTCTCGAACATCTGCATCCAACGTCCCCCATTATCAGCGGATGCGAATGACGATCTGTTCAAACATAATCTTCACTCGCAAAAGAATTTTTCTGCGAGTACACAAATTCGTGACGACTAAAAAGACGAATTCTGCCCTTAAAAGTTCAGCGATATCCAAGTTCGGTTGTACCAGACAAGTATCTGGCAAATGCTCATTGTGAATCTACAGCTTCTATCCTAATGGACATAATGCCGTTCTCAATTAATTGACAACATAAACTTTGAATGCTTTAGAAAAGCAAGTGCAAAATAATGCACAGGAGTGGAAACCCTCCAGACAAATTACACAAGATTATGCCACATAAAGTGGCGAGTGACAAGTGAAGGTTGTAAACTGATTCAAAAAAGAGATAAGAATGGGAACGAAAAGTAATAATACAGTCTTTCCTCCAACACTAGGGCGGTGTCACATTCGTGGGTACGACGTTCACTTGGTATACACATTAACGCGATTCGACTTCCACGAATCCTACCGACACTAACTTGCTTAAATTACCCTAACAGTTGGGTGCATCCAGGCAGCTATCTATTAAATAAGAACCTAAGACGGGAATCCGACGCTGGGAATCCTCGATGAAGTATTTATCTAAGGAATCGACGAGTGATCGGATAAAATCTTATCCCGAAACGGTAAAATGATTCGCCTTCTCATGAATTCTAATTTAAATTTCGCGACGATCCACCAGGAATCACATTAGGCAGGGCTAACATTGATGGGATTGCACGATAACGATTGAATGCGTGATACATGGAAAGATCTCCAACATAGCACACGAGCCTAAAGGCCGTAAGGATACCTTTCGCGACCTGAAGCACTTGACCCGGCGGGGCGTTGAGCAAGAACCACTTCCCGATGGCCACTTTCTGTTCATCACCCAGCTCCTCGAACTCGTCCTCCTCGTCTTTACCTTGGATCCTATGCGCCATCCTCACACTCCTTCCAACACTTCAACACAAGAATTCAACCCAAATCACAGAAACTCAACAACCCCACTACGAATAACCCGCTTCCACCGCCGCCTAGCGCTCCCCTGCAGAGCTCAAGCCACGCCCATCCACGCAGCGCGCCAAAAATCCCGTGAAGAGACGCGAATTCGCACACCATGAGAGCGACAAGCCATGTCACGCGCGGCCTCCACCACTCATAGGGTATGTCGCAACGACTACGGTGATTGGAGTTGCCGTCGGGCAAGACGGATATTCAATATAGCAGCCGGTAGGCGAGCTGGTGATACAGAGTCACCCGAAACTGGATGGCGCAGAGGAGGAGGAAGAGGAGGCAGAGGCAGAGGGAGGGGAGGTTGCGGGGGGCCATGGAATGGGATTGATCGGCTGACGCGTGATGATTGAGATGGGGATGAGTGGGTGGGGTCTGCGAAGACGGCGCGGCCACTCGCAAGCGGGCAGGCGGGAGCGACGGAGCGAGGGCAGGGCGGGACGGAAATCGGACGCCGCGAATGACTGACTGACGGACTCCTCCCGCTCCCTGATTCCTGGCTCGTGGCGCGCTCTCGCTTCGTTCCGCCCCCCTGCCTTCATTTCTTCCATTCTTCGCTCCCTCGCTTGTCGCACTCCACGTCGTCCACTGCTCATGCAGCCGCGGCGGCGGCGGCGGCGGAAGCAGCAGCTCCAGCAGCTCTGGAGCGCGGCGACGTTGTCTTCGTCGCAGCGTCGTTGTCTTTGTCGTCGCCCTCGTTCCAAACTCCTCGTCCCTTCTCACCCGGATTTCGCCCTGGATCTCGCCCTGAAAAGGGATATCCGCAGGGTGCACTGGCTCGAAGGCGTTTTTGACAGACAAGGCGGTGCCTGCATGGTAAGGCCCATTTAGAATAAAATATAATAAGCCAAGACCTCATGTTGAACTCATTGTCAATTACAATAAAACATTCATGTCAATTATTTGGAAACAATCGCCAAATTATTACCTAAATTGATAATTATGCAAAACAATTGATTGATATCAATATTTGACCACAACATGTCTTTTAGAGTTTTAAAAATTAATTGGTGTCTTTTAGATTTTAGTAGAAAGCAAAATCATGGAGTAGAAACTTGGTGTTGTGTAAATAAAAATTGCTATACACAATAGATTGAGTGCCACAAATCAACATCAAGTGTGACAATCAAAAATCATAACAAATACACCTTCAAGGAGAACATAGACAATCTAACCCTAATAAGAGCTAATTCTCTTAATCAATCACCATGATTTAGTCAAGTTATTTCTTACTTCACAAAGGGAGAATCCAAGAACGTAATCATGAAAGAGAACTTAAGGTTTTATTCTATAATCACAAGCAAATCCTCACACAAGCTCTCTCTACAAAACATACTCATAAAACTTGACTTGACAAGAATGTCAAATCAAGGAGGTTTCTTCCACTATATTCTTCCAATCCTAAGTTTGACAAAAGCTCCAATGGATAAGAAAATACTAAATGGATGAAAAATCTCAAAACTAACATAGATTGCAAAAATTAAAATAATCTACTAAATATACTACTTTGATGTGATTTGGCCCTCAATGCCACATCACATGACATTGAAGAATTTGTAAATAATGATGATTAGAGCAAGAAACATATATCCCAAAGCCTCTCTTTGAGTAGTATGTGAACAACACTATTAACATGAGATTTAAGGGTCTTTTTCCAACTAAGTTTATAAAAAAATTACATAGTAATCTTGTTGGTCTCTACACATTGTAAATTAACATATGTATTAAAAAAAATATCTATTTTTATAAATAAAAGTTAAAACACAATGCAAATTTCTATGCATAATTTAGAATGTTGTTGAGTCTTCATACAAAGAAAATAAAAGATGTTATTAAAAGATATAAAGGTATATGCCTAATATTTTTTTTTATGGTAATGACTATATATCAATTGAAATTATTTACTCTATAAAGAAATTATTTAAAAATATCTATTTATTAAATAAAATTATCTAATAAATATTATAATATTTTATATTTAAATTCAGAAACATTATAAAATTGGTTATATCTAATTTATCTAATTTTTATTTTGATGTGTATTTTAAAAATTATATTATTTTTATATCAATTATAATATATTTTGAGAGATATTATGCTAACTATAGTAATTACTATGGACCACACTATTTATGAATATTAATTTCTAGCAAGATGTAGATGTATTAATATAAACCATACTATTTAGCAATCTATACTATTTACAAATATTCTCAAATAATGTGGCCTAGGAGTATATTATTCAAGTCAATTGCAACGAGAAAATTTATCAAGTGTTCAACAACAAGAAACTTAAAATGTCCTTGATAATATCCACATTAAAATGATTGCAGTATTTGGCAATGATAACTTGTAGCTTTGGTATCAACTAGGCCACATGCCATACTTTAGTAATGTCGAAAGCCAGTCTGTATCAAATCATGGCCTTATGTGCACAAGTTAGACCATTTGCATTACAATGTATTGCAAGTTAATATCTTATACAACATTAGTTGTAAATTGCAAGAAAATCAACTTCCTTGTATTTAACTAAGAACCTTCAAAGTAGATGCTATTCAACCATTCTTGCTCTCAAATCATCTTCATCTTCTTATGGTCCTAGAACTTGGTCCAAGCATCCTTGATCTTAGGGATGACAAACAAATTTGTTGGTTGAACCTTGTTGGTTGTACACAATGAGAAAAAATAGCAATTGATTCTTTGAATGGACTTGACAAAGCTCACTAGAGTCATTGGACCTTCCACAATTGTCTAAAAAGATTGTCTTTTTCTGCTCATATCAATTGGATTGGTAGGCACATGGTTCTATGAACCATAGTAAGAATATGCTCTTGTAGTTCTACCTCTTTGGTCTTGTGCAATAATTGATCCTATTAATATTGTCTAATATTCCTTAAATTGGATAATGCTAATTCTTATTGCTGAAAATCATCATTGATACCTCAATATGAATTGATATTTCTCTTATGATCAAAAAAATTATTATCATTTCTTCTTGTCCAAATACAACATCCGTATATTTGATATTATTATCACCTTTGATGTCCAACGTTTGATCATTGTCTAGATTAATCATAAAAAATGGATTTTATCCATGTTTTCAATGAGATTTTCAATAAGCTCTCTTCATGTGAAGCCGCAATGAAGTTTTTCCAAGTGATATCTAATAGACTTATTGATGTGTTCTTCCTTTTGAAGGCTGCATCACAACTTCTTTATTTGTAATCAAATGAAAATCTTATATTTATTCATAAACGTTTAAACTCAACGGGTGGTGATCTTGGACACGATCAACTTACAATCCATATCTTTGTAATTAGTTCTTTATTTACTTGTCAATTTAGTCATCAAATCCTATGCTAGTCATTCCAATAGAAAAGTGGAAAACTTCAAGTCAATCTTACTCAAACAAAGAAATTTGTCCAATAATTCATTACATACATAAACAACTCAAGAGCTAGTTTTACAACAGTGATCCACCTGTGCCTTCATGTTGCATCTTATATACTTAAAGTACTAATTTCTCTAAAATGATTCAAGCACAACATTTTTTGCAAATTCTAAGCGCAACTTCTACCAACAAGTTGCCTTCTGATAGTTGACCTTATATGTTTTTCAAAACAAATGTAAAAATTGAGACACAACCTTAGCATAGAGGTATTTTTGGCCATTTATAACAACCTCATTTTCTATCCATCTTAGCACCTCATTGTGCTTCTCTAGCAATACAACTTATTGAAGTCTCTTTTTGTAAGGTGCACCTCCTGCAACATCTTCTTCCTCTGCCATAATTAGCTCTTCTTTCTCATCTATCTCCTCCACCAACTCTTCTTACGCTTGATCAACCTTATTCTTCTCATCGATAATATCACAACAAATATATATTAATGCCTCTGTGATGGACAATACTAAGAAACAATTTTGCATCTTTGAACTTGGACAAACTTTTGTAAAATTATACTATTAGAGAGTATCAAAGAGCCTAAATTTAGCCTTAATTTTGTACTTTGTAGTACTACTTCATATCTCATCTATGAGGCACTCACTTAAATGTTGTACTATCCCCTTAGAAATCCAAGGCTCGCGTTTTAAAGCCCTTATTTAAAATTTAGCTACTATACAAGATAATTACAATACAAGCTATAATTATTAAGAGGAGCCAAGTTGTTGTGTCGTTAAGTGTCACTCTATATAACCAGCTAAAGTGTAGTGCATATACTACAATAGCAACTCTTGTAGAGACAATTTTCCATTATACATTACATCCAACTAACTTGGCTATACATGAATTAGTATGGACCACACTATTTCAGAATCTACACTAATTACTATAGTAGGTGTAGCAAGTATTATTGAGTTTAAAAAACTCAAGTAAAATTCACACAATAAACTTAATAAGTTAAATAAAGAAAAAGTAATCAGTGTTAAAATTAACCATTATTAAAAGAATATAATGGATTAATATTAAAATTTTAGAAAATTGAGGACTCTCAAAAAATTCAGCTGATACATTTTGTATGGTAAAAGGTACCTTTTCTAATGATACATAACTAATATATTTATGCAATAAAACACAAGCTATACGAAAATTTAGATACAACTTTAAACTATAAAATAATTAAACTAAGATGTTGTAAGATTATATTTTATTTTATTTAAAAAATAAACATTGTGTGAAATACAACAGTAAATGCAATAAGTATTTGTTGTTTTTTTTTATATTCATGTTAGGCATTGTCTATCTATACTGTTTGTTCTTGTCTACTTTTCTGTATTTTATTTCCTAAATAATAGTTATCACATTTTGGTGTTTTTTTAATCTAATAAATCATGTCATTATTTGTAATTAGATAGCAGGAAGTGTAGATGGTTAAAAGCACATGACTTATCAAATAGTCAAATTCCTCATTCCATATGTAAACATCACATTTACTTTTACTTTGGATACAAAGAAACAACTAAAAATTAAAAGTTAACAAATTGAACCATGTCATGCTTAAAGCCTAGTAAAACTTTAAAAGATGATTGAATTAAAAATATCACATGGAAGTGTTAATTTGTTTCCTTATTTTAAAACAATGAATAAACAGATTGAAATTGAAAGAAAACTTAAATGTCTTATTGAAACAATTTGTAGATATTTTTTCTGTTTTAAAAAAATCAGTTTATGATACGTAACTTTTAGTTGCATGTTTTATTAATGGAGAAAAAAACATCCTTTATTGTCAAGCATCATTGCTTGGTTGACCATAATGTTCAATTCCACCTACAAAAAACCCATTTTAACTTATCTGTATATAAACATGAAAATTCTATACATTGTGAGAACAATATAAACCTAATAATCTTAATAAACAAAACAGAGTTGAAAATACTGTTATGTTCTGCAAATGTTACTCGTGATACTGGAAATTTATAAAAAAATATTGGTTGGTGGAAAGTTTCAAAATTGTACATGACCTTGAGTTGAATGCCAATATGACTCCTGTGAAAGCAAGGAAAATGTGATGCGCTTGTGGATATTACAACTGTATTCATGCAGTCGTCAGAAGTGGATCCAAAACTGTAGTAATCTGCTTTCGATCAGAATGGTGCAAGTAAGTCGGAATTAAGTACTGTTTCAACCATATGAAAAACTCTACTTTGATCAAACACTGTGGTACACTTAGTTTTGTAACATCGCCAGGAGCTAAAATAGGCTCGATTTAGCTGTTTATTGGTATTGCTCCCTAATTGGTGGATATTTGGAAATCGATAATAACCTGAAACTAACTTTCTAAACTATCCAGTTGTAAGATAGGAACAGAAAATTGTAAATACTCTTCAAGTATAAAAATTGAACTTATGGCCATGAATTAAACTTTTGATTGGAAGGAATTCAAGACTTCTAAATTACGATTAACCAATTCACCGATTGCTGTCAATGAACTGTGTCGATACGTCGTTGAGCAAGTCCACCCGGGACAGTCAGACATGGATTTGCAACACTACATCAATTCAGAAGTCCAATTCCAGTACAGAAACTTAAATTTCAGACATAGACAAGTTGGATCGAAAGGAAGCCTGAATTGGATAGGATGGACACTTAGCCGCATTAATCTACAAACACTCGTCCCCACAGGAATAAGGGAAATCCAAAATGCGTTCTAGTAGCTGGAAAAGGATAAAGAAAGCAAGCAATTGTAGACGCAACCCGACAGAATGTTAACGATCACAAACAGGATCACGTGCATGCTCTTACAGAAACAATGCGATGCATTACAACAGAAGCAAACAAGCTGTACAGGTGTTAGAGCAAAGAATACCACTTTACTTGAGCTTGTATTGCAACCTATACACCAAGGCATGTGGTCACCTCTCTACTTGATCTTCTTCTTGGGGCGGAGCTGGTTGCTATGTCCACATTTCTTCTTTCTGCAGTTAACAGCCCTGGGGTGTAGGCGGGCATAGCACCTGCTCATCCGAAGATATGCATCAGGAAAAATAACAACCACCGTCGTATGCATCACATCCGAAAAGAGTTCAACTAAAAGAAAAACTCCGACTACTTTCAGCAGGGAAGACTCGAGAATCACAAATCTAATCACGAAATTAAACCATTGAAATTGACGAATACCACGAAAATCCTACCCTATCATTCCCAAAATCCAACCACAATGACGGAGTTACCATTTCGATAATCCTACCACGGGACTCCTCACCACCAGGCATCCAATATTAATTTGAGGTCAAGGAATACGTTCAGAACAACCTAGACAGCACACAACACCTTCAAACCATGGATAAAACGAGTGTGCACTAAACTTCTATCAAACAACCTTAATACCGAAGAAGTCCCGTAGAGTCAACCGCTCGCTAGTCCACGAAGCAATTCAATAAAAAAATAAAAAAAATGTAACAATAGTGTTGTTCCAATTTATTGAAGGAAAAAAGAGAGAAGAGAAAAAAACAAGGCGAAGTCCAATTATATTACACATGAAAGCTACTAGCCCCACAGAGCAGAAGACTCACTTCCGGCAGATCATCTTTTCCTGGTTGTACTTGCGCGCCAGGGCCATCAACGAGGGCTCGATGATACCTCCCCGAAGGCGAAGCACCAGGTGCAAGGTGGACTCCTTCTGGATGTTGTAGTCGGCAAGGGTGCGGCCATCCTCGAGCTGTTTGCCGGCGAAGATCAGCCTCTGCTGGTCAGGCGGAATGCCCTCCTTGTCCTGGATCTTCGTCTTCACATTGTCGATAGTATCAGAGGACTCGACCTCGAGGGTGATGGTCTTGCCCGTCAGGGTCTTCACAAAGATCTGCATGGTGACAAATCCTCCGCTCCAAAACGCGAAACACCCACAGCGAAAGATCAAAAAGAAAGCATCGTGGGGTAGACTCTCCACCTCTTGAAGACAGATTAGGGTTAGGTTTTAAGAGGACATGTTGTCGATATAGATACCTTGATCGATGACCATTTTTAGGACTTTGCATTGATATCACGGATTTGTATACCCGGCTATCGACGTCTTTGGATCCCACCCATGGAAATGGAGAATCAAATCCAACCACAAACAGAAATGGAAACGAAGGAAAACCGTGCAAACCATTATCGCAGCAGTCAATGATCGGCTACTGGTTGTGCAGATTTGGAGCCCCTCCGCCTCCGGATCCTGCCCTTATACACAACTTCATCTCTTTGAACAGCGTTGTGAATCGCTGTGAGGAGTTTTTATTCCTATTTTTGTGTTTACCAGAGTTTTTGCAGTGGGATTTGAGCCATGGCAGCCACTGCTCAAACTTTGGGTGGAGTTCAAGCGTTGAGCTTCTCGGCTAATTGCAGCTCGGTGCAGAAGTTGGGCGATGGCCTGGTGCGGGATAAGAAGATGTGCCCACCAGCCCGGAAGCAGTTCCAGGTGCGGGCTATGGCACCCAAGAAGAAGGTGAACGCGTATGATGATGCGTGGAGCAAGCAATGGTTCGGAGCGGGGATTTTTGCGGAGAACACGGAGACGGAGCCTGTCGACATCGTGAAGAAGCTAGAGAAGAAGAAGTTGCTGTCACAGGTGGAGAAAGCGGGGCTTCTCAGCAAAGCCGAAAGCCTGGGCGTCAGCTTGTCGCAAATTGAGAAGCTTGGGCTGCTGTCGAAGGCGGAGGATCTCGGCTTGTTGACCCTGGCGGAGAATTTCGTGACCACCAGCCCTGCGTCATTGGCTTCACTCTCGATTCCTTTCATTGTGCTGGGCATTGCCATTCCTATCCTCGTGCCGGACAGCTCCACCGCCGTCGTCATAGCGCAGAATGTCATCAGTTTGGTGTGCTTGGCAACCGCTGGAGGTTTGTTTGTAGGAAGCGTCGTATTGAGTGGCTTGCAAGAAGAGTAGGATTTCTAGTTGAATAATATTTCATATCTCTATCACAGTTGTCAGCGGTACATCTGTAACCTTTCCGAAGAGTAGTTTTGTATATGGAAGTTGAGCCTCCGGATCAGCCCACCGCTGTTATCGGTTGCTCTCTTTTCTCACTCTTTCTCTTTCTCTTTCTCTCTGAAGTGTGCTTGCTACATGCAACTATGTAGCAAGTCTTCTGGAAGTCACTAACTAGAAGGATTCCAGATTGAGGGGAGCAATTTGTACAACAGGGATTCGAGCAATGTTTAAACCACGCTGGACCCCAGCACCAATTTCTATGAGTCAATTTGTGTGTATATTGTGTGAGAATTCCAGCCACTGCCAGATCCTGTTGTTGTTCCCAATCAATGACTTGGACTAAACCATAGCTGACTGAGTGCATGAAATGCAACCTGCACTGTCCACACCAAACCACACGCTGTGTGCTTCGTAAGACAGGAAACCCACATTTGCTCTCTCCCTCATCACGATTAGAGAGCATACTGCCATGTGATGCGGAATTGGTGTGGCAGCACTGCTTGGAAAGTCCATCACTAGCTGGGGAATGGTCTCTCTCTTTAATTCTCTTTGTGTGAATGGATTGATCTTCGCTCCTGCTTGCTCTCTCTCTCTCTCTCTCTCTCTCTCTCTCTGTTTCCGAAGTGGAAACGAATGGACGAAGAGGAGCGGAGAAGGGGCATGGCATAATGGCCATCAGGTCATTCCCCCTTGGCTCCTTTTTCCTTCCTTTTTCTTTCCTTTTTTCTTTATCTGGGTTTTGCAGGCTTTAGAATTGGAGTTAAGAGCAGCTGCAACAACGCATGGTCATTGCTTGGATTGGCAATAAAGCTATGTACCTTTGTATTGGGTGGAGATGGCCTTGTATGTATGTGTATATATATATATATATATATATATATATTCAAATACAAAATACATCCTTAACAACATTGCTAGATCCTTTGTTATATTAAAAAAATGGTATTAAAGAGACCATGTGTGTTAATAACTACTTGCAACAATAAAACCACTTCAAACACTATTATTGAGATGTTTTGAGGCTAATAGAAAAAGAACAAACTAGAATGTAAATTCAAAATCTTCAAAATTTGAACATATTATGTGAACAAATCTTTACATAAGAACAAATCATATATATTGATGCTAGAAGAAACAATAATACTCACAATTATACTAGTATATTATGATAACATGTATAAATTTTATGCCAAAAGTTAACCCATATATATATATATATATATATATTTATTGTGAATACACATGATATAGATTTGTAAATTAAATGAAATAAAAACATAAATTCAAGAAAAATCCATGACAAGAATTTCAACAAAGAATTCATTTTGGTGAATGTTTATGTAGGTGAAGCTTCCTAACTAACTAAGATTACAATTTAAAGGTGATTTCAAAAAAACTAAAGTGCACATTTAAACAGGATCATATAATGGAAGTCTGAAAAATAAATAAAACCAATTTTATAAATAATTTCACCTGTTACTTGAAAAAAATAGTTGATAAGTTGTCAAAATAAATTGGTCCAAATAAAACTAGACATCATAAAATGGAGGGAAGTTAATTATTTTGTATTTAAAATGTTATTTATGACAATTAATAGTTCATTTGACATCTTATATTTCAAATTGAATTATTTTAAAGAAGTATATTAATTTTTATGAACGTTTTATTACCAATTCACAACATTATATATTTCTTCAATTCCTAACCTACTTTCATTTATGTTGTATTTTTAAAATTTTCATATATATATATAACATGATCTTTCAGGCTATCACTTATAAAGAAAATTGCACTAAATTGAAGAAAACCACCACAAACCTGTTCTAATTCATATTGAAAAATAAAATGTGTACATTCTATTTAAAATTTAAATTTCATTTGTGTTATTTTCCCTTTCTTTCTTAATACTAATTCACTCAAAGTTTTCAATTTCCTGGAAATAAATGAAAGCTATATTGTTTCTTGCAGTGAATTAACAACAATTGTGATTACCACTTGATCAGATATTTTTATCAAATATATAAATCAAATAACCACATCATTCCACTGCCACAACACTTATTTGAAACAATCTCTTTGCAACTATAACCAATTGGACCATGACCCTTGCAAGGCTCTTATTCAATGTTGTGTTGATTCCAACAAAGAAACCAAGTTATAACATTGATATTTCAGTTTTGAGATAATTAGGTATTGAAACACAATCAAATAATCTTGTCTCATGAACAATTCCTTAATATATTACCATTCTTATGTGTACAACACAAAAAAATTCAATAATACATGGACAGTAAGATTTTCAATCAAAAAAATTAAACTTGTAGTGTTGGTGGATAGAAGAATTTACAAAATTAGCCATCATATTTTCACAAGATTTCGACCTGTAGAAATAACACAATGGCATAGAGAAGACGTATGATTGTGGATAAGCCAGATGTAATTTTTATGCATCTTGTTAAAAGAATAAAAAATAAAAATCACACATTTTTAATAACACACACAATTTTTCCAATTGAACAAGAAGCAAATCCACTTGAATAATCCACAAACATGGAAACTAAACCCTTGGTTTTAGACGTTCTGTGAATTTTTTTTTAAAAATATTTTTTAAAAATAAACAATGGAGAGACATTACCTCTATGCTAGAATCCATCAAATAATATCAAGAATTTCACAAATTGGATTTGATCCACCAATCTCTCAATACCAGCTTATCATTCTTTTGTAGGTTAAGGTCATTGCGAACCCCGATAAAAATTACATTTAACTTTTCTACTGTATTCTTTATCCACAAAAAGGTTGGGTTACTTTTTGAAGGTGCTACCGGAAAAACGAAGGAAACGGATGCTATGGATGAAATATGAATGAATGTGGGCGAATACGGATGAATGTTGTGACAAAGCTTCGGCTCCCAAGCACTATGCAGCGGCATCAGCAAACATGGCAGAATGGGTTCGGCGCCCACTTCCTATCTCCGGGAGCATTTGCGATCAGCAAGAATGCCGAGGTTTAGTTTGGTTTGATTCGGATTTCGGAATTTAGTTTGGGCACTTCTAGATCGAGAGCTTCTCTGAGTAGCGGTTTTAGGCTTTCCCGAGTGAGCTTAACCAGACGTTAGAGCGTAACGAGTTGCGTCAAGTGTTGTGAGTGAGGAGGCACCACCTGCTCAGATCTCACCGAAGGTTTTCTTTCGCAACGCGTCCTCAGGAACCCTGGGCATGCTGCGTTGGATGCACACTGGTATCAGGCAATTCGAACTCTGCATCCGAGCGACATCCTTGCAATCTCTCCATCGCTTCACGAAATGTGTGATGGGGTAATGAGCTTCGACTCTTGGCCAACCACCCTGCTTCTTCACATCATAACGGCACTAGGTTAGTGTTCTTCGACGCACTGCGTTGTAGCGGGGTGTGGTTGACCTGGTGCTACTGGATGCGGTGAGGTTATCACGCACAGGTTCTGCTTTGGTTGGTTGGTTGGTTGGCTTTTGGGGATATTGATGCCGCAAGGAGGAAATTGCACATGGCGTCCCGATGTCAGCGATTGAAGGTGTATGTAAAGGCAGCTACTGGCAACCCATGGAAGCTTGGAGACTGTATGTGCCCTCCAACTTGATGCACACAATGTCTTGCCTTCTCATGCGAACAAGCTCATGAATTTCATCTCGCAACCCAGCGAATCGAAGTTTCGTTTTCATCCCTATTCTGTAATGACTTGCGATCCAGTTCGTGAATTTTGTACTCCTTGTGCAACTGCGGGTACAGGTCCGTTTTCTCAAAGAGTGCTGATAACGTGTGAACTGAAAAACATCGCGTACGATGTGAATTATGTCGATCTGGACAGGAAGCCTGAATGGTTAGTTTTTCCAAATCCTGCAACTCCTTCCAGTACGGCGCTATTGTCCATCTGAGGTTTCGCAGCACGATGCATTGATGATGATGACACTTCGGGTGGCGTGGCAAATGTGTAAGGTTCCTGAGGATGAATCCGGAGGGGAGAGTTCCGGTTATCAAAATTGATGGAAACTACATACCCGACTCAGATATCATCGTGGACGTTCTTGAGAAGGCGTACCCCTGTCCCCCTCTTTCTACCTGTCGAAACATCACCTGCAGGTGCACGCATCAACACTTTTGTTTGCCATTGTTCACCAGATTGAGGTTGCGTGACAAGAGCATTTTAACATTCCTTGAGATTCATATTGTGACGGGGTCGTGAACCACCTCCACACTTGATCTTGACAAGGTTCTGAGTAGCCTGACCTCCTTGGAGCGATTGACTCCAGGGGCCAGAACATCTTCCAGGCCGGAATGGCGTTCTTCACGAGCAAAGACCCCAGGTGCGATGGCACAGAATCGCAGTTCATATGCGAGCTTGACCACATAAATCATCACCTTGCCAACGAGGTAACATCGCGAATCCCGATCACATTAGATTTTGCAGTTCATGACGACAGCGTATTCGTTACGTCCATGAAACGAGGCCGGCTTGGACTCAGGCAGTGCTAAGTCCTGGAACGTAGCGCAGGGCCCATACATAGCGGGGCAGTACGTGACCTCGGCCGACATTGCGCTGGCGCCACAGCTGTATGTCTTACAGATCGCCCTGGCATACTACAAGAACTGGACCAACTTCGAGCAATTCTACCCTGCCTTGAACCGATTCATGAAGGTTTCTCACAAAAACACCATCTCAGAACTAATGCTCGTCCTAGTTCTCAACCTTACAGGCCCCCCCATTAAAACCAACCCAGCATTCCTGATCAGATGGTGATGCTGGCAGACTTCTACCCCGAGACCTAAACTTGTGCCATTGTGATGCATGCAACACAGAATATGTATACGCTTCCCGCCTTCATGCAAACAGCTCCTGCACCTGAGGTGGTGATCCAAGGCTGGGCCAAGCACTGGTCACGCTAGACTGCCGTGTATCTCGCAGATGGCTTCGCCGATCACGAGTGCCGCCAAGGACGGTTCCATGTTGCCGTTTGGATCAGTCACAATGTGACAATCTTCGATCAGATAATCTTCACACTTTCAAGACAACAACACGAAGGCAACACAGCCACAATTAGTCAAAGCATTCCATATTTTGTGTATATTGCATGGAGATTTACACACCACTGTCAGTTTAATAATGCAGCGTTGAGAAATGAATACAGACCAAATACTTGCCGATTCTTCTGCAGGTGGTTGATTAACATTTTATGCATCAAATTAATGATTCCTGTATCATTGCATTTATCGCATCTATTTGGGGCTTGCTTTTGAAACCTGAATATCTGTTACGTGGTTGTTCAAAACAAATAAAATTGCATTTGTATTTTGGGAAAAGACGTGAAAAAAAAAATATTTGAAAAAAGAAACTATACCTATTGGTAGCATAATATTCAATATTGGCTCTAATACTTGATATTTGTTACTCTGTTAGACGTAGTGTTTATCCAACAGAGATATGGTGAAATCTTTTCAAACGTAATTGAAATTACATAAAATTTTGTAAAATATTTCTTGCTTAGAATATCTAATAAAATTAATGGGCTTAAGAAGTAAAATTTTCTTCCTCTTATTCATATGTGAAGTA
Source organism: Physcomitrellopsis africana (assembly GCA_036785485.1). Classification (NCBI taxonomy): domain Eukaryota; kingdom Viridiplantae; phylum Streptophyta; class Bryopsida; order Funariales; family Funariaceae; genus Physcomitrellopsis; species Physcomitrellopsis africana. Next base: position 16,001 of record JAWRVF010000058.1, on the reverse strand, counting down.
GAGCCTTTGAAGCATGTCATTTACAATGTGTTAGTTATCATAACCAACCGTATACTTAAAGTGTTCAATACCATCATGTTTTATTTACATTTACAAATAAACTTCTTATGTTGTCTTTCTGACTCAATCACTCTATTAGACTTATGTACCTTTGATGATGTTCATTCCTTTTTTTAAAAACAAGTTTTATGCTTTTGAAAAATCAATATAGTTTTGATCATTATAAATCAAGGTAAAAGATGTTTCAATACTATACAAATTTATGAATGAGATAGTGTAGGTTCTTACACAATGCATATAAGGAATTTTAGAATCTTACAAATTCGTGACATTTTAATAACAGTTTTGAGAACTTTTGCACAACTATAATTCAAAAATGTGTATTTATATGAATAATTGTGTATCATCTCTTATTCTTTTGTTTTTTTGTTGCTGAAATGACCAAAACATGAATGATTGTACAGACTTCTAATTCATATAAAATATGGTTGTTAGAGCCCCTCACTATATGAAATAATACATTAAATTAAAAAAGAATATAAAATAATATATATATATATATATATATATATATATACACATATACATATATATTACATGATATGTACTACATGTGTTATTGAAATTTAAACTAATAAACTTCATAATAAAATTAAGGCATATAAAATTATAAAACTAATCCAAATTATTATTAAGAATATATATATATATATATATATATATATATATATAAACTACAATTTAGGAAAAAAAAAATACATCTTTTTTGAAAATTCTTTATAATTTATTCTTAGTATTAAAGAAAAAAAATCAATAAACTCAAAGACATGAATATTTTTATATTCACAGAAGTATAAGGTCATTCTTATTTAAAAATATATTTAATTTGTATATTACATAAATCATTTAATAAATCAAAACTATCTATTAAAGCTTGATATCTATACATCAATAAACATCTAACTTGTCATTATTATAAATTTTTAGATGTTGATATAAACACATGAATAAGAAGAATATTTTTATTTATTTTTATAATTCCATAAAAATATTCTAATGATTTTATCTTATTTAGCAATAAACTTATTCTAATTCAATATTACTAAATTGTATAATACCAAGAATTAAAATTTAAACTAGAAAAAAAATTACTATACACTTAAAAATATAATTATTAGAGATAAAAAAGAAAAAAGAAAAAATTATATTATATAAAACAAAAATATATAACAAATATATTACATGAGTATAATATGCTTACTTCTATTAGCTTTATCATTCCAATAGAGGCAATAACAAGTTTCAACCCCCTTTATGTCTAAAGACATTAAAACAAATTAATTTTAATTACAAGCTATTAAAAGTCTCACACAAGTTAATTCAAGATCAACTTGTCTTATAAAACCAACAACTGAGTATAATACTTTTTTTATTTATATTTCTTGATATCTTCAAGACAATAAAAGATTGTATAGCTATTTCAAATGTAATTTGTACTAACAAATTAAATATCATGCTGTAGAAGATAAAACATATTTTATAAAATATATTGATAATGATTGGATTAATTATAAAATATATTGGTAATGATTAGATTAATTATTAAATAGCTTAAAAATTTATCTTTTTTTATTATTTTATTCTTGCTTGAAGGGTGCATTCTAAACAAATAACAAAAAATATTTACATATTTTTAATAAAAATTTAAATTTATAATTTTAATAAATTTAATAGTAAAAAAAATTAGATTTAAAAAGATTACATTTAAATATAAACATGTAGATAGATAGTATTAGTTTACAAGAGAATAAATTCTAATAAAAATAATTTAATATTAATTTATTTCTACTATTGATATGACAACTAATAATTTTAAAAGAACTTTATTAGAAAATAAAAATTTCTATTATATGTACATATTCAGTACAACTTTCTTACAAATGTCTTATACTTCTAATATATAATCTATATAACCAAAAAATTAGATTTTATTTTTTTTAATATTTTCTATTATTTTAATTTATTAAAAATTTTATTCTTATTTATTTTAAATAAACAAAAAAAATTACATATATATAAATAAAAAATATTTTTTATTTAAAATTAAATTTGAAGTATCTCTTTGCAAACTCTTATTCTTATTTCTTTATAAATAAGCTTTTAATTTATATATTCTCTATGTGTAAAATTTTAACTTTGATATTAAAATAATATTAAAAAAATATGCATTTAATGGATTTAAAACCATCAAATTATTTACATAAGTTACTATTAACAACCTACTAATTGAATATCTTAAAACAATATTTGTTATGGATGCAAGATAACGGGTTAACAAAGCAACAAAGAAAAGATTATAAAACTTGAATGATTTTAAGAACAAAAAACTAGAAGGACAAGAACAAAGAACTAGAGGAACAAGAACAAAGAACTAGATGATTGATAAGAACAAGAGACTAAATTGATATCAAGAAACAAGACAATACTTTGGATTGCTTCAAGACTTATGTTGACAAGACTGAGGTATATTTCGATCTTGTCTCCTATTTATACTACAAGGCCTATATCCTATTAGACCTTCTAAGAGTATCTTAGAAGGCTTTAGAAGATTGAGAAAGATTCTAGAAAATTGAGGCAAGTTCGGAAAGACTAAAGAAAATTTTAGAAGGTTCTAAAAGACTATAGAATATTTTAAAAGACAAAAAGATTTTAAAAAGTTTTGGAAGATTCTAAAAAACTATAGAAGATTTTAGAAGACTATGAAAGATTTTAGAAGACTACAAAAGGTTTTGGAATGTGATGACTTGAAATATATATATATATATAACATCACCTCTCTTTTTAGCAACAAGTTCCACAACGAGCTGAAGGGATTTGATGATCAAATCACATATGTAAGAAATTTAAAACTCATTGGAGTAAAGTAGCAATATATTTTATTTTTTTATTGGTTGGTTACTTGTTCAACAAGATCCTTGATGTAGCATGAATGACCTCCAAATATAACTTTTGTTATATCAACATCCCATCCAAGAATCTCTTCTTCATTGCAATCTTCAAAACATCATTTGAATATAATTTCTAATCTACCTCAAGTCACCCTTCCAAGTTCAAAGAGTATTACCAAAGCTTAGGCATTTGAATCAAGATTTTTGTGATGAGGTTGTATTTTCAAAGACTCCAAATGTGATCTTACTTGACATTGGAATATTCCTTCTTTGCCTTATTCACGTTCTTCAAATCCAACAGATTATAAAAGTTGCAATGGTTCATCAGCCGCTTGTATAACAAAACAATCTTCCAACTTTTGTTCCTACAAATTCTTTAAAATTTAAAAATTTGACATGATAATTAATAAGCTTTTAACAGAATATATTCTATTTTAGAAAAAATGACTATATATAAATAAAGGTCTTGGCATAGCTCCTCCCTTTTTATATTGGTCTTTTGTCATTGATAGAAAAGTGTCATCTAGAAGCCAAAAGATGTTGGTGTCTATAAAATCTTCAATGGCAATTGAATCTAGGTTTTCTAGGATATCGTTGATGGGATTTACAAACTTTCTCAAGTGCATTCCTAAAATTATCTAAAAGTTCCCATGTTCTTTTGCTAACTCTATAGTCCTTCCAATGAATAAAATATTTCAATTGTCTATATCTTATATAAAAATTCAATATTTCATCTACTTTGTATTCAAGCTCTTCATTGACTTCAATTGGAACTAGTGGTGGACGAATTCTTCTAATAATACTTAATTTATAATAAGTTTTTAAAAATAAGACATAGAAGATTGGATGAATGTATATATTACTTGGTAGTTTAAGACAAAAATTTAATGGATTTACTTGGTGTAGAATTGTAAATGGTCCAAGTCTTTAATAGTTTAATTTTTATAATGGTTAATTCATTTGTATATTTTGCCAAAGTAGCCAGATACAATATCCTATCTTGAATTTTGGTTGGTTCTTACAATGAATATTTGCACAGTCTTTATATCGGTCTTGAGCCATTTGCAGTTGGAATTTTAATTCTTTATGGATGGTTTTTAAGTAGATAGCTTGATTTCCCATAGTAGGGCTTCTCACATCTTCAATTTGGAATGGATTTGCTCTAAGGTGGTATCCATAGTTTGAAAAGAATGGAGTTTGCTTTGTCAAAGAATATATTATGTTATTATATATAAATTCGGCCAATAATAGGAGATCCATCTAATTATTTTATTAATAATTTATATTGCAATAAAGATATTATTCCAAGATTTGATTCACCCATTTTATTTGACCATTGGTTTGAGGATGATAAGTTGTTGAAAGATTGATCTTTACCTTTAAAAGTTGAAATAATCATATCTAAAAATTTGATACAAATTGTGGTCCTTGGTCCGAAATGATGTCATTTAGAAGGCTATGTATTTGATAAATATTATCAATAAAAAGCTTGGCTATTTTTTTCTTAGAGATAGTCTTGTTGTATGGAATGAAATGTATTATTTTAGTAAGATGATCTACCACCAAAAAAATTGAATCTTTTCTATTAGAAATCAAGAGGTCTATAATAAAGTCTATAGATAATAATTGCCATGGGTTCTTACGAACTAAAAGTGGTTGGAGAAGTCTATATAGTTGATGTCTTTGGATCTTTGCTTAGGCACAAATTTTACATGATTGGATGAATTTTTTAACCAATTTCCACATTTGAAGCCACCAATTATCTTTTGATATTAATTCCAAGGTGTTATTGAAGCCAAAATGTCTAGCTATAAGAAAGTCATATTGTACTTGAAGAATTTGAAGTCTTGCAGAGCTTAGAAGAACAAATAAAAGATCCTTGAAATATAACAATCTGTCTTCAAACTTGAAAATATTATTTTTTTCTATCTATGTATTCTTTAAACGTCATTAAATATTATTTATAAATAAATCTGTCTTCATTATTTTTTAGATTTCTATCTTAAGAGTTGTATCTGCATAGGTAGATATTGTCAATGTCTTTAACTGTAAATTAGACTGCTTTAATATGACTAATTTTTATTGATCTAATACAATGTCTTTTATTCTCGGCGCAATATATGACCATTGAGAAAGGGCATCTGATTTTCCTTGAATTATTCCCGGACAATATGCGATCACAAAATCAAACCAAGATAATGACATGTTCCATCATACTTAATGGCAATTCAAAACTTGGGCACTCACAAAATATTCCAAGTTTTTATGATCAATGTATATTATAATCTTGTATTGAGCCTCCTCCAATAAATGACACCACTCTTCAAAAGCATCAACAATTGTTAATAATTCTTTGTCATGGATCTTATAATTGATCTCTATAGCTGAAATTTTTTGAGAGTGGAATGCTACTAGATATAGTTGACTATCATTCAAGTGCAAAATTTGAAGTATCCGTTTCTAAAATGAATGGTTTTATTATATCTATATGGAAAAGTATAGGGGTTGAAGTGAAAGATTTTTTTAACTTCTTGAATGCTTCTTTAGCCTTATTGTCTCAAATAAATTTCTCCTTTCATATAAGTCATATTAATAGGGCCGCAATCTTGAAATAATTCTTAATAAAAATTCTATAAGAATTTATAAATTTTAAGAAACATTGTGCATCTCTGATTGATAATTGTTGTTTCCACTCTATAACAATTTGTATCTTCTTTGGATCTATAAAAATACCATTTTTAGAAGCAATATATCTCAAAAACTCAACTGATAGTTGATAGAAAGAGCACTTCTCTAATTTGGCATATAATCCACTTTCCCACAGTTTTTCTAATACCATACATATATGATGTTCATATTCTTATTCATTCTTAAAAAAGATCAAGATATTGTCTAAGTACATGACCATAAAGTTATGTAAGTATTTCCACAAGATGTCATTCATCATATGTTGAAAGATTGCAGATGCATTTATAAGTCCAAAAGACATAACATTGTATTTGAAATGTTTATACCTTGTACAAAATATTGTCTTTTATTGATCTCTTTTTATAATCATGATTAAGTTGTAGGACCCTCTCAAATCAATCTTCATAAAAATCTTTGCTTGTCCTAATTATTCCAATAATCTTGAGATTAATGGTAATGAATAGTGATTTTTTATAGTTACCTTATCCAGACCTCGATAGTCAAGATACATACGTAAAGAACCATCTTTCTTCTTCACAAACAAGATAGAAGCTATCGTAGGTGATTTTGAGTGTCTAATAAAATTCTTGGCTAGGTTTTCATGAATATATTCTAGTAAGGATGTAAGCTCTATTTGTAAAAGATTATAAATTGGACCAAATAGAGGTTGAGCTCTATCTTGTAATTTGATTATATAATTATAAGGATAGTATTCTGGTAATATGATATATATATATATATATATATATATATATATATTTTTAAATATGTCTTTAAGATCATGGTATTGACTAGGAATATCTTATTTTAATTGTTCTATTGGATCTTTCATTGAGATAGCATATAATGCAAATGCAATTCCTTTCTTTGTTATCTACATAAATGCTTTAGCTCTTAGAAATGAAATAGTACCTCGTTTCTTCTTTTGATGTTTGAATCTTGAGAAAATCTTTAGCAAACTCCAATAAATATCAAGATTATGTAATTTAAACTAAAGAAATCTAATGACAATAAGATTTGTTAGACATTGAATGATGTTGAAGATAATGCATGATACTTGATCTCCTAGTATCACTTCCAATAATTAAAATAAAGAAGTTAAATCTGTTGCTGGCTTTATATCTAACAAAAAAATTAATAAAATTAATAAATAAATAATTAACAAAATAAAAAGAAATAATAGAAAAATAATATAAAATCAAAAAATTTCTTATAATTTATAATAAAAAGAGTAGAATAAAGCAAAATCCTTTAAATTCTTTAAGAAAATAAATTCAAGAATATTGATTAAAATATAATATTAAGAAAGAATAGAAATAAAAAAATCTTTATTAAATTGGTAAGACTTGAATCTAGAAACAATCACATTAAAATAATAAAAATAGATTATAAGCTTTGAAACTTTATATTGGCATATTAATATAAAGCATTTTTAAATGGCACTTAAAAGAACTATAAAATATAATAAATTCTATATAAGTCCCATTAATACATCTTAATTGGTGGATTTTTTAAAAATAGATTTTTAAATTATTTAGATATAAAAATATAAAAATTAAAAATTCTATTTGATTATCTAAGTATTTATTAGGATTTTAGAGGTCTTATAAGTTACAAGAGTCTTGTTAAAAAAAAAATCATAAATATGGAATCTTAATAAGTCTTTAAGATAATTATTTTAGTTGGTTTAGTATATATTTTTTAATTATGATAATTAGTATTTAATTATTGAAACTAATATTTAAATTGGTCTTATATTTATATGTATTATTTATTAGAGACTTAATAATGCTAGTTAATAGGTAAAAAAAAATAAAAGAAAGAACTATTAAGGACATACACTTTGGAGGTTCACAGAACCTTTTAAAACATTCTAGAAGCTTCTTGAATTAGTGAAAGTCGGTTGAGAAGCTTTTTAGTTGGTGAAAATTGATTGAAAGGTTTCCTAGTTAGTGGAAGGAGCTCAAGATGCTCCCCAATTAAAGGGAAGAGCTCAAGAAGCTTTCCAATTGATAGAAGATGCTTAGGAAGCTTCTTAGTTTGATGGTAGCTGCTCAGAAAACACCTTAGACAGGAGTATATAAAAGGGTCGAGGTTGAAGAGTTCTTTAGTCTCAACAACGCATCTCTTGGAGTTCTAACTCACCTTTTTTGGTGTTATTTGTGTACTCATCTGTTTAATTCAAGTTCTTGTTGATTTTCTTTTGAAAACCTTGTCCTAATTCAAGATTCTTGTTCTGTATTCTTGTCACCTTGACAATTTGTTGAGATTGAATTCATCCTCAATATTAGAGTTGGATCCTTCTTCTAAGAGAGTCGATTATCCCTTTACTCAAAGGTATACAAGTGCTTTAAAAATTACGGATTATCTTCTTCTAAATTGATATTTTTTTTTATCAATATTGGAGCTTTGACCTTCTTGTGAGAGAGTGGATCACCCCTCTCCTTGAAGGTCTTAAAGTGTTTTTAGAAGTTGCAGATTATCCTCTTCTAAATTGATATTATTTTTCTTATAGATTCCTTTTTTCTTTCTCTTGAAATGGCTGGAAGTCAAGACATTAGTATGACCAAATCTTTTGAGTCCAAATTAGACGCCATTATAAATACTCTTATTATTTTATCTGTTAGGAGTGCGGAGATTGAAGGAGTTGTTATAAAACTTTGTAATGACACAACATCTGAAGTACCACAATCTAGACTACACCCACTTCCAACTTTTGCACTTGAGGATGCAGTACTACCTATATTATGCCAAAAAAATCCGCCTGTTTAACAATGTAAGAAATCTTAAGTTAGTCTTTCAGAAAAATATGATGGTATGCATTCAAAGTTCCAAGGATTTGTCAATCAAATTTGTTTGATAACAGTTCTACAACCAAATACTTATCCAATAGACAAATCATGAATTGGATTGGTTAGCACCTTGCTTATAGGACAAGCATTATCATGGTTTGTTCTCTTATTTGAAAAAAAATCGCTAATTTTGAATAATTTTGAAGTTTTCATAGAAGCATTTGGAAAACATGATAAGACTTGTTAGACAATAGCTAAGATCCAAGTATTACATCAAGAGGCATGCTCTGTATCAGTCTATGCATTCAATTTTAGATAATTAGCGTGCGATATTAATTGAGATGAAGAAGCTCTAATGAGCCAATTTTATTAGGAATTAAAAGACAATGTGAAGGATCTATTATTGTAACTCTTGGACCAATAATCACTTAATGAAGCAATTAGTCAAGCCATAAAATATGAAAACCAATTATTTCAATATCAACAAGATCAATGTTCATGGGCTTCAACAAGACAATACATTGTTGTATTGTGACATGACTATATGGTAAAAATATGATAAAAAAATGATATTTTAATTAATATTCTATTATCATGGTTCAATAAGTATTTAATATATTTTTACAAGGCTTTTATAAAAGCCTCTAATCCTATTTTCTTGATTTAATAGCTAATAATTAAAGGTTAGTTAACAAATTTACCTTCTGGGCTATAGAAACTCTTTTACTGCTTTAGAAAGGCCATAAATTAACAAAATAAATATAAAAGAGATAGATAGTTGGTATAATTGATATAAAAGTTAAATTGAGAATAGATTTTAGTAAAATTTATTTCAAATTTTTCAGAGTTGATACCCAGAGAGGGCTGATTATGAACCTGGATTGAAATTAGATCCTGAGGCACAAAACCGCATGCTTATGGCGGATGCAAGGGGCTTTTGCAGATCAAAGATTGGAGTTAGGGAGTAGACTTGAGGCATTTTGCATAGAATTTGATTTGAAGTGATTTGGATCCAAACTGACTTTGTAAGAGCTTTGCAAATTCAAGGTTGTTTTGGATGACTTTGGATTTGTAAAATAAAATAGGGCTTATGCTTTGGGCAATTACAAAAGTTTTATAGCAGATTAACAACTAAATTTTTGTGGATTGGTTGGTATTGTTGTTATCAATGTGTACTACAATTTTGAGCTCAATCTAACAATTCAATTATAAGTAATTGAGGTCTAAATGGATTAAGGTCTTGGGAATTGGGTTTTGAGGGTTAGTTAGGGTTTTACAAATTTTGAGCAATTTGCTACTTGGATTTGAGTGAAATTTGTATTTACACATAGAAGCCTTTATTTTCTAAGCATATATGAAATTTGAAAGCAATTGAATAGTAAAAACAGGAGGTTTAGGCGCTGGATTATTGGCATTAAGATTGGAGAAGGAGGCTAGCCAACACCCAAGTAGATTTATAGGTTTTTCTTCTTTTTGGTAAGTTAGATCTTCTTAAAACTTAATGTGCTTCTTTTTAACTTAAATAATAATGTGTGTGCAAAATTTCAATTGAGATCAATGGTGTATTTGATAGTTATTGAGGATCTAAAATCACCTTAGGATTTGATTAGGATTTGGTTAGGATTCGGTTAGGATTTAGGATTTAGGATTTATTTAGGATTTAGGATTTGATTAGAATTAGGATTTGATTAGGATTTGGATTTAGGATTTAATTTTTGATTAGAATTTGATTAAGATTTGATTAGGATTTCATTAAGATTTGATTAGGATTTTATTAGGATTTTGTTAGGATTTTATTAGGATTTCATTAGGATTTTATTAGGATTTAAGGTTTGAATTTAGGATTTAGTATTTGATTAGGATTTGTTAGAGTTTGACTAGGATTGACTAAGATTTAGTTAGGGTTCATTTTAGGATTTGTTAAGGTTTGATCAAGGTTGACTAGGATTTAGTTAGGATTTGTTTTAGGATTTGTCAAGGTTTGATTAGGATTGACTAGGATTTAGTTAGGATTTGTTTTAGGATTTGTCAAGGTTTGATTAGGATTGACTAAGATTTAGTTACAATTTATTAGGATTTGATCAAGATTGATTAGGATTTAATTAGGATTTATTTTAAGATTTATTAAGGTTTGACTTAAGATTTGACTAGGGTTTGATTTAGGATTTTAAGATTTCTATTTTTAGTATTTCTAAAATTAATATTTTATATGTTATTTTTTTATGATTAATGTATAATTCATTTATTCTTCTTATTGTAATTTCTTTAGAATTGGATCAAAACTTGATTAATATTATTAAAATTTAATAGAAATTATTTAGGATTCTATTAGAGTTGTTAGGATGTTGTTGTTGCATATTTCTTTTTTATCTTCTAGAGCCAAGTGCTCAGAGCATTCTTGAGTAAGACTTTACATATTACGATAACGCAATCTAATATTCTCCTGCTTCATCAATAAGCACTTTGAATTCCCTCTCAAAAGTAAAAGATATACAACTTGATGTAATACGATTTAAATCTCTTAGTCTACAATAAAAGAGGCATCAGATGGAAGAAGGTCTATGCTTATATTGTGGTGAGGAAGGCCACAAGGTTGATAATTGCCCAAAGAAACAAAATTGATACATTACCAAAACCAAGAATGCAATTATTCAGAAAAATGACAATGTTCAATCATAGTATAGACCATGCAACTAAACAATCCAACACTACAAAACTATTTAAGTTCCTCTCTATCTACTCAACTTGCTTGTTATTTTACAATCTATTTGTCTTTTGGCCCTCAAAAGCTTTAAACGACCATTTTATTAGATTCAAAGGGATCTGCTTGTTTTGTAAATGAGGAATTCTCTAAGCTTCACAAAATTCTTCTAATACGAAAATCTAAACCTATTCATGTAGAGGTAATAGATTGATGACCTTTATGCTTTGATAGTATCACCTATAAAATTATACCTATAGAAGTATCATTCAAAGATCATAGAAGCCAGATTGTGTTCAACGTTATTAAGACTCTTTTAAATCCTATTATTCTCAGATTATCTTGGTTGGAAAAGCATAATCCATCTGTAGATTGGAAGTCACAAAGAGTAATATTTTTGATGGACATCTCTACAAAAAAAATAGTTTAAAGGCCTTAAAATAATAAATCTTTATTTATTAGAGCAAGGGCTTTGATAAAATCGGCCGAAGAAGGTACAAAATTTATTATTTATGCAACTCCAATTAAAGAAGATATAACCATAATCATGAAAATCATAAAAAATTACTCTTACATTGTCGCCTCTCTTATGTTGTTGTAATATATGAAGTCTAACTTGAGAATGCTCCGGGAACTTGGCTGTGGAAGATAAAAAAGAAATATACAACAACAAGATCCTAACAACTCTAATAGAATCCTAAATAACTTCCATTAAACCTTAACAATATTAATCAAGCTTTGATCCAATCTTAAAAAAATTACAAAAATAAGAGTAACTAAATCATATATTAATCATATAAAAATAATATATAAAATAATAATTTTAGAAAATATTAAAAATAAAAATATTAAAACCTCAATCAAATCTTAAGTCAAACCTTGGTCAAATCCTAAATCAAACCTTGATTAAACCTCTAGTCAAACCTGGGTCAAATCCTAAGTCAAACCTTGGTTAAATCCTAAATCAAATCTTGATAAAATCCTAAGTCAAATCTTAAATCAAATCCTAACCTTAAAAAATCCTATTCAAATATTAAATCCTAAATCCTAATGAAATCCTAATCAAATATTAAATCCTAAATCCAAATCTTAAATCTTAATAAAATCCTAATCAAATACTAAATCCTAAATCCAAATCATAAGTCCTAATCAAATTCTAATCAAATTCTAATCAAATATTAAATCCTAAATCCTAATAAAATCCTAATCAAATATTAAATCCTAAATTTAAATCCTAAATCTTAATACAATCTTAATGAAATCCTAATGAAATCCTAAACTCTAATCAAATCCTACTGTCACGAACATATACATAGTTACCTATATGATCAGATAGAATTAGATAAAAGAAGGTAAAAGCATGTTAATTCCATAATATCTTTAAAAAAACTTCCTAGAATCTTCATAGACACTGCTTTGACTTTATAAGTGTCTATAGTAGACTTTTGGATTAGAAACTTGGTCAATAAGTTAGCCACATGTCGCACATGTTGGTAGCTTGAAGACCAAGCTAAATACGTGGCGAACATATAGGAAACTTGCCCTGCAAGTTCGACACGTGTCTTGCAACTTGGACACGTGTCTTGTAAATTGGACACGTTGTCGCGTGGCGTGAACTTCTATCTAGGAATACACCTGGTACCTAGCTGTAGAGAATTTTATTTAATATTTATTGGCTAAACTCTAATGAGTTATTTTTTCTTAATAAGAAGGATAAATACACACGATAATATAAGAAAAAGGTTTTGTATGATTAAAACCTCTTATTTTTAAGTAGGTTTGTACATAAGTTTTCTCTATGATATGTAGAAAATCCTTAAAAACCTTTTAAAGACTCATCTATATACCAAAATCATATCATGGCTCTATACATCCACCTTTTACACATCCATAAAGTCTTGGCTCCCAAAAACACTGCCTTTAGCTTACAAGTACTAACTTCAACTCGCAATATCTCCTTGACCCTAGCTTGGATTTCATCGAGTTGTACGTAAAAAGTGTAGCCAAGAAAGTGCGCTTTCCAACCCCAGTCGCCGATCTTTGATTGCTCTCTGTATGCGCGAGATATACCCAAAAGAGTGACAGTAGGTCCAAAATCGACACCCTAACTTTGTGCGCCTATAACTTCTTCATTAAAAGTCCAAATCATGCAAGATTTGCACCTAAACCATACCCAAAAACCTAAACCTGATGACCCTAGCCTCTGATGTTCGACTCCTCTCGAAAAACAAACCCTAACTCCTAATAAACCCTCGGGCAGCCTCCTTGAAGCCCATTGGGCATGATTTTTGGCCAATTAGAATAGAGATTTCTATCATCCACCTCTATTCATCCACATGGATGGCCAAACTACCCCTTTTACACTAAAAACCCTTTTCTAATCCTTCTTCTTATAAGATTTACTTACTTGGTGCTTTAAGCACCAAATAAAAGAAGTAAATAAGATCTTAAGGATCACCAATGTCTAACATAGGTGACTTAAGATATATACAAGTTATTATCCATATAAAATTAATTTCAAAAGTCACTACTAAAAAGAAAATAAGGTTGTATAAACCATAATAATAATCCTTTTAATAGATCCTTTCTAAACTAGCAACCTAATCACATCCTATAACCAATAAAATCCACTAATATGACTTTCATTTAATTAAGTAGTAAATTGTACATCAAATATACATGTACAATTTTTTTATATAGTAGCCGAACCACAACACGACATCCACCCCCTCCAAACCTGTGCATCCTCCGGTATGCACCAACAAGAGTTGAAGTTGTGGTCGGCGTCTTACTATTGCTCCAGCAATATCTTCTTCAAAATCTTGTTCTTCTTCTTCATCTGTAAAGAAGTCAATTTCTTCTCTCATATCTTCATGTGTTACGTCTTGATTCCGTTGTTTGAAGAGTTTTATGCGTTTTCCTGCAATTGGAACTTTAAGGTGTGTTCCATCTAGCTCTCTTAATGCATATGTGGCGTTATCCATAATATTTACAACCACATAAGGTCCAAACCAGCGTTTAGAAAATTTTCTAAGAGTACTATGCTGGTTATCCAAGCTACTATCATACACCAAAATCCAATCACCTTCTTGAATTTCTTTTGGCCTTAATCGATGTCGCTTGTCAAATCTATCTTTATTTTTGATTCGTGCCTCCCTTAGTTTAACAACTGCTTTTTCTATATCTTCAGGTCTTCTCTCCAATTGACGGATTCGAAGTGCAAGAAGTTCTTCTCTAGACACATTGTCTTGCCAAGGTAATACATTCCAAGTATATATTTGCTCTTCAATCGGCATAATAGGCTTTTGTCCTTGTATCAATTCTGTGGGCATATATCCAGTTACTGAACTGTGAGTAGTATGATCAGTCCATAGAGCAAATGGTAATAATCTTGGCCATTCCTTCGCCCTTCCTTTACATGCTTTAACAATGGCTTTTACTATTGGAGGATGACCTCACTCACTTTTGGCATTACCCTCTGGATTATACGCTGTTGTAAGTGCAAGCTTGATCCCACATCTTTCAAAAAATTTCCTTGCCTCATATGTATCTAATTCTCCACGATCAGCAGTAATTTTTCCAATACATCCGTATCTACAAATCACATCCTCCAGTAAAAATCTACAAACTCCTTCAGTGGATTTTGTTCGTAGAGCTCTTCCCTCCACCTGGTTGGATAAATCTTCTTGTGCCAAAATCAAGTATCGCATTTGCCATAATCCCATAGGCATAGTAACTAAATCCACTACCCATTTATATTGTATTGCTAGAGGATATGTAGGATGCAACCCGTCTCTATGTCGAATCTCTGAATACATTTGGCAAGTTTGACATGATTCCACAAACTTTACTACATCTCTATACATATTACGCCACCAATATTTTTCTTTAAGCTTGTTAAAGGTAGCATAAATACCTCTATGACCCGCCCACAAGCTATTATGGAATTCTTGAATCAATTGCTCTTGCATTTCCTTCTTGCAAATTATTCTTTGTGGTATACCACTGTCCCTTTTACATCGCTTCCATAAGTATCCATCTCGTAAAAGGTAGTTGTAGGCTTTCCGCCTAATTTGCTTAAAATAAATATCATTCCATTCTGGTTGCTTTGATAGCGTGCTCAAATAGTATCCAATATCTAACCATTCTCTTTCATATAGTTCTTCCATGAATAGTTTTGGATACTCTTTCTCTCTTTGTTGTGTTCGAGAATAGAAGGTAATACCTACATCTTCGGTATCATCAATTAAATCTTCTTCTTCTTCATACCTAGCCCAAGATAGCATATCCGCCACTGGATTATTTTTACCTGCTATGTGCTTGAATTCAGGATTTAAAGACTTAATATATGCAATCCACCTCAGCATAGCAATATCAAGGGTATTACAATTGGTGATCATTCCTAATAGTAGCAAACAATCTGTTTCACTATCACTGATGCTCCAATTAGATAATCTCTATCAATTTTCATGGCTGTCACTGCCTCCCATAATTCTTGTTTTACTTGTAGATAGCACCTTTGTCTTTCTCTTAATACCTTGGCTCCAAATCGTATAGCAAATCGATTCCCTTCTTCATCATTCTGTCCCAGTGCCCAACCAATAGCTATTGGACTAGTATCAACTGTAAGTATCACCGGTTTTCTATTTTCATAATTTATTGTACGCAGCACAAGTGGAGAAGACAATGATTGCTTCAACCTTTGCATTGCTTCTATATGTATCCTCTCCCATTTAAACCTCTTCTCTTTTCATAGCAGACCATAGAGGGGATGTGCTATATATGCATAATGTGGAATCCATATATAATAAAATATACAAGCTCCCAAAAATCTCCGTACTTCTGTTTGTGTGCTACAAACTTCCTTCATCC